>CM056563.1:10718453-11318453 GCA_029721515.1 Synanceia verrucosa
AGTGCTGGAGGGGTGAGGGTGAGATGAAGGGAAGACCATCACCCCCAAAGAGCAAGTCTCATGACATGTCTTGTGTGGACCTAGAGTACATTTTATGACACATCTGGAGGGAGAAAGGTGCCATTCATTTCAGGGAAGGCACATCTACAGGTAGCACGAGCAGAGAGGGAAGACGGCCTGTGTTTATGTCAGTGATGGACAGGACAGGGTGGTTCAGAGATGAGGTGTCTGTTGGATTTTTGGTCCACCTTGATTTCTGAAAGTGGCATTCTAACCTCCATACCAAACTTTCCCCCTGGTAAGAAGAGTGAGAAATATTGATCCTGCATCTGTCTCCAATCACAGCAGGCTTTGACACTGGTAACCGTGGGAGACTGTTAAGAGGAGGCTGGCATCGCAGTGTGTTTGACGAGTAAAGATTCCCAGGGTCTGTGTGTGTGTTTCTGTTTGCATACATGCGAAAGTTGTGTGTCGCAAACGCTCAGTGAAAACTCATTAGGAGCAGCTTGAGAATGAGGCTCCGTCACTGTGATTAAACAGCTGCTGTCTCAGCACACACAGCTATCCTGGTCCTCCATCTGTGCATTTATGAGTGTGTGTGTCTGTCTGTATGTGTTATTGTCCTTGCCTTAAGAGAGCGTTTACTGTGTGTGTGTGTGTGTGTGTGTGTGTGTGTGTGTGTGTGTGTGTGTGTGTGTGTGTCTTGGTGGACTGCCACATCTGTACGTGAGTAGCCCCTCATCTGTGTGTTTGCACAGCCAGATAGTTTCCTCCCTTCATGTTCTTGTTATCACAGTCACACTTGGGTTGATATGAGTAAACTTAATATGGAGAATGTATGTTTGTGTGTGTGTGTGTATGTATGTATACACAAGCAGTATGTACACTAGATATGTGTGTGTTTGGTTATTCTACAGTGCGCATGTGCAGTTTTAAACTTTGTTAGACATTAGTGTGAACTAAATATCACTATATATCACACTCATCTCACTTGGTTGTTCTGAATTTTAACGGTCATTTTTCATGTATTTTTTCTGATAGTTTATCATTGACAAAATAATGTATTGATTAAGCTTCAAGTCATCTTCTATACCTCGTGAGTAATTGGCGTACAAGTGATCATTTTGAGGATGAAGTATTCTGTTCTACTTTGAATGTCTATAATTTCATCCATCCTTAGGATATTCCATTTTAAATGGATAAGATACAATGAAACAAATGAGAGACTACAAATCCTTACAGTGAAAAGCACAAACCAGTCAAAGGTTAGCTTTTTTAACTGAAACTACCTGCAACATTTTCTGTTGATCAACAAACTGCTGCATCCCTAAAAAAAATAATCCTAAAATGAAAATGAAAAATAGCATGACATCAAACCTTTTGGGGTTACACCTAAAATTAATTAATGATTAAACTTACATTCAGCAACACAGTATGAGCACTTATGTTGAGTTAAACAAACACAGGAGGAATGCTGAATTCTGATAATACAATTACTAATATCAGTAACGACGACACAACCTCTTGAAAGCCCTATGTGTTAACATAGTTGTTATAATCAGTAATAAAAAATAAAAATGTGCCTTCTGTGTCCTGAGCTGGTGCACTCAGAGGATTCCAGAGAGGTTTTTGACCATCATATTTGGTGTTTCTTTCTACAGGTGGGCTCTTGTTCTTAGAGTATCATGTGTTCTGAAAAGTGTATGTGTGTGTGTTGTTCTGGTGCTGCTGCCTGAGCCAATGGCTTAGGCCTTGGGACAGCATAATAGTGGGTGGGCGAGCTACACAAACACACAGAGAGAGAGAGAGAGACACAATGGGCACATTAAGAAATCTTTCCTGTTCGTTTGAGCTAATAAACAGTGAATAAATCCTGCTTTGGGTTACTGCGAGAAGAGCTCATCTGCTTCAACACTGGATACAGCCTGATGGGATAACACACATTTTTGTGTGTGTGTGTGTGTGTCTAACTAACTGTGTCACTGTCAGCCTCCTGATTCCCTTTGACATGTGTATGTGAGTTAAGCGTGTGCGTGGTTTAGTCTAAGTCCTCGTACTTATTACCTGCTATCAGCCCGGTGTGTCCATGTATTGAGTGACATGGCTGCAGACACGCATGTCCCGGTCACAGCCTGATCCCATTAGGTCCCATTTCCTCCTGTTCACGCAAGAGGCTCTCTGATTGGCTCCTGTGATTGATGCCAAATGTGTGTTTCGAGGCCGACCGGGTCGAGGCACATGATTCTTTGGAGAGGTCATCGGTTTGCATTTGCCAACAATGAATCAGTCAATTCTTGCTGACGAATGGAGAAACTTCAGAGAGCTTGTGTTGTTCTGAGCTGAATTATTGGGAGGTGGAGGGTTGCTTTTATTAATGTTTTTAATAAGTGTTTTCATATTTCAGTTTTCCATTTTAGTTTCCATGAAAATTAAATCAGCTGACAGAGGAGAATTTAATTCTTTCCCCCTTGTCTCTGTGAGAACTGAAAACCCTGATCTTGCACATGCTGTTTGACCTCCTTTCACATCTTAATTATATTGCCAGTTTATTACGTACTCCCTGCTAAAACAAATGCTATAAAATACAACAGTCTGCCCTCTCTTGGTGTTAAGCTTTTGTTGAAACTGTTTTAGGTGTTGATTTTCTAATGTATTTTTGTTTATTCCTTTCACCTGTTAGGACAAGATGCTGCGAGTGTTTGACCCTAGAGCTCAGCTGACACCTGTTCAGGTAAGTCTTCTAATAAAGCTCTCACCACGCTTCCAAAACAACAACAAAGACAACAAATGCAGCTATACAGGTTTGAGAAACACTGAACTTTATGCAGCCATATTTCAGGAAAAAGATGGGCAGAAATTGCCTCTCCTTTGATTTCATTTTCATTTTTCCATACTGCATGCAGTGATAAACACGTTGACAGTAACCCAGCTCACTGCTGGCCTCCCTTAGTGATCCATCTACTATTGATTTATGGATGTGCTGCTGTCCCTGCTCTCCTCTTCCCACGGGTACCCGTCCCACTCCAGCCCAGTATGACCATGAACCTCTCCACTCTCGCCGCTCTCTCTTTCCTTCATTAGAAATCTCTCACTGACGACAACCAGCCCTGAGCCAATAGGACTCAGTCACGACCAGCACCAATGAGGAAGTGGAGTGTTTGTGTGTTGATGAAGATGCAAGAGGGGGGCGAGTGTCGTAGAGCAAATATTCTCACACTTTTCAGTGCTGGACCTCCCAGGGTGTTTTAATTACTGGGATGCGTGGTGAGCCTTCAGGCCGTGGGCTCTCTCTCATTTATACACGACGCGCTGTAGCAGATTAGATTCTTAACCACAGTCGTACCTGGAGGGCACATCACTCAGAATGGCAGCCGAAAGGAGGACGACTGCATATTTGTGCGTTCGATTTGTATTTTTGAAACATTGACGGCTCTGTGAAAGGGCGTACTGTTTCAGAAGCATGTGGGAGGGAGTCTGTGATGAAAAAGGTACACGTGGATTATTTTCTTTGCGGCACACTTAGAACTGCATGTCTCCACGACACAGAGCGCGAGCACAGTGCATGTGCGCCTGTGTTTACTCAAGTAACACGAGCCGAGTCGGCTGGCTCCCCTCCACTTCTTCAACCTGGATGTTTACATCAGGTGTGTCAGTGCTGAAGGCCCTTTTTATCACTGCTTTTCGGCAGTCTGTTTGAACCTTTCTCCATAGCCAAGTCTCCTTCCTCACCACAAGTACAGTATATTGCCCTAATAAATGCTGTCCCAAGTCCTCGGCCACTCTGTATGACAAATTGAAGCTAATTCAAATAAAATTGCATTGAGGTTGGATGTAAATTACTTTTTGCAGGCAAAGAATCTCATTGGTTTAGTTTAGGAGCGTCTGTCTGTCTGAAATGGCGTTTCCAGTAAGAGCCTGGTGTTTATTGGTGGTGTGGATGAGCTGTTGGGATATCCCAGCCAAGTCTATGGCATTTCTGACTTCATTAGATCAATGTCAGTGGTGAGCAGCAGACTGTATCGAGGAGAAAGAGAAGAAAAACATGTGACAAAGGTCTTGAGGCTGATTTGAACCCAGAAATATGTTTCAAGCTCCAGCTTTTTTGTACTTGCTTAAAGGAACAGTGTGTATCATTTAGGGGATCTATTGAAATAAATGGAATATCATATAAGTCACATGAGTTCTTTAGCGTATAATCACCTGAAAGTAAGAATCGTTGTGTTTTTGTGACGTTAGAATGTTTCTGTCTACATACAGAGCAAATCCTTTTCACAGCCGTCATGTTTCCACATCTATTTAGAGTATTTTGAGTACTTCTCTGCTGTTGCATATGCTATGCATTGTTACTATACAACAGTAAATATGTAGTCAATGTTAACTTTATTTCTACCCGGTACAATATTAAAATGCATCTTATGCTATAATCCAACTGTGTCAATAATCTAGTCACATAATATTTGATTCTGCTGTGTAATGAGTACTCCTTTGCTTTTGTGCTGGTAAGACTGTTACTCCTGCTTGAATATGGTTTTTAATGCAGGACTTTGTTTTGTAACAGAGTACCTTTGCATAGTTGTAATTTGTACTCTTACTAAAATAAATGCCCTAATTACATCTTCCACCGCTGTGGGCCGCAAACAATTTGCTATACTGGGCACTGACTCCACAAAAAGGGTTTTATATAACTTCAGTCTGTGCTGTATTTTTCCTCACCACTTCCCCCTTCAACAATATACTGACTTGTAATTAACATAGGTTATCAGTATCAAAAGGAAATCAGTTGTGTATATATATTTTTTTAATTTGGTGAGTAACCACAACGAAAGCCAGGCCAAATCAAGTTGTTAAGTTTGGCTTTTTATGCTCTCGCTCTCTCTTTCGTACAGTCTCTTCTCTCTCTCTCTGCCATTTGCAAAATTCGTATCAAGGTAGAGCCCATAAGAAGACTTATGACTAATAACTAATAACAAAATTGTAAATTTAGAAACGGTCTGAGGTGTAAAAAAAAAAAAACACATTCTTGACCATGAGGCCCCCAGGATAGAGAGAGAGAGAGAGAGACCAGTGAGCCAAGTCTGCTCGTCCCTCGCTCTGCTCTCTTTCTTTCCCACTCTCTCATTAATCCCTTTGGTCTCACTGCCATGGAGAGGAGGACCAAGCAATGAAGAAAGCTGAGTCAGCATGTTGTCCTCCTCTGCACCCCACAGATGGCTTCACCACCTCAAACCCTCAAAGAGGGTTCCACTTCCCTTGTTATTTTGGTCTTCTCTCTGCCTATCTCCTTGAAGTAGTGAGGTCCTCAGAGCCACCCTGACGGCTTTCAGATGTTCAACTCTCTCTTACTAGAGAATGGGAGAGGCTGCACAACTCCTAACACCCCATCTGCTGAATGAGGGTTTAAAGGGTGTGGGCTCTAAACACACTGAAACACTGAACATTAATTTGGATGCATAGAAGAAGCTCAAAGTGAAGCTTCGACAAGGCAACGTTCAACACCATAAAACAGGTTTCTCACTACATCAGCGGTCACAAGGAGATTCCTCATAATTGTCAGCTCGTGCCTGATGTGAGGGCGCAGTGAAGCGCTGCCATTTCCTGCCAGTCTTTTGCAGATGTGAAGCAATGGCAGGGAAAAGCCACAGAGTAAACAGAGAGGGGCAGAGAAGTGTCCAAGCCGTTTGCATTTGTAACCTCACTTCAGAGATCCAGTCAGTTGTCCTCATCAAGAAGAAGCCACAAGTCTTCTCTGAAAAGATTTCTGGAGCAGGATGTCTCACAACAGCTGCAAAGAATTACAGTGAAGCGTAGTATTTTTTTGTTTTTGAGATGACAGTTTTTCTTTTTTTTCATGCTGCATAAATTATCTCAGAGAAATTTGTTATCACATCCACTATATTGCCAAAAGTATTCGCTCACCCATCCAAATAATCAGAAGTTCCAATCACTTCCATGGCCACAGGTGTATAAACTCAAGCACCTAGACATGCAGACTGCTTTTACAAACATTTGTGAAAGAATGGGTTGCTCTCAGGAGCTCAGTGAATTCCAGTGTGGAACTGTGATAGGATGCCACCTGTGCAACAAATCCAGTCGTGAAATTTCCTCGCTCCTAAATATTCCACAGTCAACTGTCAGCTGTATTATAAGAATGTGGAAGTGTTTGGAAACGACAGCAGCTCAGACACGAAGTGGTAGACCACGTAAACTGACGGAGCGGGGTCAGTGGATACTGAGGCGCATAGTGCGACTTTCGCCAACTTTCAGTAGAGTCAATCACTACAGACCTCCAAACTTCATGTGGCCTTCAGATTAGCTCAAGAACAGTGCACAGAGAGCTTAATGGAATGGGTTTCCGTGGCCGAGCAGCTGCATCCAAGCCATACATCACCAAGTGCAATGCAAAGAGTTGGATGTAGTGGTGTAAAGCACGCCGCCACTGGACTCTAGAGCAGTGGAGACGTGTTCTCTGGAGTGACGAATCACACTTTTTTTCTTCTCTTTATGCACCCCTTGTCTGTCTTATTTGGCATGAGGTGTGCTTTCTCAACCTGATCCTGTCATATGCTTTAATTCACAGAAGCATCTGAGAAGGTTTCATTGGAAACTGTTTAGAAACAGACACTTGATGGCAAGTGATTGCATGAAGCATATGTCAGTGAAACTAACCAAAGTGAAGCTCTGTGCCATTCTGACCTAAACTAAAAAATGAAACTAAAAAAATGAAGACAGATTCTGCAGCTGCATGGCTCAAATATATTTGGTGAAATATTTTTGTAACACAAGAGAAAAGAGTTTCCAAACGAGCTTCCGTATTGTTTGACAGGAGGGATTTTTGAGTGATTCTGCGATTCTCATGTAATATCGTGACATCATCAGAATCCAGGTAGGGCCCCCCCCCTCCTCATCTTATTCATTGACACTGCTCATGTGTCCACTGGCGTCCTCGTTTTACCCATGGCAGTGTAGTCGAGTGGTGCTGGCTCATCCCTGTGGCCGGCACTGAGCTGGGTTCTCCTCTAGCCAGGTGGGGTAAATATAGGCCCTAATTACAGCCCTGCCCTCTATGTATTTATGGGAAATAAGACTGTGCAGGGTAATTAAGGTCTTGGACAGGAGGAGCAGCATATACTGCATCTGTAATCAGGGCAAGTGTGTATAGATGTGCACAAGCATGCAGATGGTAGTATTTAGGCAGTTGTATCCGCACATGTGTCATCCGTTCAGAGCTTTTTGAGTTTTGTCTGACCATTAATAGGGCACTTCAACAAACATTTGCTCTGATATTTTTTGCATATCTTCTATTATAGCTGCTAATAATTACAGCTTTGTGTTATTAAGCTGTCCAACTAATAATTCAAATGTACAAATTTGAAGCCTTTGAATTTGTTTCCAGATATAAATCTCTCGCAGTGTAAAGTGGTGAATCATCACGTGCCAAAAATAAACTTATGTATATGCAGGATTAAAGCTGTTTTTGACCCTCTTTGCTGTTCTGGGTTCTGCCCTTGCTGCCATGACATCCCTATAGTGGCCTCTTGTTTTTAGAGGAGCTCCATGTAGTCAGGCCTCCGCCCTGCTTTCCTGTACTGAGCTACCCGACTGCTCAGAAAAAACAATGTAGGCACATTTGCTGACCTGATCCTGACGGGACAAGTTGTTTTATGGATGTAAGGACACGTGCCCCAACAGACATTTATGTCTCCTCTGTCTTATTGTATGTTTTCATCCATCCTCACGGTCTGTGTATTTGCTGACTGTGTGATTCTGTTTGTGAGTGTGTGTCTGTATAGTACCATGTGTGCTTCAAATTACAGGGCTGAAAATACCCCTCATAGTTTTGGACCAGTGCTGGCCGTATAGCTGTCGATCTGCGGTCACTGGAAGAGGAGGGAGACAGGAAAAGGGAATAGTTTGCTGGACTTGGGGGTCAGATTCCTCTTTTTCAGCTCAAGCTTCTGCTGCTTTGGGTGAAATTAGAGAGGACCACGGGCTAGAATGGGTTTGGACTTGAGCAGGGATTGCTGGGTAGGGCCAAGGAAAAGCACAGCGGTTTCTTTGCTATAGGTGGCTGAGAGCAGCCATTCATACCGTCTTTTATATCCTGCCATAAATTACATGCAGACTGGGCTCCCTGGTAGGTGTGTATGTCTCCATACTTCCTATTACTGGCAAAATAGACCACATTGATATGTCTGCATTATCAATGTGTCTTTGAATTCTTATATTATTAAAAGTGTGTGTGTGTGTGTGTGTGTGTGTGTTTTTGTGTTCATTAATAGTATTATATTTAATTTTTTAATTTCCAACATAAATTTGTGCACAAGGTGTGTGTTTGACACTAAAAACCTGCCTATGTATGCACATCTTACTGTCTGAATAGTACACCCTTTAAATAGCAGGACAGTGGTCAATGGTGCAATCACTTTCTGCTGCCAGTGCGCCTGACCATGGGCCATGTGTGGCCTCTGGGCGTGAAAATGACAACTGCATCAGTCTGAAACTAGAAGTGACAGTTGCTGTTTAAGACAGAGAAGGCCGTGACTGGTCCAGAGGAGTTTAGCTTGGTTCACGGAGCTAGATGGAGGGCTATGAAGGGCAACAAGACACAGAGATGATGTGCAATGGAAAAACTAGACTTTGTTGGTGTGCCGTTGTGAATGGAAGTGCTTATACTTTGTTTTAACAGATGTCCAATAGATAAGAGAACGATATATTGTGATTTTTTTTTTTTGAGACACTTTTCTGTTGTCACAGCTGTGTTAATAGTCATACTTCTCTATTGACCATTTGTTCTATTTTAATTTCAATTAATTTTCTTAAAATTCCATAGTTTGAGATGTTTTATGTAAATTTATAATAATAAAAAAATGAATTTCAGGTCTAGCCAACTGGCCATTTTAGGTTTCACTGTCACATTGTCCTTCATAATGAGTTTTTTCTTCAACTGTTAAAATGTATGTCAAAATTACAGTTTTTAATAACCACATTTCAGGGATCCTTGATGAAAATGGTTAATGTTATAGAATATATCGGGTAAATACCTCAAAATGCCAACATGGGTTGCACTTGTGATCAACTTCGAACAACTAGTGATAAGATGATTGGTTGATAAACAGGAAACTAATCTCCAAAAAGTTTAATAACTAATTGAATTTTCTGTAGCGAAAAGAATTATTTGGTCTATTGCTGAGATCAGGGGACCGTGTGTTGATGGATTATCACAGACTGTTCTAATGTAAAAGCTGAGATCCACATTTGAAAGCATTTAAAATGTTGTAATGCAGGAAAACAATGACACCTTTTGTCCTTCTGGGTCAAATTGACCCAAAGACAACATGGTATATAATAAATGTAAACATAAACATGCATAGAACTAAACCTTAACCCTTATTTGCATCTCACTTATAATAATAATAATAATGGGTAAATGCAAAATAATTTCATGGCCTGCAAACGAGCAGCCTCTTTGATTTGAACCACAGGTTGAGAAGTTTGAGCTCAGACACATTCATCCCTCAGGGTTCAAAAGAGTATCTCATAAAATGTTAATTTATTTAAAGTATGTGGATGCAAATGTGGAAATTTCTCTCTCGTTGCCAAAAATGCTCAATATTCTGTTGTACCAACAAAATGGTTTCTTCTCACATGCCAGAGAGTGAGATCCTGATACTTCCCACAGAATGAAGCTTGTTTAGAGTTTGGCGAATGTCTAGTGCTAACACCACAGGGATATAGAGTCAACATTATGAAATGTGAAATGTAATGTCTGTAAAGAACAGGGGATCACTCCAAGAATATGTCACAGCTTTAACTCAATGCCGGGCTCCACATTCCAACTACGCAAGCTGCGTGAGTTTACCTGAAACCAAGCCAAAAATGCTTCTGTTTTAGAAACTCTTCATGTACATATACCCCATCATGCTCTTAGTGGAACAAGAACATTGGTGATAATGTGAATTAATGGCCAGTCTCTCATGTGCCATTTCTGCATGCGTAGTGTGGCTCCAGATTTTTTTTCCACTATTGAATATGTGTTTAACTTCAGTTTCTTTTTCCAAATGTAAACACAACAGCAGAAATATTCCTCTGTACACACAGCGGCATTCTCCTCATAACATTTCAACTCCCCAGCAATGTGTGACAGCACGAAGCCCACAATTTATAAAACACTGAAGTGCAAGATAAGATATAAACACATTTTTGGACTGCTCTCCTCCTACCAATAATGTGATGCACTCACACCGTCCCCTGCTTGGAATTTCAGGTTGATATTAAAGGCCGGTAAAAAACACACCTGGTAAGATGTAAGATGTCTTTAATTGTGCAAAGGTCAACCTGCCAATTAGCAGGTTGCTCCTCATCTAACTATTATAATCCCTTTGACCTTTGACCTTCTCATGGCTGATAATAACATACCTATACGTCGCCTCTTATTAGTCAGAGCTCGGCTTGACATTTCAACCTGTGCTATGCTGCAACAAAATGCATTTATTCATGTGTCAAGATGTCAGTATAAGTTCATCCCTGCAGGTCTGTTTCTTCTTTAACACTGTTCTCTCACTCATTGGGTTTGTCTCCTCCTGCATGGTGCATTGTGTGCCTGTATCTTGCTTCCAATGGACCCTGCTGGGTTCAGGACCTGGTAATAGCCAGTGGTTAACTCAGCCCAGATGTTGTGCCTACCCCCTCTTTTCTTCTGCCTTTCTTCCCCTCCTCTCTCCATCTTTCAGCTCCCTGTGTTACTGGCCACCTCTCTGCCAGTGTTCGTTGTACTTGAAATGATTCTGGCAGAGCTGAGAGTAGTTTTTCCTAATGAGGGAACAGGATTTTTGCTGTCCTGGACAGCTGGGCAAAACAGTGGCACACAATCTGGATATTCCATTGCTGCACTGGATGGAGTCTGTCTCAATTTACAACTGATATATCAGTGCTTAGTTTTTATGACTTAACTCAAACTATGTGCTTATTTTCACTGTAAACTAAGCGATAATCTTGCCTTGGGTTTGGTTTGATGTCATGTTTGAGTTACGTTTTGTGCGTGTGGGTATAAACAGAAGGATGGGATAATGAATGCTGGTCGGTCTGGTTGTTGGAACGGGTGATGAGGGGGGTCAAGAAGTGCAGCGTTGAAAGAAGCTGGCTGAGATGTGAAGTTTGAAGGTTTCTTTAGCTGCTCTAGTAAATCAACAGGGCTGGTTGTTGTGCGCCTGTACTCTTGGGGTAGCGCTGAAGTATTTCTTTGGAGGAAAGGAGTAAGAGTGGGTGCCAGCTGGCAGCAACGGAGCTCTTGGCTCACGTGTGTGATGTTTGTGAGCAGAGGCCTCATTAGCGTGCTGGCTGCTCCAGGATTCAACTAATTACAGACCCACGCACACATGTGGGTGACACCTGGAGCCAGAATCTGATGACAGTGTCTCCTGCTGCATCCTGTGACACAATACTAATTGTGGGAATTAGTGCAGTGTTTAGCTGTCAGTCATATTTTGTATGAATCTTTATGCAAAAAGAAAGCACCAGTGGATGATTTAATCACTGTGAAACAAGATCAGGGGAAGTTGATTTCATCAGTTTTGTTTGATTGATTTAATATAACAAATTAGCCCATGTGAATTCACCTTAGTTTGTCCTCCTTATCCCTGCTTCATCCCCGTTTTAGGAACCTCAGTGTGGTTTCAATCTCCATCTGCGTTTATATCATCCATTTAGTTTCAAAGGAGATGATTGTGTCTCTGTCTTCATTTTAAACTTGGCCACAGTCTGCTGTCTGTGGAGGTATTCCAAGGGTACAGAGAATTCAATCTTTTTCAGCCCTTTTGCAGCCAGAACAGCACAATGTGTGAACTGTGTTGTTTCACAAATGATCAATTACTGTGGTAGGTGAATGCAACAGGCGCTGTTTGCATCAATGTTTGTTAATAAGGATCAGACATGTCTAAACTGGCATCAAAGATCCTTCGGTGACAAGGCCACCTTTTGTGTTTTCTCACATCACCAAAAATTGTTGGTTAACACTTTACACGCTGCAAGGACGACAGCAAACGGCCAACTAGCACGAACATCCTGAGGAAATAATTCTACGTACCAGCAGGTGACGGTACTCTGCGTTCGTCATTGGTATATACGAGCTGTTGTTATCCTACAGAAATGAAATAAAGCAGCGTTTGACGCTTTAACACCACTCTCGCCACCCCTTCATGCACAGTGACACACTAGATAATCATAGAGAAGCACACAGATCTTTACAGTGAGTCAGACTGTCAGATGAGGTCTACATGTACACTCATATACAGTAGGCCCCCTTAGGGCAGAGTAGACCGACCTCAAAGATTCCAGAGAGAAATAAAGTGCAGTGTGGGTGACCTTAGTTTGAGAAAACACTATTTCCATTATCCTAGTGGTGGGACGTTAAGAGGTCAGACAGAGGTGCTGCATGTGAGAAGTGACTGATTTAAGACAACCAGACTGATGAATTCATGCCGTGCTTTTCTCAGTTAGACATCTAACTGGAGAGCATGCTCCCACAGAAAATACTTGTTGTCAGCTAAATCTTGTCTTATGTCTGACCTTGATTACTGGAGATTATTTATTGGCTATTTATCACCTGCTTGTTATTTGAGTTGGTCTGCATATTTGTAAGACTTTTGCATTGTTTCAGCAATCTTTTGTAATGATAAGAAATAGCCAAAGCACTTTGCAGTTTTCAAAACTTTAGTCTACCTTTTTTCTATGTACTCGTTGGGTGTAAAGTCAAAGCAATTACATTGTATACTAAGAGATGATTGCCCACCAAATTACACTCACTGAAACACTTAACCTCGCAGAACACAGGAACATAAATACAAACCCTCTTCAAAAATTGAAAGTAATTCGGTTACTTCCAAACTAAGCACAACTAACCAATGTCATTGTGATTCATAACATTATGGATGAATATACTCTGGTAACCGAAGTCACTGCTGTTAATAACTGTTGAGTGGGCGTTTACATTTGGGAAAAAATGGCACAGACCCATTTTTTTTTTATTTTACCACCTTGCCTATTTTCCTTTCTCAACTAACTGACTCATTTTGAATTAATCTGAACATTAATCATCAACCTGTAATTAAATCTGCTGAGTGTTTTTAAATTAAAGGGGAATGTCTGGATCTGGCATGGTGCGGCTGATGACCTGCCCTGTACCTCGTGAGCGCACTGTCCACTCTTTCTATGTGAGGATAAGGATCCTGAAGTCTGGCTCACACATGTCTTCAATAAATGCCACAGCCAACAAAAAAGCCAATATAGGTCATCTTTTACTAATTGAGCTTCTTAAGACAACAGATTCCGCTACAGTTTGTGGTTTCATGCATGAGCTCAGTTGAGTGTCAGGGTAAAGTCAGTGTTAGAGGGAATTCTCTGCAGAGCAGCACGAGCAGCAGCAGGAGATTGAGCTCTTTGTTAGCTTAGTGAATATGAGGTCATTAATCAGTCTTTCAGCTGCCTCTGGTGTCAGCACTTGGACTGTGGGCATGAAATGAAATTATACCCAGTGTTTAACAGTTAGTTAGCATGCTACACACTTGATCTCATTGCACACTTATGTCCCTATATAGACTAACACCTGCTGCTGTTATAACAATCACATTAAGCCAATTTTTTCTGTGGATGCAGGAAAGTTCTGTATTACTCTTTGATTACGGCAAACAAATAGTAGATTAAGGGGAAGGATTGTGGCACAAACGAATAGCCTCCAGTGTTTACATAAGGTGAAAGATTGCATGATTATATACAAATTGCATGAAGACGACATGCCTTGCACACGTGTGTCTTGCACTCACTGTGCACAATACATGCTTCTATATAAATGTGTGGGGGTACACTTTGAAGATGTGAAGCCTCTATGAAGTGGTTTCAGGGAGGGAGTGAAGCCAACCAACTGTATCCTTCACAGCTATGAAAGGGCCGTAAATGACAACAGGCAGTGCAGGGCTGGGTCAGGCTACAGGGATTGAGGGGCTTCATGGTGTATCCAACAGTGTGGGCATCATTAGCTGTGTGCTCCTGCTCTGACTAACACACCCTCTCTTCACAAGAAGAGTCTCTTTGTTTTTACGGTGCAGGTCTGGCGTGCAGATTCTCATCAGTGGCGGGTGTCGGAGTTCTTGCTGTCATCAGCAGCATCATTCCTTCTCCTCTGTCATTAGTGCCCTGTACAGCTCCGTGGCTCTCTGTCTGGATTCAAAGGACCATAGCCACTAAGTGCATCTCTAGAATATTCATTGCTTGAACCTCAACCACATGTAACCCATCAAAACCCCAGAGATCACCAAACATGCAGTTGAAATCTTCTCTGGCTCTCTAGTGCTTCTTTTGGACTGAAATGCAGAGTCGGGCAATTCAGCGGTCCTGTTAATCATGTTGGTTCCAGGAACCGACCAGCTCTGTATGATGCTCTGATCCAAGACTAGCCTCTGTGACCTTGGGTAGTTTTCCCAGAGGGAGGCCCCTTCCAGTAGGCACAGCACAGTTGGTGCCAGTCTCCCCCACAGTGTGGTGTGATTGGGTCCGGTCTGTTGTCCCCCGGGCCCAAGGAGAGGGGTGACCACAGCCCAAACTGGCCCAGCTGGATTTCTTATTGCCACACGGCCCAATAAGCAGTGCGGCTCAATAATCACAGTCTTCCTACCACTTCAGTGTTTCATTTGACTTAGCAGGGCAGTTAAACTGATTTGTTCACTTAGCCAGGCCCAAATATCACAATGCAAGTCTGCCTCGCTGCACCCAGTTAGGAGGAGCTCGATATGAGTTTGGAAAACATTTAATGGCATGCTGATGAGTGATTCATGATACCACAATTCATATTAGACAACAGCATGATATTAAATTATGATTTACTGCTGTCATTCTGCTGTCATTCAGCATGAAAAATATCATTCCTTTTCTAAATATGTTAAGTGAATGACAGGAGAGAGGATAAGAAGCAACCTGCGCTGGGTCAGGATAGGTAATGGCTTTTACACCTGCCCCATCAGATTTCTCAACAAATGCAAACACCTCTTCACTAGCACTGTTGGATATTTGTTTTTCTGGCCTTGCATATGTCCATTCTCCTCCATGGATCACTGTAACAGGAGAGAAAAAGAGCAAAAAGAAAATCCCTTGTTAAATATAATTCTAGCTCTTTTCTTTACATTGCTCACATTTAAATAATGATAAAATAGAGACGACAGGAAATAAATGAGTACAGCAGCAGTGGAGGTATCGTCATATAGTGCCAGCTCCTGAAAGCCTACACCGGTGAGAAAGCAGGGCCTCCTGCACTGTGGCTACCAGAGCACTTGTACATGCGTCCTTTTTCCTACCTCATGGACGAATTACACCTCATACTGAATGCATCTTTCTGCTGTAACTCTCCTTACCTCTCCTTTACACCATCTTACACTTCAACATTCTCTTTTTTTTACTTCAGTAATCCATTGTATGTCATCAGGGAACTGGTCTCTTGTTAAAGCCCCTTTTTCCATATACCTCTTCAATTGCCCCTCTTGATTTATTTTTCCATGGGGTGGAATGATTCCTAGAGCCAGTTTTTTTTCTTGCTTTCTTAAAACACAGGGTGACGTCTTTTGTGGGGAGATGAGCAGTCAGTATGGCGATCCATCTCTCACAAATTGTGGTCATGCGCAGCGGCTGAGCCAGCTCTCCAGTAATTATTGATAGATTCATGATATTTCTAGAGAGTTAAAGGGTAGAGCTAAAACAATTAGGAGATTAATTGAGCAGTTGATTGACTGAAAATGAATAGGTACTAATTTGATAATAGATTAATTGTTCAGCGAAAAGATGCAGAAAATAACCTTTTCCAGCTTCTTGAATGTGAAGATTTGCTGCTTTTCTTTGTCTTTTGAATCACTGTTGGTCCAACAAGACAATATAAGACACCTAGAGTGGCATATTTTTTTTTCATAATATTTTGTTTACAATTGATTAAGGTAATAATCTGCAGATTGTGTAAGGAGGTGTAAGGGTAAATGTTCCCTCGATTTCTCTAGGCCAAAAATGAAATAGTCACATCATCATTCATGAGATCATTGCACCTGTGATAAAGGAAATATTGGATATGTGATACAGAGGATATGTAGTATTTAGGAAGTGTGTAGGATGAGATTGAGGAAATTCCCCTTGATCTCCATAACATTGATGTTTTGTGTAAACTGAGGGTGCGGTATTCATCTCTCTATTCTCGTTCCGCCTCCATGTCCTATCTTTATCCCTCCACGCTTGTTCCCATTAAGGCTGAGAGGAAGAGTGTAAGGATAGAAAAGAAAAGAGAGGGAAGGCTTCTGGAAATCCCATTCTAGCTGGATACTATATTTAACTGGGAATCAGTCCAGTTCGTATCACTTGTCCATCCCCAGGGGCTGCAGCAGGTCTGGCCTGGTGTCTGTAGAGTAGACCTGGCCCAGTATCTGTGCTCACAGGCCTGTTGGCTTACGTGTCCGCTTGTTTTTTTTTTTTTTTTTTTACTGCACAGTGCTTTTCTTTTGCTGACCCAAAGGAAATGAGACTGGGGGGTGAAGAATTACTGCAGACAAGGCAAACGAAAAAAGCATGATGGTAGTAACAGTCTGTGAGGTGAACCAGTAGAGGTCATACGTAGTTTAAACTTTAAGTTACACATTGGTTATTACGTTTTCCTATTTTGAAAATTACATGCCCTGTAAGAGCTGACACTCTTGTTCATCCATTGTGAGTTCAACATGCATGACCCCTGCGCGTCACTCCTCAGATTTATGCTATTACAGCTGCACCTAAAGATTTACTCAGTGTTGTCATTTCCTTAGATTACACTCCCTGCCCAGATTCTGACCTCGCATATTCATTTTCATCTTCAGGAAGGGAGAGAGCAGAGGAAGGAGAAGTATGGAAAAATAAGAGAGGGGCATGTGGCTTCTGGACATCTTTCAGAGATATATGCAAAATGTAAGATGGTTCCAATTAACAGGGGTAAAATGACGGTAGGCGGCAGTGTAAATGAGAGAATAAAACGCCTGGTTTGATTTCCATCTCCCTACATCCCTGTTCAATTCTCTCCTATTTCTAGAAGGCTGCCTGCTTCAGTAAAGTCAAAGTTACATTCAAGATATTGAATCCTGACTCAGAAACACAACTTAAATGGGCCATGAAGACAGACCAAGATGAAGAAAACCCAGTAATTGCTGAAAAGACTGAGAAGGAGTCTGTTTCAGGGTGATGAAAGCTGCAAAGCAACGTTTATTGATTAGAGGAAGGAAATTAAAGGAAAAAGAATATAATATATCATGTGAGAAGAGTGGAAAGACAGAGAGAGGGGGAAATAAAAAGTAGGTTGAAGATGTGTGGCTGCAGCTGGGGTTGTATTGTTGCCTTTTTGACTCACAGCAAAATAGGAATAAGCAGTGTTGAAGAACCAGCAAACAAGCTACTTTTGTTTGCACACAATACAGTGGAAAAAACTGTTGACAACCTCCAGGTCTGAAAAGTGAAGCAACGAAGTCCCTTAAAATTGCAGTAAGCATTGTAAACATGAGTCTATGGTCTCAACCACTAGTTTTAAGTCTTCTTCTTCTTTGGTAAATGATGATCCTGTTTAGAATCAAATAGATGGTTGCTACCTCAGCGTTGTCTTTCACAGTGTGTTTTCATTTCACAGTTAATCATAACATTTTGGTTGCCTGAAAATATCTTGCTCTGCATTCAGTTGCACTTAGCTCTACCCTCTATTGTCACAGCTGGTTGCACAAAACAAGATGGCAGCGGGCAAAGTGCTGATCTCAAGACTTCAAAACAGTGACGTCACGGTGACTACATCCATTTCTTATGCATAGTCTATGGGGAAAATATACATATTTACCCTTAAAAGTTTAGTCTTGCAATCAGATTTCTAGTAAATGATGAGAACTTTTTGTTAGAACTTGGCACACGACAGGTTAACAGAACCCCCCAAAAAAACGACTTGAAAACTAAGTATCAAAGAAGGATTTATTAACAGAAATGAAAACCAACAGTACAGGGAGGAATTAACACTCTAACCTGACTACCAGTTCATCACAGGACACATAGAGACAGACAACCACTCACACTCACATTCACATCTGCGGGCAATTTAAATTAGCCAATTAACCTAATCCCCATGCATGTTTTTGGATGGTGGGAGGAAGCCGGAGTACCCGGAGAGAACCCACGCAGACACGGGGAGAACATGCAAACTCCACACAGAAAGGCCCGAGCTGGTAATCGAACCCGGTACCTTCTTGCTGTGAGGCGACAGTGCTAACCACTACACCAATGGTAGCTACATAGTTACCAAAACAGACATAGTGTGCTAACACTTTGCAAGGAAGCAAATAAGTGTATTTCAAACAAAATGTCTAACTTCCTAAAAAAAAAAGTAAAACTGCAAAACAAAAACCCATTTGGCTCATTAAAAACAAAATGGACTGTAAGAACTGGTGTGAAATGACAAATGAAACATTACAGATCAGGAGGATATGATTGACAGTAATCTGCTCTAAATACACATTTATCTGACTGGAGGACCAGCCGGTGTACTGTACTGTTTAATAAGAATGGCTGAAGTTGAGAAAATAAGTACTTGATCGTCACTGATTTAAGCACTAAATTAGTTTCTGCAATCATTGGTAAATACTTTAGACCAAGAGATGGAGAGACAGACAGAAATCGAGTCAGACAGAGGGATAGAGGCTGATGCAGAGATTGTGATAGCTCCCATATGTGAATACAGACACCTGATATTTGTTCTGGTGGGTGAATCAACATTCCCTGTAAGTGACACAGATGTGCTCGCCGTCTGTTGGAGTTCAGAAGTTAAATAGCTGAGGGAGAAGGACAGAAGGAGATGGAGTGATCCTCATTTGTTTATATTGGAAGAGGATATTTAATATACTTATAAAACCATAATTGGCCAGACTGCAGTGCTGACTGGCACTTTCCTGCGTCTACATCTGTGTCTGCAACGTGTATAACCGTAGTGCAAACCCTGCCAGGTGGTTGGGGTTTAATTGGCATTATCACAATGCTTTGTTCTCGCTCAACACTTTCATAATTTAGCAGTCTGAAAAATGTTTTCCCATGTCTTGATGCAGACACCTTCGTCTGTAATATTATTTTCCCAGATATCATGTTATTTCTTCTACTTCCTTTATCATGTGTGCTAGCCAGACACTGAAACAGGTGTAACTGATTCTTTACACCTCAGAGTCCGTAGAGTGCATATTTTGTCAAGTTACGAGCCATTTCTCTTTTCTCTCCGTCCTTCTGTGTGATTTCCATCTGCTTGGATCCATTGTTCAGCTGCTAAGAAAAACATTTTTTTCCTTTCTTCTTCATCCTTTCCTTCTCCTTTTCTCTCCGTTTTCTTGTGTGTCGTGATCGATTTGCAGCATGTGCATACGAGTAGGGCGCTCTAGGTGAATGGGATTGGAGTTTAATTTATGACTGCAGAGGAGAGATACTGTTTGGCAACATTTATATATCCACACACACGGTCCAGATGTTGTGTCCTCTGGCTGCCCCGATGTGTTAGCAGTAATATAGCTTTCTGACAGCTGCGTTATGCTTCCTTAACCTGGAACGCTGTTTATTGGGAAAAGGTGAGCTGAGGCCCAGCACAAACCCCCTAATCCTCAATTGCACTTTTATCGCTCAAGCTGCCGAGCCCTGATGACATCTTTGTCAAAAGGCTCAAAACTGCACGTGCCTGCATATCCGAGTGAAGGATGACATCATGGCAGTGTGATCTACAGAGCATGCATAGTTGTCTGCAGTGAGAGACGTGAGGCCGGTTTATTTGCCTTCAGCCCTGAAGCAGGTTGGCTCAGGCAGCGCAGTGAAGGCCTGGGGGATGCTGTAATGGTAAAACTAAGCCTGTCTGCTCTAGAACCGGTTCACAGAAAGGTGATATACTCTCAATGTTTTTTTTATTGACTCCCTCAAGGAGTAATTTGTCTTTTTGTCCTCTCCTTTTCATGGTCAGGTCTAAAGGCTGCATAACGATGTTTGCATTTTGAAGCCCGTTTATATTCCTGTTGCATTTTTAGCCAAACGAGTGGCAATTTTGGTCAGTCAGCCCTCCACCTTGGTACAGACTGAAATATCTCATCAACTATTGGATGGATTGCTATGAAATTTTGCACAAACATTTATGGTCCCTGGATAATAAAATTGTGACTAAAATTGGACTAACAGCATGTATACATGTTTGAGTATTAATATTTTTCTGTTGCATCTAATACATTTTTGCCAGATGACCCTGCGTTGTCTTGCTTCCCCCAAAGTCTTGAGTCCAGGGTGGGCTGGGTTTGAAATTCAGCCCGGCAGCTTGGTTTGGAGAGGTGTTTTATCTGATTGAATGAAGGAACCAAGTGGAAACTAGGGCTGTGACGGTATGGATTTTTTATTACCATGGTGATAAAGCACCCAATCAATGCGGTATAGCGGTTTATCGCTGTACTCCGACAATTGCTGCTACCAAAATAAAATAAGCAGCTTATCAAAACCAAAGCCAATATTCACAGCATTAACAATGTAACTCTTCTTCAACTTCAACTGAGTTGTCCTGACTCTACTGAATATTACATCATCAGCAAGTGTTTGAGCAGTGCACTGGTCTAGCAAGTATCAATTTTATTTTGAATTGATAAAGCAGATATGTGATTTATGCTTGTACAGTGTAACATTGTTGATAGGCTGCATGTAATGTTCTGTTTGCCCTGAACACATCCAAAAACATGACATGATAGAGCCATACAGGCAGTGCTTGTTAACCTGCCATGCTGCTACTCAGTCCTGTATCACTGTCACTGGCCTGGCAGACTGTAGTTGTGACTTACTTTCTTTCATTTCTTCTTTCTTTCCTTCTTTCCTGAGCAATCACATTTCAATAGAAAGAAGGATCAGCAAAATACCATTTTGGCCCGATTATAAGATGGTAAATAGGGGTTGTATTATATTTGGGGTCTAGACTTTTCACATACACACACTCAACAATTCAAGCTGACCTCACTGGACACACCCCTGGTGTCCAATACTCTGAACCCAGTCGAGGATCGGCTGGTGTGACGTCCTGCACAGTCAACACCGAACAAGACATTTAAGTGACCAATGTTACAATTAACTTGTGCAAGGGTTAAAGTTCTAAGATGATAACTCCCAGACCTGACGACACTGTGGTAGTCATGCCCAAAATCATTCCCTGCTTTATGGTTTGTTTGACTCTAAATGGGACCATTTATTAAATGAACATCACTTGCAACACAAGACATCCTGCACAAAACTGCCATTTTTAAATAGCCAGACTCGAACCGGAGATTTGCCCACTGGCTGTCCCCACTGAGCCACTGGACTTCCTCCACTCAAATGGATGAGGGGCTGCATAGTTTTTATGCAGGGATAAACTCTGTCTGAATACAACCTTGGTCAAGGTTTCACCTATTAGGCTACTTTTCATCTGACATCACTCTGAGGCACTCATCCGGTGCTTAGTAGTAGTCATGCTGAAGCATGACTCGATATGGCAACAAAAAGAGATGATGCAGAATTTGTGCTGTGTACTCTTGCATGTAACACAAACACAGTTAGAATCTCCTTCAGGCGCCCAGAAATATGAATCAGATGCTACGTGTTGCTTCTAAAAGCGGTTCCAGTGTCAAACAGACTGGAGCAGATTAAAATAGTCAGAGCTCAACTGGTTCCTAGTTTGGTCAGAGTACCAACTCTAGGTTGTCTTGTCCCTGGAAGGAAATCAGCCAGTGCTGCTGGTGATGAATGGCTCAATGGCAATGAATTATGTTCATGTCTGTTTATACCGAGCTGACTTTAGCCTTTCTCCTTCCTCTGCTCTTCTCTGATCTATCGCTTTTTTGGAGGTCTGAGTTTACTCTCTTGTACATCTGGGCTCTTTTTTTCACTTGCAGGGACTTATCAAGGCATATATGTGTTTAGTTACCTGCAAGAGGCGTACCGCCTGACTGAGTGCTGAAAAATGATCCTGAGTCACGATTTAAGTGTTTATTCAATCTACGACTTATTATCAACTCTGTCAGTGCTCTGGTAGCGTAACTTCAGAAATGTATTTGGGAGCCAGGTCAGTTGAGTGTTTCCTAATCCTTCTTAGTGGATAAAGTTATTGGGGAGCACACCAGGAGCCAGAAAAACATCTGTATTGCACAGAGATGGTGTCAGATAAAACGCTGGTATGGACAAAGACGTATCATCCCTAAGAGAGGTGCAAAAGTGCACATCTGAGGATTTCCTTTTTAAAACCGTGAATTGATGTTAGCATGTGTTCTCAACATATGTAACAGTGTCAAGTCCCCTCATGGCTGAGAAGAAATAAACTGCGTTTGAACCACCGGTGTGGCTTACAAGCACATACTCAACTGTCTACCTGTGATTTATAGTTTTTATTCTGCTTCTGACAGGGACGATTTCAGCACAGCAGTCTTGGCCTGACCTTTACATTTTGCAGAAATATCAAATGTTTCAGGGAAGAATGTTGTTTCAAATTCAAAGAGAATATTTACCAATTTAATTTTCACGCAGGGCAGCAAGAATGACAGGGTTCAAGTCCCGACCCAGGGCTTTTCTATGTAGTGTTTGCGTCTCTGTGTACTCCAGCTCCCTCCACCCAAAGACATGCATGGGGAAGGTCAACTGGCTAATCTAAATTGCGTGAATGGTTTTCTGTCTCTCTGTGTTGTCTGTCTCTATGTGCCCTGCAATGAACTGGTGACTTGTCCAGGGCATATCCTGCCTTTCACATTATGACAGCTGGGATAAGCCCCCCACGACTCTATGTAGGATAAGTGGTTGACGATGAATGAATGAATTTTCATGCATCCAGTTAAAAAGTTAAAAATCTTCAGACTAACATTGCTCACTTTCACATATTTGTACAGAAACCAGAATGTAAAAATGATGCATGTTGTACCCATTACTTGGCAATCATCAGCTGGATGGGCGCAGTAACTTCCTGAGTCTTGTTGTCACAGTGAGGTTGCCAGGCAACCAGGGTAGGATATGACTTTTTAGAAGCTGCATATGTTTAGTCACCTCCCCGAGTGGCTAATGATCAAGAAATGATTGACCCTAAAATCATTGCCTCATTTGTTCATATCTATATTTAATAAGCAAGATATTACAAAATTTACGTACTCTTAAGGGGGAGGGAGTGAACCTTTAAAATTCCTTTTCATTAGAATCAGTCAAACAATTGACGCCATTTGTCCTGTTTTCTTCTGTCCCTGGTTCAAGCTGACATGTGTGTCGTATACTGTCCACATGTAACAAAGTTAGAAGCAACCTGGAGAGGATTTGGGAAAAAGCAAACAGCTTTGAAATGTTTCGTGATTGTTTGAAGAGATTTAACCAGAAGATCCGTTCCTCACTTTCAGGAGTCGACTCTCAAACCGCTCGGTTTGGCGAGAGTCCAATAAAGAGATCCATAAAGAAAGGAAAAAGAACTGGGGTTGTACTTAAAATTGATCGGGCCCACATGTGCGTCCCTGTGTGATCAAGCTGGATTTCATATTTCTGTGCTCATCCCTACTTGTCCAAATGTTCAACGTGTCCTCATACAAAGGATCTTACAAAATAATTTTCCTTATTTGTCATGCCTTATCCTGCAAATGTCCAGCAAAAGTGTCCGCTCATTACATACATATTGTCTTTTCAAAAATAATCTTGTGTTTTCCCAGTAAATCTTGGCTAGTTTTAGGTGACAAAACTACTGTGATACTTATGTGTAAAAGTTACATGAGATAAGTGGGACCCGCTCATCCACATGACCTCCTCCCTGTGAGGGCTCCATTTTTACGAGAGCCCAAACGCACGACTCAGAGACAGGTTCACAGTGCAACCAAAAGGATGTTTTATTTATGAGACAAAACAGGAACTTCAGAGCAGGAATCGCTGCAGACTAGGGACTGGAGACGGACAAGAGGAATCGCTGGAGACTTGGGACTGGAGACGGACAAGAGGAATCGCTGGAGACTTGGGACTGGAGACGGACAAGAGGAATCGCTGGAGACTTGGGACTGGAGACGGACAAGAGGAATCGCTGGAGACTTGGGACTGGAGGCGGACAAGAGGAATCGCTGGAGACTTGGGACTGGAGACAGATATGGACATGACGATCTCGTGACGTACAAACAAATGACAGGACTATTTATACATGAGGTAGGGAACACAGTTGGAGTCAATTAGAGCGGGGTTCCACAATTACAGATGCAGGAAGACACAGGAGGCAGGGGTCAAGAGATCTGAAACGAGAGGGAGACAGGGTTACTTTCAAAATAAAACAGGAAGAGACAGGACAACATGCAGGCACAAGACAAAAATAGTGAACTAAACAGACAGACAGAGCATAACACTCCCTATGCAACATTTATTGCTCTGTATCCTTCCTGGTTCTGAATTACATGGATTAAATGTTTTTTTCACTAGATGTATACGAATTAGGTATATCTATGAATATTATATGAGAGCAGCCTGAAACATTAGCTCCCGTAGATTTCTAAAGTTCCCTTTTGGCTGAGTCACAACTGTACGTTACTGGAGGTTGAACAGTGTGGAGCCCTGTTAGCTGTGACCTACCACGTGCTCTGGGATACAACACTGCAGCTCAAATTCTCCCCATTTGTTTTTACAATTTGTCATCTGCGGCCATTTAACAGTGATATGAGAATGAGGCGGTACACAGACGTTGTGAGCGAAAAGCCTTAGAAATTAAGCCGCTGTCCTCTCGCCACGCACAGCCACGCTCCTCAGGGTTAGTGTGGCCATAAAAATGACAACAGTAATTTGGGGAGACATAGTGGGCTGAGGGGCTTACGGCTTCTGTTCTATGCAAACGTCATCGCTGACCTGCCTTATGGGAAGGCTTACTGTAACTAGTACACAGGGGCTCATCGACTGACTGTGGCTGTGAGACATTAGAAGAGTAAGGGACTTAAGTGTCTCTAAATAGCATGATTGTAGAGCTTTTTAACGCCTTTGTTACTTAGAAACCACACTTCTCTTTAGCTGATTGACAGTCTGTGAGCTGGCCTTGTACACCCTGTCTCTCCTTTTGTCTATCTATGACTTGATTCAATAGCAGCACAGTCTTGAGTACAATGTGACCAAAATCATCCCCTTACTTAATGACCCCTTCTACTTGCTTCTTTCTCCTTTTTCCACACATTTTCTTTACAAACATGCACATTCTCTGATTTCAGCACCTGCAGTTGTTTTCAGCTCTTTCCTCTGACAACATGTGTCATTTGCATTTGAAGACCACCAACCAAACCCAGCATGGCAGCTCTGTTTTGACACATATTCCCTATGGAAACAGCGTAAAAAAATCTCAGTACCCTGCACACACACACACACACAGACGCAGAGTCAAAGTTTGGTAATCTAAGACGCACTCAGGACAGAAGTCACCTTGTCTGCTGCATCAATAATAACAAGCGCCCCTTTCATGGGACAAGTCTTGTCCTGTCCAACCAAAGGGTCTGTCAGAGGCTTCTGGGAAGAGTCTTGTCTGTCTTCCTTCCTTTCTGTCCTTTTCTCTTCCCTGCAGATCATTCACTCATCACCCCCATCGTTACCTTTAACTGTACCTCGAGGTTTAGTTTAATGTTGGAGACACTGTTTTGAGATGTGAATAATATGTATTTAATCTTATTTTGTTGAGTGATTTGAAATGTGGCATTGTTTGTCTTGCAGAGTGCCAAGAGTCTTCCGAGCAACAGGGATTCACGCATCCTGTGGGCCAAAGACGACTTTTTACTTACCACCGGATTTGATATGGTGAGAAACTCATTGTTTGTCCTGCATCGACCAGGAGTCTGATTATCTAGTGAAACGAGGGTTTGTGAACTTTTGCACGGTTTTGAAGCCTTGAGTTTTGCATTTTGGCAGTTGCTATCTTTTTTGTGCAACCAGAACAGACATGAGAGTCAGTGCAAACACTGAAGACAACATTTATAGGCAACCAAATGATACAAGTGACTTCCATGGACTGAAAACACACTGTGAAAGGGTTAAAGTTGTCAGATAAAAAGGCAGACAACACCCAGAAACAGACAAAATAGTGGTAGTGGAATCACAATATATTATCAGGTATTTTGTAGCTGAAATTGCTTTTTTATGCCAGTATTTGTAGTTAAATGTGAACATGAGAATATAATATAATTATAATAATAGGGTCATTCCATTTTCAATAAAAGATTGTTTGCGTATGCAATCGAAATGCAAAAAAAAGTGTTGTTATCTTTTAGTGTTATCAGTGCTAAAAACTCACAACAGTCTTTTTCTGCTGCTTTAATTGTGAAACATGTTCATCATATACTGAAATGCTGTGAAAACATGTTAACAGTAAAATACGTTCACCTGTATGCAAAGATTCCATGCATTGCAATGTGCTGCTGTCTGAGACCCTCACACATTACTGCACCTGTCACCTACATGATGATTTATCAGTGTAACTTCTTAAGAAGTGACAGTCTCATGTTGTTGTGTGTAGATGCGTAGTCGGGAGGTGAGGCTTTGGGACAGCAGGAAGCTGAGCTCTTCAGTCAGCACGGTGCCTCTCGGCACTTCCAGTGGGTGAGTACTAAATCAGTGTGCAACCACTGACCCCCTTAACTGACACAATCATGACACTGACCGGGCTGAACTTTAGTGTCCGCCAGCGAGACAGAGAGGTCATGTGTTGCAGTACAAAGTAGGACTGTGTGTGTGTGTGTGTGTGTGTGTGTGTGTGTGTGTGTGTGTGTGTGTTTTGACCTGCTTTGCATGCAGTTTTGTGTGTTGTGTGGATATCATTGTGTGACATTTACATATGCTGTACAAGAGTGATGTATGGAGGGCCTCCACACATCGTGAAGCTGGACAGGCATGAAGACCTCCCAGAGCTCTGACACTGTCCTGCACATTCTTGTCATTTCCTGGATCAGGGTCACACACAGAGACTCTGTCCTCTCCCTGCGTCCCTCTGTCCATAATCACTGTGAAGGGTCACACATCATCAAGTCTGCCACCAGCTCACTGCTTGTCATTTTCTGCCCCCCCAACCTTCTCCAAAGTTGCCCGCAGAGGAACCAAGGAGAGCAGGAGTGTGGTTTAGCTCCAGAGAGGAGAGGGGTGGAAGGATGGAGGAGGAGAGAGAGGAGCGAAGGGAGGGAGAGTTGGTTCCTTTGTCAGATCCAGCTCATGCATTTTAGTGTTTTTATAAACAGCTTTGTGGGCCAAGTCATTCCAAACTAGAGCAAACTGAACTCTGCCAGAAGACTCAGCACGCTTTGGCAAATTAAGTATATTTATTGTCAACATTATTACTATAAAAAGGCAGAGAGGTCGCACTCTGTGGTAGAGCTAAGGCAGAGCGAAGGCATCTGTTATTTGGCACCAGTATTAGAGTCTGGATGTGGCCATGTTTGGTTGCAGCTAGAACCAGAATGTGTCAAGACATACAGCACATTTAAATCATTTTTTTTTTACTCCAAAATACCAGAGGAAAGCAGCCTCTGACGAATGTGATTTTTCCTTTTCCTTTTTAATGTATATGTGATAAACATTTATGAGTTGACACAGCACGATCCTAAATAACATCCTCCACACTCCTTCTCCTCTCTGCTGTCGTGCTCCCCACTCATCTCCATTTCCTCCTCTTCCTTCTTCATTTGAGTGAGACAGATAGTTGCCTGTTCGAGTGCCTCTTTTTAATCCATGGCATTGTTTGGTGCAGCATACTTTTCATGGAAATGTAAGGTATTTGATGCCACTGATGGATTGTTTTGCTTCCTATTACCATGTTTTTGTCTGATATATATATTTATGATACTTACACTTACAAAGTCTGGTAAAGTCCCCACAAGGCACCGCACATCAAAAACCAGGTGTCTGCTCAATCTCCAGAAGACAGTGTTAATTAGTTAATGTTATTGTCAGGTTTTGTCTCCCTCGTGTCTCTGATTGTAGGCAGAGGAATGTTGAAGTTAAGCTGCTGTTTTGTGGTTGTGAGGATGGTGAAACTTCAGAAGAACATACCAGCAGTAGTGTCAGGATTCATCAAGTGTCATCTGGTAACAAACTAAAGAAGTGTTCCTCCTCAGCTGCTCTCTGGTTTTCCAAGTATCTGCCCACATTTTCTTGAATCAGCGAAATACCCCATCAGAACGGATTTATTAGATACAATTGCTTCAAATTTGACAAAATGCTTTTTGGTTTCCTGTATTTTGGTGCTATTTGATGCAATCTACAGTGAGTGGGAGTGTGCCAACCCATCTGCACTGTGTCTCGTGTTAAATCACTTCAATCATGTTATCATATGCTGCCACCAGATGCCTGTAGACCAGTGCTGATATAAAACAGGTAGGCAGTCAAATGACAGATGAGAGTTGTGTGCTCTTTACTGCCATTCTGGCTGTTTCTCCTTCTCATTTCATTATCTTTCTACCACAATAAGTCCTTCACTTATTTCTCTCGCAATTCTTATTTTACCCAGAAGTTTCTCAAAATTCATAACTTAAGTGTCTGTTTTCTCTCAAGCAGAACAATTATATTATGCTGTGGTGCAGCAATCTTCCCATTTCCATCACACTGGTTTTAACCTAAAAAAAAGTAAACCAAATACTGAAAGTATCACAATATTATATTTTTGATACTGTATTGTTGTAATTGCACTGAAGTATGTATTGTTTTTTTATCCTAAAGTTAGTTTAGCTTCTTGTCCTGTTTAAATGTAGCTGCAGCATTGACAAAAGTCCCATCTGGGCGTTTGACCAAAGCTGCTGTTAGAGGCCAAGGTTCCATTCTTGTCTGCTAATCAGCACAATGGGAAACCAGAACCCTGTCAAGAACAAACAAGGCTTCAGGAGTTAAATTAGGGGGAAAATGTAATCACTTCTTCTTATTTAGTGATGTCCATCTAAGCGCTGGCCAGACACTTTACAAAGCTAAATAGCTATTAGATGTAGTGTACAATCAGAAAACGCTGATAACAGAAATAGCTGGCCTGTTTCTAGGTAATGGGTAAGGTCAAAATGTTTGTTATGGCTAGCTGTTTACTCAGTCTTACTGTATCACAATGTATTATAATGCCACTGGGGGTTAGAGACTCATGTCTGGGCCTCCTTCCATTCGTTCTAGCCACTATTTATCCAGTATCTCACTTTGCAGAGAAGGTTTCATTCAGCTTTCAGTGAGCGGCTGCCCTCAAGTTCCCTTAGGCCTTCAGGGCGTTAATTGTTTGTTTCTGCTTTGCGGGTTTTCTGTGGAAAATGCCGTTTTAGTTCAGCATTGCCTCAGTGCATGTCTCTTATGTATAACTAAGCAGCTATGACATGATAATATGACAATATGCAGTAAATTGAAAGGACACACTGTGTCCATTTTTCTCTACACTCGATAAATTGAACCATGCCAGTCGAGGAAGCGCAAAGTCAAACATCCAAAATGGGGCATTTCCTCCCTGTCATTTTAGGCCTAAGGTGCATATAAAGATGGATCTTTTCTTTTTTTCTTGCCTGTTCTTAATTAAAAGGGCTGTGGTAAACATGGGGTGTAATCAGAGCAGCGGCCTGGCTTGTATCAGGCTAGCTGTGTTCGTCTGCGACATTCAGTAGGACTGTTTTCTTTGGAGTGTCACAACATAAAGAGGCCCAGGATCATGAGCCAGTAAAATGGGGTTGTGGGTGGAATATAATTTGGATGGAGAATAATGGAGGGGAATGTTTATTTTTTGGTTGGGGTTGAAATGGAGACTGAAAAATTGAGGGATGGCGGGTGATGAGCCTGAGAGGGCTGTTTTTAACTGTGCTATTACTGCATGTCTGTTCTCTGTACAGATCTGGACACCCGAGAACAACATGGATCTCTGTGTACCGCTCTCTCCCTCATACTTTTCCCTCCATGAACCTGAATTATAATAATGAGTTTAATTGAGGCTCTAAGCCAGCTGCAATCAGTGAACTTTACAACTGGGCACGATTGCAACCAGCTTTCCATGTAAACGCTTGAGACGTCATGACAATTATCCACTCTGCTTTAGCAGCTACACACACAGATTCACCACACTCAGCATTAACACAGCTAGGTCTTGATGATGCGTGCCTGTAAAGTAGCTTGTAATTGTGTCATAAAGCGCTCTCCGAGGGTCACTTGGTTAGAATTCAGCGTGACAAAACTTGAATCTCCCTTGAAAGTTCTGCCCATAACCCCTGTAATTTCCCCGCGTCACTACTAATGTTATGCTTCTTGGATGCGTAGGGACATGCATGCATCTTCTATTACTCCTCATCATGGTTGCTGTGTCTTTCTCTGGCGTGACACTGATTAAAACAGATGTGAGTCGGTACCCCACCAGTATGGATGCGAGTCTGTCTGCTGGGGAGCCAGCCCTACTGTTTTCCCAACCCAGTCACGGGTTACACAAAGAACTTGCCCTCTGAGACGAGAACTGCTGACAGATTGTGCTGCTATCCGAGAAAAAGAGAGAGGCAAGTTTTGCGGTGGATGCATGGGTGTGCCCCAGGTGTAACTGCACATACTCACATCCTCTACTGACTCTCCACAAACTATTCCTGTGTGTTTTCCTACCAGGGTCGTGCCTGGGAGCAGCGCCCAGTCATTGGGTGTAATTGAGCCAAACTCCCTTTAATCAGATGGATCGAGAAGAGGCCTGTGCCCCAGAAAGGAACCAGTCTTGTACAGCCCCCCACCTTTTCTCCCACTCTGGCCCAGGCCCTCCTAAAATCAGTCCCAGATGAAGGCTTTCCTGTGGGGATTAGGTGCAGCTGCAGCACTGCGACGGAAAAAAAAGAAATGCCACAGAATGTTTCAACAATCGTTTGACCTTGCTCCTTTCTCAGGGTTCCCCATCTAAGAGTGAACCAAGCTTTGTTGTTTGGGTCCGACTCTGAAAAGTCGAGTTTAAGGTGGAGGGAAAGGCAAAACTACAACGTTCAGGCAATCTTCAGGGTCAAGTCTTCAGCTCAGCTGCTCCAGGATGGCCTTCAGAGGAGGGAGAAAAGATGTGACCGCACACGCTCTGTCAAAGAACCTGAACTCTGCGTTCTGACAGCTGAAACATGGTGTCTGGAATCTGTTAGTCATTTGGGGTTTCAGTTTGTGATTTAGTGTAGGGGGTTTGACCAGGAAAGAGGATGAAAAAGAGGAGGACTGAGCTCTGAAACTTCACCCTTATTTTGTAGATATTTTTATATTATCTTACTATGAGCTTTAGTGGACTTTTCATTGTAGCTCATGTGGCAACCTTCTTCTACTCCAGAACACCTCACTGAAGAAGCTCTGTCATGCCCCAGGATCAACTAAAAGAGCAAATGTCCTTTTGTCCCTGGTCCCTTCTAACCTGTCAGAAAAATACAGCTGCCATCATTCAGTGAATCCTTTTTTATCCTTCTATGGGCACCTTTTAGACCTTCTGTCTGTCACCATTAGTCCCCTGACTCCTCTCTCTAACCTGCACAGACAAAATGGAGGGAGAGAGCTGAGTTTTGAAGGTGCTGGTGGTGTCTGGCATTCTAATTAAATGTGTTTCTTTTTTCTTTTTTTAGAGGAAAGCCTAATGGAGCCTCTTAGAACTGGTAAAAACACATGGAAGTATGTGGAGCGTTTGGCAGGGCATGTTTAATATAATTCACAGAGGGTTTTGATTTCATCCCGCAGGTATGTGCTTAGCACTCCAGGGATCAGAAGGACCCTTTTGTGTGAACTCGCCACAGAAGGAAAAATAGGAAAAATCCCCCCCCCCCCATCCTCCTCCCATCTTCAGCTACCCCCCCTTCTCTTCCATTCACCTTTATTTTCTTTTATGGTTTGGATTATAATTTCATGCAGGCTAAACTGGAGATGATTTGTCAAGGGAAGCAGCTCTGCATTACGTGGCAGTTGAGCTCGTCTTAATGCCGTTAAGGTAATTGCACTAATGACTCACAACTGGATCCTCGCTCTGTCTCAGTTTTGGAGTTTGAGACGGTGTCAGACTTCACTTTCCGTCCTTTACAAAAACAGCAGCCCAGTTGCACTTGCAGCTGCAGATACAGTGTTTTTCCCCCAACATCTGGAAAAAGGCCTTTTTTAACATTTGGGATCATTTCCCTACCAAAAGCCTACTTTGAGCCATCCCAAGTCCTTTTCAGCACTTTTTCTCCCCGCTCTGTGGGGTAGATATCCAGTAACCGACCGTCTGATAGAGATGCGAAGAGGGCTGTGTTGGCAGAAGATGCAGAACCAAAGTGGAAACAGCACAGGTCATTATTCATAATACACAGATGCAATGCTAAGAAATGAATAAACACATTGCTATTAAGTATCAGTGTGACAGGATGCTATTTCTGAAGGAGATGCAGTGACAGGTTCAAGAAGGGCCTTGTGTGCAAATCCGCAAATTTGCCAGTTTTGTTGTACAATTATACTTATTCTAAAGCCTTCCGGGATCTCCATTTCATCTTTTTGTTTTTCATTTCCTTCAGTTATTCAGTTTGTCTTTATGCGTTCATCCTATATGCCTTCCCTGTTCTTCCTCCTTGACTCTCTTTCAACACATGCATGTGCTTTATAAGACTCATGATTGTCCTTTTCACTAGAATCAGGAACCGTGGCGCAGCAGAGCTCCCGTTTTTAAATCATGCCTTGCTTCTGGACTCCAGTCACCTCCTGGATGCCAGCCATCTCTCTCTGCTGTGGTAGAAAGAGCAATTTGAGTGATGGAGGGAAGTGTGTTTCCCATTAGTTTCCTCTGCCCTGCACCCCGCCTTGCAGCCTGGCCTCAGCCGCTGCCTCTGGGACTGCTGCAGATTGGCAGCATGTCACTGCACACCTCATAGCCTTACAGAGAATAATAAAGGTACAAAAGAAGTGATAGAGAGACTGCCTTATTTATGCACTCAGACAGACACGAGTTATGCAGCCTAACATGATTCATATGTACAGATATAGATAGGTTGTTTTGTGTTACACAGTCAAAGATAAAAACTTGTGGTAGCTTTAACATGTCAAAATCCATTTGATCAAAAGTGGTTGAAGCCTCCAATGAAATCCATAAGTATTCAACACATTTTATATTGTTTTGGCTCTGAACTCTAGCAGATTGCAATGATTAAAGTGCTCTCAGTTATAATTTCAAGTCATTTACATCCACATCAGACAAACTGTGTGGAACATGTGGCCCTTTTTATTGGGCCAAACATAATTGAAATCAAATATGCCCTAAAAAGCAATTGTTGTGCTGTCTTCTGGGTCATTGTCATGCTGCATGATGATGTGTTGTCCAATGAGTTTTGATGTAACACCTGAGAAAGCTGGATGTGTCTGCCTCCATCTTGAGACTGCTATCTTCCATTTCCATCCTCAAGAATTGTGAAAAAAAATCCCTGAGGTCTTTTGAATGGTTTTTGAAACCTATAATATCCTGGAGAGTGTTGTTTGTTTGTCCATGTAGTGAAACACACCTGCCCAAGAAACATGCGAGCAGCTAATCATCTCATTATGTTTGGTTCTTAAACTCCATAGTCATTGTTTCATTTCACTTTCAGCCAAAAACAAAACTTCATTGCCAACAGTGATGCCAAAGCTAATCTCATAATAGCTCAACCGATGGCTTTTCACATGTGTAAATGTTCTGTGCAACATCAGCACAGCACTCATCCACATCTGGCACACTAGCTAAGCGAGGTTTGAGACTTTTCCTATAGTTTAATAGAGAGTGCAGGCTAGGTGGATTGTCTGCTCATTGTATTCTCTTTTATGATCATGTTTCCATGATAGAAACCAGCGATCCTGGGCCCGCCATTGGCAGGCCTGCTGTCTAAAAAGAAAACCAGAGAAAACAGAAGGAAAGTCTTTATCAAATACGCTCCCTGATTGGTCAGTGGCAGGTGGGGCGCATGTGCTCCTGGCTGATGTCACTTCCCATGCGGCCCCATTTGTCTGCCCACACTGTGGAAACTTGTCAGTGTCAGTGAGGCAGGAGTAATATGCCACGCTCTGTTTAATTGGAAAAGTGCTGAGGCATGCCGTCTGCTTGTATATGCACAAGTGTTATTGTTACATAACTGGTCATATGACTGGATGCTCTACTGCCTCACTGTTTGTGATGCTCTAGGTCAGTGAGTTGTATTTATACATAGTACATGTGTGCTCGGTGTGAACGCTCCCTGACATATTTCTTTCGTCTCTATGGAAATGTTATGACAACAAGAGCTGCTCTGCACCTGCACGGCCTCTCTGCTTCTGCCAAAGGTTGAGCACTTGCTTAGAGCACTTGGCCGAAGCAGATTAGAAAAAAATGTCATCAAAATGTAATTGGTGAGAGGGTTGAGGAGGTGATGGTGGCCAGGAAATAATTTCTCCATTGTGCCAAAGCAAGTTGGAGGGGAAGGAAGAGAAGAAAAAGTGGAGAACCCTCAGGGGGAACACCAGTTGGTCCATAGGCTGTATGCTCTTGAGGAAACCTCTGTGGTCTTTTCTGCTCTAACATCAACTGAATGTCCTCTGTTTGAAGCTGGCTAACATTATTTCAGCAAGGTCAATTAGTCAGTCAGCTGTTGTATGAAAGCTTTGTGTGGGGCTGTGGAGGCAGAGGACTGAAGGGTTGAGGACAAGTGGGTGGTACGAGCCTTGTAAGGGTTGGGAATGTAAGCCCTCTATTGTGCCTTTGCTGTCTTTTGTCTAACACTTTTTTCTTCTGGCCACAAAAGATGAGGAAAGCAGACATTGTCATGATTGTTGATTTACAGGAAATGTTTTACGTTAAAGGCATCCTTAGTATACAACAAAACTCTTTCAGGATGTTAAGCTGCCATTTTATTTTGTTAAATTTGTCTGTTCGATGTTCAACCTACGAAAGCTAATTTATATATATCCCACAAGTGTGTAATCCGTATATATTTTTGAACCAGGAAATTTTCTTAACAGAGAAACAAATGAGGAAGTTGGGTGGATGAGTTGAAAACAGTCAGTACTTCAGTACTAACTGAAGTGATGACACTAAACTTAATTAAATAGTTGTTTTCTGTGAAGAAAACACTCTTTTGAAAACACTGGAGGGAAGTTGTTGCCTCACGTGTTGCTGGACAGTTGTAGGAAAACGCACAGAAAATGAGGAGTAACTTTTTGTTAGATATCATAATAACTGTTGCGTGAGGATACGGTGCAGTAGTGCAGGCAGACAGACCTACATGACAACTGTGAAGTGGTGATTTACTGTCTCCCATCAAGTCTGTGGATTTTCTCACCCATAGCTCCCATTGTGAAAGTCACCTCAAAGCTTTCCTGGTTCATTGTCCAGTGTGTGTGTGGGGGGACACATGGAGAGAGTTGGCAATGCCATTAACTCCAACATAGGGGCACTCTTCTGATGCACTTTTAATGTGTGTTGAGGGCATGTAGGGCACAGGTGTCTCTCACACAGCTGCCCAACCATGAGCTGGAGGGGCCACATTCCTGCCAGCAAGCTGGATAGGGTAGTCTCTCACACACACACACACACACACACACACACACACATACGTACATTTGCAGTGTACATGCCACGCTGTCATGCACACATACATGCCTGGACAGGTCTGCCATTTCTTTACCCTTTTTCAGCACACGTAGACCATGGCCAAACAGTATTCATCATCACTCAGCAGGATGTGACAGGTGGAGTGACGTAGACTTAATCATCCATGTCTTTATTTAGCTGTGAGTTTAGGTTTGCATAGGTGATACTTTAACAAGATAGCACTCTCTAAAACAAATAGTGTGAATTTTACTTCTTCAGTTCATTCAGTTATAGCAGTTGATGCACTTTCAATTCAAACTGAGTGTAGTGATTTATCACACTGTCTCTCTATCAGCTGTTGTCTTGTAGTTTCTGTTTTCCAAACCAGGAAGTAGGGAGGATTTTGCCACTAAAAAGCAGACATTGTAAAGCTGAGTACCTACTTGTTTACTGTATCCTGCTGTTTTTCTTTTCCACTGGGCTTCCTCTATGAGCCAGCTGTGTGGATTGGGGCTTGGGTGAGAACAAAGCACCACAGACAAACATGTTTGACCAAAGGACCAGTCTGGAAAAAGAGTGAGGCCCAGTTGTAGGAAAATATTTAAGGGACCACTTGTTCCCCAGAGGCCAAAGGGACAAAGCTGGGGAGCTGCTGGGTCATTCTCTTTGACCTGCCTGGGTGGTGTTCCAGAGGAGCCACCCTTTCATTAGCACTGGACTGAAAAAACACAGGGTCTGCAGACGAATGGCGATTGAAATTCATACACATGTGCGCTGGTGAGGTGGTCTGTGTTATTCTTAAATGTTCACCACACATCCGGGCCATCGTGGTGCTTCCACAGTCCACTGCTACTGTGAAACTGCAGGGACCGGCAGCTGTGAGCTGGCAGGCTGAGCTCCCACTACGAGCTAACTACTGCGCAGGATAACACACACTCATAAACACATGCAGCACATCCAGTCATTTGTGAGCAGTCTTTTGCCAACAGATGTCTTTACACTTTGAACTGAGTGGTGAACATTTGACCTCGTCCTACCTGCCGGCTTTCAGAAATGACACAGTACTGTGTCACTGTTGGTTGGAGGAAGGGGTTGTGTCTTTATGGGGTTTTCTTAAACAGTACCTGTAGTGTTGACCCCTTGTTTTCATATTTTACCCCTAGCTCTCTTTTCTCTAGGAAACAAACTTTACTTTTCCCTGCACACCTGGTCACAAAGCCTTTATGTTTTAAATCCTTCCTCTCCCTGGCCCGTATTGCTAGTCCCAGTCCACTTTTGCTGTTAAACTGCTTCTTTCTTCCTCTCTCGGGTGTTTTGACTGTAATGAAGATGGGGGGATGTGAGACAACATTGAAACTAGAGTGGAACAACACTTTATGCCAACCACATGCTGCAAAAAAACCATGATTGCTGAAAGACACACAGCCTTTGAGTAAAGCACAAAAACACACAAGTCTTTCCCAACCCTAAAATCCACAGTGATTGGAGAAAGTCCCGTAAAAATAGACGGAAGGCATGCTTAGAGAGACAGAAAGTGAGGGGGACAGAACGAAAGAGAGATGGCCAGAGAAGAAGAAAAAATGTGCTGGCTGCTGGGATGGAGTTGGCATCATGTGTTCTGCTCCTGACCTTTTGTGGGTTTGTGTAAATTATATCCCTTTCAAGGGAAAATATGTGGTGGTTGATCTGGAGAGACCCCCCCCCTTCATCTGTCTGCTGTTGTTTCGTCTTATAGGAGCGCTCCATTCATCTTTCAGACTCCCCTTCAGTGTCTTCATGTCCTTATCTTGCGATGCTCATTCCTTTGTTTTATGAAGTTGTTTCTCTCTTTGGTCACACTGTAATAACTCCAGTCATATGCTGTCCATTCATCACCTCTCCATCCTCTGTCTCAACCCTCTACTTTCAGGTCTTTGTATCAGCCTCCCCCTACTCCTCTCCCTCCCCACAGTTATGCTTTTTTCTGCTGTGCATGGAGGATACATTTAGCTTGTGGTCGCTTGTGATGGCTACATTAGTGAGAGGGGGGTGTCTGGTGAATCGCTACCTTCTCTTCACCACAGTGGGCTCCATGCGGGCTGATGCAGACTTTCCACTGGGGTGAACCCATCGACTTGAGGTGTCCACGAGGTGCTCAGGCAGCCATGCCCACGCCCCCAGGCCACAGCCTGGGCTGGCAGGCACTCACGCCGGCACGCGGCGTCAGCCTTCCCACCGGGTGTCCCTGTTTATGTTTGTCTTGTGCGGTGGCTAGTTTCTCACTGTGCTGTTGTGACCATAGCACCACCCAGCCCGACGCAGCACCCTCTTCTCTCAAAGGAATGCCCTCTCCGACCCCGGAGCGCTGTGGGCTCTAAGTGGCCATTTGCGTCCGTCACTGCAGCGGCACCAGACAGAGGTCGGCTGTGGTTTCGGGTCCACATACTGAAGCAGTGAAGAGCTTAGGCCATACTTACAGGACCATACTAGTGGTTTTGCATGTTTTAGCTCATGAAATACAAATTGTGTATATACTTTAAATTACTGCCTATCACTTTCCAAAAACATACCACTGACTCGATCAGTCCAGCTTGGAAATCAGCTTGCAGAGACCATTTTTTAATTCTTTTGTTTTGTTTTTTTATTATTTTTTTTTTTATCTGAAAGATGTGTTATTGTTGCATGGCAATGCAGCTAAACTTCTTACACTTCTCTGAGATATGAGAGTTGGTTATTGGAAAGCATCAGATTCATTGTAGAAAAGGTGAATTATACAATGATAGTTTAGTGGACATAATGACAAGGACAAAATTGCACACAACTACAAGAATAAAGTTCAGTACTTGTGGTTCGCTGTGCATGTTGGAAATTGTGAAAAAAAATGCTTCTTGTAAATTTTCTAAGTTAAATACATTTTTTACCTTCATGTTTTCCCCGGGGTTTGTGGATCTGTATGTCGGTTTGCTGGTTTGTTGGTTTGCAAAGTAACTCAAAAGGTTGGGGACGGATTTTGATGAAATTTTCAGGGTTGGTCAGAAGTGGCCTAACTTAAAACTGATTAAGTTTTGGTGGTGATTGGATCCGATTCAACGGCACCACCAAAAATTAATCAGTTCTAAGTTAGGCCACTTCCGGCCCATCGTGAAAATTTCGTCAAAAACCGTCCATAACTTTTTGATTTATTTTGCAAACCGACAAAACCAACAAACAAACAAACAATGAAAACATAACCTCCCCGGTGGCGGGGGTGACTTTAAATAAATAAAAAAGTCACCACTGCTGAGCTCTGTGCTCTCTGAGTGCTTTTCTAGTTGTTTTCTGTTTTATTTGGACAATTTCAAACTTTTAGCATCCTCAAGATTTATTTCAAGCTCAAGCTGACTAGAGTTTACCTAGGAGACAGATGCACTTCTTCAAAGCCTTTTGACACTGTCGATTTCAGATCTATGAAGGGGTGTCTGGGTGTCTTTGTCCCTGTTTAGTCCCGACTGCTCAGGATATATAAACCAGCCCCCTAATTACCAGACACAAGTCTGTAAAAATCAGCCTTTCCCCAGTCTGCTACTCGTTCACCAGCTCACTACTAATCAGCATCCAGACACTTGCGACTGAGCAGAACCTCCCTGCAGACAGGATTAGCAGATCAACATTTTGTGTTTGAGTGTAACGACTCTGAAACACTCCCTTCCTCCCTCCCAGTGGTATTAGCAGTTAGAGACAAACAGGTGTTTGTCGGCTGGAAGTAGATGGTCCATTTCTGTAGAGTTGGAGGCCTGGAGGTCACAGGCAGGGGTCAGAGGTCGGGTGGCCTCAGCCTTGCAGCAGGATGTTTGAGACGGCCATTATGACCTGCCACCTGAACACTTGTGTCTGGACTGGATGTGGATGCATGTTTTGAGGGGGAGCAGGGATGGAATTAGTGTGACTGACGTGGATTACCAAAGTCGACCTTTGAGCCAGAACACATTATGATTGCACACACATAGTTTGAGGCGATCCTTTAACACGTCTGTTAACTGGTTATCATCTTTTTCCAAAGCGTTTTGTCATAGTATTCCAACTTTCGTCCATGAAAACAATGCACGGATGCTTACAAAACACTCATGTAGCATTGAATGCACTCAAACATGGTGGGGGGGAATCCCATCCTATAAGACATGTATGTAAATCATTCTGTCTGCTCCAGAGACACCATGAGCACCTACTGTGATAAAAAGGATTACAGGCACCTAATCCGTGCCTGTCACCACCCTCCACTCACCACACACGCACACACACACACACACACACACACACACACACACACACACACACACACAGTGCTGCAATGGTGTACAAATGATTTCAATCCAATTTGAAAACCACACTTACACCATATTTAATTTCTCTGAAGATGGTGACACTTTTTTTTTTTTCAAAAATAAGATAAGAAAAGATGAGATGAAATGAACCTGAATTCGTCCTTTACATTGTTACAGTAGCACATAGGATAGTACAATAATAAAAGGGCCTACATAAAATATAAGAAGCAAGGCTGTAAACAAAAAGACTAAGTCAAAAATTAATAAAATAAGTAGGTAATGCGTAAGTAAACAGCAATAAGCAAACACTAGTGTCTTCAGAAAAGCATATATATCTGACTATGCCGGTCAACATAAATGAATAAATTTTTGCACGTTAAGAATGAAAAACAGTGCTATTGCACATTAGTAAATTATTAAATTAAATTATTGCACCTTGAGAGAGTTGCAGTACTCTTCTGTGTTTTATTGCACATTATGTCTGCAGTGCTGGTTGTACAGTGAGAGGTATATCTATTTGCATTGGTGTTGGTAGAGCTAATAACAACAGTGGAATGTGTCTTTTCACTTGTCCGTACCCGTAATGTGCCCACCCACGTTCCAGCATGTAGCCGAGCTCAGTTTGAGATTAAACAGGAGCTCCTGCCACAAACAAAGTGGGATCTGCAGATGTGTATACACAGAGCAGCCAGTCGTGATGCAAGTAGGGTTTGGAAGTTAGTGCAGGATGTGTACACAGCAGTGTTTTGATGAATGTCTGCTGGTGTTTTGGGGGTGGAGTGGAGTGGGGGGGGCATATCAGCAGGCCTGAAAATGCTTGGCCCTGAGGCCTCTGCTGGCTTCCTCCCCGTCAGTATGCTCCTGATGGAGACATGGACGTCACGCTCCTGCTGTTTTGTTTGTGCTGCAGGTTTTGACTCTTAAATGTTGTGGTGCGTCTGGGAAAAAGAGAAATGGGGGAATAAAAAGGAGACTGGAGGAAGAGAGAGGAAATAGTAGAGGATGGTTTCCAAATCAAACTAGCCGCTACATCCAGATTGTTTGCTTCCCGTTGAAAGAAATAAGGCCTAAGCGCATGAGAGCTTGTTTTGTCTTATTTTAGTTGTTGAGATGGAGGATTTGATGCTCAGCTTTAAATTCTAGATCAGTTCCAGTCTAGTGCACACTGCAGATTTCTCACATGGCTCTTATTAAAACATTTATATCCTGAAGCTGTACTTGCATTTATAGTTTTTATGGCATTTTATGGAATTTGTTTTCCAATATATAGCCACAACAGCAGGGGGCAGCTACAGTTAAATTTATATATCGGAAATACTCAGCTTACCTGACCTGAACTCAGCTGCACTGCCTTACTTTTCACAGCAGGTTAACCTTAAAATTGCAAGTCGTTGTGTATGCCTTGTATGTTTGCTCTGCTGATCTGGTGACATGAAATAGCGCTGGGTGATATTGTTTTAATCAGTACTGGGACTATCTGCCATGCAGGCTTGTCAAGATGGTCCTCTCCTGCTGATGCCCCCCGCCTTCATGTGGATGAACAAGTGGCCCCTTGTAGTGAAGAATTAGACTTACCATGATTTGATTACAACATAAACCCCCTTGGCCATTTTAATGTGTTCCTGTCACGGGAGGTCTGTTGTCTTTGTTTCTGTCCCCTCTCAAATGTGCAAACATCCAATTCATCAGACAAAGATTCAAAATTGGAATCTTTTGCACCTTCACCCAACTGTAATCAACTTAAAGCCGTTCTGAGGCATCTGTATAACAGAAAATCATTGAAACAACAAACAGAACCCAAAGCACGATTCTTAGGCAACCCCAACTTGATGACAGCTCGGCTGTTGTCACGTGTCTTGTGTTCCTCTTTCTTTTGTCTTGAGATGGTTTTGGTGGGAAGTGTTGAGTTCAAACAAGAAAGAAAGCATTGTCTGAGGCCTAAAGTCTGTCAGACGCTATGGTACGCGGCAACTGTAACTATTGGTGACAATCACTGGAATTCACCGCTGACTTTTATTATTGAGCCCCTCACTTGTTTCTACTAGCGCCACAAACAGCTGCTCAGACACTCATCACTTCTCATCACAGCTGTTTTCTTACAACGGCCATGAGAGTCAAGTGACCTTCCTCTGCCATCCTGACCTCTGTGCCCTCACCTCAAGGGAGATTCAATTTAGAAGGCTAATTCTTCTCAATGGATTGTGCGTTCACATCCAAATGGTTGTAAATTGTTTTAATTCAGGAAAAGAACAGGCCAAGAATCTGTGTCCTCCTGCCAGTAAAACTGGAGAGAGCTCAAAGCTATTTACATGTGTTTACTCTTGAATAACTGGATCTGATTAGTTTAAATGATAGCTACACGCTTGAGCTGCTAGCTTCATGTGCCAGTCTTACAGAGCTTATTTGGATTTGATGGACTCTTCTTTTTCTGTGTTTGATAATGGAAGAGTTTCATGTGCTAGTGTTTTACCCCTTTCACCCTGGATGGTCTCCTCTCCTCTCTGCTAATACCATTACTCATTTGCTTATTTCTTTTCTGAATAAATAAGGTTCCCCCACCCACTGTCCCTCCATTCCTCTGAAATGAGTAGCACACTTGGGTTGCTTTCCAGCAGCGACAGGCTGTTCTGTTTAGGTGCTCTTTAACTCCACTGCTGTCTGTTGGACACACACACACACACACACACACACACACACACACAAACACACACACACACACACCCCTCAGTACCTCTCGTCAGTACATTTCCAAAGACGGATACACTTTTCACTGCATGTGGCCCTGCTTGGAAACAGCCAGTAACGGCATTCCTCCACCTCCCTCTCCCCTCGCACTTTGTCATCACTCCACCTCTTTAATTTCATCTAATTCTTTCCATCTTCTCCTTGTTATCTGACAGCATTGGTTGGATAATCACTCTCCATTTCTAGTTTCCTCATTACATGTTTATATTTTGCTGCGAGTCTTTCTATGCCTTATGCTTGCAGCTTTCTCTCCACTTCTGTAAACACAGTGAGACAAGCAAAAGCTTTTTCGTGGTATTGGCTTCCTCCCTCTATATCTTAATTAATTTGACTAAGATGAAGACTTGTAGCTACAAAAAAAGCAAGTGAAGTAGTGATAAGTTGTCATGGTGGAAAAATGGAAGAATGAGGCCCACTGTAAACATACAGGATACTGTATAGTGTACAACATGTTCAGTAAAGACTTGATAAAAGCAGGTATTAAGACTAACAGAAGCCTACTTGACAGAATCTATCACTGCACTCTTTTACAGGAAGTTTGTCTTAAAATTGACTAAATCTACTATGAATAAAATGTTCCACATATGTGAGCATATCTGCTGATTTAGCTCCCTCAACTGCTTTGGGTTTTGGGGATTTTTAATCTTCCTGATGATTCTAATTTTTTAGAGAAATGGGCTTATGGGTAAAAGCAACAACTTAATTTCAGCTTCTTAAATGTGAGGATTTGCTGTTGTTCTTTGTCATATGTCATTGTAAAGCCAGTAAGATGTATGAAGACATCACCCTGGGATTTTGGAAGCTGTGTTTTTTTCACTGTTTTTGAAGTATTAAAATAAAATAAAAGTATTTAGTAGTTGCAAGATGAAGTAGAAGAACAGCCAGTAGGATACAGTGTCCAGTTTTTTCTGCAGCTAGACAGTGTCAAACACTGAACTGATCCTGAGCCAGGGATGGAGCTTCAGGAACACAACCAAATATGCATATAGGCGACCCCTGGAATGAATACGGCCCTTGACAGTTTCCTACTGTATGTTTGCTTAGACAGAACAGCAGAGACACATATTTACACAAATGTATAACCCTGATTCACTCATTATTCATTCATTATACATTACTAACTGGCCAGCTTGCATTGTTCAGTTCTTGTTTAAAATGATAATGATTCGGGTCGGTCTGTATCCTACTGGGGGAAAGAGACAGTGACTGAAAAAGACACAAATGACAAGCCTAGGGGCGAAGAAAATATGTGCACTGGGGAAATCACATTGCAATTTGTTTTTGTATTTAATAATCATCCTAAACAGCACGTGAAATGAATTGCATGTGTGCTTGCTAATATTCGTTGCCAAGAACTAACCAAAGTGAAATTCTTCTCTTTGCTTTCTTTTCCTGTTTTTCTCTCACGTCTCATCTTTCCTGTCATTGCATTTAGTCAGAGCAGCTTGTGGGCCATCTGCTGGCACACACTGGCAGCAGTGTGGCATGGAGAGGAGTCGGTGGCAAGCCGCTCTTCATCCGTTAGTGGTACCTCAGAAAGATGCAGAGCAAGGGACGGTGGGATGTGGGGGCAGGAGATTTGAAGTCAGGACTGTAGGGAAAAATGGAGAGCCAAAACCTGGAGCCAAAGGACCAGGTTCCAAAAACAAAGTGGTGGTGTGATTTCTCTGCTCTTCTTTTCCTTCTCTACTCCTGCACTCTGTTGCTTCAATTCACCCCTTTTTTAATCTAATCATTGGGTGTGTTGCTTAGCATGTAGCAACGTCATGGAAACTGAATGCAAGTAATAATTTGTGTTGGGAGAGATTTTGATAGATTTAACAAAGCAGTCAGCATTTTCTGCTGCTCACATCAACTTTGAGTTTATTTTGTCCTGGAAGATGTCATTTGTTTGGGGGAGTTTTTGATGAGTGCAACGCTTTATCATGTGATTTCTGTGGGGTTCATTTCATGCCCCTGACTGCTGACTGTAAATACTCTTGACTGAGGTTGGAGAGGTGGTTTGAGGTTACCAGGAGTTCAGCTGTGCTGTGTGGGCTGTAGGGCTGTTCGGAAAGTGGAAAAAAGAGAGGCAGAAAGAGACAGAAAAAATAATTTGAATAAAAGACAAGATGAGAAGCACAGAGGAAATACAATCGCTACTTGTAGCCACGTGCCCTTGCGCTATAATGCAATGTCCACGGCTGCTTTCTTGCAGCCACGAATTTGGAAGCAAATTAAAAATAAATGAATAAAAGAGAAACAGAAAGGAGGGGAATGAAAAAAAATGTTTACCAGTAATTGCATGTGAAATTTATGGGGTTGATAATTGTGAGAAAGGGTCCCTTGACACTACAATAGGAGCCATTGAGCAGCGCAGGCTGGTGTGTGAGTGTCAAAGTTGGACCCCATCCAGGGACCAGGTTTCTCTTAAAACCAGGGGAAGAAAGGAGGGACTGTTTTATAGAAGGAAAGGAGAGAAACAGACACACACTGTTCTCTCATTTTCCTATTTGCCTACATGAACATTTGCAGATGACTGCCCAGAAAAAAACATGCATGCATTCTGTCAACTATTTAACATCATCTACTTATCTGTCCTTTTACATGAAGTATATACACATATGCTCTCAATCAACCCCCATCCATTGTGCTCTCTATCTTACATTTTTAACATTTAATGGACACTGCACTAGATGAGAGGTGAACTCCCTCACTTAAACTTAAAAGATATGTACATCTCATTCAAAACATTCCAGACACATAGAGGTTAAACAGTTGGGGGAGGACAAAGAAGCTCAAGCCTATTGACCTCCAGGGGGTGCATAGTTCCTCCTGTTATTTCTTCAGGAAGTTTGCACTCTCTAAACAAATTGATATAATAGGGCCTCCATGACAGGAGTGGTGCTGTTTTTATGTGTTTGTGTTGTTAGCATGGGACCTTGCACAACAGCTCCAGGCTATGGGCCAGTATATGCATGTTTGTTTGTAGGTGTGGGCGTGTGTGTGCATGTTGCATCAATCCCCTACTAGCGTTCTACCTATAAAACACATGGGTGGTCAGCCTGTTTATTGTGTGGGTTTGCAAACAATGCTCACTCATTAGGCTGAGACCAGTGAGTCACTCATAATGGTTAAATCCAATTACAACCTTAACCAGAGTGTTTGCAATCATAATCATTATTTCCATTTTGCCTCCAGCACTCTGGTCCGCTGAAAGCACACAACAGTCTTGTAAAAAAAAAAAAAATTGAGTTAATGGTTCAGTGTTGATTGTTGTGAAGAGAATTACCCTTACACTTACACAATAATAATTAATCACATCACCTTGGAAATTGGGGATGGTTATTTTAATGCCCAGAGGATCAATTCCTCTATTGGAACTCCTGGGACATTTTCTCTAGCGTCACCATGAGATCTGACATTTATGGATGGTTGGCCATGAAGACGGCTGGACACATTCACTCAGCCCCCCTGAGGATTTATTAGAATAACATTGATCCCCTGATTTTTCCTCATAAGTCCTAACTTTCCATCAGCTTCAGCTGTGCTTTGGGTTTATTTCTGATAATCAGGTGTAAGCATGATGAAACACTAAATTATAATGACAGACACATCGACTAATGTGTGAGTGATTATGATATCTCACATAATTACACCTGTAATAGTGCCTTTGTTCCCTTCTCTTTCTGGGCTCCCCCTCCTGTGATCGCTCCCCTCACCCTGTTGAGTGATGGCTTAAAAGGAAAGGGAAGTTTATGATAAATCTAATCCCCTTTTGCCTGTCAATCTCATCCTTCCTTTTACAAGCAAAGGGTGGAAGCTACAAAAAAAGACAACATTTTATTTTTGGATATTCATTTAATGATAATATCACTTCTTTTCCACTTGTACAAATAAGTTCACAAAAGAAAAAAAAACAATGACAAGAAAGAGCTTCCCAAAATAAACAGGGAAAAATTAACATTCCCATCGAAAATATTATTCATTATCTTCAATGTATTCTATTTTACAGACAAATATTCCAGTTACTTGGCTTGATTGTTTATTTGAGTGTGGGCTCTCAAGGCATCTTCTTGGCAGGACACTGCTAATTGTGCACGGGGAAGACTGCAGATTTACAACTTTAGAGACATTCACAGATGTGTCTGTGGTGTGTTTGCCAATGTACTCCTAGGCATGCTGGCAGACAGAGGGGGTAACTGATTGTAACTTGATGTCTGCAGGTCTTTGCACAAGACAGAACACGTTCTTGCATTATCACTAAAGTTGACAGAATCACACACACACACAAACACACACACACACACACACACACACACACAGGCACTCAAACACACATACACAAGGTTACTTTGAGTCCTTCTTTGCCCTATAGTCACAGATTTGGATCTCAGCACTGTGTGTCTGCATACTAACCTTCCTGTGGGTCTACTACTTTGCAAGTCTCATTGTCTTCTACACAACTATAAAAAGAAGTTTGCTTCTCCTCACCTTTTCATAGTCTAGTAAGGTGCAACTAAGCAAAACTGAGACTTTTCTAGCCAAGGAGAAAATGTGCACAGCATTACACCAAGCAGGCTATTTTTAAGCGAAACACAATACACAACCACTATTTGCTTTGCTTTTTGTGGGCCAGACCACGTATTGTGTTGTACGTGAATTGTGGTTTAGGGATAAAGCTGAGTTTCGCTTGCAGTGAATATAAATAATAAATAAAGTCTCTGAAGTTGTCTTTTTATGTGGTATAGTCATGTGATTGCTTACTGTAATGAGGGCTAGCTCTAAACAGTATGAAACTCAGTGCAGCACTGAAACAGAAGGGGTTCAGTGAACTGCTTCCCTCTGTACCTTTGTAATCCTGCATACCTTCTCCGTTTGTGATGGCAAAGCAGACTGAAGGCTTCAGAATGGAGATGGGGAATTAGCCTCAAGTCTGTCCAGACTCACATCTACTTAGACTGTCTGACATTCTGGGGGCAAAGCCCTTTGATTGACTTTGCTGGTACCAAACGAGTTTTAATCTTCAAAGATTTTAATCTGCTGTTTTGTCTATTAGTCATAAGAGGTGGGGGGTATAGAAGGCTCTTAACAGTCGCAATGTTGCACAGTAAAAAAAAAACAACAACATGAAGAGACAAGTATAAAAAAACTTAAGTATTAAAAAACTTAAGTACAAACCAAACAAAAAACACAAGTGTTTTAGAGCCAAATAAAGCTGTACAAGCATCAGTTATTTTCTCTGCAGGACTTCATTTGGTGTCTCAAAGGTCACTCAGAGCAAGCACCGATCCCTTCGGGGCAGTGCTAAGGAGTTACAACATGAAGCAAAAACATTTGCTCATAGCGTTTCGTTGGGCTTTTGGGGAAAGGGCAGCACAATCCCATTTCAGTGCACTCTCCTTTATGAACCGATAAAGGTAGTCACCATTTCTCTTAACCCAGCGTTTCAGCCAAATACAGCCTTATTCCAGCAGTGTGAAATGTTATTGAAGCAGGATGCTGCGTGTCAATGGAGTAGAGGCACTTTGAATGCTTTTTCGAGTACAAGCAAATGTCTTTGAGCTTGTTTAGTGTCTACTTAGACAACTGGAAAGTTAAATATATATCCAGTTTCAGCTTTTGTGGTTATCTGGCTGATACTGTGTTCTATATTTTCCCCAACAGCATTTTCTGCTCTCTGTTTTACAACAGTGAGGAAAACAGAGCTGAAGAATTAAAATCCCCCTCTGGGTCTGAGTAGTCAAAGCCAGGTGTCAAAAGTAGGAAGGCTTATGTGAAGTCATATTGTTATTTGATGTACAGTGGTCCTGTAGTAGCAACACCTCATATTCCAGGTTTCCGTTCTGAACAGCAGGTTCGGGGATCATAAGTTGGGGCTGTTTTTGAGGCAGTGCCCCATTATCCAAACCAGCTTTCACTCCATCCAGTTCTAGCTGGGAGGGCTCACAGTCCAGGTCCAGGTGGCCCTTGGCCCTCTTCCTGCGAAGATAGCATACCACCCCCACTGCTATTGCTATCAGTACCAGCAGTAGCAAGATGGCCATCGCAGGCACCAGCATAGTGGTCAGCCTCTTGTCATCAAACGGTGCAATACGGCTCCTGGCGCTTTCAGCAATTGTATGGGCCTCAATGCAAACACTGTCGATGCCACTTGGGGCACCTAGAGGACTGGCACACACAGTGTAGGTGGAATTGGGCTTCAGGCCTCTGAGTCTATACTCTGGGAAGGACGCTGGCAAGCTGAGTTGAATCGGCCTGCGGTCTGGCCCGGAGAGATTGCGGTAGGTTAGGCGGATTCCACGGATATAAGGCCGCATTTCAATGTAGCGGTGGAGGTCCAGCAGGATTGAGGTTGCAGTTGCTTGATGCGAACTGATGTCTGGCACATATGCACTAACAGTTGCCATAGGGGTGGTAGCTTCAGGTGGTAAAGGCAGGAGATGGTTTTCGATTTCACAGTACATGCCAGAGGTGCCATGTGGACAGGTACATTCTACCTGCCCATGCTGGTCCAAACGACAAGTACCCCCATTCAGACAGGTATGAGGGGGACAGAAATGCTGCTCCTCGTCTGGGTCCATGCTGCTGCTACTGGGGGATGCAGGGACAGGGGGCAGGGGAGAGTCATCATCTTTGTCTGTGGGGTAGGCCCTAGGGACTGGAATAGATCTAGTAGTACTTGGGAAGGTAGTGACAGGAACGGGAAGGGTAGTAGTAGTTCTGACAGTACTAGTGGTGACTGTAGTTGTAGTCGGACAGCCAAAATCCCTGTGCTCCAGTCTTTCCAATACCTTTCCAGCATTGATCGGTGGGAAATGGCAGCGGGTCTCCTCTGTTCTCTCTAAGGTGATGCTTTGGGCTCTCAGCCATCTTGGGAACCAGGCTAAGGTGCAGAGACAGTTGAAGGGGTTCTCTGCTACTGTAAGTTTTCTGAGGTGTGGTAACAGCTGGGAGAACTCTTCAGGGAGGCCTTGTAAACTGAGGTTACTTATGTCCAACTCCTGCAGCTCTCCAAGGTTCTGCAGGTCCTGAACCTTTGGCTGGAAACCCATTGGGTTTCCAGCCATGCTGAGGTGAATCAGCCCCTGGGTCTCCTTTAGCGCTGAGGGGAAAGAGTCCAGGTGGTTTCTAGAGATGTCCAATTCGTGGAGGTTCTTTAGACCAGCTATGAGCTCCTTATTCAGGCTGGTGAGCCCCACACCACCCAGTTTGAGTGATTCCAGGTTTGGGGTCTGGAGGTCTGAAGGACCCAAGGTGGGTAAAACATTAAAGCGAAGGTCCAGCAGCAGTAGTTGGGGCATTGAGAGAGCAGGCAGGGATTTCAGCTGGTTGCCCTGCAGTTTGAGTTCCAGCAGGTGGTCTAAGCCATTAAAGGCTGCAGGGTGGATGGTCTTGATATGATTACTATACAAGTAAAGACGCTCAAGCAGTGCCATACCCTGGAAGCATTCCTCTGAAATGTGAGTGATCTGGTTGGATGACAAGTCCAGGTTTCTCAAGGAGGTCAAAGGTTCAAACACCCTGTCAGTAAGCTGAGTCAGTTTGTTTTGACTGAGGTCCAGCATCTCCAGGTTCTCCATACCATCAAAGTCCTCAGCTTTCAATGCCTCAATGCCGTTAGCAAAGAGGTAGAGATTTTTTGTGGAGGGGGGCACGCTTCTGGGAATGGTAGAGGAGCGTCTCTGGAAACATAGGATGGATTCTGGCGTGGAACAGGAACAGTCCTGTGGGCAGTCGCTGGACAAGGTGCCGTCAGGAAGGACGAGGAAGAGCAGAAACGGCATCAGCGGAGTAAGAAAGACCTTCATGGTGTAGGTTGCCTCTCTCTCCATGCTCAATCTAAAATAAGAAAACATATAAACTGTCAGTGACCTGTAGAATCACCTAGGTAAATATACAGTAAATGCTTGTGATCAGGATACAACTGCAGCACATAATATTGCTAAGGCCACGAACCAAGAACCAAGAAAAGTGGTACAGATAATGTTGAACTTATTTAGCAGAGCATATTTTTTCACCTATATCTAAGAAACCAAACCTGCCTACTACAGCTATTGATTCATTGTGTGGTTCTTTAATGTGTTTCAAAGAGATTACTATCAAAGGTTTAACTATGCAAAGCTAGTGATCAAAGGCAGACTTTTGTCACAAGGTCTCTCAAACAATAGCGCTGTAGCTGTGACCTCAGGCTTCAGAGAGATTTTTCTGCTAAACTCTGGGAAAAGTTGACATAGTGGCATCTTGCCACACTTTTCTGGTTAAAGGTGTGCCACATTCTTCCTGCAATGACATGTAATGGATAGTATTGCAGGGTGCTTAAACCATTGTTACCAGTGATCCTACAGATGGTGATGGTGTGTGCGCGTGTGTGTGTGCGTGTGTGTGTGTGTGCAGGAGCACATACACAGTGACATATCCCATATATGCGATATACGATATACTGTGTGTGTGTGTGTATATATATATATATATATATATATATATATATATATATATAATAAAATGGTTTGTATTTATATGCCACCCACCCACTGCTATTGAACTTACACATACTGCACATACTGTGGTTGTCATGCCATCTCTCTCTGTATATGACAGACTTCATAGCCTATGAAACACACAGCCACACAGCAGCAATGAACAAATCTGACTTGTTTTGTTTCTGAGATGATATATCAAAGTGAAAACACAGAGTGGCTTTGAACGTTTTTTTTTTCTGTCTCTCTGGAGCCACTGGAACAGTGAAAAGCTTCACACAGGCCTTCTCAATGATTCACCATAAACACCGCTCTGGTCTCTCCAGTTTCATACAACCATACCGTGTTAACTTTGTTTGGCTGTACGTCTGCCATGCTGCACGTGGCCGCACATCTGTGGATGATTTACTTTGTGGCGTCTAAACTCAGAAGAGGAGCTTCATAGAAGAAATATAAATAACACAGTTTCTATGTTGTCATTATGCAGACTGACTGTGGCTGCTTGCCAGACAAGTGTCTCTAATACTGGCTATAATATAATACATACCCTAAAAAAGTACTTTAGATCAGTAGGAAGATATGTTACTGTGATTTAAGTCCATTTCACCTGAGCCCTCCTAAACAAACGTCCTGGTAGAGCATCAACACAGGACTGGAGGGCTGAAAAGTAGGAATGAGGAGAAGGAGAGAGGAATGATGGGAGATAAAGAAGAAACTAGTTGCCGACAAGAGTCTGTGTGTCAGTTTATCATCCTCTGCTATCAAGTGAGATGGCCCGGGGGGGGGGTAACATCTCGGTCTGTTAACCATTTCTCTTCTTTATATAGCGGTCTCTTTCGCTCAAATACCATTCAATACTTTGCTGGTATCCTACTTCAGTTAATGTAGTGATCTAAGTTTATTGACTGGCAAAGGGGGGCAAGAGTTGCTGATATCTACAAACATTGCTTTTTGAACATTTCTGACAAGAAGCACTGTATGTTAGTTGACCTGGATGCTTGAGGGAGCCTACTTCAAGACCATAAATGGTGCAGTTGTTGTCTTCACTGCATAAATACCTGAATGAGAAGCCAAGAATGTGTGATTTTAACACAGATGGAGCACGCGCACACACACACACACACACACACACACAGAACATTGTGTTCTTACACTGCTTTACCTAAGGTTGTGGCCCATTGCACAAGAAATGTCAAAGAAATTCCTTTGGATGTTTTATTTTTCTCATTTCCCTCTCCATCTTGGAACTGTGTTCTTTTCTTCTAAAGTTACAGCATTCATATATTTTTGCACAATGGCATCTATTAGATGTACAAACATCTGCGGTTCTTATTTGTACTAGAATCCGGGTGTGTTGTGATCAGTAATTGTACATGCTGGGAAATAAATGAACATATGTATGTCCTTTTAATTGCCCTTTCTGTGTGAAAACTGCTTTTTCTGTCCTCTGTTAATGATTTAAGTGTAAGTTACAGTAGCATCAGAGCATCTGCCAATTGAAATAACTTCTTAAATCCACCTTTCTTACTGATCTTTCCTTTCACTCCGTCTGTTTAATGAAACATTTTCTCCCCCCCCCAAAAAAAAAAAATCACTGCCTCGAATGTCAGAACTTGGAGAGGAGATCAAGGTTTTTTTTGTGGGGGAGGGTATCATCTCATCACACCACCGCTATGGCATTTATTTTCCTTTTCTTTCAACATACTTTTCTTTCCGCTCCTTGAAATTGCAACCGTCTTGGATAGATTCCTTGATGTCTTATTTTTCCTTCTCCAGTGTATGAACTAAAAGCAACCATGGCATTCATTTGAACCCCACTGCCATTACTCTTATTATTCGGATAACTCTTTCAGACAGGACAGAAATGTTATTCTGTGCAGCCAGATGTCAATAACATGAACCTCATGAGTCTCAATTGAATGAAACAGCTAACTAGTTTTCAGAGTCAGCACCTGCTAACGGCACAGGAAAAAAATAACCTGAATTTTACCAGCCATGCAGAAAAGTCAGACCTCAGTGTTTGTGGAAAATTTTGTCCAGAAAGTACAATAACATCTGATGGCGACAGTTTGCTGTTGGCTACAGCTGAATGAGCAGAGGTTAAGAGTTGCAGTTGTCCCATAGTTTACACACAGTGCCGGAGGGGGAATCACATCAACAGGTGAGTAATTACAGGTACAAGAACTGTAAATAATTTCATGTCATGTCTCAGGGGAAAGTCCAAAGTAAGAACATTTAATTTGCTCTGAAAGTTTTTAACTGTTGTAATCAATAATTCATTCATAGAATGGCCAAAAAAGATGGATTGCATTATAGGGCTCAGGATGATGATGACGATGATGACAAAAAGTGGTTGCAGTGCTGTGTATGTGTACAGAACAAGGGAAAACAAAAGGATTTGGGAAGATAAACAGGAGATGAAGTTGTTAGGAAGAATCAAGCAACAGCTGGAGAGTGTGCGTGCGTGTGTGTGTGCGTTACTGCATTTCACTTTCAGGATACAGCACTTGCACGTGACATATAGAAGTTTTACTTTTTGTTAAAGGCTGCCTGTTCAGAACAAATACTGCTGCGAGAAATATCATATGTGTCTGAAAAAAAAATCTCATTCCTTCCGGAGATAGAGAGACCTCACTTTTGGTACATGGTATCCCTGCCAGAGACGGCTATAAGGGTCCGGTGCCAGAACATACAACTAGCAAGATAAAACTGAATATTTTTCTTAGAAAATCAACGTGGCGACTGTAACGTAGCTCCCCGGGGCAGATTGTTTATTTGAGTGTGGCTCATTCCAAAACTGGGCCGAGCACATCTGATAACCCGATGGAGAAGAAACTGTGGTGGATGTGGACGGGGTTCAGTCAGTGCATGCTGCCAGATCATAGATAAACTGTAGGTTGCAGGGTTAGATTCTGCGGTTTTTCTTTCTTTCTGAATACGAGTTACTTGTGCAGGTCTTATCAGTGGCCAAGATAAGGCACCACCACAGTATGGATCCATGATTTACCGTTGTGCTGAGTGACTGTTGGCTGTGTGGTTTTAACTCAAGTGTTTTGAAGTGAGTGCAGGTGGAGGGCCCAGAGAGAGATAGTAGAAAGACAGGCTTGTCATCCTGCACGAGGAGGAATGCCCCCCTCCCTTCTCGCCTGCCTCCTCCTCTCTTTTCTTGAGTTGTAATTTCCTCTCCTTGTTGAGACATTCCTGAGACAGGCAGCAGCTGAGTTTGAAAAAGCAAGCTTGTCTGTCTTACCGGCTTGGCATTTTGAGATTAACCAGGAGTCTTTTGGGGGTTTATAAACAGATGAAGAATTGGATGAATTATGTTGCTGCTTATATAAATCAGAGTTAAAACAACCGATTGGTTTATAGCAATTCTTACATCTTTGTTTTCGCAATTCTCGTGTCTAAGTTTGTTGGGAGGTAGAATAAAACGTGTTGGCTGATGAGTATGTGGAGACACCCGAGGGGCTGAAACGGTGATGAGAAAATGCTAAGAAAGAAGCATGGGAACAGCTTTGCACAACACTAAGTGGATCACCGTTGGAAAGAGAGAAAAATGAAGAGGTAATAAGAAGGGGGCAAAAGGGAAGAAAAGTATTTCCTCCGGGAAACAAAAGCAGGGCAAGAGCGGAGACAAAAACAGGTTTTCTGTCAGCAGGGGCACCGGGGTGGAGAGGTGGATAAGGCCTGGCTTTGGGAGGGTGAAGTGGGCTTCAGCAATTAAATCCCAGCAGGCCAAGCGTCAAGAGCCCTTATCTTCAGAGCTGAAGGCCAACACTGAGGGGCAATGAAGGGTACAAGAGTGCGAAGAAAATTACTGTGTGTGTGTGCGTGCGCGTGCATGCGGAGGAGCTGCAAGTCACTATGCATAATTCAGCAGGCTGGTCAGAGACAGGGTGGGGGGGTGCACCATGCACAGTCACAGTAAGGGGATAAGGCTGCACACTACAGAGTGCATACTCCCATTAAAGAGGCCCCTTCTCTTCTGGGACTTAATCTATTAAAGGAACAGTACTTGAGGTATGTGCATAAGAGATGATCTACACTGTTATAGGTCTGGGGGTTCAGTTCAGTTCAGTGTGTGCTACTACAGTAAAATATACTACAATAGTACATCCTTGTCTAGATTTACTACAGTAGCAGAGGGACATGAATTCACCTTGATTGTATGTCATAACTTAGGCAGAAAGGAGTCAGTGATGAAGGCCGATGTGAGCTCTATTTCTCATATCCCCGCTCTATTTTTGCCCCTCCTTCCACCCCTTACCCCGATGAGAAGACAAAGGATCACTCCTCCAAACACACACTCCCATATTTCCCATCCCTATCTACAGTCAGCTGGACCCCGTTATCCACAATCCAGCGGGGGTTACCTGTCAACACGACAAAGCGAAGTGAAAATATTGCTTCGGAAGCAGCATAGGAAAGAACAAAAACATTTCAAACTATGCTAATGCTTAGATACATCTATGATGCTAAAATTTCTGAAAAGACAAAATAACAGATTAGTGGCCGAGCATTAAGACTGAGCTGCATAAAATGTATAAAAATGTGCAATGCCATTTGCAACCTTTCTATAAATAGAAATGACATCTTAAATCATGCTCTACTAGCTGTGTGCTACAAACACAGACAGAGGGGAGAAGATGGCAAGAAAGAAGGATGATTGTTTTATGTGTGTCGCTGCAATCCTTATCTTGAAGCTCTAATGCTGTTGCTATGCTTTATAGTGGTATAAAGGGGGATAAGGGGTCGTGATAGCACTGCACAAACAAAGCTTTCCGCTGATTTCCACCTACAGAGAGAATGACTCTCTAATGTCACATCCATCGTGCATCAGCCCTGCCAGTTGCTGATTCCTGTCAAAGGGTTGTTGTTTTTAAGTAACCAGCAGGCAGATTCCTGCCGGGTTGCTTTCCCTCATTCTGCACCTTTAGCTCCATACATTCAGCACATCTAAATCAGCTGGAAAACAGCTTATTATTGGTGTGAAAGGCGTCCCTTTTCATCTCAGGATTTATGCTTCTAACCAGGCCTGCTTATGGGGACAGTGTGAAGCCTGACCATTAGAGCCCACGGCTGGAGGACTTGAAAGAGAGCATAATATACAGTCCAGGGGTGAATGGAAGGGGAGTGAAATAAACCAAAGCACTCAAAAATGGTGTATATTTGCTGCACTATAGGAGGGAAGAACTGGGCAACTCTGTGTTTGGTTTTCTGATCCCAGTCTTGCTTATCCGTTTGTGCTAAAGGACTATTTGATTGTAAAATAGAACATTAATATTAACACAAAAGAGGGAAAAAGAAACCTAATAGCCAAGCAGTCATTCCTCTGCTGAGTTTATCGGGTCAGATCGCACCAATTCAAAGGACAGCAAAGCCTGTGAGGAAGACAGCGACTCCTTGAGGTCAGAGGTCAAGCCCGAATGAGTGTTTCCACTGCTGCTCAGAATTCTGTGGCCAGTGTTGTAACTGTGGCTCAGACACAGATAACAGGCCCTGTTAGACACACACCCAGCTCTGTTTACACACATGCACACCTGAAGCCGCTCCTCGTGTCTACAAACAGGTGCTTTCTCTGGCCCTCTGGGACAATCTGAAACCAAAAACCTCTGGAGCGTGTCTGACTAAATGATGCGACCTGCGCCAGATCTCCAGCACGCTTCTGCCTTGGAGCACATGAGATGTGGAATGGAAGCAGGCTTAGGTGGGCGGTCGAGCAGCCAAACCATGTCTAGAAGTCTGCAGTCTAGCTCTGCCTCTTCTGAGCTGTCGAGCAGCAAGAGGTCAGCCACTAAGAGATCCAAAAGGAAATGTGGACTATTTCCTTTTTTAAAATCGCTGAACGATAAGAAGGATGGTGCTGTAGATGCTAGACTTGATTTTTGAGACACAGGATGCACTGCCTGAGGTGGACTCACAGTATCCTCTTGTTTTACCCAGCGAGCGATGTCTCAACACTGACACGCGTCTTTTATCGCCACACCCCGTCCTGTGGCCTCTCAGGACAGATAGTCATTGAGGTCACCATCATATCTGTCTCAGATCTCCACCACAGGACTCTCACATTACACCGACACAAAAGCTTTCAGTGCACCACCAGACAACAGGGGCCTCCATCTGTTTTCTTACTTCTCTGTAGTGTTTATTTGGAACTCTACAACTTTTGTCAACCATGCGCCTCCTTTATGCTGCTGCTGACCTAAACGGTATGACCTCACCACTCTGCTGTGTCTACCTTTGATCTGGCTTGGATCAGTCAAACAGCACCTCTCCTACTCGCTCTCTTTTTCTATCCATCTTCACTTTTCTCTCGGACACAGCAGCAAACCACAGCACTGCAGTAGTTACAGTCTGATGAGTCCAAAAGGAATCATCACCAGGAAATACTGACATGTCACAAAGTTGAACTCTCTCCAGGCCTTGTGCCCGTGCATGACTATTCACGCCTCTACCCAGAATCAAAACTCCCTTGCACATTGTACAGTGTACAATGGAAGGAGGAGTCACCCAAAGCGAACCAGTCTGTGGTGGCAAGGGACATCATTAACAGACTCCTTTCTCCAAAGCAACACAGAGAACCTGGCCTTGAGTGTGGATAGGGCAATGTTTGTGCTGTGTGTGTATGTGTGTGTGTGCGTGTGTGTGCAGTTAGAAGTGGCTAGATGGACCAGTTTTATCAGTCAGTCTCCAGCACAGAGTAATGTGCTCACTCTAACACTCTGCCTTCCCCCTCTGACATTCATTCCAGCTCCAACATGACTGCATTGTCACCTGGCCGTCTGATCGTTATCTAACCAATGGGAAATGCGCAATGTCTATTTTTCAAACTTGGAAATGTATATTGCTGATAAAAACAAAAAAAAGATGTGGGAACTGCTCTCTCACTGTCAGGACATCTTTCTGCTGTCTCTTATTGGCCTTATACAAAAGAATAACCAGCAGGATGTCCTGTCCTTTGTCCTTTGTCGCCTGTGTAATAGCTTTACAAAATCAGAGGCTGTGTATGAGTCAGGCGGCAGGCAGGCATGCTGACTGACAGGACCGGATGACAGGCAGGCTGACTATCCTTATTAGACAAACAGTGTCACACGTATGCTCTGAGAAAACACTCTCCACACTTCATGTCTCAGGATCATTTTTCCACTTGAGCTGTAGTCACTTATCTGAGTGTCAGGCTTCCAAGAAGGTCTGACTGCATTGCTGTCAAAGCACTGATGACACAAATACAAAACGGCTGACTGCTGCCATTTCTAATTTCTAATACCCCCTTCACCTCCTCACCGTGTCGTCATCTTGCTCCTCTACTCACTTCTTTCCTCTCTCAGGTTTGTTCATGTAGCTGGCAAGAGCATGACTGGAATCTCATGAACAGCCCTGCAGGGCCTCGTGGCAACTATATAGTTGCCAAAGTGTTCATTAGGCTGAGCACCTTGTGAGAGATCGAGACTAAAATAATGGTATGGTAAACACAGATCGAGGCAAATATACGTATCAACACACTCACAGCTCATTAGCATCTATATTTCAGTATGTGCCGATATTTGAAGGTCAAGTTGAACATGTTTACTTTAAATTTAGGCTGGACGCAAAAATTTAACTTTTCTCAATCTGTCATTCTCAAGAAAGAGTGAAAGAAGTCCTCTCGTGCATGATTTTGTCAACTATGACAATAAAGATGATTAAGGAGATGATTGCTATTTCAGGTTGGGGAAGGAAGTGATTTATTAATTGTCGCTCACTATTAATCATGGTGGTAAGTTGTTGTGGAAAAGGCGGTTGAAATTAAGATTTGAGCTTTGTCCAGATACTCAGGTGTCAGTGACATTAAGTAAACATTGTACACATACGTAATATCCAGCACAAGTGGAGTTTTCCTCATGTCGTTCTGTACCTCAGCCTTCATTTAAAGGCAGGCTCTGTGCAGTGTTACCTGTTTTACAGGCCCCCAAACTCACCGCCCTCTCCTTTTTTAAGAGTTACCGTTTGTGATTTGTCTTGTCATTCCAGCCCGAGGGCTTTTTCATCATAGTAAAAAACAAAAAAAAAATCACCTCAGACATGTGCCACACACACAAGATGGATGTCAAATGGAAATCACTGTTGCTGATTAGGATGTCACAAAGGAATTTATTGTGAAACTGCTGCCTGTGTTGATATTGCTGGCTGGCGAACCAGCAGTCAGTCAGCACAGTCCCCCCCGCCCCCAACGCTGACATGCATCTCCTCCATGGCCTTGAGTGCCCTGCGTTCACCTCCAAGACTTGTTTAATTCAGCTTTGCTGCCAAAGATTCATTATATCATCCACTTTTATCGTTTTTATATCTGGATGTCCTTTATCTCTCCTATTTAATTTAATTCACTTCTCATGTTCAACTAACACTGAGTTCCTCTCGATGTTGTTATCGTACAACTTCCCAGATAAATGATGGCAGCCCGGGGCCAACATCACTCTGTAATCCCTGTTTTGATGATCAGATCTGACGTGCATACCCCACTGATTAAACAGGTGAGCGCTATCTCAGCGAGTGTAAAGCCATCCGTCAGCAGCAGTCTATTAAGACATCAGTACTGACCCTCAACTTAGCAATTTGCCTGCAGCAGGTGTGCACTGCCAGAAGATTGCTCATATCCAACGTGCAGGAGGAGGGTAACAGAAGCGGAGGAATAAACATGTTATCCCTGTGTAACCTCCTTTTCCCTTTAGGCTGTCAGTACTGCTTGAACATATGATGCACTCAGAGCTTAAGAAAAAGTGAGATTTTGAATAATTAGTTTTTCAGTTATGCTAGACTAAATTTATTATGGTTGTGTAATCCATCACACAGAACAGGTTTGGACTATGATTGGTCACATTGTTACTGTGTGGTAATGTGGTTTATCTTGGATAGTAATCAACCCACACTGTTTGTTTACGACTCAAGCTTGTTTCAACTGACTGTTTGTCAGTAGATTTATATACTGTGTGGAAATGAATGGAAAACAATGGGTGCTTGGAATGATCGAAGGAAATGTATTCAAATGAAAATAACAGCAGCGTGGATTGCAGATGCAAAGTACATGTGGTTTGTAGTAACAAAACATGCAAACCATGTGCGGGCTGTTGTCATGTAGCTGTTTGTAGCTGTACCTATGAAAAGTAATGCAATGCAGTTTGTCTCCCACAAAATTAATTTGTATGTAATCCACGTAATCAGGAACCAGGAAGTATAAAGAGCTACAAATGCCATGTAGGCAGGAGGTTGGTTGGGTGGATGGATGTTTGTGTCCCTTGTGAAACCAGAAGTCGATTTGTTTGTCACTTCTGCTTCAATCAATTCAATGAGTAAAGCAAAAGATCTCTGTCTCCAGTGTGCAGGATATCTGCAGCCTGTGGGTTAGTCAGTCACACTGTCATAATCAGATAACCTGAGACGACCTGTCAGACTGCCGCACAGAAAGAGAGCGGGAGATGAATGATGCGTTGTTATTGTGGCAGTGAGTAGCAATTAGCTCATAGAAAGAGCCTCTTGTTTGCTTTTACATTCATTCATACACGTCATTAAATGAGTACAGTAGATTCCAGAGCTAACTGTGCCACAGAACAATGAGTACCTGTTTGTGTTCGCTCAGGAGTGATCTGTGTGTGTGCGTGTGTGTGTGTGTGTGTCAGTGAGTTGGTGTGTGTTTGAGTATCTGCATATCACAGAGGAGCACCCTTGTTTGCTCTTCCCTGTTTGCCCTTAGTAGAAGTGTTAACTTAATTAATCAACAATTATACACAGAGTAAAGTTGTTTTAATGCAGTTTTTCACCTCCATGGTTGGAGGTTTAACGCACACAACTACAATTTGCATTCATGGCCACCACCAGCCAGACACGTGACATGGATTAGGAGACTCGATATGTGCGCACATTTCTATTTAATTTAATTTAAATGAATAAATTAGGTGTGGCAGCAATGTGTAGTCAGCAAACAGGATAAAAGGCACACCGCACAGGATGTGCTCTAATTCATCATAGCTGTACGAGCTTTGATGTTCAAACTCTGGAATTGAGGCAGAAACTGTGTATGTTTTGGCACTGAACAATCGCCTGTGTGGCAAATAATTTACAGCAAGCAAGCGGACACACTAAAATTCCTTAACTTGAGGAATGTGTGCATGTGTTACGGCCACGAGAGTCAACCCCGGAGGAAGAACTCCGCGCCTCTCTCCTTCTCTTGTTTGTTTTCCCCGAGGACGACCGGGCCACTCTCAGAGAGAGACGCAGGAGCTGTGAGGCAATTAGTGAGAGTTGCGGTGTGCGTCCAGAGGCCCAAGGCTACGGGCTTATCCTACGCATGTGTGTGTCTTTGCAAGCCCACACAGTTCCTGTCACAGCTCATTTGCAACTAGCACAACACAGGAATGAGGCAGGACAGAGGGTGAGGGGTCAGCAGGGGTGTTAAAAGGAGAAAAGAAAATCAGGGTGACAGTTTTCACCAGTGACGCAATGATAGACATGATAGATTGGGTTAGTTTTGATTGTTAATAGTCAAACAAATGCACAGCCATGAAGAACGCCATGATTCAGCAACGGGACTGGCATGGTAAACTCCAAACTTCCTCCATTCTCCCTTGTTCCTACTGTCTGTAACCCCTACACAATCTCACTGTATCTAGGGCAGTCGTGATTATAACAGTATTTACCAATCACAATTATTTTCCATATTCTGGATTATTTTTCATATTCGCAATCACCGTCAATTATTTATTTTATCCACAAAGTTGCATAAAATAACCCTAAATCTGAGTGTCATTGTGTTGCGCCAGCAGCCGCATCACGCACTGTCGCCGTCGCAGCCACACTGTGTTGTTTACTTCTCGTCTTGGTCGGATGGGCAGCGACTCGAGGTTAGGATAGAGGTTCTGGTTCCAAAGCCACGTACCAAGGCACTGCTGTGGGTGCATTTGGGGTTTAGGCCAAACGATAAAGGAGAGCCCAGTAACATGGAGGAAGCGATATGTAAACATTGCCATAAAAAGGTACGCATCAAGACACACAACAAATCTGAAATAACATCTCCAGACCCATCATTCACAGCAATACGCCGAAGTCGGAAAGACATAATGTGAGTGCGCTTCAATGCTTGCCCTGGTGCAGTAGATCCTCTTAAAGAATGGAGTTAGTTATGTTTTTGTCTATTTCTTGATGTTCAAAAAGGTATTAAATTGCTCTTATTCATTCAGCTGTACAGTATAGTACAATGCAGAATGTGTATTATTAAATCTCATTATAATGATAGTGGAATATAAAGAAAGAAAAAAATGGACAATATATTCATCAGTCGCAATTATTTGGCTGACAAATAATCGTCTCCAGAAATTCCTAATCGTGACAGCCCTAACTGTATCTATTAAATGCAATGTGTGTGTTAAGAAGGCCGCTCTTGTTCTCCTGCCAGTCTTGCTAAGAAGCTCAGCGTTGTGTGAAAGGACCCTATTGAGGAAGCAGAGCGCTCCGGTTAACACAACAAGGGCCGCCAACAGCGTGCAGTTCTGGTTTTCTAGATGCAGGTATTAAAAGGGTGTCAATACGACTCACTCAGGTTTGTTTGTTCTTGTATTACCTTTGAAAAACTCCAGTATGTGTTTATTCTGATAACCGGCCATGTAGTTTTCGTCATCATGATCAGATTTCCTTAACTCACCCAGTGAAGAAGCGTCCCCCTCTGCTCTTGCTCCACTTTTCTTGGTTGCACGTCTTCTTTCCCTGCAAACAACACAACACAGTTGTACATGTTAGCCAAAATATATTGCATATGTTTTTTTTTTTCTCTCCAGTTCCCTTGCTACGCACTGTTAAAGGTCCACAAGCAAACCAGGAAGTTTTTGCGCCTGTTAATTGGTTGAATTCCAGCTGTGTGCAGGAGCGTGCTGAGCGCTGGCGGGCCGTGTGGCAGCTCCAGAGAATGACAGAGCGGGAGAGGAAGAATGCAGGCCGACCACTCTCCACTCTGTCAGCTCCTTGTTCTGCAGTATCAGCCCATGGGCCGTGGCCCGACAGTGTCTCTGTGTGTGTGTGTGTGTGTTAAGACTGCATCTTTGAGCCCCTATATGCAGTACTGTGTTGTGTTGTATGATCTGCAAGATAAGTTTGAGTTTCACCTTCTTAAACTGCAGGAGTTGTTGCCTCAAGAGGGTACCAAACATAAAAAGTAATATATATTTCCCACAAAGATGGTTTCTTAATATTCTAAAGCAGACACTCATTTCTGTTTCAGAGTCACTGAGTTTTCTAATCAGAACCAAGAGCAGATTTATGAGATATTAGCTGGCAGGGCCCAAATAGACCACACTGTGTTTTTATTGATTAGCGTCTCATTATCTGTGACCACAGGGCGGTTTGTGCGTGCGTCCATGTTGCTTTAAATGAATACAATATTAACAAATATCAGATGTTATTTTTGAGGACTGTTAAAGGATCGTAAAGTTGGTTTTGGGGAAATGCAAAGTGCTAGATTTATTAGTGGGAGATGTTTTCACTCTGATGGCAGATTTCTTCAACGTCCATTCAAGGCACAAATAAAAAAGAGAATCATGAAACAGTTTTGGAAATTGTTTCCTGTTTCTATAGAACAGACCGGCTGATAACTATACACCTATTCACAGTGAACACACTAGACTCACTCATTCAGTATGTTTCCGCTAAGCAGTGTTTTCAGGCCATATTTCATATAGCTAAGCTCTGAGTCAAGTGGTCTGTGGAGGCGGAAAATGGAATGAGGACCAAATCATGTGTTACACCTGATTGAGCAACACCTGAAACCACATTCCACTTTGCATGAATGACATGTCAGAGAGTTCGCGCTCACCGTGCAGCCATGCTTGCGTCTGAGAATAATCCGTCACAGTTTTTGGTTTGGCTCGCTGACCTGCTGCGAGGCTTCCGCTGTGCTCTGCATCTGTCTACTTATTTGTTTGTGGGAGCGTTTTGCTCTGCTGCACAGAGGCTTGTGTGCATGTTTTTTTGTAATGTGCGTGCCCAGATTTTGAGGTTATTATTTGTATAGGTTTCACTTTTATCTGTACAGTGAAACGCAGCGTTGCATGCTCACTAGTGGGTGGCTGACAGTCATGTGTGCGGTCAGTTTCCACAGGTCACCAGGTCTGCCTCTCAGACTATCCCTTGGCTGCACAGTAAATATTTAGCTTTCAAAGTGGAAATCGGCACCCGAAATAGACAGGAATCATTTTTACCACTAAGCTTCATGAATGACTGTGGCACTTTTGTAAAAGGTTGTCCGTCCGACCATCGTCGGACAACAACATCGCCGTTTCTGTGCGCTGTCGTAGCTCAGGCCGCCTTCTCCACATCTGTTCATGAGACATCTGGTCTTTAATTTGTGCAGACTGTGCACTGCCAAATCATTGGTCGTATCTTTTAACCTGCCAGCACCTCTTTCTTTCTCTCTTTCTCCACCATTGTTGGTTTACTCTGATATGTGTTCTGTTTTTGAAGGAGTTATTTTTGTCAATACTTTTTTTTAGCGGACTGATACTTTTCAGCCTTTTCTGTCCACTATAATTTTCTTTCTTCCTTTGTGTTCATCTGTTAAACATAAATATCGCCTCACCCTCCTTCTCCTCCTCCTTCTCCTCTCGTTCTTCTTTTCTCTGTGTCACTCCCTTTTTCTTCCCCCATCTGGTTTAATCTCTCCCAAAACAGAACAGAGCTGGGCAGTCTGGTGTTAACGTTGCAACTGCTTTGTAGTGGCATCATCTAAAACTGCAACAATTTGTCCAGATTAAACTTCAAAACATCCGTTTAAACTTTGAACCTTCAGGGGGCGGGTGGGATAAACAGAGAAGAGCGCCATGTTGTGCTGCAGGTGTGTTGCCTCATTTGATATTTAACAAACTAACTTGTACATTGAATATGCGCGCCAGCGACAAGCTGTGACTTGTGGCGCTGTCACAACTGCTTGGCTGTTGATTGCGGTGCTGAGTGATTTGAGATTGTGGCTGGTACGCAGTGGCATTCGGATATCCACATGCAGGCATCCGCACGTATACATGTGCCCATCTCCTCTTTCAGGCCGCCTCTCCCTCGCTCACGGCGCAGACAGCAGCAGATAACAACACTATTTGTGTCTCCAGCGTGTCGCCGCTCTCTGATGGCGAGCAGACGCACACCTGGCATCAGCTCGCAGATTTACTCTACCACTTTACCATTCCATCTATAGTCATTTAATAATCCTCTCATCGGTTAAATATTTGACTTTCCTCTTAAAGTGAGATCTGTCTTTCCTGCTCTGGTTTTGTTCAAACTGTGTGCGTGTGTGTGTGCGTGTGTGCGTGCGTGCGTGCGTGCGTGTGTGTGTGTGTGTTTCTGCTCTTGCTTTGCTTCGCAAGATCTGGTTCAAGGCTCATTTCCTAATTACAGTGCTGGCTAAAGGTAATTACAACCTTAGATTAGGAGCCGTTTCTCTTTTTTTTATGGACCCACTGAAATGCAGCAATTTGTGGTGGCTTTCTGGGATGAGCATCCTCCCTGTCATCCTCTCCCTCCCATCCTCTCTCGCGCTCATTCTCCATCTGTCTCTCACTCTGCTCCTCTCCCTCAGCTCTTCACTTGAGGGCTTAAAAACTAGCAGCATTTAGCACAAAGCTTTCTTTGAGTCATCTGCTTTGAAAGATACAGATGTGTTTGGTAAAACCTGAGTACAGAGAGCATGTGTGTGTCTGTGGACAAGGAGGACAGTGGTTATTTGGGGTTTGTGCGCAAGCTGGGGTGCTCTAAAACCCTCAGATCCCTTCGCATGTGTGTGTATATTTATGCAAGGTCTTGAAGTGGTTCTTCTGAACGCATCATTTGGCTGCATCGGCGAGCTCTTCTTCAATTTAGCTTGGCAGGCATACAGGCTGGGGTTTGCCTCCGCATGCCGCTGGGTCAGCATTGATGTGAGAGGCCGAGGCCTCTGATGGCCGGTGTTTTATCCAAGAGAGTGACTCTGGGTTGTCAACCAGGGAACTCTACACCACCTCCCTACCATGCAGCACCTGACCAGGCTGAAGGCTTTATTTCTGACAAGAGGAATTCTCTCTCTCTCGCTCTCTCTCTCTCTTTTACTCGACTCGACTCCTTGCTAATTGTAACGAGCCCTCACTTTCAAATGGCCTTGAGAAAAACAAACACACACACGTTCACACAAGTATTCAACTTTCTGCCCTGTCGACTTCCCTCTCTCTGCCCACTGTGTGAGTGTCCTACTCCACCTCCTCATATCCCTCCTCTCCTTCCTTCCCCAGGCCCCCTTGCCTCAGCACCTGACTTTTAACCCTCTAATCTCTCTCGATGCGAAGGGTGAGATGCTTCAGGCACTGCCCCTATAATTGCAGACAATGTGGAAAATAGCTTTGACAATGTGGAAAAAAAAAATTTCTTCTCTTGGCCAGTTTGGTGACGGCTGTTGCGCTGATGAGTAAATTTACAGGCACAACAAAGCTCCTTTACTCGTGTTTCAACACAGCAAACAGAAGAAAAACAACCATCAGTCGCCGTCAACACAAGATTTAGACATTAGTGCTCTTTTCACCCGAGCTCTTTGGCACAGATAACGAAATGGCAGCCTTGATTTTGAAAACAAAAACAAACAACAACAACAGATAAAAGTACAGACTGACCCAAGGTCAGCAACCAGATTTCCAGATGGATAGTGTGGTTTCATCACTGTCACAGTGGTGTGACAGCAGCCCTCTGCTTAATTGCTTAAATTGGCCCTTATGACAGAGGGCTCCTTCCTTTAGTCATGCTTCCTGTCCACAGACCAACATTTAAGGGTAAGAAAAGTCCCGTGGGGCGTAGGGATAATCCACCCTGAGCGTGTGTGTCTCACACCAGCACGCACAACTGCACACTTTGTCGCCAAGGTGCTGCCACATGTTACACAACCAATATTTTGACAAGCTGTGACTTTAATTTCCCTCACAAGTAAAGGGAACCTTATTCATTTCTTCCCTCAAGTGCCTCAGTGTCAACAAGTGACTGTACAAACACAACCGTCTGCTGTGTGGAGCACAAAGCAGCGAGACCTTCACCAGAAAATAACTACGCTGGCACAACCGCTCTCTTGTAAAGTGTTACAATCTGTGTATGGTAGCAGCCTGAAAGTTCCCCACATTAGTGACGGGTAATTGGCCTCCTGCGGGCTTCTCGGCTGTGTCTGGTAGCCTAATATAACCCAATTACAATCATTATACACTGTCAGTGACACAGTAGCTTCTCCCGTAGCTTAATGACAGCTTGTGAGGGAACACATGGCGAGGAAAACAAGCAGTATTCTGGTGCAGGGGTTAATAGTGCTGGCTGTTGGGAGTAGTTTACGCCGCCTGTTTTGCCCCCATGAAAGATTAGGAGATTTTCCGTGCCGGTTTGTGGGGGGCTGTGTAAAATGTGGTAATCTGACTGAAAGCTGGGGGGGATCAGTGTGAGAAGACTGTTCATACATAAATTAAGCATCGCAGACTCGATACATAATTGTTAACCAGGGTGTATTTCATAAGAAAAAGCCCTCTCAGAGAATCAAGGTAGAGATTAAATTAGCTTTGATGATATTATCTGGGGAAACAGATGCACTAGTGGCTCTCAACAACCCTTCTTTTTGGTAAGAGCAGTTTGGTTGCATCACTTTGTTGGATGTTAGTTGGCTGAGTGGAGTGGGTCACTCAGAGATTTAATCTTTCAGGAATTTGACCCCATCGCTCACTGCACACAAGCTGAAGGGAAGTGGTATCTGCTTATGCCTAATTTCCTCAGTGTTTCATCCACCTGTCTCTCCTTCAGCTATAGGAAAAAAATCCAATGATTACTGCGATGGCAATACACGTCTTTAATATTGAAAGGTGACTAAAACTTGTCCACTGACCCTCTGTGACACAAACATTTTCTTGTCCTCTATCCATCATGTGGAGGTTGCAGATTATATTTAGTGGCTTCATTTTTCCAAAGGTCAGTGCATCACTGATTGTCATGCTTGGTGTTGGTGCTACGCTCTGTGCTCCAATTATTTCCTTCATATTTTTTATTTAATGAAAAGCAGCTGCTTCACCAAAACTGCCAGAAAAGCATCTGATTATAATAACATACAGAAGCTGGGCTGTCCACGCTGCAGCATTGATGTGTTGGTGCCGCCATGTCTCTATTTATCAGTCAAGTCTCCGGAATATCATGCAGAAGAAATGTCGCCAAGATAATCTGGTTTTGACCTCCATCGCTGCTAAAATGCGAAGCGAATAGACTTAACGTGGTCTGACCCCTGCGTATCCAAACCATTTCAACGCTAGTGCACAAAAGCAGCTTTTCGCTTTGCGGTGAACGAGGCACGGTGCGGTCTAGACGCTCGGCTCTGCCCCTGCGTGCTGCACGGCGTCCTGCGGTTCCACACCAGCCCTCCTCATCACCGCCCAGACTGCTCCCTCTGCGCACAGGCTCGCTTTCCCAAATGCTGGTTTTATTGTCAGCACTTTTGTGATCTGGAGCATCAGCGGTGCCAATAAAACTTGTCACAGATCCGTTCTGTTTGCATGAATAGAAACGTATTATTACAGATTTGTATAAAAAAAAGTTCTTGTTGAGCAGAACAGAAACACCGTGAGTTGAATTTCCTCAAGGGAGTTCTCATAAAGGGAGTTGTCGCTCACACAAACTCAATTTAAATGATCAGCGGTGGTTATTAACTTTAAAGAGGTTTATAACCTTAGCTTTGTTTTAGATTTTGCCTCGGGAGATGATTCGGTTAATTAGCGCAGTTAATATGCGGAGCTGTTTTCATAAGTTAATCATGTTCCGCGTCTTTACGCGCGTCTTGATCCATGCGTCCCAACGCATCACAGCCCCAAACAACTTACATGTTTATGCTTATTTTACTAGCCAAGGCAGGAAAACTCTTACCCTGAACCTCGAAGAAAGTTAGTGAGCGCAGTCGCGCTTGTGTGTCTTTATCCAAGCGCAGCAGCAGCCGCTCACCGATATAACTCCCAAGTAGTTTTTCCGTGTACGCTCGCTCTCCCCAACAAAAAAAAAAAGTTTCTGTGAACGTATTAAACTAAAGCGAACGGTCTTCATCAAATCCTTGGAGAGATACGCCGAACTCCACGTCAAGGAATGCGCTCAAGTGCCGACTCCCTGGACAAAAAAGCGCTTTATTGGTGAGCACAGGGGAGAGTCTGGAGGGATGGGAGGGGCGAGCAGAGCAGAGCAGAGAAGAGCGCAGTGCTGCACGGAGCCCAAAGAGATCAGCAGCAGCTCACCTTGCAGCTTGGCTCAGTGTTAAACACCGGAGAGACATTCCAGTCTCCTCTCTGCTCACTTTATATATTAGTGCCTACCTGCACGACCTGTTTCAAGCAAGGTACTTTCAGAGACTGATTCCATTCTGTTCTGTTCAGCTCATTTCTTAATTACTGCCTTGCTTTTCTCTCTGAAATCAGCTCCTCTGCAGAGGAAATATAGGCAACTTTTAAACGTTTAAACTATAAAACATGGCATGTTAAACATAAGTAGTAAATAGTGTGATAATAAAAAGGTATGGATGTTTTTTTATATCTGTCTCCAGCGTACGTACAGTGTTCTTTTAGCACACATGGTTGCCTCATTTCATATAGCTCAGAAAGCCACTGACTGCCTCCCAACGCCAGTGACAAACTACCCGTCGGCAGCTGGCAGACCTATTTCCATGTCAGCCAGTCCCAACAAGGTGCCGTAAGGTGATAGCTCTCAGGACCGGTGTCATCTCTAATGTGTGTACTTTTAGCCACACGTCACACAGAATGAGCCAGAAACCTGAAGCTCGTTGTGTACGGTGCTTGAATGTGTACAGTATGTAAGTTTTCACCCACATGCTCATGACAGCTGTTCTCTCCCCATACAAGGAGTTGTAAAAGACAAATAAACGAGAACCAGGATGAATATCTCCTTGTGGTGATTTCACTCAGTAGAGACTGCTCAAGAGAAACATGTTCAAACACCAAATGGGCCCTTGAGGTCATCGCACGTGTCTCCTGAAACCGCCCTCAATGTCCTCTGGACAAGGGACACTTTAGTTTGCTTTTTGATAGCAGTCTCCACCAAGTCTCATGCTTTTTTTTTTTCCTGCTCCTACTGAAGGAGTCATTGCATGCAACACACACACATGCACCATGCCATCTGTAAGGCATTACAGTAAATTGCAGGAATAGAGAAATGATTTCAAGCACGTCCCGCAGGGTCCAGATGTGGCTCCTCAGACGTGTGGCCACAACAGGTTTTTTTTTTTTACGTGTTCCGGAGAAATAAAGGAGGAAATAAATTGTATGTTCCCTGTCTTATTTAATCACGCAGCCTCACAAAGGCAGCACTCGTGCTCTGTCCATCTCTGCTTCGCCCCCTGATAAACCTCCATGTTCAAAGTACAGCACCAGAGCTGAGGTTATTCAGGTAACACTGAGGATGAGGTGTTTATTTTAGTCATTCATTTTGTATGTATTTGGCCGGCAAGGAGGACCAACGTCTCCAGAGCTCAGCTGCACCTCCAGACTGACGACGGCTCGTCGTTTGTTGCCCAAGTTACATTCAAACTGCTGAGAAAGTCTTCTCAAATTGCATGATCTGAGTGCTCCCACAACTGGTTATCACATTAGAACAAATAGATAAGTAAAGGCAGTGTAAAATACAGGGTCAACACAGAGACTTTCATTTTAACGTAGTGACTCAAGTCTCCACAAAAAGCCTGAAATTATCTCATTATATTTTTATGGATTAATTGAACCATTTATGTTATTATTTTTTGCACATTTCCCCTCAGTGTAACACTATGTTATGTCTTCTCCACACCAGGACATAATCATAGTGGGGAGTTTATTTGTTCATTTCATTTAATATTTTTGCCTGGAAACAGTTATATTTAAACACTGTTTATCAGAATCTGCTTTCAGAACCCACAATATGTACTTTCTGCATGCTGTAATTATAGAAAATAAACTACCCCTTGACCATGAGAGCCCTTCTACATGTCAGCTCACATTTTATTATAACATTCAATTTATGATATTTGAGAATTTATTTTTAAGAGCGCTGTAACATAAAAACAACCAGATGTGGTAGAAAGAGAGAGAAGAGAGAAATCATCTCAGATCATCAGATGCAGCAGTCTATTGTTAAACAAATAAAAAAAATGCAGAGATAATTCTTCACTCATCACAAGCACTTTATTTAACTATCAAACATTGCTCATAATTAAGCCCCACTTTTCATGTTTGACATCCTGGCTGCTCTGTTCTGCAGTGAAATGACCAGAGCGGGAAAGTGTGTGTAATCCCTTCCACATATTTGTTCATTGCAGGACAGCAGGCGCTTGGTCAGCGGTGTAAATCACAGTCTAGTGGCTGTTACTGCATGTGCCGTCAGCACGTCGGGGCTCCTAATCACCCTGGCTCAGTGAAAGATGGCGAGGCGGCTCCATAACACTGCCCAGGGGAACCAGTAAAACACTGGTTTGCTGCTGAGCCAGCCGCAGCATGCTAATGGTTTTGAAGCTAGGGGCACTCAGCCACACAGCACTGTGACAGTTATTTTTTGGGAGGTGACGGGGATTTCTTCTTCTACAGAAATGCCTTTTCCACACTACCACTTCGCTTATACGCTCACATTTTCTCTTGTTCTTTCACACTTTATTGCAATCAGTTGGGTGCAAGTTTGTTTTACGTGCATGCGCAAACTCATGCTCAAGTATTTTGTCAACCAGCAGACTTTCATCACTTTCTCTTTCCACACCCTAGTCATGCCCTCCTCAGCCTTTTTATTGTTTTTGGCTGTTTCACTTTCTCTCACATTTGCTTCTTCAGCATTTCCTCAGCAACTTCATGGCTTCATTTTCATGCCTTTATGACTTATGATAACTTTTATACCATGACTCAACCATATGTCGTCATGATCTTGTGTGTATCACTGCAGATCTTATCTGACGCCATGATTTATAGCTTGGCATTATACTGTTGTGAGGTACACTTCAAAAAATAAAGCCAAAGCATCAGTTCATAATTTAACTCCATCCATGAGATAGAAACACTTGAATTTGCTATTGATGGATGTTTTTTTTTTATCTCTCAGTCCACACAAGGACAAAGAGCCTATCAGAAAGGCTAAACTGACTCTAAACAGACTGAACTGTCTTTGTCTTTCTGTCCTTGGTGTTGTCACAGTCTGGTATGCTTATTTTAAGTGATAGGACATTGTTAAGTCTACTTCCATGTAAGTAATCCTGGAGGCTCTCCACTTTATTGTTTTTGATGTACATTACTTAATTTCCTTATTTTTTTCTCTTGATTTTTGTGACACTAACCTTTTGATGTAAACTCAATTACGTCGTTAGTCTTGCTATATTGTGAAGTATATACTGTGAATATAGCGATAGGGTTGTCTTTGACCTGGTGACCTGTCACCACTGTTACCGTCTTGCCAAGAAGAACACATGCAGACCCTCTTGGAAACACAACTTCATTCATACTTACATAATCACATCTGTGGAGCTATTCAGCGACGTGATTGGTTGGAGGTGTTCGTACTTTGCAGTTCTTTTTTTTTTTTAAGTAAAAAACAGAAAAGGAAAGAGTCACTGCAGGAGGAAGAGTCAGTGAGACCGAGAGCAAGTTCAGGAGAGCACTGCAAATTGACATTTCGTTCGTTTGCTTGTCAGTTGAAACAACAAACATGCCACCTTTTGAGAAATTGAAGTTGTTGAGGTGAGCTCGTTTTTACAGCTCCAAAAACAAAATAAAGTGTCCATCAAACCTCTGAAAGCAGCGTGTGCAGGGCATTTTATAAGCAACGCCTTGTTTTATCAAAAACATTTGTCATAGCATCCTAATTTTTCCTCCATGACAAACCTCTCGTCCTTAAGAATGATGATTGACTTTTTTTTTGGCAGAAACTATAAATACTAACCTGACTGAGAAAGAAAAAGACTGAGCTGGATGTCTGTGGGAGGAACGGCTGTATGTTTGGTGGTCCCAGAAATGTTTGGTGCATCCATAATGATTGCTTTTTAATCTTGTAGTGGTTTGCTTCTTTGATTACTAACATAGGAATGTGCAACATTTTTTGTAGTATTCTGCACATTTAGTGAGTGGTTATGGGGAATAATGCGCTGCTTTAGGAATGATCCTGTCCTGGGTTATTTTGCGATGGAACCCCAGCTCATTATTCTCTCAACTCCATGCTTTAGAGGCTTGAGGTGGGAGTGTGACTGTTTTCTTTGTTAGTGTTCAGTATATCTGCATATGCTTTGGTATCTGTGTTCGTGTGTTTACCTCCCCATCTGTCCACAACTACATGTCTTCCCGTCACACATAAATGTACTCTGACGGCAGTATGTGTGGGCTGCTGTGGTGACACACCACCCGGTTGCCTTTCTTCCCACAGCACTCGGTAGGCAGGAAAAAAACATCCGTGGGAAGGAGTGCCATGCAGAGGAGGAGAAACCTGGAACATCGACGCTTAATTAGCTGCTGCTATGGGAACCTGGACACAGTCGAGGGATATATGTATATATTTATATAGAGGGGAATAATAAGCAAAGCAGAAGTTGTCACTGTTTGTGTGAGAACAAACACGTAATGCTGTAATCAGATCCACTGGATTAGATAAAAGTGACATGTTGACTCTTCCCACCTGCCCCCTCTCGCCAGCTTTACCCATTATAAGTCAATCTGATCCTCGTAAAGCTGTCTTCTGTACAGAGGAACCTTTCCATGTACAACACTATTAAAACACATTTTATGATCTTGTTTATAGGTCATCTTTGGTTGATTGAACCGAAAGTGGCTCATGTAGTTGGAGGGAGTGCGTGTCCCAGACTGAACCTCCTGAAGGAGAAGAGGGCAGAGGGGTGCTCACCCGAAAAATATCATCTTGGCCTTTCTCACCATTTGTCAGTCAGACAGGCTGTGTTAACAAAACTTTGCCTTGGGAAACACAGACAGGATGTCAGAATATGAGAAGGGGAAAAAAAAACTCTGTCTCCTGTTTGTTTCTTTGTTTATTGTTTTGTTTTTGTGCTTTTGAGTATCATTATGATTTGGAGCTCTTTTCGTGGCATTTTGGCCTCAAGCTGAGAGCGCCATGCCAGCTATATTATGTCAGGGAAGAACATGAAAAGGCCCTCAACACAAAGACCTCAAAAATCTGCGCTCTGAAACTTTTAATGATTGCAGGGCCTGTTTGCTTCACACAGAGACCTGGGGAGGTCAGAGTGTAGTTCACTTTGAGGTTTACTAGTCTGTTGACTCCGTGCGATGGCACTTCTCATTAAGGAAAGAGGGAGCCGGAGATGGATAGCACAGCTGGGCCGTGCACTCCTCGGAGCTGGACAAACCGCCATTTTAATGTTGAAAACAATCTAGGGGTTTATTGATTGAAAACATGGTTCCTTTTAGCCTTTAGATTTGTCTTCAAAGACTTTTAAACCAGACATACAGGTGCTGCATTTGTGGATGGAGCAGTTTTACGGCTGGTTATCGCTTCTCTCTTTGAGGTAAAAGAGAGGGATTTCTGCTTATCACGGGGTCTCTGATAAGACTGATAGAGGAGAGAGTGCAGAGAGGCCTTAAGGAGAAGAGGTGAGATCCAAAGTGGTTGGGTTGACCTCCCATCCCCCGGTCACTGGGGAAGTGGCTTTTTTTTAACTGTTCTTTCTTTCTTGTTTTTTTGTTTTTGCTCTCTCTGCCTCTTCTAAGATGTGCTTATTGTTAATTCACCTGGAAGTTTGAGCTTCACTGTGCAAAGTGACGCATGACACTTTAACACTGGGAGGTCTTTACACATCTTTTTGCTCACCTTAAATCTGATATTTGTAAAAACTGCTTGCCTCTCATCATGCTACCTCCTACCCTGTCCCTCATGGCTTCACTGTCACCCTGCGCTCTGATATGACAGGTATTGAGTAACAGCAGCATGCCTGTGAATTAATGAGGGAAGCAAAGTGACTGCAGCTTAGCTACAGTATGTTCACTATGGCTGCACTGCTGTATTAGTACTACGACAGAAACCCTATCAGAGGGATAAGAGCAACTATGTGGCACAGGTCACACCAGGCCAGCTCGCTGCTTGCAGACAGCTCATTTTCATATTGTTGTATCTGTGCCTGTGAATCCCTCCATTTAAAATTTATTTGTATGTATTATAAAATTCATGCAGTTGCACTTGGTTTTCAGACAGTCTTATGTCTAAAATGTAAAATCATATCTTTCTAGAAGCACAGAGTAAAATAAAGCTTTCCACTGCTGTGACTCACAGTCAGTCAGATCCTTTTCTGCCCACTGGCAGACTGAAAGGTTGGTGCAGTCATATGATGTGGTAAAAAACATGCCGTCCTGTGTGGAGGAAGATCATGCACAAAAAAAAATTTTAAAAAACGTTAAATGTGAAGAAAATATTTATACCTCAGTCCTTATTTCCTATATTGAAACACACATGCACACATAGTATTACAGCTATTCCCTTCAACAGTAATGCTTTCCAGTCTTTCAATATTATACACTACATTTTTACTATCCCATGGTCATCTTGATGCATTGTTTCCAAACTGCTGCTGGTCCTGCAGTTATGCATTAAGGATTTCTTCTATTTCCTTCTGCCTCTCTTTAATGATGATACCTGAAGCCGTTTTGGGTTTTGCCAGACAAACAAACATGTATGCACACAGATGAGAAGAAAGAGTGTCTTGTTTCTATTGTTTTAAAAGTGCACAAGCTTTTTTTTTTTTTTTTTTTTTTTTTTTAAATCTTGTGACCATATGAGTTGGCCTCCTCCTCTGTGTCTGTGAGACTAAAGCCCATCTGAGGGTAATTCAGTCCAACATGAGCGCCACTTCGGGCTTTATCCTCCAGAGGAATACGCATCTGCTGTGTTATTGCTCAAAGCTGCCTCGTCATGTGGCGGTGGGGGCCGAGGTTGGATGTGAGCCTGTAAATGTTTGGTCAGCACTTGCTTATTGTTGAGAGATGGTGGCTACGTAGACAACACTAGAAGAGTTGTATGACTGGAATACTAAACTGTGCTTTTATGATGGTTACTCTGTATGGGTGGTCACAAAATGTGTTTCTGAGGGGGGTCATCAAGCATCAGTGTCCTCTGTAACAATCTCTTACTTTTTCTTTTCTTTCCAATAACTCTTCCAAGATGCATGATAAAGCTCAAAGCATTCTTAAAAGGACACTCACACACACACATGCACATATGAGGACACATATAGCTGTTGTGATTTACTACACAAACGTGATAGCAATGTTATCTCTACTACTGCTCTCTGTCTCGCTCAGTTTCTTTTTTTCTTCTCTCTTTCACCGTCTCTGTTACAGTAAATCTGCTCTGTTCTGTCAGGTTTTTATTGGTTTTCACTGTACAAATCCCTCCTTTGGCCATTAAAGCGAGATGATTTAGTGTGGGTGCGTTGAACCCACGAACGGTAAAACACACACTTTAGTGCAGCGGCGGTGAGGACAAGGGGGAAAGGTGAGGTCTTGGGACGCTCTGTAATCACTTTTTATACATATCATACTTGATTTTTATGTCTTTATCAGCCATACCAACCCCTGTGTGTTTTATCAAAAAAATTACAACCCTTGTGCGTGTGCGTGCGTGTGCGTGCGTGTGCGTGTGCGTGCGTGTGTGTGTGTGTGTGTGTGCGTGTGCGCATTCCCAAATGTTGTCTTTTGGAGGAGCAGAGAGGAATTTCTGCTTTTGAGATATGAAAGAGTGCAACAGAGGGGAAAAGAGTGATAGAATGGCATTATAGATGGATCACAAAGGACAAGTATGGACACATAGTCACAGCTGACAAGGTGTGTGTGTGTGTGTGTGTGTGTGTGTGTGTGTGTGTGTGTGTGTGAGTGTGTGTGTGTGTGTGTGTGTGTGTGTTGCAGAGAGAGATGAGTCAGATCATTCGGCTCCACAGACATAGACCCACAGGCTGGCAGACTGATAAACTGTGTTAACTGACTGATAAAGCAGAGCTGGAGGACACCACGGAGTCAAAACACGTGCGAATGACGATCGATGAAAGGCGCTCTGTTGAACGGCTCAAGAATGTTTTTGTAGCTCGAGTCGAGCAGGAGTGGAGAGGGACAAAAAGGGTCTCGAAGAGGTTGTTTTAGGGTTTGTATTTCTCTCTTTATTTTTCTCGTCCCGTCTCTCTCAAGTCAACCCTCTCGCTCATTTGCACACACATACTCAGGGCTTGAAGGAAAAACAAATATCAAACAGTAATGTTTTGTGTCTGTAAATTACTGGGTTTTATGGTTCAAGCATTTCCAATAATTCTGTCTTGGCTGTCTATGAAAAGACACACACACACACACACAGAGTAATACACATCAGTGCAAATATGAAAATGGTTTGGATAGTGCACTGAGCTTTTGTACAAGGTTGAGTTCTACCATCATTGGAGGGAACTTTGGCTGAAGATTTGAGCAATATTTGCCAAATGTATGAATCGATAAATGGTCAGATCATGTGAGATCGAGTTGTTGCTCTTTGGCACGTCCACGAGTGTCCGTTCTAGAGCGACCACGGTCTGTTTGGCAGGATTTGAACGGGGCAGTTAGTCATTCATCGAGCCTGTTTCTGCTGGATTGTGTTTTTAAAGCAGACTTTATGGAGTGGTTCAGTGTGTGTGTCGTGCTGGAGCAACAACGGTTTGCACTTGTGGTTTTTCCACAGTAGGAAAAATAGACTGTAGTGCACCTAAGGTTGACATCGTTTCTGAACTGTGTCCCTGCAACAAATCATGGAACAGTGTGGAGTGACTGGCCCAGTGGAACCAAGTCAGAGCTAGACTTATGATTATTACTTTTAATTTATGCCTCTGGTATGCAGAATAATTACTGTGCAATGCATTATATCCACGGCTGATTTAGAGCCTGAAATTTTGTGGTTTATTTGCAGAGTTGAAGTGGATTTAAACCCAGATATTTTTAGGTCAGATATTGGTACAGATTATGAGTGGGGCCTAATGTCAAATAGCCACTATATCTGCTTATATATATCATATCATTGATGGTCTTGTTGTGGTTTTATTTGTTCGTCATTGGTTTGATCTTATGTTCAGATTTATTTTCAGGATTTTCCACCTTGGCGTCATGTTATTTTGTTAAGAAAAAAATGATGTATTCCTGTCCTCTATTCCCATTAGTATTGGCTTGTATATGAAAGAGTCATTTTAAAGGGGCCTGCTAATGAAACACTTAACCTGAAGAGACAGATATTTGTTAATGAAAGGGGATGACTGAATGGAAAAGTTGAATATGATTTTCCCCTTTATTTAACTACGCTAGGTTTGTGTTCAAGGAGAAAGCCACGCAAAGAGATGGATGTTTCTGGCAATTGTAAGTTGCCAAATGTGTATTTCTTCAGGCAGTTGCTGTGCTGTCAAGCTAAAGAAACAGAAGAAGCAGAATTTATTTGTGCCTCATTGGCAGAGATTTTGCTGATCGAAGCGCTGATTCTAAGTTCTACTATTGGCAGATAATCCATCAAGTGCTAGGTGAGAGTGCAGGTCGCTCTTTTCTCACTTCCTCTGAAACATGTGTACCTCTGTCTGTGTTCACCATTTAAAAAGCAACCGTGACAGGAACCGGACATTTCCTCCGGTGACCTGACAGCAGAGAGGGTCGTCGTGGTCGTGACCCTCCCCACTCTTCTTTCTGTCCTCTGTGCCAACGCTTCCTCTTTCTTCCCTCCACTTAGATGGTTGCGACTGCTGCTCGATTCCCAGGCCCCCGCCGACAGGTCATTTAATGGTCATCTAGCTTGGGCCCTTGATGCTGAGCCCTGGGGTTAATGCGGAACGCATCTCTTCCAGGTCTCCAAAGCATCAACAAGCAGCCACCAAACACTTCAGAGACACATTACAGATGTAAACATAGACCAGTATACAGTACACATGCTATTTATGCCTTTCCTGTATTGAATGCACAGCCTTACCTCCCCTTCAGTCTGTGTACTGTGACACCCTCACACCCACCCACATCCTACAACAACACCCCCACCCATGTCTGCCCTCCAGCCCTCCCAGTCTACAGAGCAGCGTTGAGGTATCTCGACACTTTATGACCAGTGACCTGACTGCTTTATGACTCAGCCAGTCTGGATCAGTTTACCACCCACTTGAATGTTTGTGAGTGTGTTTCGTTTTGATGCTGAGCTTCTAATGTCTCTCATGTATCTGGGACAAGTAAAACCGTGTGTGTGTTTTAATCATCTGTTTCACTGGTTTTCTCTGTCTCATTTTTAAAAATCTAATCTTTCCAAACAGACTGTCGTGTGCTCACACAGCAGTGTGTGGCAAGTGTCTTATTTATAACTTGGGGTTGTTTTCCTACACATGCTTGACATTTTGCAAAGATCTGACATGATGTGGCCGACGTGGTCGGACAGTTCTGTGGCAGGCTTGTTGTTTGCCCCTGCAAAGAGGGAGTAAACTAAGAGATGTGCAGAGCTGATCGGTCCTGCTTGTGTCAGTGTGAAGATGGAAATGTGCTGAAAAGCTGGAATGGTAATGAAGCCTTATTCTATTTCTTGAGGACAGAAGATAAATAAGTGCTGAAGCTGCTGCAGTTTTTCCCAGTTTGGCAACTTTGCATGTGGTTGTATGTGGAACTGGTGTCAGAGGGGTCACTGCAGACCTGTTGACACAGGACTCAGTAATTTTAATTAAATCCAATGCATGCATGTGTGCCACTACATGTGCTTGTGTGTGTGCGCGCGCGCGTGTGCGTGTGTGCGTGTGTGTGTGTGTTGGGGGCGGTGTCAAAGGCCAGGACAAGGCCGGTGAAGCGAGGAGGGAAGGCTGAGCAGCCGTTTGGCAGCCTATCTGAGAGCCTCATCAGTGGTGCTCAGAGGGGCCACAGCTGGCCCCTCCACCAACAATCCTGGCTTTTCTTCCCCTCTCAGGAACGCAGCGCGTCAACTCTAATTCCCTTCTAATGAACTGGCTACTGGAGGAAGAGAGGCAGGCACATTTATTAAATACGCACACACTGGACTCAGTGGAGAAAGTATGATGCACTTAAGTACATTTCTCTGATCTGCATGGTGACTGTGCAGCTCGACTTGGACACTTGCTGAGGGTCCTTGAACTCATCGTAACTTAGCTGCTGCATTCAGTAGCACCCCAACCAGAGCTGTGTATTAGCCTTTAAGACCATATGAGAATCCCCAGTGTGTGCACCTCTCATCTATTATCATGGCAATAGAGCCACAGAGCTAAGGATTATTCTTTTTGAAAGATGATTAAAAACACCTGTTTCGAGGGAAATCCTCAAAGACCATCTGGATGAGAAAATATTCTACTTATGTATACACTAAAAAAAAGACACAATAACGTGTTAATATTTTTCTTGTGTCATACAAAATAATGTAATAGTAATATAATTTCTGGTTTCCCTGGTAACAGAAAATACAGTCACCATCTGTCTTTTTCATTTTTTTATGGATTTTGCACTATTTTACAGTAGATAGAAGGTTAACAGAACCATACAATGACACAGGAGAAAAAAAGCATTCTCATACACAGAAAAAAATAGTTAAAATTATAATTCAGCCCAATGGACATGCACAGCATCAGTAATTATCTACCTCTGCTAAGGAGGTTATGTTTTCACCAGGGTTTGTTTATTTGTTGGTTTGAAAAATAACTCAAAAAGTTGTGGACAGATTTTGACGGAATTCAGGGTTGGTTTGAAGTGGCCTGACTTAAAACTGATTCATTTTTGGTGGTGATCGGATCTGATTCAACGGCACCACCAAAAATGAATCAGTTTTAAGTTAGGCCACTTCTGGCCAATCCTGAAAATTTCGTCAAAATCCGTCCATAAGTTTTTGAGTTACTTTGCAAACCGACAAACCAACAAACAAACAAGCAAACAAAACCCAGTGAAAAGGAGAGCGGCGGAGGTCTGCGTTCTCTGAGTAATTCCCTAGTTTAATCTGTAGTTAATGGACAGAACTTTTTTATCCAGATGAATTAGTATAAGAGTCTTTGATGATTCTAGAAATATCTTAAAAATAGTAGTAGGACTTAATCACCTCCTGTTTTCAAAGATCTTCGTTCAGATAAACAGATCTTTAATCTGTTACTGGAATATGATGTTAATACTTATGTGAGAGGTACAACCCTGAGCTAATAACAATCAAAATATAGTTATTTTTGCTTCCTCATAGTAAGACTATCGATGCATGTATGCAATATGTCTTGTGAAGCTGCAGCAAGCACACTGTTTCATTGTTCTGATTGCATTAAAAACTTTTTAAGTCAGAGTTTATGTACAGTATAGGGAGGTGTTTAAAAATTGCAATATATCACCTTGCTTACAGTATTGCAGTGTATTGAATGGTAACCACTACACTGAGCACGCTCAATCTTGCTCGATCTCAGAAGCTAAGAAGTGAATACCTGGTGTTACGGTGGCGCAGTGGTTAGCACTGTTGCTTCACAGTAAGCAGGGTACCTGGTGACTTTAATTGGCTGTAGGTGTGAATGTGAGTGGCGGCTCCATCCCCAGGAACCCCTGAGTAAGTTAAGTGGCGGTTACCAGAATATGAATGAACGAATGGTAACCCCTGTATCATGATATCGCCAGCTTCTTTCCAATACACAGCCCTATTCCTCATGACCAAAAATAAACAAGAGACAGCCACATTCACATCAGTTTCCATTGGACCAGTTCTGAATCTTTGATCCTGAATAAACTGGTACAGTGTTTGATGAGGACATTCAAATGAATTTGAATTTAAGACACTGCGGCTGCATTCAACCTCTGTGAGCTGAAGCCTTATTGATGCTGCCCCCGCTGTGACCCTGCGGTGTAGCTTTTGTGGTGCAGGCTTTGGAGCGCCAATGCCACTAATGGAAACATTTGTACACATTCAGACAGCACAAGTGCAGAGGTCTGATTGATCTGTGATCTCGTGAGTTTACAAAGGTGACAAAGTTCATCGGCTGTGATGAATTGTTTATTTGCTTTTGGCACACTTTGGTTTCATTTTAGGTGAATTGTTATGCTTCAGTGTTTGAAAGGACTAATCATTGCCAAGGAATTTGTTTGCTGTTTAGACAACCTTTTCCATAATCTTCTGAAATATTTACTCTCATATGGAAGGGATTTCTCTTTTTTAATCATGTCACATATTTGCAGAACACTAGAAACCAACCTAGGATATACCATCCTGGAGACGGTGGATTATTCCGCACCAACTCCTCTATTGTCGGGGAAATGTGAACACACATGCGCCTGCAGCGTAAGTGTGCATAAAACCATTAGCTGTGTCTAAATCCCTCACACAAGAGTAATAACATTGCAACAGAAAGAGTGTGTTCTGCCACAGCCAACAATACAGACAGGAAGAAGGCAGGGTTATCAATGAATGAATAAATAAAGAATCTGCTGGTCATATGACCCACAGTCATCAGATAGTGATTATAAAAATTGTGAAGAAGCATGGTCATCCTTTTAAATGGGAGATACAGTTGTTTAGTTACAGTCAACTGTTCATCATACCGCATATTTTTACTGATGAATTTCATAGTAATTATGTGTTTGGAAGGGCAGCACGGTGGTGTAGTGGTTAGCACTGTCGCCTCACAGCAAGAAGGTACCGGGGCCTTTCTGTGTGGAGTTTGCATGTTCTCCCCGTGTCTGCGTGGGTTCTTTCCATGTACTCCGGCTTCCTCCCACCATCCAAAAACATGTATGGGGATCAGGTTAATTTAAATTGCCCGTAGGTGTGAATGTGAGTGTGAGTGGTTGTCTGTCTCTATGTGTCCTGCCATGAGGTGGCGACTTGTCCAGGGTGTACCCTGCCTTCCGCCCTAAGACAGCTGGGATAGGCTCCAGCACCGCCACGACCCTATGAGGATAAGCGGTAGATAATGGATGAATGGATTATGTGTTTGGAAGGTGGAAATGAAGTAAAGGTCTATAATGGATGGTTTCAAAGTTCATTTGCAGTTACAATTTGTGGGGAACAGGTCAGCAGCGGTGAGGCTCTATGGATGGTAATGCCGCTCTGTCCGTCTGCCAGAGGATGATTCCTAAAGATATGGGAATGGCTAGTGTGACGTCGTTGTGGTCCAAAACGTCACTTCCGTGTCCAACCCGCTGCAGTCAATGCAAAGAGCAATGGCTGTAGCCAGGGAACCTGTAACTTTTTACTTTTTTGGCCCACACACTCCATCGTAACATAAACCAGTTACGTTATCTGGGCTAACGTTTAGCGCTAATACTAGCTAGCTAACGCTAGCTCCTAGCTCTAGCTCCATTTAAATGTGTTTTTTATGATTTGAGAGCCAACTTACCGTATCAGTTTAAGCCATTTTCTCTTCTCGTTTTCCTCCAGAGGAAATCAGTAATATGGAATTGTTTTATTAACTTCATTTCTGTTGTTGCAACAAGGGACACAGCACTGCACCATTGTAGCTCGGGTTGGTTTGGACACGGAAGTGACGTAGCCACTAGCCATCCCCATTGTCGTCCTGTGACAACTGTTGGACGGGCTGTCATGAACTTTTGATTCAGGATGGATTGTTAGAACCTGAAACTTTTCATTTAGTGCCATCGGAAGGTCTGATTTTTAATAACCAAATTAACCACATACTCTGGTTTATGAACAAATACTTGCAGTTTCCCTGCTAATGCCATTCTCATCAACCCTATGAATAAATATACTATGTAGCCAAGAGAAGGTAGATTGCTTCAAAACATCCCATTATAAAAAAAATGCTGCTATGGATATTTGTGGCAACCACAGTTTTTAATAAATTATGTTGTTAGGATTCTGGTCTTATGGCCTCAGATTTTTTGGCACTATAATATCTTAACTCACAATATTGTTATTTGAATTGCATTTCACTGAAAAATAGCCTGTAGCTGTCTTCTATTTGATGTCCAAGTGAGTGTGGGAACAGTGCATTGACCTAATGTTTATGGGGACGACTGGGGTCACCAGTGTGCTCTCTCACTCTCACAACTAAAATCAGTGACTCTCAACTCTGTCCACTGTTCCCGCTGTGACCCACCCCAAGTGTCCTCATGACCCTGTGTGATAATCCAAACATTATTTTACGGCTGAGACGGCTCTAGTTTCTGTCTAAAGCACTAAGTCACCACTGAGCAGTGGGACAGCAGAGGCCCACAGGGACAGCTGGATGAGCTGCAGGCCCACAGCCTGTGGTGGAAGGAGGGCTGATAAAGTGGACTGTTGGAGTTCACAGTTCAGCAGACCCTTCACCCTCAGTGATACTGCCTCACCAATCACTCACTCCCCCTGACTGGGATGACATAACAAGGGGGATGATAAAGAAGGAGGGAGGAGTGGATGACAGAGGGGAAAGGGATGAAATGTAAATAGAATGACCACTAAATAAAGCTGAAGTCACTGCATAATTTAAAGCCTGATTATGACCTCAATTTGACCATGAAGATGGGTTTCCAGTACTGTCTGGAGAGTCTCCACATGCTGAGTCAAAAAGAGCAAAAAAGAGTCAACTGGACTGGCTTAGGGTTTGATGAAGTCTCTTCTTTTTGAAATACCTTGACCTGGATGATTGAGAACCTCCACAAACATGTCCACTTGCTGAGACAAATACATCATCTTCAGATTGAGGTTAAGACGGGACAGGACCTTTTTTTGTAAATGTGATGTGAGGGCTTCACTCTACAAAATATCTAGACCTCTCAATACATGTGAAAAAATACTTAAATGTGGGAAAAAAAGGACAAACTTCTGGAACAAACTGTCTATATGGAGAATAGGCAGAAGTAGCTGTGTTAAAAACGGTATTTTGTTGCTCTTTTCAGAACGACCAGCTGCTTTGTTTTTTGTTTCCTCTCTCTCTCTCTCTCTCTCTCTCTCTCTCTCTCTCTCTCTCTCTCTCTCTCTCTCTCTCTCCCTCCTCTCTCTCTCTCTCTCTCTCTCTTTCTGGCCAGCTCCTACCTGTCGACTGGAGCTCATTGTGCTGCTATCTAATGTGTGTGTTTTTAGGCCCAGCTAAAGGCTATGGTCTCATTCGGCAGAGAATGAGACCATAAAGGTCCCTTTGAGTGATACTGATCTGATCATAGCTGCTCAGCTCATAACCTTATACCTCTGCAGGCTGCTTTCATTAGCTCCCCCTATATACTGTACATAATACACTACTCTGTGTGTGTGCCTGTGTGTGATGCTATCTGGTCTGTATGTGCTCACACAAGCATATAGCCTATGTTGATGTGTGTGTATTTTACTTTTACATATCATGCTTATAAAAATGTACATGCACTGTGAGCAGCAATGCATTATTTATCACTGCACTTGTCTCTGGAAGGATTTTGTTTGTCTTTTTGTGTGTGTATATATCTTTAATATGATTGCAGGGCCTGATCCTGTTGCCCAGTGACTGGACACCTTTGCTCAGTTGAACTCTATCAACTCTCTCCCAGCTGCAGATGCAAGATCACATGCACACCCAACTTCAAACATGCACGCACCATTTCTGAAATTTGTCTGTCATCCATATATCCATTCCCCTGGCCCTCCATCCGTCAGTTATTCCACTGATTTACACTATCGCTTACATTATCAAATGACGGCAAGTCCTCATAATCATAATATGACTCAGGCCCTTTCATACACACACACAGAGATGCACACACATTACAGTAGAGTAATATACCCATCATATCTGCTGGTGCTGAAGGCTGCTGTCATGGGCAGAAGGTCATTTTATGAAGTGCATTGTGGTATGTGTGTGTGTGTGTGAGAACAGTGTGCGGCGATGCCCTCCACTCTGTTTTGTGTCAACTCTGATAGGAGCAGAGCCATAGTGACGGACTCAAGTCAGGCGGCTCATGGCGGCACGTTGTAAGAGCTGGTGTTACGGATGTCTTTCCCTCAATGTATTATTTGATGACTAATTAGCCTGTGTGTGTGGATAAACCTGTCCTTGTCACACACCCAACACTGCAAAGGGTTTATGTCTGGATTAGTGTGTCAGACTGGATTCGGTACTACACGCACACACATACGCACACACATACACGCACACGCACACACACACACACACACACACACACACACACACACACAGCCTGTCCCCTGAGAGCATGAGGCCTGAAATACTTTTTTTTCATTCATAATCAGCCCATGTGTTCGAGATGCACCACGCCATCATGTCTGTCAGTGCGCATACATCACTACACTGTATCACAGTATAACCACATGTATGGGTGTGAATATGCGTTTGTGTGTTTTCCTGTGTGGGAAAATGGGCTGGCGGAGAGGTGGAGCATGAAAGCGATAGTAAACAGAGGCCATTATCAGTGATAAAGCTCCACTCTTTTTATGTGGCTGTTTGACTTGTCGTACGTTTACTGTGAGAAAACCAGAGATAAGGCAGCGGAGAAAGTGAGGGCAATTTGGAGCCACTGATTTCGGATTGGGAGGCAGAAAGAAAGAGGTGGTCGTACTGTTGTGCAATAGGAAAGCAGAGAGGGAGAGGAAGATGGCAGTGGGAATGGAGGTGTTTAGAGACTCCCTGTGGACTGACTCCGACATGGGAACACAGAGTCGCCCTAACGAAGCGTGGCTGCCCCTTGCTGACTTCATAAGCCGGGGATGGAGGGAGGGAGGAAATCAGAGGGAAGAGGGGATACAGGTCAGGGACATTTTGACAGATGTTAGAGATGAAATAAAGACTACTGGAAATGTAGAATACGGGAAACAGGGAAAGAGGCCTCCTGATGACAAGTCAGCTTGAACTTGTTAAATACCTTGTTTGGAGTGAAACATCAGCATGACCTTCACAGTCACAGTCTATTCAGAGTTTTTAACTTACCATCCATGCCATATTTATCCATCTTCATAAATATCTATACTATACACATCTGTTCTTCCTTTTGTGGGATCAGTAATACTTATATCAAGGCTTACTCTTTGCCAAAAAAAGAAAGCAATAAAAGAGGCCTTTCACTCATATTATACTGAGTAATGTTTCATTTTTCAAGACCAGTTCCACTTGGCAGGCTAGTTCACCATTCAGTCGTTTCTCCCTCTGCTATTACCGCAGAAAACTGCCAAGAACAAAATCGCTTCCAAAAATGTACCATAAGACTCGAATGAAAGTGATACAGAGATTCTTTGTCATCGTCGTTTGGAAAACATTTGTGGAGGCAACAAAAGGATGTGAGCTATTGCAACCACAGACTCGTGGCAGCTGGTTTTTAGTGACTGAGTGATCCTAAAAAATCCTCCTCTGTTGGCAAGAGTCTGCCGATGTACAGGGGTTAAGATTCAGTGTATTGTGATAATGTAAGCAAGGCAATATATTGTGATTTAAAGCTGGAGGTGAAGGCTCAAGCTACTTCATGTTTGGAATTGCAGAAAATGGATTACAGCACTGCTATCAAGAGGTAGATGGTTTTAAGAAAACACAGACCTTTGCATGTAAACAATCAATGAAAAATCCAGTGTTTATGAGAATTGCTACAGTATAACAAAATATAACATGGCAACCCATATGGAAAAGAAAAAACTTAATAAAAAAAAATGTACTGAAATTTATGAATAGTATATGATTTACTCTTAAAAGTGGTCACTTTTGCATTCTTTTCATACAAGATAATAAAAAGAAGTATATGGATATTGTTTTGATATTGTATGTATCATTACTGTCATTCTGATAAATACCCAAATCATACAAGTTTAATTTTATTTAAATTTAATAAGGATCTTATATCCGGATTCACTGTTGTATGCGTAAAGCATACAACAGTGAATGATGCATACAATATCCTTAGTCTTCTTTTTATTATCTTGTATGAAAAGAATGCAAAAGTGGCCACTTTCAAGAGTAATTTTTTTTTAAGAAGTTTTTTTCTATTTCTTTTCCGTATGGGAATACACAAGTGTGGTGATATTTCCCCAGTTTTTACACAACTGCTGACATCCAGGCTCTCTCTCTTTCTTTCACTCTTATACACAGTACAAACCGTCGCGTGTCACCATGCACAGTTGCTTAAGATACCCAAACTCAGTCTGTCATTATATTGTCATACTTGGAGCATTACATCACCAGTCTGTCACTGTCAGCCGAGCGACGTTCCTCTAGAATAGCACTGTTACAGAAGGTCGTCATCATAAGCCAATCACCGGAACGGCCTCTCCACTTCAATCAGCCTATCTGTGGCCTGTGATGTGAAGTGGTCACATCAGCTACTGCTCTCTGGCCTCTTTTTCCTATCTGGAAAAGACACGGCATGCTGGCTGTTGCTTCTGTTGGTAAAGTGAGAGACTTTCAGTGTGGAGGAGAGTAAGAGGTTTTTCGGCCTTGCCTGCGTTTGTGCACGTTTGCCTCTGCCGAAGCCATCGCTTCCTGTTTTGGTTTATTTACTACAGCCTTGTTGTAATTTTCCCATTCAGTTTCTTCAGCCTTTAATCTGCTTACTTCAGATCACGAGAGGAGGCAGGTGACTGCAGCCTTGTTTAGCATGGGTGGAGGTTTGAGGTAGAGCTGGAGCGACTTGTCGATACTAGTTCAAATTGATTAATCATTAATCTTATGTGTTTCTTTGCAGCTTTACTAATGAGAGGATTTGTTATTTTTCACAGTCAATGTGATTGGAAGCTGACTGTCTTTAGGTTTAGGACATTTTCGTCAGACTACAACATTTAAAGACGTCACCTTGTGGCTTTAGAAACTAGGATGTTTCATACTGTGCTCTTCTGTTGTTTGTTTACTGAAGTGCATCATTTAATGAAAAAATGTAAATTGAAAACATATTGAGCAGATTAAGCAATATTGAAAGTAATAACCGCTCTTACATTTAAGTCACCTCTGATTTTCTTTGTCCTTTTGAGTATGAATTCATCCTGTTGGGTTTTTTTTTTACACTATATTTTTTTTCTTTGATAATACTCTTTTTGGCCTGTATTGTGAAAGGTATAAACACTGAGGATAGAAGTCATTGAAGCTAACGCTGCATAGTTTTAACTTAACATATTTCTGATCTGCAGATAAAGATCAGTGAAAGACGTAGCAGCACAGCTTGCATGTTCACCTGATAATGAACTGCATTCCCAAAATCTTGAGCATAGTGCTCCACCTAGTGGCTTCTTTGTAAAACTTCATCCTCCAGGCCCTGTGGAGGCCCTTTACTAAAATATAATAGTAAGTGTGCCCTGTTTTTCTGAGTATAATTTCTCTTTCTTTCCCTTCCTGTTTGTTATTTAGGATGGTGATCCCTCTGTTTGATGAGGACACTGGTCTGCTCATACTGGCTGGCATGGTGAGATGCTCATTCATGTCCCTCTCTTATGTTTGTGATGATTCAAGTTTTGAGGAGTGGTTTGAATAAATCATATCAAATGCCTTTAATGAAACTATATGACAGTGTACATTGGAATTAGTAGCGCTGCTCCACTTGGTACTTAATCCAAATATAAAACCAGTAAAGAGTAAAAAAAAACATGAATAAAGTATGTTAAATGAAAATAATATTTACAATATTTCATAGTAAGGTACATTCATAGGTAGTCCACAGTATACATACAATTATGTCACAGCTTAATAATAAAATAGTAAACATGCCTGAAAGTGTTGTGTAATGGTGTCACAAATCAGGAATACATACTTCCATATTTAACATCTGTTCTAGTGATGATCTTGGCAGGGCAGAATATTACCTGTATTAATTATTCACTGAATCATCACTAAGACAGCTATGCTCTGCAGTACAGTGTATAAAGTAATGCTGCTCTCTGTCTCTCTCACAGGGCGATCCTGTGGTTGATTGCTTTGAAGTGTCTGCCTCTGATCCTTTCCTCTCGCAAGGTAAAGCTCCTTCATCCACCTGGTCAGATCATTGCAGCTCTCCCTTCTGGTATCTGATCCCTCTCTTTCTGTTTTCTTCTCTCTACATTTCATCTCTATAGTGAGCCACTGTCTGACAGACACCTCAACGCGAGGCGTTGCCATGGTACCCAAGGTGGCGATGGATGTCCTGTCCTGCGAAGTGATGCGCCTGCTTCAGCTGACAGACAGCTGCATTGTGCCAATCAGCTACCAAGTGCCTCGCAAGGTGTGTGTGTATATTTCAAACTGAATTCACATTTTATACCCAACTTGAGCCCCAGAACACTGGAATTCTCCCAGTAGTGAGAAATATCAAGAATAACATACCTCCTCTAAAACATTATTTGTTCAAGAATGACAGTAAATAACTGTGATTTGGCATCTCAATCAAAAAATAATAATGTGTTTTGCTGTTTTTTGTTAAACATTAAAGTTGAAAATCATGGATAACAACAATAAATATATCTTCGTATTAAAGATATAATTTTGATCAAAGAGCTTGCACATACTGGTGGATTAACCATTACAAAAACATCAAATATTTTGTTAATCAGCAGTAGAGTTATTTTAGGGCAGTGGTGGCAAACAACTTACACTGGGTGGTCCTCTAATAAATGTGTTAAGCATTTTATAAGCCCGGGGATTATCATAACACATTTTTTTGCTTTGTTTGTTTTCATGTGTACATATTTTCCTGTGTGCTGCATTGCCCAGCATTCAGGCCAGGAGTTTCATGAAGATCTTTACCCAGATACAGCTGGTGCAACTCCTGCCATGTCTGCAGAGGAGTGGTGGAAAGGAGGGAACAAGCAGGTAAAGGCTCGCCACTGTCAACGAGTGTATTCAGTATCATAACATCGGACCCTTCAAACAATGAGCTCTTTTTGACCTCAGGTGGAGAAGGTCAGCCTCCATCCAGACAAACAGCCCAAAGCAAAGGCTCCAGCAGCAAAGAAGGAGGTGGCCAGTGGGGGGAGCAAGGAGGTAGGAAATATTTTACTATTACATGGTCTTGCATGTAATACTCTAACATTACATGGTCTTGCATCACCATTTAGACTTAGAACACTGCTACTCCCACTTTGGGAGTACACAGTACTCACACTTTGGGAGTAGCAGTGTTATTTTTTAAGTTACAGCCACCCTTCTGTTCTACAGGACCCGACACGTGGCTGCTCCACCTCCAGCAGTCCTCTGAGCACTCCCAGCAGCAGCAGTGCTGTGCCATCCCGCTCCCCCTCCTCTACCTCTGGCCTCTCCTCAGGCTTCCTCCCCAGCCCCAGCCAGAGCACCAAGGCCATACAGAGCCTTCTGGGTATGAACACACACACACACACACACACACACACACACACACACACACCTCAAATCTCCCCTTATGGTCTTTTTATACTAGTGTTTCTTTTATGACAAAGCTGTCATTTCTGATCCAGGGCCGACCACCAAGTTCCGTCACATCCAGGGCGCAGTGATGCACCGGGACACCCATATCACCAACCTGCATGGCATCAACCTGACCACGCCAGGCGAGTGTGACGGCTTCTGTGTCAACCAGCAACGCGTGGCAGTGCCTCTCGCCATCTCCGGGGGACAGATTGGCGTCTTCGAGGTACAATAGCAGCAGGAGATTCAGTTTAAAAACTGTGGTCTGTTGAGCATTTCTAAGTTCTCTTGTACTTCTACTCCTGTTACTACTGTGTGCTGCATGTATGTGAGTGACTGTTTTTTTTTTTATCTTGGCCTCTCCTCAGCGCTCTCAGCCTGGCAGGCTTCCTGACACAGCCCTGCCCACCATCCAAAATTCTGTGAATGTAGTCGACCTCTCCTGGGACCCGTTTGACGCACGGCGGCTTGCTGTGGGTGAGTGAACACATGTACTGTGCACCGTAGCTGTGAGCATTTTGTCTGTCCTGTGTAAGTTTCTTTTGACCTGCCGTTTCTCTGCCTGGGCCAGCTGGCGATGATGCAAAGATCCGGGTGTGGCAAGTACCAGAGGGAGGACTGAAAGAGACCCTGACTGAGCCTGAGGTTATCTTCCAAGGTAGGACAGGACCTGCTTGCAGAAATGACCTCATGACTGATTGACAAGCCGACAACAGTATAGCATTAAAAGTCAAGTTGTTTAACAGCTGCTGTTTCTCCTCGTAGGCCACACAGAGAAGATTTACTCCATCAAGTTCCATCCTCTGGCCAGCGGACTCCTGGTGTCTTCATCTTATGACCTCACAGTCAGACTGTGGAACCTGGAGAGCGGAGAAGAGGTCAAACTCCTCACTGGACACCAGGATCAGGTTGGTGACCGAGATCCACAAGTCCTAGATATTTGGATATGTTTGCTTATGCATACTGGAGTAAATAGATAAGCTGTCTATTTGTACATGGAGCTTCTCTGTTTTCTACTTCCTGTTTTCTCTTGTGGATTATATTCAGATCTTTGGCATGGCGTGGAGCCCTGATGGCAAGCTCCTGGCCACGGTGTGCAAAGATGGGAAAGTTCGCATCTATGATCCCCGCAAGTCTGCTGCACCTGTGCAGGTATGTTCAGCACATCAGAGAATATGGGGAAAAAAGACAGATGACACTTACCTTTGGTGATTATTTTGAAAATAGTGAAACATGAGCAACTTCACTCCATATAGTGTGCAAGCATTTTACAGCTCTGATATTCATAATATATGTCTGTTAACCAACATTTAACTGATCCATTATTCAGAAGCATGTTAACTGGTGGAAAAAAACATATTTATCATTATCATTATAGTTGTTATTATTATCCTGGCTAAATATGTTAAAGACTAAAAATGTAAATCTTTAAATTCACTCTCTTACATTTCTCTTTTAGGAGGGCCCAGGTCCTGAAGGCCACAGAGGAGCTCGTGCTGTGTGGGTGTGTGAGGGAAAGTACCTACTGGTGTCAGGATTTGACAGGTACTGAACATGACCCAATTTTTTTGTTAAAACATTATAAAGTAAATAGAATATAGTACATACAGTTTATAAATGTATACATATTGTGTATACATATATACAGTCATGGAAAAAATTATTAGACCACCCTTGTTTTCTTCAATTTCTTGTTCATTCTAATATCTGGTACCACTAAACGTATAATACAATGAACACAACAAAAAATGCAGCTGATCACATAATACTTTATGTCCTATTTGACATTCTTAAGCTTAATTGATTCCCAGGGTATATAAGAGGCCATTTCATGTCACAAGCAGCACTGCACATGCAAAGGTCTAGAGTGGTTTCCTGCTTACATTCAAGCCGTAGCACAACTCAGAAGTTGTCAGCTCTCACATAATGCCTAAAACAAAAGAATTATGTGAAGCAACAAAGGCAGCCATCTTGGCACTGCTGGAAATTGGCATGAGTGAGATACAGGTAGCGAAAAAACTGAAGATCTCCAAGACAGCCGTTCATTCCAACAAAAAAAAACAAGCTGAACATGGCACTACCAAATTGCTACCTGGCCGTGGCAGGAAACGCGTCTACCCCACGAGATGACCGTGCACTCATCCGTTCCTGTGTCAGGAATCGTCGTCCAGACCTCCAGGGACCTTAAAAATGAGTGGGCACTGTCGAGAAATGTGACTTGCTCGGCAAGGACAGTTCGAAACCGACTTGTTGAAGCTGGTTTGAAGTCACACAGAGCACGCAAGAAGCCCTTCATCAATGAAAGGCAGAGGAAGGCCCGGTTACTCTTTGCTCGAGACCACAAGGATTGGACTGTTGATGATTGGGCTAAGGTTCTCTTCAGTGATGAATCCATTTTTGAATTGATGCCCACTCCAGCCAACTTACTGGTTAGGAGGAAGCCTGGAGAAGCTTACAACCCAGACTGTCTTGCCCCTACAGTAAAACATGGGGGTGGATCAGTCATGATCTGGGGTTGTTTCAGTCTGAGTGGAACAGGGCAAATGCAATTGTGTGAAGGCGGAATGAACCAGGTCAAGTACAGGACTACCCTTGAAAACAGTCTTCTTCCATCAGCTGGAAAACTCTTTCCTGCCTCGAATGACTGGATTTTCCAACAAGACAATGCCCCTTGCCACACGGCAAGGTCAGTTAAAGCCTGGATGGAGAACCACAACATTCGCACCATGCCTTGGCCTGCTCAATCACCAGATCTTAATCCAATTGAAAACCTGTGGAAAATCATCAAACTCAAAATGGAGAACCACAAGCCCAAAAACAAAGAAAATTTGTTTGAATTTGTCCAACAGGAATGAGCTGCTGTGACAGCAGAACAATGTCAGAAGCTGGTGGAGAGCATGCCAAGACGCATGGCTGCAGTCATCAAAAACAATGGTTATGCAATCAAGTATTAACTCTTGTGTGTATCATGTGTTTAAAGCAAACAGAAAAGAAAACATGGAATGCTTAAAAGTAGTGTTTTTGGCGGTACAATGCCATAGCTATTGATGTAAGAATTTAAGTAATTTTGGTTATTATCAAGAAAACCATGGAAAATGAATAATCCTTAGTTCTTAAATTAAACTCTCATGAGCTATTTTTGTTGTTATCATTATAATTGTCCAAACAAATGTACCTTTAGTTGAGCCAGGCATTAAAATTAACAAGAAATTGAAGAAAACAAGGGTGGTCTATTAATTTTTTCCATGACTGTAGTAGAGAGCATATAGAGTATTTAACCTTTGCATTCTTACATTCTGTATACTTGTTCTAAGGGTTGAAGATGACCTGCCTCCACTAAACCTCTAAAATAAAGAAGAAGCTTGACATTGACATTTTGTATGAATGAGCAACCTGTCCTTCCTTACAGTACAGAAAGACTGCATTTGATCATTGGAAGCCATTAGTTTTAATTACATCAGGAAACTTTTTTAGCTGAATGAAAGAATAAATTACTGTTATCATTATTGTTTAATTAATTAAGGATTTTTTAAGAGAAACAACAGTGATATATTCTCATATACTGTATAATGAGGAATGGTCAAGGTTAAAATAATTTAAAAAAAAAAAATGTATTTTTTTTTTTTTTTTTCTCTGCTGTTCAACATATAGTGACCATGTCATTTCTACCTGCTATTTTATTTCTTTTGAAATAAGTGTGAAATAAGGTATTTAAAGGCATCATAATGCAGTGTTATCAGAGCAGCAGTGGGTCGGTCATAACAAAAGTTGTTATTGTGCTTTTGCAGTCGCAGTGAGAGAATACTGTACCTGTACTCTGCTGACTCATTGTCCTCTGGAGCCATAGCCAGCACCTGTGTAGACGTCTCCCCGTCCACCCTCATCCCTTTTTATGACCCCGACACCAGTGTGGTCTTCCTCACTGCAAAAGTGAGCACAGGAAAAAAAACATATTTGTATATAATAACACAGTTCACAGTTCAGCTCCTCAAAACGAAGAACAACGGGTGAATTAGCTGTAACCTGTGGTTCTTGTGTTTTCCAGGGTGATACCAGAGTGCACATTTATGAGATGGTCCCTGAAGAGCCGTACTTTATGGTGTGCAGCAGTTTCAACACTCCTGAGCCACATAAGGTGCTGAGCTGACCCTTTTTCATGTATTTCTGTCATATTTCAATTCATCAGTCAGTCACCACTCTGCATGCTGTACATGGCCCAGAGTGGTTACCATACCCTTCTTAAAACTGTGCCACGGTTGTGATGCTGTGTGTGAACTCCAGATCGTTTCCTGTTTTCAGGGCTTGGCCTTTCTGCCTAAGACGGAGTGTAGCGTGCGTGATGTGGAGATAGCTGTGGGACTGTTGCTCACCAAGACAACCATAGAGCCGGTGGCCTTTAGAGTACCACGGGTCAAGGTGAGCCAACTACACCACCTAGTGGACTCAATAATGCACACTCTCCTTCCTGGTGGTTATTTCAAACAAACGGCAACTGCTTTAACCAATGAAATGTATGATTAAGTCTGTGTGTGCCTCTGTGTCTGCAGAAAGAGTTTTTCCAGGATGATTTGTACACAGACACAGCGGTCTGTTGGGAACCAGCGCTGACTGCCTCTGCCTGGCTGTCTGGCTCTAACGGCCAACATAGAAAGATGAGCCTGAAGCCTAAAGACATGATGCCAGGTGCTGACACACATCACATACTGTAGTATACTGGACATACCCAGTATGTATGTATAATGTACATGTGGTGTTTTCCTTTTTCTGACTTTGTGTGTTTTTTTTATTCCAGTGAGTGAGGTCCCCAAAGAGGCTCCAGTTAGGAAATACCTGCCATCATCTTTTTATCTGGAGGCGAAGACTGATGAACAGAAGAAAGAAGAGGTGAGGATGAGCTGCAGATAGCGTTTCAGACATCCATGATGCATATTTTTATGTCCAAATCCTCACATATATGTGGTTGCTGAATAAATGCAGAGACTTTTTTCCTGATTTGTGTGTGTGTGTGTGTGTGTGTGTGTGTGGTACAGCTGCTCAGTGCCATGGTGGCCAAGTTGGGGAACATGGACGACCCGCTGCCTCAGGAGTCCTTCGAGGGGGTCGATGAGGACGAGTGGGTGAGTGGATGATTTAGGAGCTGCTGTGAAGTCTCTCGACATTGTGTTCATGATTTAAGCTACAATTGAGCACACTCTGCTGCCACTGAATTAGTTACATATAATGTGAAGTTTGCAGAAATGCTGCTTATCAGAGTGAGACAGTTTTGTTCCGCTGTCACACATTACATCAGCAACATACATACAACTCTGTGTCAACAATATGGCTTAGTAAAAGGGTAACATCACAATGTGCTTTCGCTGAAAGCTGAGAGCTTAAATATTAGAAATATATATATTTATATTAATATAAATTCTGAGACGGTAGGAGCCAATGACATACCGAAGTAAAGCTAATTTTAAAGTCTCTGATCTCTCTTTGCTACCTGTGGCTGTTGTGTCGTACAGGATGACTAGAGCGGATGCCATCTTGTCTTTGGTGCAATCGCCATGCCAACAGCAGAGAGAAGAGAACAGATCAGCTGTCAAGTTTTGTTGCCAATTTCGTGTGCCATGCTGCCATCCACACATCCTCTGAGCTCAATCAGCTACCATCTCATTCCACTGCATGCACAAACAAAACTGTACAATGTGAAAATGATATGGGGAAAGAAATCATGATAACTACCATCCTCTGAAATCAGTATGTGTCACAATATCTTTGGAAAGTTTGGAAAATCAAATGTCATGTTGTCTAGTTTGGTGTTCGTAATATCTGCCTGCATGAAATTTGATATGGAAATCTTTTTCAGCTGTAATATGTTTATGTTATTGTAGGCTACAAAATGATGTCACATCCCACCACAAATCACACCATACAGGATAATCCAACAGTAAATATCAGAAAATATATCAGGACACCTCAGTCAAACTTCGGGTAAAGCACCGTTTGTGAATTAAACAATCATAGCAATAATACTTCTGCTTTATGTGATACTATCAGTTCATTTCCGGTGGTTGTAATGGACCAAACAGAACTTTAATGGTTTAAACATGATAATATACTCTCATACACAAAATTTGTCTTCTGATATTAAGATTGCTAAGGTTGCGAAGAAAGTTGTTATCTGTCTACACACTTACCTCCGCTATATATATTTTTTTTTTTTGTTTTTTTTGTAATATGAGCGTACTCAGTCACGTGTCTTTGAAATGTTGTTCGTGATCTCATTGAACAAGTGGAACAACCCTCGTCTTCCTGTTTGATTGAATAAAAAACACACGCTGTTAATGTAACATGTTCAAGCCTTCAGCAGCAAAAACCACACTGAGGATACAACAGGGTCGCCAGTGTTCATGTTTGGCCATGAACTGGAATTTCTAACGATCACTTTTCTTTTGTCAGAAAGTGATGATGATAACAACAGTGATGTTGTATTTATATGAGTTGGATTTGATTGAATGTTATGCCATCCAGTAGTCCTATAGTCTTATATGTAATGAAACTGGGATGTAGTGCATTAAAAGCCAAACCACCTCCTTTCTGGTGTTTTTAGAGGGGCCTTTTTAAACTCTGAGATGATTCCTTTCTTTATTTTCTTTGTTGCTGGGCAACTTTTAATCATGACCTTTGTCTTTTTCAAACTGTTTTGGGATATTCCTTGCTTAAATGAGCTAATTTTCTTATCCAATGTTTACCAGCAGTATATAACCATGGTGTTAATCAGACAATAATAGCACAGTATTAATTGCTTGCAATGCAGCCATAACAGGTATCATGTTTTTTTTCCCAGTCAGGGCTACAGTAATATCGTCAATAATCCAGGCATGAATACACCGTTTGTTAACCTCTGATGACTGAAATGAACCATCATGGTCGTGTCATGTTGTGCAGGTCAACTGCAGGTGTCGTCTGTGTTTGTGTGATGTACACTGTGTGTGCTTGGAATTCTTGAGCGCCATACTTTCTAATATTTGTTTGTGATTTATTTGCCAAATACACTGTGTTGGGGAAAAAAAATAACATTTTTGTTCACGGAGTAAGGCATTATTGTTATTTTTTGTCTGTCGTACTTGAGTAATATCGTCTTGCAATAAACACATTTTTGAACCCAGTACTACTTTTGTCCTTTTGTGATTAAATCACCATGGTAATCATAGTGAATAGATATGTGGGGATGGCTGAATTGATTTCTGAGTTTGTATGCTTCAAGGTCTCTGATGGAGATGTGGAGACATCAGTGGCACAGGAAATAAATAGGTGCATAAAATAAAAAAATAATCATTTATAATTTCCCTGTTGGACAGTAATTATTATCTTTGATAAATAAACTGATGGAATAAAATAAATCACTGTCCAAATACATATCATTCTGGTGTGGAAACCTGTCAGCCTCCTACAAGTTTACCAACATCCTGGGACACTTTTGGTGATATTTTCACAATGAAATTAAGCTATTACAATAGCAGATATTATAATATTGTATTATATATAATATTATATATATATTATATATACTTTAAGGAAATTTATGGGGCCTTTTCCACCACCAAAATATGTTTTATTACAGAATAGTTGCCCTCGTGGTTAACTATCACACTACTTCAAATTAACTGAACTGAAAGAGTGAAATATGTTATTTTCTCATCTTTGTGGCAACTGAAGCTGCAGTTTGACCTCCTGCCGCTAGATGTCAGTGTAAAAATGTCGCTGTCCTACTGGTTCATCTTGAAATCTGTGACGTCGACTCTTTGACCTTTGACCTTTTAAAATAACCTTCATCAGTTTGCATGCGTGAAACCAGAGACTTTATATTGTCCCGAAGGATCTACGGATACTCTTAAATGGTAAGAGCATGGTTCATAATGGTCCTGTTAGCTAGTTAGTTAGGACTGAGCTAGCTTAAAGCTAGTTAGCATTAGCAGCTCAGTATTTGTCGCAGTTTTCTTCTCCCGACAATTACATAAGGTGACGTTTGCTTGTTTATTTGTTTTAGGGAAGAACCGTTATGTTGGAATATAAGTTAATTCATGTCCAGGCAGAGCGGAAACACGTATTAAGTCGTTGTCTCAGTGTTCAGGTTATATCCATGACAGTGACAGTGGTTCCTTTCATCCACACCTGCAGACACTCAATGTGACGTCCCCTTAAATATTGCTTAAACTGTCATGTTTCTGTCATGTCATAGTGAGAGCTAACGGCTGTCCCACCACTGTACGTGTGAAATTACACGTCTGCTAGTCGCTTTGTGTGATTAATGTCTGCATGAAGTTGCTGTTCATTTCCTCTGCAGGCTAAATATCTCGCTCAGATCATTGTGATGGGAGCACAGGTGGTGGGACGTGCATTTGCTCGTGCTTTACAGCAAGAATTTGCAGGTATGTTCCATCTATACACCTAATACTACTATGTATTCATTTTTGTTTAAATTTTGAGACAAAAACTGGTAGATCTACAATTATTGAACGGTCACCAATGACCATTAAACAATAAACACATTGTCTGCTGAAGTTTGACATTTTATTGTTACTTGCTAAACAGTGAGGTAATGTTGGCGTACACTTCCAGCTCCCACCTTTTTATTTTGAAAGATTTTTATTTCTTAAAACACTGAGGAATTCTCATTTATTAGTCAGTTTGCTAAACATCGGTAGAGTTTGAGGAATAGAGTGGATTTTTATTCATCCCTTATTGGGGGAAGTTCACCCACCACAGCAGTGTTACAATACTAATAATAATAGTAATAAATATTTATAGTATGTATTAAATAAAAAGATGGTAATGGTAAATTAAATTTTAATTAAACACAATAGATAGAGGTGGCATGGTGGTGTAGTGGTTAGCACTGTCGCCACTGTCGAAGGTACTGGGTTCGAATCCCGGCCCAGGGCCGTTCTGTGTGTAGTTTGCATGTTCTCCCCATGTCTGTGTGGGTTCTCTCTGGGTACTCCGGCTTCCTCCCAGCATCCAAAAACATGTATGGGGATTAGGTTAATTGGCTAATTTAAATTGACCGTAGGTGTGAATGTGAGTGTGAGTGGTTGTCTGTCTCTATGTGTCCTGTGATGAACCCCCCGTGACCCTATGAGGATAAGCGGTAGAAAATGGGTGGATGGACAATAGATAAATAGAATGTATTTTTACTATTTGGACTATAGTTTTGACTTTTAAAATATGATGTATACAAATAGACATAAAATGAAAAACAGTGCAATTAGTGCAAATTCATTATTGGAAGAAAAAAAAAACTATGATGATGTGATAAAGTAGCAGGGTGGGAGTCTGAGTCTGTAGCTTAAAGCCTCTACAGTCCCATCAGAGAGTTGTCCATGAAGTAAAGTAAATAAAGTAAATGTGGTAGTGCAATGGGTGTTGACAATGTACAAACTAGTTTGTTTACCCATTGCATTTGTGTTCATGTTCAAAATGCAAAAGTTAACATACATAAGTGGGCAGTTGGCAGCTATTTATTTGGTGTTGTGTTGCAAAAAAAAAATACATATTTTTAATCTCTATTATTAGAGTTTATATAGTTTTAAATTAAGTTTTTCAAGAGGGGTAAGAGTTGACAGACAATAGTTTTTCTAATCAAGCAAAAATGCCAAATGTTGTTGAAATATCTGTTATTATCTATTATATGTAAAATGTATCTTAAAGACCTCATGATTGCTCCCTTGATACTGATACTGTCTGATATCAGTGAACGTAATGATGGTAAATGTTTGCAAAGTCATCTTACAGAATCAAATTGATGTTCAAATTTATAAGCATCAAATATATTAAATTATAACCCAGTCCTAGTTGTATTTTTTGCAATCAGATTCATCTAGGCTGTCTATTGAAATGAAGTCTTGAGTATTTGTGTTGTTTTCTTGCAGCCAGTCAAGCAGCGGCGAAGGCTAGAAACCGTGCCGGTCAGCAGTCTGCTGCCGCCTCCAGCATCACTGGGATGAGCCTGCAAGAGGCGCAGCAAATCCTCAATGTCTCCACACTCACACCTGAGGACATTCAGAAGGTACAAAGACATTCTTTGTCTCTTTTAGAGTTTGTCCCACCTACAAAGTGTTGGTGCAGAGCCATTGAGCCAACCAGGTGACCAGAATTTACTTGGGCATGACATTGTCTCTATGGTGACTGTTATGTGACCCGTCTGGAGATTGTGACTTTAGATACAGATATAGATTAAATTCTGCTTCACTTTGCTGTGATGGTGATCAGACTGGATGGAGAATACAGTTTTTAATGTGAGGGACACTGAGCATCATTATGATCAATCACAATCACACCACAATGAAAAGTTGCCGTCGGCCACCTCTCTATTGTTCGGCGGTGATCGGTGCTTCGCAACCATGGCAACAAGGCACTAGTTCAGCCTGTGCAACTCCAGGAGACCTTCGAACAGTGTTTGAGTCTACGTCAGCACCAGTATCCAAACAGCAGTTAGACAAAGTCAGCGATGACGTAGGTGAGCTCTTCCAGACTCAAAGAAATATTCTACCATAGCCGTAATGCTGGGGAGTTTATATTTGGTTATGTTTTTCCTAACAGTGGTGTATTGAATGTTACTTGATCAGTTAAAGGTGCTGTCGGTAAAATTTGGTCACCAGCTGTCACCTTATTTGAAGAGGCAGCTGAACATCATGTTTCAACCTCTTTTGCCATCAAGGCCTTTTGTATGTGTTTTATAAAATGTCAAGGCAGGAAATGAGAATCTGAAGAATTTTTTTCATTAATTTCCTTCTTTATGGAGGATGGCGTTCAGATGCAGATGTGTTCTTAGAGATAAATATAGTCCTGGTATATTAGTCGAATCCTAATGTACTCCTAAGTGTTCTACTGTGTACTATTGTTTAAACATGTCATACTAATGTTCCTTCAGTTTCTCTCTGTGTGGTCTCAAAAAGGTCCTGAACCGTTTTAAACTGGACTTGTTGAAACTTTTTGACAGTGACTCAGAACTTGTTACTCTGTCAGCAGCTGAGTGGAGTGGGTTTCTGTTATTTCCTAAACTCATTAGCCCCACCTCTAGTCTCACACCTTTCATCTTCTGTTGGTAGATGGAGATTTGTGACCTCATAAATTCCCATCAAAGCTCAGGCCCACCTTTCAACCTGAGCAGAGGTGTTAACATCAGGAAAAATAAATAATAAATTGATGTTTGTTTATCTCTTTGTCAACATTATCGTTAATACTATCAATGTTTCTTTACCTTCTGCTGCAGCTATGGTCGGGAAAAGTGTCAGCGAGTGTTTTTACTGTTCTGCAAACAAAACCGTGTTTTTCTCTTCCAGAACTACGAGCACCTTTTTAAAGTCAATGACAAGTCAGTGGGTGGTTCATTTTACTTACAATCAAAAGTAAGTACATCATATTTTAGGTTTTGACACAATGATGTTCTAATGTGGACAATTTCTCATTTAGGAGAGAACACAACATGACTTTATTGGCTACTAAAGTGAAACTTTTAGCTCATTGAAATATGAAAACAACACAAGAACACATAACCTTCACAGTAAGATCTGCACCCTATAGTGCCTCCCACAGTGATGTGATCATGGCTTTCTCTCCTTTTTCTTCTGGTGTTCATATCTTCAAAATATGGCTTTTAGTATTTTTAGAGTGGCAGTATAGGGTTGTACCAAGATAATGACTACTGAACTGTGTTATTTGAAATAACTAATTTTCTCTCTTAATCATTCCTGTCTGCTCTGAGTGAACCACAGAGGAATTTGTCTTTCTCTTTTACCCGACCATTATTATGTTATATTTGTGTGCAGGTGGTGCGGGCTAAAGAGCGTCTCGATGAGGAACTGAGTATTGAGACAAAACAAGAAAAGCAACAGAATACAGAAACATGAAGTATGACGTTATGCTCGCCCTATCTTTCCTCTCCCCTTCCTCTGTAAATTATAACCCAATAAAAGCCTTCTCCGTTTCTTTACTCTTGACTTTGTGACATTTTGTGGAAAGTGGATGTGAATTTTAGACAAGGGAAGCACAAACACTAAAATATGGGATTACTGCTATTTTTTTTAGCCATTAGCCATATGTGTAATGTTATATGTGGATTGCAATGATTTAAATCCACACAGCTGCAGTTGTCTTTTATATTTAGAACATAAATGAAAACACAAGCTGTATCAAATACAACTTTATTAAACATTTTCCTTTTCATTGACATTATCATCAATATCGTAATAAAATTCCTCTAAAACAGGAGAACACCGCTATGTTGTACCAATTGGAGACTTTTACAACTCTAAAATTCTGCATGTTCAACCACAGAACATGATGCCAGGAAAAAAATATATTTTCATATAATCATTTTTTTCATATAGTGTATAACTTCTATATTTTACCTATAATAATAATAATAAAAAGGCACTTGGAAAAAAATTAAAATACTGACAATATCTCACAAATGTGCAAAAAAACATAACTTGGAACAGGCCTTGTGTGGCCCTAGTCTTAACATTAACCCTTTGTGCAACACTGTGGCACTTCAGTCAATGGCGCCTCTTTTACATGACACTGACCAAGCTAGCAAACTCAAATTTTGTGCCCTGGATTTCAGTTCCACCTTTCATAGCATGAAGTGAGGGTTACTTTAAAGTCTCCAGGAGCAAGTACCGCTTTTATACTGTGGAAAGAAAAAAAAAACATAAGATATCAAATTTTAGTGACTGCAGATGATTTTTTTTTTTTTTTTTTTTAAAACAGTTATTCTTGGTTGTCAAAACAACTTATGAATAACACTGTACACTGAGAAAGGATGTGGCAGCATCCCTGTATGTACACATGCTATGAGGGGAACAAAAGTGCAGTTTATTACAGACTCAGCTTAAAGGGTTAATGGATCATACAGCTTATTTGATATTGAAAAACAAAAGATGTGGACCCTGGGAGGATCCGTGTCATGTTATTCAGCTTTCTGCCGCCTCTTTCTCTATGTCCCTGGCTTCGACCCGCAGAGGAGAGACAGACAGACAGGGAGGAGGAGAGCCACTACTGCCACATCTGTGGGTTTCACTGTTGCCAAGGAAACCGTGCCTAGCCTACTTAACACCTGTTTCTGGTGACATCACATGGCAGGATTGTCCACTCACAATGAGAGATTCACTTCAAGCCCAGCCTGAAACCAGAGAAGGGCTACTGATGTGTGTGTGGGTCTAAGATAATGATGACGAAGAATTATTGAGGCAGAAACGCAGGTACGCACTTCATGTCTGCTGTGAGCTCAGAGCCCTGAGACAGGCTTGTTTTTGTTTACTGGGCCTGTTAGTCTGCCTGTTTTCCCCATCTCTGGTAAAATGCTTTGTGGCCGGGAGGTGGGGGAGTTAGAGCCTTGTGGGTTTAATCTATAAATAAAAAAACAAGGGCAGACAGAGTTCAGTGGCCTAGTTTTCTACAGGCTGGAGTGCCTGTGAGTCGCTGTCACATCGAGCAGGACAGCCACTGACTTCAGAGCTGAGAGGAGCATTTACTGGGTGGGTTAGGTGACCAGATGGAGGCTGGCTGCACAGCACCGCTATCTCCTGCCTCTTTTCCTCTGCTGGCACACGACCTCATCTCTCCCTTCCCCTTGTCCATTCATTCATTCAGCCAATCCTGTCTCTCTTTGCTCTCACACTTTCCCAGCACTGCCTGCCATTTCACAGTCTGATGTCATTTCTCTATGCTTTCTGTTAATCAGACTGAAAATGAAAAATGAGAATAAAGGAATCAGTTTGTGATTTCCATAATTTTAGGCCTACATTCTGTCTGAGTGATCCCCCGTACACTAATCTGATTGTCATGGATATCATTGGGTCCACTATATTATAGATATTATACATTATATATATAAAGCCTGTTTATGGCATTAGGAAAAGTTATCACAGTCCTTATTATTCATCCTCTGGCAAACATGAATGTACAAAATATCATGACATATATGTCCATTCAAAGATATTTCAGTCCGACCACCCATTGCATCACTAGTGTAGATAAAAAGCAAAAGTGCCTGGAGAAAAGTTGGAAAAATTATACAAGTTTTATGTAAAAGATTCTTAAATCGATGAAATCATCTTTTAACTCTTGGGAACGACAGACACCCCCCCCAAAACTTTCCCCTCTCGTCTTGTCCTTAACCCCTCTCTAAGCCCTCATCCTCAGCGGCAGAAAGCTGATCGCAGAGCAGCTGTCGCAGAACACAAAAAGCAACTTCAACATCAGAAAACAATGTCTCGTCTGAACAACAGCATAAAGAAAATAATACAAACGATACAAAAAAAAAACAGCAAAAGCTGATTATTTCTAAGACTGGGCGATGGAAAAGTAAGACCACCAACATAAGCAGAGATGGAGGAGTGAGAAGCGAGAGGAGGGTGTGACAGTCTCTTCAGGGGGTGTTCCTTGTGTTGTGACGATCCTCTCCTGCTCCCTGTTATCTCTGCGCTGAGGAGACACCAGTCAGCATCATACATACATGCATTAGCAATGAGCAGGAACCCACCGCAAAATACACCGTTGCAGAAAAATGGAATAAGAGCAAACTATTTTTTTAAAGATCCATCACTTGGCGGTAACATTTCATAAAACATGTAAGGAATATAGTATGTGTTGTAAGTGCGCGCTGACTGCTTAATCGAACCATGAGAAATGTTTCCCAGACTTCAAATGAGTCTTTTTTTTTTTTTTTTTTGCCCCTTTGGACAGAGTATAATGAGGCAGTTTGCAATAGTGTGGCTTCCTAGTCAGTCCAGCTGTATGTGGCATTGAGTGCTTCACACCCCCCTCTGTGGCACATTATGAACATCCCTCTTTGCCCTCTGCAGGTAGTTTTTGGCACAGCATGCGATTTGTTCAAGTCTGGACAAAACGTCGACTGACAAGGCTAAGTTGGGCCCACGGCTGGACGACCACCTGTTTTTCACAGCTGGTTTTGGGTCAGGTCACTTTTTAAAAAACAAGACACTAGTGTTTATCGCCACAGTGGCCCTTTCATACACAAACTGGCCATGTTGATTCAATTATGGGAAAAGCAGCTGGACAATCCAGAAGTAAACACAGTGTGTGTTCTGTAAATGGAGAGGGGAGATGGTGTGTATCATGTCCTGCCAGAGGGGGGAGCCAGACGCACCAGTGCCTTAAATTTCACTTGGGTAAAAGAGGAAGTGATGATTGGTCATTGTCAGGTGATGTAACACCATTTGTCTGTGTTTGAGTCCTCAGTTTCGCTCTGTGCCCTAAAAGCCCCTAGTCTGCCTGGCATACTTTCTGGTGGACTAGGCTGGTCCATGTTGGTCACCCTCCCCAAACTGGGGACAGATTGTCAAAAATGCTCTCTCCCAGTTTATGTTACACTGGGGGGAGCTGAGAGGTTAGCAGCAGTTTTGAGGTTTCAATACTTTAACCAGATGACACTACTGAGTGTCATGTTTGATTGAACTGTCTCAGAGCTGAAACTGCAAATCCAAGACAGTTAAAGTTCACTTGCTTTGGTTTGGCAAGTTCTGTCTGAATCATATTAATCACAGCAGCCTGTGAAAAATAGGTCACAACTTTCAAATCAACCGTGGAGAATCGTCCCGTTTGCTTAACCGTGAGCGCGTTGTTCAGTTTCATAAAGCATCTATCTCACTGCTAAGCTGGAGGCACGCTGTCGTTATGAAGTACAGTCATATAAATACTTATCAATGAATCAGGACTTTTGTAAGAACACAGAGCACTAAGACTGTCACGTTCAGGAAACAGGAATGACTAAAGTATAAAATCCAAAATAAGAGAGCAAAGAGGAGCCTGTTGTCAGGCCTTGTGATAGAAATACAGAACCATAAGTGTTCCTGAACATTGTTCTTGGGCCCCAAGTTTGGTTTCCCATCAGTACAAGAGGCTTGCGTTGTATACTTATTTCTTTCTTGGTGTGGTGGTATCTGTTGTGTCGCTGACTTGATGAGTGTTTCTGTAGTTTTCTCCAAACGCTCTCTGAAATGCATTGCCTGGATTTGATTGTGCGAGCCAATCTCCATCACCTTTGACCCTTTGGCCCGTACCCTCACTATGGCGGTCCCTCCTATCCCGACCCCCTGAGCTCTTCTGGAATGTGTGTGTGTGTGTGTGTGTGTGTGTGTGTGGGCGTGTGTGTGTGTGCGTGCATCAGTTGACCACAGCTGGCTTGAGCACCACGGTGCCTGAGGGGATGACCACCCAGGACAGGGGATCATGGGATCCCGTGGAGAGGTTCAGGGCCCCTCCAGTCACCTCGTTCTCAGCCTCCTCCCCCCGGCCCCTCTTGGCTTGTTGGCTCTGGGCCCTACGCTCAGACGAGGTCCCCAGCAGAGGCATCATCGGCAGGCCGAGGGCCGAAGAGGGGAACCCCGGGGAGAGCAGAGGGGATTTGGCCAGACCCAGCGGGGAGCTGTTGAAGGACAGGATAGGTGTGCCTCCCAGGCTGCCCGGAGGTGACCCGGGGCACCCAAGTGTGCTGAGGTCCAGGGGCCGGGGACTGAGGGGAGACATGGGTAGCGCGCCACCCAGACCCTGCAGGGCATGACCTCCCAGAAAAGCAGCCGCCGCCCCTGGGATGATAATGTGGGCTGCACTGACGTAGGACAGCTCTGAATCCTTCCCCACTTCACCAGCCAGCACTCCACTTTGACTCCCCCTCAGCAGGGAGCCCACCCCACCTGGAGAGCCCTGCTCCTGAGCTACAAAGTGCCCATGGGCCTTGATGTGCTTGCGGAGAGAGCTGGGGTCTGTGTAGCGCTTCAGGCAGCCCACCATCTTACAGTAGTAGGGCTTGTCCACATAGTGCGTGCGAGTGTGCTTGAAGCGGTCGCTAGAGTTGGAGTAGCGCTTGTTGCAACCCTCATAAGGACAAATGTAGGGCTTTTCACCTGCAGGGAGGAGACGTGACCCAGATGAAATTTAATTCACAAAAGTGAGAAAAAAAAAAAGTAGTCACGGCTCTACCACTGACCTGTGTGTGATCGGTTGTGTATCTTGAGGTTCTCCAGGCGTGAGAAGCTCTTGTTGCAGGTGGGACAGCGATGGGGTTTCTCGTTAGTGTGAGTGCGGATGTGGATGAGCATCTTGTACCTGCAGCCACATACAAAAATAAGTTCCTGTGGAGTTCTCCTCTGATATGTACACTTCATATATTGCCCAAGTGAATGAATCGCTCACCGAGCATTAAAGCCCCTCCCTTTGCGAGCACAGCCCTCCCAGTGGCAGCAGTACCCAGAATCCTTCTCAGGCTTAACATGGAAGTCATTGACGTGGTCCACCAGGTCTTGCAGGGAGTCAAAGAGCAGATGGCACTAGAGGAGTGAAAACACTTAGCATTTTGAATGATGATAAATATTTTGAGTTGATCCCAGTTTACAACCCCAACATGGGTTTTCTTCTAATTTCTGAGTCTCACCTTCCTCCAGTGGCAGGCCAGTTGTTCATCCGCTGAGAGATCAGGGGAGGCTCTCTTGTCGCTCGTCTGGCCAACGAACATGGAAGATGGCAGGTGAAGTCCAGTCCCAGCTCCGATTGGCACAAAAAACTGAAAAGCCTGTGAGATGTGAGAATTCTGGTAAACAAACAAAAACAAAAAAGAGCAACAGGGTAAGAAGCATGCAAAAGTTTGGCTTCAGTTTTAATCACAACTTGATGTGATTAAAACGTCATTCCTGCCTACAATGAGAATGATGTCTAAAGGTAGCTGATAACATTGTCTACATGGCAGGTAGCCTGGCTATCTACGGCGACTACAAAGCTCTGCGAGCTTGGCCAAGCTGCCTTGTAAACTGAGTTCTAAGAGTGCGGGCTTAACCTGTGTCGTATCAAATGCCTCAGTGTGCTACTGGACGAAGCTTCAACCAATCAGACTGCTCTTTCCTCTGACGTATGTGTAGCGACGAAAACTGCTTGATCCAAAGAACTAGTGCATCATTGCCTTAAACACACCTCAACTGAGCCATTGGAAATACTAGATTTTCATTGGTCCCCATTCCTAGGGGAATCTGAAATTGAAGAGAAGGCAGCTTGGCCAGACTGACATGGATGCGAAATTTTGTGCAGTGCCACAGTATGGGTGGGCCCAGGTTACATGGCAGGGCCTTTTTGAGAAAATACTTAGAGTAAAATGTTTCTTTTTGAGTACAAAACTGCCGATCTTCATCTCTCCCTTCAAAAATCCACTTGTAGTCACCTGCTGTGTGCTACAAAACCTCCCTACATCCCTGAGCTCAGCATGAGATTCACTGAACCTCAGCTGGGACTAATGTACCAACACACACGCAGTAACTTTGCTCATGTAGAAAACATAGTCTTGATGAAAAGTGGATTCTGATATAAGCGTGCAAGTTCCAGGGTAGGGAAGCAAGGAGAGAATAAAGGTGCACGACCCAGCTGCTGTCTCATTGTATCTCAGACCTTAGCTATGCCAGAAACGTGTATATGACAAATTTCATAAAATGAGTCGTATTCCCTTCACAGAGCTCTGCCTCTGCATGTGAAACCATGTGGGATGCTGTAGGGGAGAGAACATGTGAGCAGCTGCTCTTCTATAGGTAGCACTTATTTACTATTTGTCTTTGTGTGTGAGAGAGAGAGTAAGTGGGGACAGAAAGCATCCTATCTGCATTGACTGGGCATAAGTGTAGCATGTAATGGCAGGGTCGGGGGGGCTGTCTAGGCCTGCTGGACATGCTGAATGGTCCCAGCCATCGTGTCTCAATTCAATTGGGATGGAATATTGAATTAGGCGGCGTGAGGTCTGCATGGCTGTACCTTGTTTTAAATTCAATTACATGTGGACTCATACACACAGGCACCACACGTGATGTTATACACAGACAGAGGCACTTGTTGGGGACACAAGAGGTGTTTGATAAGAGCTACCCCCTCAAAAGCCTCCCACCCCTTGCATAGCCTGAGTCCCTTATGGAGAGTGTGACACAGCCCAGTGTTGTTTCTGACTTGCTGACCCAGCAAGCTGAGTCACTGTCTGCTGTTTATTCTTTTGACGGCTCAGAGGTCATTGAAGCAAGAGGAAACAATAGAGGCAGCGGAGGGCAAAACAGAGGCTGGTAAAGCTTAAGTGGAACACCTGTACAGGTGTGTAAGTCAATATGTGCGTGTGGTTTATTCAAACTCACCCCTGAGGGGACGTAGTTGCCATTGGTCATTTCTGGAGAGGTGGGGGTGTGGCGTGAGGATGGAGACATGCTCAGGTCAACCGCTGGCGGGGTGGGGGTGTCTGTCCGATCATGAGGGACCACCTGCACACCTGAGAAAACACACACACCTTGATATGGTTTTCGGGACGCCATTGTTGGTGGATCAGTTGGTCCAGACTTCAACATTTGTTTACATGGAAAACAATATGTATGTTAGCATTGTATGAGCATATTAGCATGCTGCGCTTAAACAGAGTCTACCTGTATTTGGAGATGCTGGCGAGGCGGGCTCTATGATGGCGGTGCCATCGTCTGCCATGCGGAGCTGGCGAGCTCGCTTGGGGTGCAGCAGAGAGAGCAGGGGAGAGCGCGCCCCTCTGTCCCTCCCGTTGGCCCGCCGAGGGAGCTTCAGGTCCAGGGGCTCGTCCAAGGACAGCATGACCGCAACCCGCCGACCTCCCACCTGCACAAACAGTCACAGAGTCAGGCCGAGTGGGGCCAGTGAGGGACAGCTTGGCTTTCATACAACCGCACATAAAACAAAGTGCGGCATTCCAATGATGACGGACTACAGAAGACGGATTCTCACACCTGCAGTATTTCCCATGTGAATGTTGAAAGTCACATTCCACAACCCCACTGGGCAAGAAATACTCTCCAACAATGGTAAAGTGACCACAGTCTGAAACACAGAGTAATCCAAAGAAAAATAAACACACACACAAAGAGGAGGGGGTCCTCTTCTCCTGTGCTGACCTTTACTCACACACTCTTCCTGAGGAATTTCTACAATCCAATCCAGATGGTCAACCTTTACCGCAAGCTCTGCTTAAACCCGCCCTTTGGCCAGTCACTGGCCCTTGGACCCTGTCACATCACCACCACCCCTGGCCCCTGCACTGTGCACCTTCAGACCCCATAGACCTTTGAGACCCACCGGCAACCCCCGGGGTCTTAGAGTCCAGCTGCATCTACTCCATCCTCCCCCTCCCTCCTCTAAACACACTGACCTCTGGACCCGGCCTCAAGGCGCTTCATCTCGCTGTCATTTGGAGTTGTAGTCTTCCTCAGCTGCCATTGACACTGTAACACCATGCAATAAAGTGCAGGCAGCCACACAAGCCGGAACCTTTCAACTTAATGTAAACAAATGCTGAGTCTACTCCTCTTCATCCAACTTTGTCCAGCAATGTTTCACACATATAGGTAATGCCGAGCTCTCTATTATGTCACAGTATGTCAGGGTTCACTGCTCCTTCTCCCCGGGCTCACACACATCTCCTCAAAGCATTTTTCTATCTACACACACACACACACACACACAGACACACACACACACAGTTGCAGCAGGATGTCCTATATTTCTGCTCGAGTTCATGTAGAACAGCTCCCAGTGTGCATGTTGAGCATGGATGCACACACACACAAGTAATTAATCAAACTGTAATTTCAACAAATTCACCCCCTCCTTCCTCCCTCTCCCTCACACACACACATACGACACACACTCACAGAAGCCATGGTCGACAGTGAATGGTGGGCTTTGAGAGCGACTGGCCAGGGGCCACATGAGAAGCCCTTGTGTCTGGGAGGCACGGAGCAGAGAGGTCACCAGGTTCACCAGCCCAACTAGGGATGGCCACCAGCTCTCGCGCACACACACACACACACACACACTTGTACACATAGCCGTAGGGGGTGTGAACTCAATCAGCCATAGATAAGAGGATGATGATACACACACGTACTGATGCAAACAAAGGAACATACTGTATGAACATGCATACTGTACATGGCTGCATCATGGCATTATCAGTGAGTATGTGTTGATATTTATATATAAATACGCTGTGTGTATATTTACTGTATAGTTGTGTTCATCACATGCATATTGAGAATCATTCTACACTTCACATGGGTTGATTGTACCGTGTTGATCTTGACTTCAGGTTTCAAAATGACATTGGAATTGCTCTGATCTCAGTGTGGAGATGAGGACTGATAACCTCAGACAGCAGCTGGATTTTTGTGTGATGTCACATGTGACATGAAAATCCCTCGTGTCAGTAATGTGTTTGTGTCCAGCCGGCATCTGTGTCCTGTGAGGAGCCACTAGCAGCACCGCATGGTTTGGGCGTGTGTGAGGTGACCGTTCTTTGTAAACAACAATGGCGTCTCCCAAAGAGTTTAGCATAGAAGCTGCAATACCTTTGTGTTGCTTTGTGCTATATCAGGACTGGAAAGAGTTTCATTGGAAGAGCAAAGACTGGCATGAAAAGCTGTTTCTGCTCTTCACCGGCTCAGGCAATAGTTTGATTGACAGATGGCTCATCCAATCAGCTTTGATGGCTTCTCAGCTCATTCTGTGTAACAAACCATCTGGCAGGTCAGGTTAGAGGATCGCTTGACTCTTTCATCGTACACATGGAAAAAAAAAATGTTAAGCCATCCTTCAAAAAAATTTGACATTTAGCCGTACAGTTAGACTCATTTGTGTTTACGCTCTTGGGGTGTATGTGCCCTTTCTTTACTATCCAATAATGCCTCCATCATCCTCAATTAAGCTAAATGTATCCAATATTCCCTGACGCACGCTAAATGGATTATTTCCATCAGTTAAACTCAGGACAATTGTGTAACGATAAAGGAGTATTACAGGCAGTAGCTCTAATGATCATTTCGACCATAGAGTTTGTTATGTGGGCAAACACTGCCATTAGCTGTGAAAATAAACATCTTTAGATCAGTCAGAGCGGATATGATCCTCATTTAGAACAAGCTGCGGTTAATACCACATCACCGTTTCTCTCACTGGACTGGGTGCATATGACTAACTTACTGTAACTCCTACCACACAGCCTGCCAAGACTTTTGGCTTTATTGTTTGGCTAAAGTAGCAGAAAATCTGCCTGTCATCCACTTTAATCGAGTACAGGCCTTTACCCTGAGGTCGAGAATCAGCTTAACCTTTCTATTAATCTTGTTCCTATCAAGTGCGGGGACAAAGTGGCCTCCCATTGGTGCTGTAATCCACACTATAAAACACAGAGAGAAACGGATATGGAAATTTTGAATCCATGAAACATTACAATGTAAATCATATTGGCACCTCAAATCATGTGATCCATGGAGACATTACCACACACAAAAGCTCCTCTCATGCAGCTCCTCCACGTGCAAACCATCCTCCATAATAGACTGTATAGCCAATTTATTAAAAAATGGGTCCTTTCCGCAACATAATAAAGAGCATTGTTGGTATCATTTGGCTTGCTGCATGTGATAGAAGGAGGAATGGTAGTTAAAATAAACAACTTGCTAAGACGGATATTCAATAATTTAAGTGTTTAAGTGAGTATTTATTTGTCTTAAGAGTTGTTTCCAGCATTTTACTTCATGAGATTACACTTGTATTTCTACTGACCTGCTCACTTTAACTTACTAGAGCTTAAAAGATTAGTTAGTCCACTAATACAAATTAATCTGCAACCATTTTGATAATCAATCAAAGAATTTAAACTTGATATCCAGAGCATTAATACAGCAGCAATCAACTACTGTCTCTGTAAAGACTTGAGCAGAGAATGAAGTTGCTCTCCCTTCTCTGTGCTTTGTTGACATCGTCGAGTCCCACTGGTTAGCTAGCTCACGCCTGCCACTCTGCACCACACTTGGCGGTTCCAGCTGATAACGCCATCCCAAACCTTCAGGCATGGCAAACTCTCTTGGACTTCCAAGAAACTCAGAGGGTCATGAGATATCTGGTACACCTGGTGCTACACCAGAGGCAGTCAGTACCACACTGATGTATTCCCAGTGGAGTCGGGCCAGTGCAGCTTCTGGTGAATCAGTCCCCACGGCTACATTTCACCTCAGCCCACCCTCGTGTTTATTTCTGAGTAGAGAATAGTAGGACTGACTGGGAAATGACTCACAGCATGTGGATCTTGGACCGAAGTTACGGGATCTCGACAACATCCTCCCAACAGCCACGGTCAGTGAGACGGGGCTTGTGGGAAACGTGAAACAAAGAGAAAAGTGAGGGAAGGAGTATGGTGTTGGCGTGATATGCGAGTGTGTGTGTGTTTAAAGCTCGGTGGCGGATGGCTGTGAAGTTTGTGGAAGGGGTGTTGGCTGGCCCCCATGCAGACTTCCTCGCTCAGCCGTGGGGTCGACAGTCTCTCTGAAAGGCGGCATTGTCCCTTCTCTGGGCCCTCTCTCTCTGTAGCAGAGTAAACACAGGCTGCAGCAGAGAGAGAGGAGAGGAGGGATGACCGAAGGGGCCGCAGTGAGGATATAAGAGGGTGAGGATGAAGGGAGGAGGAAGTCCTGAAAGAGAGGTTTGTGTGCGTCCTCTTTAGCAACCCCTGTCACCTATTCCCCTGCACAACCCTTTCCCACCCGAGTTCCACATCCACACCACTGCATAAGGACACCGCCTCTTTGATGAGGGTTAGTGTGTTCGGGGTGAACACGGGTAGAGGTTAGGAGGGTGTGGGAGTTGGCCTAATGGTGAGGAGCATCGGGTCAAAGGAGGGCTACGTGTTTCGACACCTCCATGCTCTGAGGCGAGGCTCGCACAGATCAGAGCCGACCTTTCACCCCGCTCCGACTGATTGATCTTTAGCCCCCTGATCAGAGGAGGATCGGCTCATCTCACAGCGCAGATGAGAGCCAACAAAAAGCATCAGAGGACATCGAGGCCGTGCAGTATAAGATGATTATGTTACACAAATTGTGTGATATTTTACTTTCTGTGAGGGTTTGAGAGAGCGAGAGAATGTGTGTGCGTACGCATTTTTTAAGCAAGCCCCCCCTCTGAGGTTGGCTGTAACTTAATCTGCCTCCTGCTGTGACCCTGGGAGGTGGTCTGCAGGAGGCAAGCCATCTATCCTCAAAGCTCTTTGCTCTCTCTTTTTCATTTTCACACAGAACGCAGAGAAAGAACATGGCAGGCATGTCGAACAACTTTTGACTCGCAACATCGCGTTATAAAAATGCTGAACAATCTGCTGAATATCCTTTTGAGACCCTGTCATCACTAAACTAAAAATATACAATTAGAACCAAGTTATGAAACTGAGCAGTAACACACAGTTTGCTATTTTATTTCCTTATGCTGACACGTCTCAGGAATTAAGCCTTCACCAAAGCGTTACAACAGAGACTAATACACAAAGTGCATACTTATAGAGAGTAAGTATTCATCCACACAGAGGATAAACTAACAGCTCTCAGACCAGCACACAACTGAAACCTTTGTTTGTGGTCTCCAATATAACCCTTCAATCAGGGTCCAGAAATCAGCCAGTTCAATAATATTACTGGACAATATTAGCTCATCATAAATTTTATCAATCAGCTAAAAAGTAACATAAATATACATTGGAGAAATATAATCCCCTAATGTAGGAAATGTCACAGCAGCATGAAACAAGTTATAAGTAAGAAAAGCAATAAAATAACAATAATGATATAATAGAATAAGCAGTAGTTATAAATTCTTATAAATATTTACACTAAAAGAAAATGGATTTTTAATGGCAAATGAAGTGAAATGAAATACAATATTTAGACTATGAATAATTTTGAAATATAAAATAAACAATGAAAGGTCTGCTGGGCAAAAACAGTGCATATTAGTAATCAGACATTATTTTTTTTTATCTATTCTTAATCCTTTGGATAGTGCTCTCTCCGTTCCTGTTTTTAACTTTATTCAATGTTGTTATTATTTAATGTTTTTGTTATTAAATATGCAGTAATTAATTGCTGTTATTATTACAATAATAACAATGATTATTATTTATTATTGGTGTAGCCCACTCAATCATTAAACTTCAATTTCAAAAATATGATCAAATAAATACTAAAAAGTCCCCTAAAGCAACACCCCCTGCCATGGTCAATCTCATTTTGAACTGAAGGTTAATTAAACTCTGTTTAGTAAATATGATGGTAATTCAGTCGTGGCATGGATCACGTCTAGACCTGCTGGTTTCTCCATCCACCAGGTGGGGAGGAGAGGGTCCATGGTGTCAGGCTGAGGCGTGGGTGTGGTGTGACCTCTGACCCCCAACATTATTAGTTTTACATCTGTAGCTGGGCCCAGGGTGGAATAAACAGCTTGTCACGTTTCGGGTGGTTTCACGCACACAATGCTCTGAATAATCGGATTTAGGTGATCAAAGCACCTCTGCACTTCAGAGAGAAGTGATTCTCATTTGCACTTTTCCTTAAGATTTACACAGACTCATATCAAAGTCAGGTGAGATTAGTCAGAGGAGGTTTCACACGTAATCACTGCCAATGACAAACACAATAAGACTTACAGCTTAATATGCAGTTATTAGTTTGTTACTGAAAGAAAGCAAACAGGCCAGAAAGCGGTCATTCCTTCACTCCCTCCTCTGTCATCGCTGACGTTTCTTGAGGTAATAGCCACAAGTGACCCCACCTCCGCTGACACATATGCATTTGAGCCACAGCCCTCCAGCCCTGATGGATCGCTCAACACACACAGCTGAGAGGTTTGCTTTTTTCTTGCCTCTGTCCTCCTCAGCCAGCCGACTCCTCAGACAGGAAACCTCAGTTTCCACTCCTCCTCCTCCTCCTCCTCCTCTGGGCCTCTCTTTCCTCCTTTCTTTCTCTCTTCATCCCTCTTTCCTATGCTTTTGTTTTTCTCTCACATTCACCGCTCTGCTCATTTTTTTTCTTTTCCATTTCTCATCTCATTCTTCTCTCGGCTTCTACTGTGACTCCAACTCCTCCACTCAGTACCAAGATAAATTCATATAATAAGGATAACTCTTACTGTCAAGCTAAAGCTCAGCCCCTTACCCCCTTAGACCCTTAAAAAAAATAAAGCAGCGCACAGGACTGTACACAAGGTTATGTAACAGCAGCAATAGCAGAGTCGGTTGGAGCACTGAAGTCACAACAGAGACAAAGCTTGTTCACATGAAACCAGGAAGAAATTAACAAGCCTGTTCTTTTAGGGGTTTAAAACTAGAATCTGCCATGAATTAAAGAGAGTGTGAGCAGGCAAAAATCAAGTGATGAAAATGTAAAGGAGGAGAGGAAGGGAAAAATATGAGATGGGAGAGAAAGGAGAGGGAAGGAAGGAAAGAAAAAGGGAGGTATAGATGGATTGAAGGAGGGAGAGGGTGCAACAGGAAGCCTCTCAGCGAGCTGCCGATGGCCTCCAGCCAGAGCGTTCAGACACTGAGGAATTCCAGGCAGAGGGCAGGCAGGGAGGGAAGGTGCCAGGAGGGAGGGAAGGAGGCGCAGAACGAGGAGGAGGAGGAGGGCGGGTCACATTTGCGGTTTGTTGTCAGAGGGGACTGCTACATGAGAAGTGCTTAAAGTTATATCTCTCTGTGGTTGAACATTAACATTTCTGTTAGGACACAAACTGTGGTGTGAATAGCTTTCCTAGAGTTTCTGGTGAGGCGTTATGGGACACTCAGCACATCAGGAATGTATTGTGCTGTTCAGTTATTGACAACAGAGGCTTGGACTCAGTGATTCCAATTACAGAGATGCAAATTCCACTGTATTTTTCATATTTTGATGACTTGTTACAGACTCAGATTACAACTTGAACACAAAGACTTGAGACTTACTTTTGTCTTGCAAAACAGTGACTTGGTCCATCCTCTGACTGTAAGCATACTGGCAAATGAAACATGCATTTTAAACCTACAATATGTAGCTGCAGAGTTACATATTGTAGGTGTTTCATTGTAGGTTAGACATTAACAAGGGAGGAGTGATACACAACTTCTATTTATCAAGTCAAGTCAAAATGTATTTATAGAGCACACGACAGCTGTCGATCAAAGTGCTGTACATAAGATATTTGGGAGAAAAAGCATCCACACAAACCTGCTAACAGAACAGCAATTCCATTTAGTCCTCTGTGTGGTGAGATTAGGCCATGAACGATCTATAAACAGCCATCTGACTGAGATTTCATATTGTGTCGGTAAGCCTTATGACCTGCCCAACCCGGGATTATCGCACGACACAGTGACCTGACGCGACTCTTCGCGCAGAGGGGATGGACGCACTGGTGGAAGGATGATGGGATAAATTTCAGGAAAAGCGTGCATTATTAGATAGATATGATAATGATCGAAATGAGAATTTGACTTTTGATGTGCATTTAAAGGGGAAGTGCTGTTTTTTACAAATCAACAGGAGTGAATGGGGCACAGAAATACAGCCAGTAAATGACACAAACTTGACCATTTCTCAAATGACAGACATTTAATAAGATGGGCTACACTATTACTATTCTCATTTGTCCGTAACTTGAGGAAATTCAATCTGTAAACGGACTCTACTTCATGTGTATTATAGTTTACTAAGGATGCCTAGTGCCCACCTATGTGGCCTTCACAGTACCTGAACTAAAATACTTATTTGTGATGTTGTCACATACACATACATGCTTTGTTTCAGTTCAGACATTGAATCTGAAGTTACGGACAACTCCTGACTCAAATGAAAATAATAATAGTGTCTTAAGTTAATTTAACATCTGTCATTTGAGAAATGGTAAAGTTTGTGTCATTTAATGGCGCATTTCGTGGCACCGTTCACTCCTGTTAAATGGATATCGCCACAACAAATATTGTCGGAAATACTCCAAATGACTCGGAAGTGAAATGGGTGAGTAAATGACAGTATTTTATCCCAGAAATAAGGTCCAATTTGTAAAAAACAGCACTTCCCCTTTAAATGAGAAATGAGAAGATCCAAGCAAGAAAACTATTTTTGACAAAATGAGAAGAGAAGAGGCAGGTAGAGCGGGAGAGGAGCTGAAATTGGCATGAGGCTAGGAAACTTCCCCCAAGCCACAGTCAATTTATTAGGCCTCCTAGTAGCTGCTATATGACATGAACAGTACGAGATTGAGGGGCCACGTGTAGCAGCATGTGTTTTGAGTCTCTGGGTTGTTGTTTTTTTTTTTTTCTTCCCACCTCATGCCTTTCAAAATCAGATACATACATTTTTAATCACCTGAAGCGCTTTTAATCTATACTTTAGCGTTGGGACAGCAGTCAGTGGCGAACTGATAATCCTCGATGACTCAGAGTGCTCGAGCAGTAAACCTACACAACGCTAACGCTCGAGGCACTTCACGCCACAGTACCGTAGGCTTTGAAGGGTAGTGAGTAATTTTACAATAATGTGGGGCATTTCACAACAAGGGCGGCAGGGGAACCAGTGAACGCAGCAGGAGACCTTCCACCATCCGTGTGAGAGGAGAAGTATTTGATTTGATGGGCATCCCCACCCAGGATAACATTAACCTCCCACTAACTCTGCCCGGCCTCTCTACAGTATCTACCTCCTCTTCCTCTCCCTCGTCACCCTCTCACATCTCTCTCTTTCACTGCTGCTCTCCCCCCCATTTTCAGTCCATTCCTGTGGCCTCTCCCCACAGGCAGTGATGCAATCCTCCGACTCCTGCGTGCAATCACAGGGTCTGGAGTCGACTCGCCAGCCAAAGCAGGGGCGTCACCGCACCACGCTCAGTGGGAAAGCAACAAGAGAGGAAAGAAGAGAGGTGGGGGGGGTGGACGAAAGACGAAAGAAAAGAAGAGACAAAGCCAATGGAGAGAGGGAAGAAAAACAGTCAGAGCTGGTGGTGGGTGATAGAGGAAAAAGCATGGCGATAAAAGTTAACAGCTCTGTTTTACAGTTTGTGCATATTCACAGCTAAAATTGGGGTAAACATGTATTTTTGTTTTATGAGCATGTGGTGGGTGCATGGGGGGGTTGACTCTTGTTTTTCTTTAAGGTACTTTTGAATGGATTTGACTCTGGACGATGAAACAAAGACAAATCACTACACCCTCATCACCCATTGCCCTCTCATCAGCCCACTAACCAGCTGTGTCCGCTGTGCTGGGGTTTGCTGGATAGGGTCTGTGTTTCGGAAGTGATGGTTCTTTGCTACTCCCACACAAAATGTTGTCATTCCAGCTGACTCACACCGACATTAGCATTATTCTAACAGCGAGAGTGGCAATATAAAATTCAAGGAACATTCGTGGAGGTGTAACGTTGTCAGGTCTAACATTTTAACATACATCTGTGAAGGTCTACACTTTTTTCCACCCTTTTCTTCATATTTCTGCTGGGGCAGTGCAGATGACATGCAGATGACACCACTCTGGGAATGGATATGCAGCGGTATGTTAAGCCCTGCAGAGATGCATGCATGCAAAAGAGCAATCTTATCAAACACAGCACACTTAGACTTGGATGGAAAAGAGAGGTTATCAGATTTTAAAGCTTAAAGTAGAAACCTTGTGATGCACATGTGTGTGCATGTACGTGCACACACTATTGGCCCTGATGTGTTTGCTTTGCAGACCTCCCCTAAAGACAGCAGAAATGAGCACAAGGTCAGGTTAGGAATGCAACTGGCACCTGCCTAAATCTTTAAAATACCATGTTTCCTTCAGCACACACACAAACAAAAGGCCACTCCCTAAATCCCAGAGCAGGGTTTAGGCCTTCGGCTCAACACAAGGCCCACAGGTGTGCATCCCAAAACTTGATGATGTAATTAACTATACTTTGTCCTTTCAAAAACACACACTGAATGTACAAAGCAGCTGCGGCTGAATTCAACAGGAGACGTCTGTTGTATTCCCTCGCTGGTGAAAACCAAGCACCAGTTCTAAGCCACTGGGTGGGAGGGAATGGGAGGGAGTCCAGGAATCTCCTTTTTTTTCTTTCCCCCTCTATCCTGCACAGTTACCAGCAAGCTGAGGGCAGATTAATGGGGGTGACATACGTATGGAAACTGTGGTACGATAAGCAGCAAAAGCGGGGTATGTTTCAGCACCAGTATGCCGTTCCAATGTGGTTTATCCTCCCGATGACAACATCAAGGATCAGGCACAGGGTGTACGGAGGCATTCAGCATAGACACACACATATAAACACACTGAATGCCCAGTCCCTTACAGACTATGCATACGTGTACTAGTGCACAGCATGCTGGCTATGTGTTGTGGAGTTCAGATCAGTTCAGAGCGCTGTGGTACCGCTCCAGCTATGGGAGGGGTGTGCCTGTCTCACAGTCATTTCCTGGACGGGAATATTATGGCACCACACGCATGAGAAACAAACCCCTTTCTGCCTGTACACACTGACCCCAGCCACTTTCATTCGCTTGCAACTCAATAAGCTAGCGGCACATAGTGAAGTCCCTGGGAAGCTTCTCATTCAATAGCTGCAGTAATATGATCCCAACAACAGCTTTATGCAACATGGACTCCGGGAGGCTGGGAGCAATGCATGAGGTGGTGGTGGTCATGCTTTTTATGACCACGTGCTGTCTCTGAGGCCAATCAGGCATTTGTTGGTGGGGCTGTAACTTTTTCTACTTCTGGATGGCGAAACCCCGTCCCTGCAGAGGACATAGTGTAGTGACACCTGTGGACCAGCCTCGCTGCACAGGAGAGCCAAGAGAGGGGTGGGATGGGGGGGGGGGTGCTTCGGACAGGGAGTGTCTCCACCACGAGCATGTGAGTCTATGCAGTGAGTCTATGTGCAGACAGAGGCGACAGGACAGGGAAGGGCCTCGGCTTCCAAAAAAACACACTGAAAGGGGAGGAAAACAGGAAGAGGGAGAAATGCAAAACAGCAGAGAGCAATTAGCAGACAAAGTGATGTGATGTGATGTGATGTGAGTGTCGGAGGGCAAACACACACACTGAGGAGTGATCAAGGAGCTCCTATTTCTTTAAATTTGGGCGTGCCCCCCATACTGTCCGCTATACCTCCATTCGAGCCCTTCCACCAGTGAGCTCACATATATACACACAAAGCCAGTGTTGTCTTTTCCTTGTGAGGCTGTGCCAACTTAACTGTGTTCTCCCTCCTCACATGGAGCAACCCTGTGTCCCCACCATGGCTGGCATTAAGACAAGGTCAATATGACAGCCTTTTCTCTTTTTATCTCCCTCCCCCTCCTTTTTCTCTCTGTATTTCTGTGTTCTAGCACAACTAAGACAGGCTCCACCCTACAGCTTTTATCTTTTTTGTGGCTCCAAGAGAGAGAAAGAGGAAAAAATGAGAGCAGAGAGAGAGACAGATGCGAGGGGACAGATGGAGGGCGAGCAAGATGGCGACAGACATAGTCGAGCATAATGCCGTAAAATGGAGTAGCGCTGAACTCTTGATTTAAATGTGTTGGTGTGCGTGTGATCTAGAGCTGATTCCTCTTTCGATTTACCAAAACACGCTGACCAGCGAGGGCTAATGAATGTGCCGTGGACAAATGCATTCATACAGTTTATCAGCGGTGTTGGAAAGAATGGGCCTGAGAGAGGATCTCAATTAGTGTTGAAGGTCAGGGCGATACTCATGCTCTGACACACTCTTCAGTCTTGAATCAATACTGACATTTAGAATCAATTAAGAAATAGCCACGCTCATCTCGGCCGATGGCGCCATTTATTGAGGCCGGAGCAAACAGAGAGCAAGGGCATTTAGAAGCAATCAGGCGCAGTGAAAGAGAGAAACGCGCTGTGTTAAGATAGTGCCTGGTTGTATTCAAGATGGTCACTGGAGGTCAGTTATTAAAACTTTTAGCAACCAAAATAAATCAGGGTGAGGTTATTTCAATGAAGCATCTGAGGTCAGTCTTTGTTTCACAGAAACTTAAAACATCTCTAAATTACATAAGGCTCTCTACGAAAGAAGAAAAGCAGTACATATGAATTAAATTAGTGCTGGCAACATCTCCACAACACCACAGAGAAGGTAAACACTTACAGGCCAAGCTTTTTTTCTCTCTTTCACCACATGTATAAGATGGAGAATGTCTTATATAACGTGAGCGTCACTTACGAAGCTGATGGGGGCTCATGGAAAGTGGGAGACGAGAGAGGATATGAGGGAAAAGAGGGAGTTAAAAGCGAAGAGTAGGAGGAGGAGGAGGAGGAGGAGGGATGGAGTCCCAGGGAGTCAGGGATGGAGGGAAGGGGGGTTGAAGGGGGCAAAGTCTGGAAGCGAGCTGACAGGACTGGATGTGCCCAGACAAGGAGCCGGGTCCAGGCCCAGACTTGAGAGCCTTATTTGAGTCTCAGAAATGCCTCACCCGTCTCTCCTTCATCCCAGTCTTTTAAAAAACACCATCTATCCCTCTCTCCCAATTCCTAGCATGTTATTCCTCACCCGTTCTTACGGCTGAGCCCCTCTCGTCCGACTCCTCCCTTTCTTTTCTCTTGAAACTAGCAAACACACACATCACATACCTCTGAACTGCAGCAGTGCTATTGAGGGTAAACTGGAGAATCCAGGGAGTTGGCCAAGCAAGTAAATAATAATACAAACCAGCTGTGTCTCTGCTTAAACTGTACTGCTGTGAGCATATTACTGCACAACTCACAGCTTCTTGAACAGAGATCAGCTCACACATATCTAAAAGTTTACCATTTTCTCTAAGTTAAATATTAATGTATGGCTGATGGGAACCCAAAGGGGACTTAAATCAGGCTTTCGTCTACTCTCCACTCGTTCTCTGACAGCACATTTGCGTTGCTGTTATTCTTTCAAGTCTTCTTGGCATAACTCTTTCTTTAACTTTTCCTCGTTGAGTGTGCCCTGCCCCAGACGTGGTCTGCGTATTGTCTGAAGGGCTCTGCGAGCTGAAATTCTCTCACGATAGAAACACTGAGCAGGGAGAGCAGAAGGAGCATTAAAGGGAATGAGAAGAGGTAGGGCGGGGTAGCTGGAGTGAGGCACTGAGTTGTCTGTGTTTATTTTGGAAATGCAGGCCTGCAGACTCGCAACAGAGGAACTGACCCCTATAACTTCAACCATGGCAGATCCTCGCAGAGAGACCCAGAGTGCTATGCTTGTTTGGTATGTCCCACGCAGGTGATTTAAAAAAAAAAAAAAAAAAAAAAGGGTAGGCCATATATTCCACCCAAGTGGGGGGGCATTTTAACCCACCCTGGGGACCCAGGAATGGTCTGCTCCAGGAGGAAACAGTGAGGCCGTGAGGTGATTAGTGGTTACAGTTTAACTGGAGAAAAATGCACGCTCGGTGAGCCCAGCCAGCCAGGGAGCAAAGCGGTATGCGCCGGTCTCCTTCAGTTTGCAAGTTAGTGTGAGTCAAACCCTGTATCTGCTCTGTCTATTCTTAATGCATGGTGTCCAGGAGTCTGGCCGTCGCCCCACACAGACGCATCACACTGCAGCACTCCAAAGTATGCAGTGTGTCACCTCCATTGCTGCACACATGGCAGTGATTAGTGATAAGATGTTTTATGGAAAGAAAAAGGAAATGCACAGAGCTGGACTGTAACAGTATGAGAGCTGAGAGAGTCATTTGACATCATTTTCAAGTTTAACATTAGTTCAACCATTAAATCTTTATTTCAGCTTAGATTTTAATGGGATGTGTTGATTATTTCTGCCTCGTGGCTGCTTTACTGTACAGCCAGTATCGGCTCCAAAATAACCAAGAATTTGACAAAATTATTTGCAAAAGGAGTTAGAAGTTATATTATGGGGATTGTGAACCTGAATGATAGTTGACACTGGAGAAGAAGAACTGATAATGAAAGTAAAGTATATATTTTATCTGAGCATGGATACCATATTGTAGACTGTGTCCTCCCTCTAGGTCATACCTGATGTTTGTCATGTTTCATCTGCTGGGCAGCACCCTAATGGATGAATCATACATTGTCACAAATCACAAGTGTGTAACCACAGACAGGGCATATCAGTCTGAAGATAAGTGAAAGTGTATATCAGGTGCCTTGTTTTCCCTGCATGCTGCCTCTTTCACTGACCACTATAATCCTCCCTCCCCTGCTGCTGAGTTGCTTTTCAGCTTTGACCATAATCCCCAGCAAGCGATGAAACCCCACTGCGATATCAATTCAAACACTCACACTGACTCTCCCACTGTAGTTTGTACCACTCACGCTCCCCCCAATCACCACTAGCAGTCATTTTCCTCCTCACAGGTTTTTTTTCCATTTCCCCCCTCCAGTGGAAAACATATTTTAGTGGCCCCACAACAAGCCGACAACAAAAACTAAACTTGCTCTTTGTGGATTTCACATGAGAGTTTTCTTTGTTGAACCATACACGCAATGCAAGAATGGACGTGCTTCTTTTCTACATCAGATGCGGTGTGCTTTTATTAGCCTGGTTTAAGGCATTAAGTACAAGTACCCTGCGGGTTCCCACCATTCCTCCATACCACATGCTTTGTGGTTGTTCCTTGACGCAGGGATATGCCATTAGGGACCACCTTTTCCACCATAAAGCAGCTGCCTTAACTCTTGCACGGTTTGGGACCTCAGGGGTATGATGTCACGCAGCTGTGGCGTGGGGCAAAATCTTACAGAAAGGGAAAATTGGGGAGGTGGTGACCACACCCTGATTACATTTCAGATGCTGGCATGTTAGAATGGCTTCATGGTATATCTTGCCTATGCAAACTGACGGAAGTTGGGTGTCAAGCTGTGTGCAAGCTGTTGCTCCCAGCAGCTGCCCAAGTATGCAGTCAGGACGATAAAATGTACAGCAAAAAAAGGCTGCCTACACAAACACGTGCACATCCTGAGAGGGTGGAATACCACCATGGGGATGCACAGCTGGACCCCAGCAGACATCTGGCTTTAGGATGGCGCCACTTTCTCTGCAGTGCTGTGTGAGAGAGGCATCGCTCAGTGGTGATAGATGCCTCCTCGTCTGGCCCCCATGTCTTCTGTCAGATAGACGTTGTGGTTGACCCGCGGCTGAACTGATCATCAGCTGATTGGATAAACAATGCAGCGGGTAGGCTGTGGATGAGACGAGCACCTGTGCTCACGGTTCAGACAGGGGTTATGGATTAACTAGCAGGGGCTTGGAAGAGGCGATGGGGGGGAGTCAAAGTTCTCCCTCTGCACAAAACCTACTCTGCTTCCTTCACTGCTCTTCTTCCCCCTCATACTTTGAAAGCAGTCCAGTGGGCCCACAGCCAGACCTCCTATGGTCTCATATGATATCTGTGTGAAGGTTTCTTTCATGCGCCCACATATCATATCACTGGTACAGTCACCTTGGAAATACACGGCTCTGATCCAAAATACAACCGAAGTGTGGCTCGAACTGCACCGTGGCTCTAATGCTTTTTAATGATCAGGCTTTATTCCACTCCAGCACTTGTTAGGCCTGCCTTGGCAGGACTGCTCTTTTCCCCCTGGCATCTTCTGGGACAATGGGCCCATGGGAGGCAGCCAATGGAGAGAGGGTCCATCCCAAACCCGCTCCCAATGTGCACACAATTAGGCTTAGGGACAGTGGAATTGCTTAATTGGAGGAAAATAGCTCTTTATCTGGGCCTCTGTGCCTGCGCTCATCCTTGCCCCTTGCACTACATGCTTGGCCTCAACTAACTTAGAGTTGGTCCAAACAAAAAAATTATAAAACGGCAAGCCAAAGATGAAAGTAGTGTGTGAACCACCCTGAAAAGAAGCTATTAGCACAAATAACTCATGTACTCATGTAGAAATGTATCTGCTGTTGATAAAGCAGTGAAGTGGTGTCCATAGAATGATTTACCAATACATCAACGTTGAACTCTTTTATCAGGTGTTGTGACAGAACAGCGGGGAGCTCAGCACGGGTCTGCATCTTGCACAACAGCTGGCTGCGATGTTCGCCCCTATCTATCTATCTATCTATCTATGTAGGGCAGTGTTTGCGATACCGCTCTAAACACTGGCTCAGGGGGGTGTTGAGGAGGGGGAATGGATAGTTTATAAGAGAGGATGCGTACACGCGGAAAAGGTCGCCTCTGTGCTGAAGTGGGTGCTGACACGGTGCGTAAAATGGCACAGACGCCGGTGCAGGGCCCCCATGACTGTGACAGGGCGGTGTGATCCAAGCTGCAGGACAGCATATATATGCTGGAGAAAATAGGTCACTACCCAGATTGAACTCGTACAAATTCTTCTTTTTTTCCACATTGTAGCTGCGCACTCACACCAACGTGGGCACACATGACAACGGACACAGTGTAAGGGACTGACATGTAAGACAGGGTCGCACCGGGGCTTACCTTATGCCGTTGATCTGTCCCGAGATATCTCCGACTTGGCCCCCCTCTTCCCGGTGCAAACTTCGCTCGCAAAAGTCCTGTGGCTCAAAGCTGTGTCGGTGTCAAAGGACTCCTCGTCAATGTGTCGCCTTTTCTGCGATAAACGCGAAATGCGGAGCCGATGCGTCTTTTTTTAAAAAAAGAAAAAAGATTTCTATGTGTCTGGAGAGGCGGTCCGATCCCAGACCATTGTCAGGATTCTTTCTACGCATGAGAGACCAAAAGAATCACATAAACTGAGCTGTGACAGCTGGCTGCTTCAATAAAGACTGATCTATGGGATGACAGCTCGTCTGGTGCCTTCAGGATGACACAGTGTCATGTTAGCACGCTGCAGGAAACCCGTCAAAAAAGTGTAAACACCCCAATCCGTGCCCTCAAGTGTTCCTGCTGAGGAGAGAGAGAAAACGGAGACCACTGATTGTGCATCAGAGGAAAAAACGCAAAGGTGATTTCTTCCTAAATTTCAAAGCGCATCGCTTAATGGCAACGCTGGTCAAGTGAAGGGGGGTTCCTCTGGGTGGTCGTGGCTCTCCTGGCAGGGTGGGAGGGCAGTTCACAGCAGAGGGATGGCACCGAAGTGCTGGGTTCGGGTAGATAGGGTGGGTTGGCCGACGGGGTGTGGGGTAGAGGGGGAGGATCGTCTCCTTCTTCGGTGCTTTTCCAGATGCCGAGGTGGGGCTTTCTTTTCTTTTTTTTCTCTCGCAGTTATCCTCGTGTCTCTTCTGCTTTTCTATTTTTTTGCTGAAAAGAAGAATCTGTGAGCACTCGAGGAGACGCAGAGTGTTGGTGGTAGTCTCCCCCAAGACCGTCTGACGCGCACAGACAGCCGCCCGGAGCCCAGCCAGCCCGTCAGGACCAGCCCAGAGTCTGCCAGCTCAGCGCATGCTTACTGCTCCGCCCATCCACCATGGGCAGTCCCCGGCTCCTCTCCAAGCTCCCTCTCTCTTTCTCTCTCTCTCTCTCTCTTTCCCTCCTTTTCTCCTTCTCTCTCTCTCTCTCTCTCTCTCTCTCTTTATGTCCTCATGGCATCCCTCCGCCTCAGCTCTCCTCCATCAACAGGCCTTCATGAAGGGTAACACCCCTCTATTCTCTTTCTCTCTGTTGTTTTCTCCTCCTCAGTTTTCCTCCAGTCTCCACCTCTGCATCACCAACAGTGAAATCATAACTGTAAAAGTTATGTTGTTACATTATAATACGCCACTAATATATTTATTTATATTTTCATCCCCATAAATCAACAGTTAATACATGAATCTGGAAGAGGGATGATTAAGACAATAATAAAAACAAAATCTAAATCTTCCAAACAAAACAACTACAGATGATGATAATTATATTATCACAATATCTAAAGAATATTTGAAAAAGAAAATAATGACATTATCAGTCATTTTAAGTTTGTTTATTGTGCATTATGTCTCCTTTGTCAAATTAATGACACTGACGTTCTGTTTTTTTACACAATAGTCATTCTCATACGTGATAATAACAATAATTTTATTCTTTAAATTATTGTCAACACTGATGTGCTGATTTACTTTCATTTGGAACATTTACTGTGTTTTATATTAAACCTGTGCATGTTTTCAGTGCACAAGCTTAGAGACTAACATCACACAAATAATGCACATTACATAGAAAAGCACATAATGTGGTGAACTTGAGCTGTTCAGGGGTTTGGGTGGTTTTGGTGATATGCTAGGGAAAGTGTTTGTCATTCAAATACTGATCAGAAATTAAGAATATCCTCTAGAACCTGCAGTGAAATACAATCCTGTTGAGCTTTTTTTGTTGACAAAGGCATCCACACAAGTGGGTTCATTTCTCAATGAATAATTATATAATGTTAAATAAAAAGGAGAAGCCGCTTTAGCACAAATCTGACAATCCCAAAAGGCAACCATCACCACTTTTTTTTTTTTTTTAATCAAGGCAGCAACTAAACATGGTTTTGCATCCAGATGTGCAAATCTGTGCATCTGGAGTGTGTTGGTGTTTTTTCCAAGTGACACCACTAGAGGGCCTAAGTAGCCTGAGAGACGATTTAATGAACCCAGAAGCCCCCAGAGACTTTATTCATTAGTAAGAATTAATTTGCCAAGTCTTATGTTTCCATTTTAAGGAAAGCCATAATTTTCCATTTCAGATTTTTTTTTCCATTTAATAGCCTATGTCCAAAACTAATTTTCAAGTCCATCAAATTCCTGCTGCCTATAAAATCCAGATGTCTTAATGTACTCGAGACCTCAGTGCCAAGTCACATTTCAGGTTTTTATTTTTGTGTATTTTGTTTTATATCTTAATGATGAATTCGAATGGAAACGACATGTGCAGCGATAGAGCCAATTCTGAGGCCCACAACAAGACCCAACACTCAAAATATGGCTTGCTGTAGTTCTACTATCACTACATTTTGTAACTACTGCATCCAATAAATTTTGGCATTGCATAAAAAAATTCAAGCAAAAATTGATTCTTACTTCCTCTTTTTATAGGTTGCAGAATGAACCTTGTACAGCAGAATTATAAGACTTTATCTATCATATATATATATATATATATATATATATATATATATAGTTTCATTTATAATAATTTCATTTTTGAAAAATAAGTTTTAAATGCGTCCTCTTGTTTCTATTAAAAATCACTTACCATAGCCTGTGTGAACAGCTGTGTGTGAATCAGTGTTACAGATGTAATTATGTAAATACTTGACAACGTTAACAGCTGCAGCAGTCAGGTAGACAGTAATTTGACCACATCAAAACAGATTTCTCATCTCCCCATAGTGCGCACTCGGCAACTTCTCTAAAACCTGGTTACACTGTCCAGCTTTAACATCTCCTGTACCACCACCAGCACCACAGCTCCACCCAAAATGGTGAAGAGCCGTGCAGTGTCCCCAGAAGCCCTCCATGCTGCTGTTGCTGTGCAGCTCTGCCAGCCCGTCAGCTGATCTGCTGCTTCTCTTATCGCAGCTGTCGGGAGAATCCGCCCCTACAAGTAGTCCAGTCTTTATTTACTATAACACTGAGAGTATACCTTCAAAACATGTTAGGACTCCATGCGCCATGTTTACAGCCTATGTTATTGATGCTTTAGTCATTTCACTGGCACATATGGGGCTCAGCTCTCATTGATAAATCACAGACTGGGTTGCTTTTAACTCAACGCTGCACATTTAATCCTGAATTAACCGGGATCCTTATTATAGACACACGTGCGCTGGTGTTGTCCGGCCATTTCTGCGCTAAAATAAAATAGTCCTTTGTTTACATGCAGTCCTCCGTCTCTGCGGAAGGAGGCTGCTTTTTTTTTGAAGTGCAGTGTGACTCCTACCAGCTGTTTCCCGCCTTGAAAGCCATCCGATCAGCTGCACACACACACGCGCGCGCACACACACGCGGTAATGCAGAGAGAGAGAGAGAGAGAGAGAGAGAGAGAGGGAGGGAGAGAGAGAGAGAGGGAGGGAGAGAGAGAGAGAGAGAGAGAGAGAGGGAACCCCATCAGCTGGAAGTCGAGTAACACTACAACTCTCAGCAGCCTCAAACTGCTCCATTACCCTGAGGAGGGATTCACACCTTCTTTGAGGATTTAACCCGCATCTGGTCACGGGATTTCTGCTCTGTAACGTCATTTGTTTTCTTTCAGTCTACAAAGCCTGTTTTTATTATTATTTTCCAAAAATTGGAGGAGGAGGGGGGCAAACTGGCGAGAGGCGAGCATGGAGTATTTCATGGTACCAGCTCAGAAGGTGCCCTCCTTGCAACATTTCAGGAAAACGGAGAAAGAAGTGATCGGAGGTCTCTGTAGGTATGTATGTGAATTGTTATTATTTTTATTATAATAAGTCATTGGCTCGTAGTAGACGCGCGATGAGGCGGCACGCTTGATCTGATGTGTTATTGTGTACACGACCCACTCGCGGGGAGCTTGCGGGCGTCAAATGTCACCGATCCCTGCGTCTGTGTTGCGTGTTAGCTGGTGCCGGAGTCCTCCTCGGACATCTGCGTCCTCCCCGTCATCTTATTTCGTACATTTCGCTGCGAAATCGATGCATTTTGTGGCGAACAAACACAAACCACGTGGTTCCGTGCGCACCACGCTGCTCCGCTCCAGAGCTCAGCCCTGCTCTGTTTATCCTAAAATTACCCCAGGTGTCTCCTATAGGTGCGGGGAAGTGACTCGACCCAGTGGCGTTCAATGGGAAATTATTATTTTTGGGGGTTTCGTCGCGCGGGTTGCGGGTTTTTGCTCGGAGCGAGCCTTAGTTATTGTGGGTAGTGCGGCCATGCTTGTGGCTGGTGCTGAGAGTGATGAGGGGGGGTCTGGTGTCTGTTTCCTGTTCATGGCGCGTTTTCCTTCACACATCTAACTTTAATAATGAACGCCCGCTGTCCACACGACGCGGCCACAGTTTTGTTGGTGTTTCTGAGCGTCTCCTCCGCGCCACCGAGTCGCCTCCACTGCGTCTTTTCATCCCGCACACCTCCACCATGCTGCCTGCCGCATTGTTATAATGGCGGAGGACACGGAGGAGCTGCGAGGAGCACGGAGGGAGAGTGTGAGGACGAAGGACGTTGTTTATTTGGCCGTTTAGACACATTTCCTCCGGAGTGTCCAGTAAAAGTGACGTTTGCTGGGAGGCAGGGAAATTAAAAGTGTTGTTATTAATAAGGGGGTGTGTGAGTGCGTCGCGGAAGGCCCTGCGATGCGTCCGCAGCCCTGTAGTACAGGGAGGCGGAGGGATATGCTGCTGCTGTTGGTAGTGACGCGGGCAGTATGGGAAATGTAGTCCTGTGGAGGATTAGTGCACAACGAGGGAAATCAGCTTCAAGTACACACAGGTAGAAATACTTCTTAAATTAAAAATAGACCGAAACACATAGAATTGTAGATCCTCTATAACTGTGCTATAAAGAGTCTATACTTGTATATATGTGTTATAATTAAACCCACACATTTTCAATTGTCTTCCTTTTACATTTACACTTATAAAAATATAAAAACAACATTACTGGCGTTTTAGTTGCAGCTCCACAACCAATGATAATATGTATTATTTATAATAATAATATGTGAATTTACAGTTTGGCTTATGAAATGGGGGGAAAATACCACAGTCACTATTACACTATTTCTATTCACTAAGTGTAAATAAGTTGTGCTGCTAAATCAGTTGTTTTGATCAACCAGTCGGTTCAGCTCTGTTTAGTTTAATGGGACTGGCAAACTCCTGCTTTACGCTTTAATCCACTTGAAATGTCTCTTCCTCTGTAGTGGTTTGTGTTTGTGTGATATGGTGAACTCCAGGCCTGGTTGCTCATGTTTTGGCAGAGGATGTGTTTGCTGGATGTGCTGCTGCTGTGTGTGTGTGTGTGTGTGTGTGTGTGTGTGTGTGTGTGTGTGTCGTCCTTTTCTCATCTGTGTCTGCACAATTATTGTTCCCAGTGTTTGCACTGAGGCAGCTGAGTCAGTACAGATAAGAGCTTGGCTAGAGAGGGTCCCACAGACACTGAGCTTGATACAGAGCATGTTAGTGGAAGTTCGCTTACAATTTCCCCTCAGCTGAATTAAAGCATATTGTGTCTTTTCACCACAGCTTTGGGGGGGGGGGGGCAAATAACAGTGATAATAATAATAACAATGACAATAATAATAATAATAGGCTCAGTGCTGCTTTAATTACATCTAAACCTGAGTTCTCAACAGTGGTGCCCTTGTAATGATCCTTTTTTTTATTTACCACTAATGATACCTGTGAAATGTCAGTATTCTGCTTCAGTGACAGGAAACATTGTCACTTCCTTTATAGCTCTGGATTGAGGCTACATGTTAATATGTCCTTTTCACACATTAAGAAATGACACAGGGTTAATTACTTGTTAAATAACTGTTTCATTAATCCCTGCAGTGCTCCACTACATTTAACCCTGGATTGAAACACACGTGTGATGCTATAGATTCTTGAGTATTTCAATGCGCTCCTAAGACCTGTTTAAACGCAGGACTCGAGTTTGCATTTCTTGTTTGCAGCACGGAGGCGTCTGTCTGGTGTTAATGGATTTAAAAGAGATATTAAAAGGTCAGTGAATATTCATAGTTTGACCTGTCTTTCAAGTATAATCCACACACCTGCGTTTTAAAGTAATAAAATAATAAAATGGTGCGTGTCAATATGTCAGAATGAAAGAAACCAGACAGCGGTAGAATTTCCAGACACCCCAGCAGATGAAGTCACAGGACATGTTGCGGTAGACGGGAGCCTGATCACAGGGAAACTGGATTTATGTCCATATACTTAGCTGTGGTGGAAAACAACAATTTCACACTCATCCTTTATCAGAAGTGAGTGAAGAAAGGAGTAGCTTGAGATAATGTTTTCCCAAAAAGAAGTCTATCCAAACAAAAACAAAGGTAGCTTGTCATTAATCTGGATTGGTCCAACAGAAGTAGAGTGAACTGCTTATTTTATTTTTAATTATTAGTATTAAATGATTGACTTGTTGGGGGAAAAGTGTTGTATAACATTTATCATTGTTCTAACCCAGTATTCCCCAAACTTTTTTTCTGGGACCCAAATGACCAATCACCGCTACCTAACTCGTAATATGTCTTGGATATATGAATTTTTCCACTTTTCCATTTTATTAACTTTTCTGCATCACCTCACATTGTGAACAAGTAAACCAGCACTTTGTTTTGTCCAAGTGTTTTATTAAACATACAGGATACATACTGTACATGTTAAATACTAAATGCATTTAGGCAGAGTGAACAGGTTCTCATGTGTTTCCTCTCATCAGTAAAACAAACAGAATACATGCTAGCCTTTCTCATTAGAGTCAATGTTATCAGAACAGTACGAATGATCAGGCTCCCTCGTGTGGCTCAAAGGTGTACTGCAGATACAACTGTCAAATAAAATAATGGAATAAATTCAGTCTTTGCCCCAGTCTTTGGCTTAGATTAAATGTCATAAAAATGTCCAACTACCTCCTCTCCTTCCCTGTCTTCCCTGTAGTCTGGCCAACATTCCTTTGACCCCTGAGACAGCCCGGGACCAAGAGAGGCGGATTCGCAGAGAGATCGCCAACAGCAACGAGCGTCGGCGCATGCAGAGCATCAATTCTGGATTCCAGTCACTTAAAACACTCATCCCACACAGCGATGGAGAGAAGCTCAGCAAGGTGAGAGGGTTGAATTAGCTGATGAGTTAGACATAGCTGTATTAACTGACTGAACCTGTAAAGTTTCTTTGTTTATCTTTTCCTCCAGGCCGCCATCCTGCAACAGACTGCGGAGTACATTTTTACTTTGGAGCAGGAGAAGACGCGGCTATTACAGCAGAACAGTCAGCTCAAACGAATCATACAAGTAAAGCATCGCCATGCCGAATGTGAAAAGGCTTTACCAGGATTTTCTGTCCGTCTGTGTTCGTCTAAAAACGGACATGTTTGCTCTCCCTAGGAGTTAAGCGGTTCCTCCCCTAAGAGGAGGCGTGCAGAGGAGAAGGATGAAGGCATTGGCTCACCAGACATCCTGGAGGAGGAGAAGACGGAGGACTTGAGGAGGGAGATGATTGAGTTAAGGCAGCAGCTGGAGAAAGAGCGCTCAGTCAGGATGATGCTGGAAGATCAGGTGAGCGGAGCAGCCGAACACGATGCCTGACGATCTGAAAAGTCCACATCCAGACTAACACAGTGGTTCACTGTAGTTTTGAGATGCTAATTCCCACCTGTTTCCCCTCACTCTGCATGTCAGATGCGTTCACTGGATGCCCAGTTGTACCCAGAGAAGCTGAAGGCGATCGCCCAGCAGGTCCAGGAGCACCCAACCCAAACACAGAGCCTTGTTCGTCTGCAGCAGCACAAGCAGCTGGAAAGGGACCTTACTCCAGCCCACAGCCCACAGGTTGGACACCATTTACATACAAGCCTGACTCACGCATAAAGTGCAATCCAGTCACTTTCTGTAATCGGCTAGCTTTTTTTTAAGTCTGATGTGCAAAATCCAGTGTACATACTGTATATATTCATGCACAAACCAAACAAAGCCCTTTTTTCCTTAAGGCTTAAAGTGATAATTCAGGTGTTTTGAAATAGGGTTATATGAATTCCTTATCCATAATTAGTGTATTAAACCAATAGATATGGTCGTCATGCCACCAACACACAAAACACACGTCATAAGTAAGTAACAAATGTACTGCTGTGGATGGGCCGACAGCAAAATTTAAGTATTTTAGCTACCTAAAAGAAAGGCATACCTAAAAAAAATCAACTCAACTCCACGTCCAAACACCCAAACCAAAGAACATGACATGTTTAAAGATTTGTTTGTGACAAATAATGGTGAGGTCACCAGAAAAGATTTACTTTTATCACTTTATAAAGTCTGTGTCGGTCTCTGTAAAGATATTTTCAGGAACTATTGTCAGCTCAGTACATTTTGGAAACGAGTGTTTATTTTGAGCTCTTTAGCCAAACTCCATCAACCGAATTCCCCTCATCCTTCCTGTGTGTAGCTGTAAAAGTGTTAAAGCCTTCTTTGAGTCAATCATGTTGACGCATATTGCATTTTAAAACACTTACACACCTGAACTAATCTCTCAGTGCACTGCACATGTCACCATGTCCAGAGTTAGAGCTGTCAGCAGCGAAGGCACATTTACAGCGTGTTAAACGAGCGGCTCACACGTCTTTCTGCTGCGCCCGTCTCCGGCCCTGACAGCCACGGTATCCTGTTTCCACAGGCTAACCCTAACTGAACATGATGCCAAATCAATCAGAGTGTGCCCTGTGTTCATCCACTACTCGTGACAGCTGGGCGTCGCTAATGACAGATTATTGATACACATTAGCAGACCTGAGCGATATGACCTCTAATCAATATCACTGTGAAGGGACAAATTTACCTTGGTAGCAAGAAATTACTGAAAATATAATTAATACATCTTTTTTTTACTATGTTGTATCAAAAGCTTTAATACCACATTTGAACTTTGCTGAATTATCCAATCATCATCCAGTCAATCAAAAGCAATATTGGAAAACTGACAAAAATGTCATCAAAATCTTCACTCACTGACTTTTTTCCAGAGCTCTCCACGGCGTGATGTTTTAAGTTAGACCATCACTAACATCAGACTTTGTGGTTGGAAGTGCTGGAAAAAGTCAATAAGTGGACCTTGAGTTAAAATTTCTTTTCAAAATCAAACAGTACGGGAATGTGTTTCCCTGTATAATGAAATACTTTCTTTGCTATCTACAATGAATGCTGAATTACAAATCAAAGGGTAAAAATATATAAAAGATAAAGATAGATAAGTAAATGCAGCTAAAAGGCAAATATGGCAGTAATGTGAAAAATACAATATATACAATAAAGAATATAGACTGCACAAAGATGTAGTGCAATGTCAGAATGTGCACTATTGAGTATATGCGATATATTCTTTTGTTTCCAGCAGTTGCAAGATTATTAATTAACTTTGGTATTTCATTCTGGGAAATATTCAATGAAACGGGGCTACCATTTAATCAGTATTTTAGTTGGGAGTTTGGGTGGCCAATGAATCTGGTTCATTTCAAATGAAGGGAGCCTGTTTCAGCATTGAGTGTACTATGTTACCACTATAGTGGTAACATCAGATGAATGTATAATAATGGCTCCCTTCTACAGGTGTTGCCCTCGGCTACGCCCCCCGCACCCACACACCACGCCACAGTCATCGTCCCTGCACCTGTCCAGCTTCCCCAGCCCCATCACGTCACCGTGGTAACCATGGGCCCAACGTCGGTCATCAACACAGCGTCCACATCTCGACAGAACCTGGACACCATCGTTCAAGTAAGAGATGATGTCGGGCAGCAAATGGTTTTCAGATCTGACCACTGGAGGGCGCCACCGTCACTGACACAGCCTGTCCTCTTCTCCCCAGGCGATCCAGCACATCGAGGGCACCCAGGGGAAGGGCGGCGCCGGCGAGGAGGAGCAGCGCAGGGTGGTCATCGTCTCTTCAGGTCGCGTCCTCTCTGATACGGCGGGCTCAGACACGGCCTCAAACAGTGACGGCCCAGACGACTGTTCGCTGCCCTGACTTCATCACCCTATACCCCACCCATCACACACACACACACACACACACACACACACACACACACAAAAGGCCCGAGCAGAGCAACAGGAGGCCTCACAGCCACAGCACTCTCCTTCACAGGCCATTATTAGGACTGTAGACAGATTGAAGCTTAAACATTTTTTGTTTCTTTTCAGTACACACTCACTTACTTCTTGTCTTGACGTGGATTCTTTTATGCATCTCTTTCTCTGTTTGTCTTTAACCCCCTGCTGTCACACACACACACACACACACACACACACACACACACACACACACATACTCACATCTGTTTTTAAATCTATAGAGAGGTTATTAGAGCGACTGTTTCACTGACTGAGCTATAAATGCTCTGTCATACTGGACACTAGAACATCTGCTGAACATCTCCATTAACCACCAGGTCAGTTCTCTCTGTATTCGGCCCTGAAGCCGTGTGACTGATCCGTGAGACGGAAGCCAAGCAGTGTGGCGTCATCACCGCCCCAGCACCATTTTTATCTTTAAAGATGAACATCGTTTAAACCTCCTCTGAGCCGTTTTGGAGCGACACTGTGAGCTAACGAGGCTGTCTCAACGTACCACCTTTTAGACTTCTGGATGAAAGAATATGTTGTTGTACTCTTGTGAAGTCCACTTTTTCATGTTTAGTTTCTCTAAAGGCTCCCTCAGCCAGCGAGTTAAAGTGATTGTACTGGAAAACACACACACACACACACGACAAAAAGCACCACAATGGCGGGAATTTTAAAAGCCGTTTTCATGGCTGACTGGTGCTCACAGGAAACGAAGCGAAGCTCATGAGGAGAGCGAGCTTACTGGTTCACTGTTATTTTTTTGTTAGTTTGTTTTCATTTTTACTGGGCTGGGTTCCCAGTAATCCCACTTATGTATTTGGCATGTTCTTCTTTTTTCTGACAAAAAGAAATATCAGTGCTTCTTTTTGACAACCTTCCCTCTTGAAGTTTAAAAGCACCTGGCTTGTTAAATAAGCTAACATGTGGGCACTCTTGAGTGATTTCCCCTGGTGTGTGTTTGCGTCCCACTTAGCGCTTTGAACCAACAGGGCTTAGCGGTGTCCCAGACTCTGGCAGTCTGTGACAGCAGCACTCTTGCCTTGAAGTAAAGGCAGGCGTATACGTGTGCACATGACACTCACACATACAAATATGACTGACATACAATCACTTGTTCACTCAAGCTGAAGGGCTGGTTTTAATTAAGCCCATAACTGTTTCTTGTCCAGATGTTGGGACACCTATCAAAGCAAGAGTATAAGTTCAAATACGAGTTGAAAATGACCGTAGAAATGGTTTGAGTGTGCCATTGAGGCAACCAGGTAGACCGCACATGCTCTATGCATTTCCTAACATTAATCATTTGTCCTTTTTGCGTGCTTTTTGTCTCTTAACACGTTTCTGCTTAGATCGTACTTAAAATGTTTTTGCCTGGGACTGTTGGTTGACAGACATGTAGCTGAGAGGCAGCAGTTTGCCTTACTAATCGCCATCATGAGTGCAAGGAGGCACTGTGAAGCTAGCCTTAACACAGGCCCCGGGGTTAAAGATTCATATCTGAACACTTGATCTGGAATTCCCTTCTGGTTTTCCCCTTCGCCTTTCCAAACAGGCTTGTAAACACGGGGTGTGTTAGAATATACAGTATATATTCCTAGTTTCACATGCGTTTGTTTCGTTGTGTTTGCCACAGACATGAACAGGTTACTGATATACTTACCGCTCCTGTATCTGAATACTGACTCACGGTTTATGTGTAGATTTGCAAGCGCTGGCCCCTTTGTGTGCACTATTAAAGCCAGATGTGTGGGAAAACACACAATGAAGTGTTGACATTCCATTAAAATTCTTCTCATTTTTTTCCCTTTTCAGGTTACTTTTCAAAAGTGAAACCTGAGATTGTTACATTTAGTGCTTTTGACACATCACTGTTCCAGTTGTATTTAGGAACAAACTCGTCATTACAGTCTCCTCACATCAATGCACAGATGGAGCTTTGAACTGCTGGACAGATAATGCGTTCAATCGAACGCACCTCATCTATTGTGATTTATGTCACGGAATTGCCCTTTAAAGAAATATTGATGATGTCAGCTGCACTGAAATGAGTGACCCATCTGTCAAATGATATCACAGGACATCTTCCCAGTACTTATTATCAGCAGAGGCAGGCGATTCCTGGATGATGAAAGTGTGTTTCGGAAGCTCTGCTTTTTGTTGAGCCCTTGCTTTTTTTCCTCCTGAGTGTTTGTATTTCTGCTGAATCCCAGAGCTGTTTTATTTCCATCTGTGTTTTAGGAAATGTTACATGGGCATATCAGCTTGTCAGATGAGTGGGGTGGGCCCGGGGATCATTAAATAGGGTCAAGATTACAAAGCACTTACTGTACTATACCAGAGTCCGCCTCTTTCTTTTGCATAAAGAGGCATCTCCTCAGCTGAAGCTCTTTGGGTTATGAGTAAAATCTGCACAGCTGTATATCCTCCTTCTCCTCCATGTCCACAAACCCTGCATCTTGTCCTGTTTTTTTTATGCCGTCTTTGTTCTATCTATCGTCAGTATCTATCGTACCCCTTCACACTTTACAGCTTCCTCCTCTCCTTCTGTCTGTTCTCTGTAACGTTCTTAATTTTACGGTCATCAAGAAGCTATTTCATGTCTTTGTTTTGTTTTTAAAAGAAATGTTTTGGGGGATAAAGAGGCTTGTGCCTTTGTAAAGACAGAATAATAAAGTTTGTACTTTGTTTTTTTACACATTGGGCCCCCTGAGTGTGTCTTTTGTTATTTTATAAGTTATATTTCACTAGAAATATTAGTAACCATTATTATAGCACAAATAATGACATAAGCAGCTGAAGTTGTAGTTGGCCGTCACTCAAGCACAAGTGTCTGTTTCTGATTGGTGGCTGGGATTTTGAAGCCCCCCTCCCCTGCCTGTCTCTCTCTCTGTCTCTTGCTCAACAGCTCATTGCTAAATTTAGATCGACCACCTTGTCTGTGTCAGTTAAAATGTACGCTAGGGACAGTAGGTGGCATCTCTTGCCGTCATCCCCAGACATGTATATTCATTCATCCTCGGCCTCTTGTTCACACCCTCACACCTTCGTTCAGAAACAGTCCACTGAGGCTCACTCATTCCAAATTCTTAATATCTTGTAACAGTGTGCATTGATTGTTAATAAGTATGGACACTTTTCAGTAATGTATAATCACCTGATTTTTAAGGATTGTGGTGCTTTTGTTAGCTTAGAATGAATATATTGACATAGGGAGAGTGGGTTATTCAAACCAGTGGCTCCAGCGGGAGCCTGTTGCATCTCTTGGTTGCACTCTACAACCACGTCCACCAACAAATCCTCCACACTGTACCTTTAATGGGGCGTTTAGACAGACATCCAAATGTGCAAAGTGGTACAATGTCTTGTACACACTTTGCATACAAACTACAGCACCTTCAGCCCTATGTGCACTCATGAAAAAGGATTTCTACCCAAAGGTCAAAGAGCCACCAGTGTCTACATTTATGAAATAATGGATTAAAAAAAACAATCAACACTAGAAACAACCCTGTAGACCCTGAACAGCGCAGCTGCTGTTATTTTCCATTGGCAGTGATGGGGACATCAAAGCTGCAGCTCACATTTTCAAGGCACACTGTAAAAAGGCAGCGACTGATGCCAGTGCCTGTCAGTCATCCGTAATTAACAAAGAATTAATGCTCACAAGGATTCATAAAAGCTCATCAAAAGCACAGAATCACCACGCCACATCCCACCACCGGTGAAGGATTAAGGCAGTTTTACGCACTGAAATGAACACGCTGTATTGTTTGGACACGCTTTCCCAAGTCATTTGGGACAGACACGTTCAAGTAAGGAACTCCTGCCATATTTGGGGATTAATTTACAGTTGAGATGTTGATTCCCAAGGAATTGTGAGATTATGTTCAGCACAGTGTGTCTGCTTGAGTGTGATAAAGCCGTAATCCGCCTAGCATTTAGCTGTGTTTAGGATTCTAGGTTGACTCAGAGGACTTCATGTTCCAGACACATCTCTCTCGCTCTCTCTCTCACACACACACACACACACACACACACACACACACACAGTCTTATGATGATTTCTTCCCAGTGTGCAACAGCCAAGTGAGCATTGTGTCTTCATTACCACACTGCACATTTACTGCAAATAGTTTGGAGAGTTAAGGCAGTAATATTGTTACAGTTATTTGATTGTCATGCTTTGTTGGGTAAAGCTAACATAGTGGTGCATTGTGAAAGCCTGTCTTCAGTCATTCAGGTCAAGGTAAATCAACTGAAGAGTCTTGATTTATTTATCATTCATTTAGAGAAAGGTAATGCTCCTTTTCAGTCTGTTAAACTGAAGTAACAGCGCCTTAGATTTCAACTCCTGAAACTGAAGAAAATGCATACAATGGACTACATGTCTCCTCCAGTCTGGCAGCAGAAAGCACCAAATACAGAAATATGCAACAAAACAGAAAATAACACAGCACAACGCAACCAAGACCTGGCTCTATGTTTCATAGCTAAGTCACTCAAGACTGAAAAAAAGATGATTACATTTATACAAACTACAGCAAGTGGCTTAATTTAAAGACTGGAAGTGTGAAAATATCTGCCTGCTACCTATTAAGCTCACCAACGCAGCTCATGTCTCATTTGTTTAATTCGGACACATATTTGTGCTCAGACTATCTGAGTAGTGGCCTATCAGTCTTCTCGTCTCTTGGAAAGATTTATGTTTATGTGACAGTCAAATGAAACTCACATTTTGTTTGAGAATTTGTGAGATTCTGCACAGACACATAGAGTCATAGCACATTAATGCTGAGGTCTGACCCCTCTAAAAAAGAGAATCAGCTGTTTGTTCATGTAGAGACGCTGTGGCATGACTCCTGCAACACGTCCTCCACCACACAGATCTCAGTCCCTCCCTCCACCTCCACCAGCTGGCCCTGGACTGTGCCCGCCCTCCTCTCAGCATGCCCTTTAACCTTCCTGCCTTGGTATATATAGTGTGTGTGACTACCAGAGTTCTCCTGGCAGCCATCATGAAGGGTACAGTGTTGATCTACTGCTGTTTCCTCTCCCTGCTGCTTTGGCAGGCCACAGCAGGTAAGACTTTCAGGAAGCATTTTGGTCAAACATCAGGTTGATTTCTGTCTTTTTTTTTATCGCTGAGTTGTGCACAGTGGACCATGAGACGTGCAAATATTATGCTGCTGATGAATGAAATGAGGGTGTGGTGTACGTTTAGAGACTAGTTGATAATGAATGCTTGATTGCTCTGTAGGCCTGATTGTGATTGTGACCCTTTGTGTGATTCAGTGTGTTAGATGTAGATGGCCAGAGGTAGCTGGAGCAGTTCTTGTGTCTGTTGTGGGGGCAGTCTGATCAGGAATGGCACTGGCTTCTGTGACAGTCATGGGGACACCAGCCGAGGATAGACAGTGACAGAGATGACAGAAATCTAAGTCCGGTGTTTCTTTGCCACCGTGACCATTTAAAATCTGTCTCAGCTATTTTTAAACTGTCAGTGCCTTCAAAATATGACAGAATTTGGAAGCTCTTGGTCATCCCCATTGGGTTTGCATGTGTGTCTTATCATACATTTTGGTGACTTTATAAAGGGGAGCAGTTGTGGATCATTCAGCCTTTCCTGTGGGCTGACAGCATGTCAGCTGTCCAAACACATGGCACCAGCTGATGGAAAGTCTTAGTCTGACCAGAGAGAACAGCCACGCGGTAGCTTGAATGGACACTGAGCTTTTGGTCACTCTGCATCCATAGACGTGATCTCTTTGCTTCACTCTTGATCTTTGTTGTTCATAACTTACTTTGGAAGAGTCATTCCAGACTTGGAGGGTGAGCAGCATCCCCTGTGATGGTAATCCACAGCAGCTTACATTACAGGGATCATGACAGATCTCACGATAAATATGATTTCATGGCATCATTCCAGTTGTGGAGTTGAATGTTCTGGTGGCAACAACTTCTCCCAGATTGCCCATTATGAAAGTGGGGACTGGCATCTGGGTCTGGAGTGTTACCCTTGTCTGTCACCCTTGTCTGTCCTTGGGGTGGCGTTCGGCTCCACAGACCGGCCCAGGCTGTCATATTCCAGGCTGCTCTCAGGTGTCTAAGATTGGAAGGCCTCCTGAAACCCAACACTGTTCACTGCAGTCCCTCCCTCCACTTGGCTCCCCTTCCCTTCTGACTCTTCACCCCTCCCAAGCCCAAAGCTTCCCTGTAGATGCATTGCACAGCTGCTGTCACTCTGCACTGTCACAATCACAATTTATTCCCAGCAGTTGGCCTTATAGGGACATGCATTCTCCGGGCAGGAGGGGCCGGGTTTTGGCTGCAACTCACGCCTGCATAGACCCTCTCTGCAGGCCAGTGCATCCTTTGGTGGCCCCTGTCACTAAATCCATACTGCATGTGCACAATATGTATTTATTTTTTTTGTTTTTGATGCAGAGCACACCAGAGCTTTCATTCTAATTTCTGCATGTTAGGGTCAATGATGAGAATCGTGAAGTCCTTCCTGCTTAGTGTGTAATTATTTGTGGTATTGATTGGTTCGATTGACATCTGGAACTCCACTGAAGTAGCAGAAAGGCTAATCTCCTTTCGGAAAGAATGTAAAATCGATTTCCTATCATTTCATCGTGGGTTGTCTAGCAGCTCTGAGCTGTGCTCTTTTTTGGCTTCTGGTTAATTTTATATGCGTAGTGGATTTTGTGGACATTTTGTGAGAAATTCAGCTGAAAGCAGCAGCAGGGCCTTACACTGGTATGGTAATCTTGTTGATGTCTTCTTCCCCTTGACTGTCTCAGATTAATTTAAACCAGTTCAATCAATCACTGTAATGTAATTTTCTGCATTTTGATGTACAGCAAGGACACAGACATGATAGAGGTACACATTTTGGTATAAAAATGTTGTGTATGGCTAGAAAACATTAGGCTCTGGTGTAGTGGTGTGAACACACCTGTAGGGCCTGGAGAGCTCATGTGACGCTGCCATAACATTTCTTTTATAGTCATTTACCTGCTGGTGTTAAACACCTTCCATCTTTCATGCAAAAAAAAAGAAAAACTTTTGGCTCTTTCAGTGGTGTGAACAAGCCGACATGAGTCACATGACTGTCCAGGCTCTGTGATGCTGCTCACTTGTCATGTAAGAGTAAACATATGTTGCTATAGTAGCCGTTGGGTTATTATAAGGTTGACAGAAACCCTACACTAACCAGGTCCAATGTGAGTGAGTGTGAAAGGGGTTTAATAAAGTTGCTGATAGAATATAAAAATTCCATTAGCGCCATTGTAATTACAGCATATTGCAAAAATGCAACACTTTTTTTAATATAGTGTACACATCACTGCCTCTTAATAAGTTCTTCACAGCAGTGTGTTTAAGCTTGACTGGTAACGTTATCCACGCTCGAATCTTGATTCAGTAACAACATCTGTGGCACATGTGATCCCCTCTGATGGCATGTGGCGTGTCTGGGACATCCCTACACTGGTAGTAGTAGAAAGGATGCACCAGTCGTGCTCAACTGCCTTTAAGACAAGTCCCAAGGTCACCTGACGTCCGCTCCTGGCTTTCGAACAGGAGAGCAGGGATAGAGGTGTCAGATCAACACCTCCAGAAGAAGTGCCTTTGTCATTCCTTTCTTTGAGCCTGTCATTCAACTGCATGTCAAGTTGTCAGTGACCTTAGAGCACTACCAATCTGGATGTGGCTCACTTAAGGTGGCTTGTAAGGGCCAGAGGCAACCCAAAGGTTGTTTTTGTTTTGTTTTGTTTTTTTACAAAATACAGCAATATGTGGAACTAGCAAGAAAGCATCTTATTTGTCCTGTATCTGAAACTTCCATGAGCCATTCTGGTTCAGTAGCGCTCCCTTGGGTCGGCCTGTATTATCACACAATCGGCTCTGAAAGGATGTGGACTTCTCTGAGTCTCCATGTTGACTAAAATAGGAGCCAACCATTCCCCCGTCCCCTCTGTCCATCTTCTGAACCATTGTGGGGCTATTTTTGACTATGGGGGAGTACTAACGCCACAAGCTGGGCCACCTGTTGCCATCCATGGCCTCTTCTCACCACACCCTGCACAAGCTCCACTCTCACACCCCTGCCAGAGGAAGAATCATGCATTTTTCATGATTTACTTATTATCCATTGAGCTCTGTGCTCATGAAATGTATAAATGTGTCACATTACTGTATTTAAATCTGGTGGTGTGTTAAATTACAAACCAGTGGTTCTGTAAAAAGATGGTCTGCTCAGTTTAGATCTGAATGAAACCGATGCCTCTCAGATGGATCTTTCCAGTGGAACCCCCTGGCCTCCAGCTAAGGGTGCCTGAATCCCCCCATGCTCAAGATAAATCCTCTGACCGGGTTTCCAGGCCTGTCACTCTCATCATGTTCATAATTCAATTTACCTCCACTGTGCTGTAAGCAGAACATGATCCTGGGGTTTGACACATATACCTGATATACACAGTGTAAATGCACATGAGTACAGATGCATACTAGCACACACATTCAGGTCCACATGAGAACATAATGCACATTAGAGTAATCCTTGGTTGTATGTTATGACTACAAACATACAGTGGTCGAGGTGTGTACTATCTTTAGACTTGTGTTATTAGCTAACAGAGCTCAATAAATATATTTATTATTGTTATTTTAATTTTTGTCAATATCATTTAAACTAGCTATGCCGTTGTGTGACTTGTGATGTCACAGACTACACTGTTAAATGCACATTAAGAGTACATTTGAAGTAAAGGTGCTGTTTGAACTTGCACAGACATTTCACACTCACAGTAGTTGATTGCCCTTCCCTCTGATGACTGAATCACTTCCACACAAGGCTCTATAGTTGAGGCATGACTTATCCGACCGCTGAGGCCGCGGTGGGCTTAAATCACCAACATTCCTTCTGGATGTGCTGATGCCACCAGAATGTTTCTCCAAAACTGAGGGAGGGTTGTGTGGCAACGAGCTCACCGAGGACACATGGTCTATGGACGCTGATATGTCCAGGGTTTCAACTCCCCTGGCGCCTGCAGGGTTAATTTTGAGCACTGATGCAAGGTCCACTCTCCGCAGGCAATACTACCTCTCTGATCTTTGCAGCCCTCTGTCCTGGGGCTTCCAGCAGGGATTGACTGGATTGGAAGGTGTTAACACACCCACAGTAGTTAAGGCCCACTCAAGAGGCTTGAGTTAAAAGGCTCTTCTGAGTGATGAGTTGAGTTACAGAACAGTGTGCTTTTGTGTGCTGCAGGGACGGACCATCTCACCTCGTGCCAGTCTTTACCCAGAGATAGTTTTGTGACTGTTTTTGCAGTCAGTCTTTTTCCCTCAATTTGGCATGCCGCTAACATGTGACAGTGTGCTGCAAGACAACATCACTTACTGTTGTTTCTGAAGGTCATGATCAGCCAGTGATCATGGCTGACTTTAACTACCCTTATTTGAAGATTATTGTCAGTACTTAAGTTGTATTTCTGCTTGATTCAACCGTGCATTGAAGCGAGGGGCACTCTAAAAGGATGAACCCTTTTTCAATGGTGAATATAGATTAAACATGTCATCTTTAACACATTTAAATATGTTGTGACAAATATAGATCTGGATCTTTTTAGAGATTTTAGTGTATTACTCATACCCTTCTTTATTATGGCTGCTAACCCTTTGGCTTCTCTTGTTCTTGCAAGGTGCTTGGAGCAACATTACACAGGCTTATTTTTAGCAGGATGACTTGGGGAGAATCGGCAGAACTGCTTTGTACCTCAACCAGTGTGTGTCACTGCTGCCGCACAGCAAAACTGTGAGGGTCTCAATTAAAGCCTGAGACATGCTCTATGTTGTTGTGAGTGAGTGTGTATCAGGCTTGTAAACAAACAGGCTGATTTTGCTTGTCATCTGATGCACCACCAGTTTGGCCAAAGCAACGTGCAACATTATGACTCTTGGCTAGAAACACTAGAAGTCTTTGACCACGTGGCCGGTGGCTGCACTCCAGGTTAGGCTGCAGGATGCCATGACAGAGCTATTCATTTTTGTGTATGACAAAAGCCATAAAGCTAGTCTTTAGGGGCAATTTAGAGCCATGGATAAACACTGGGAACTCTGCAGAATGTCATGCCGATATATGCATACACATACAGTATTTTCAGTATTTTGGCATACTGTATGTCAAGCAAATATGTTGGCAAAATGGTCACTTTGATTGTGCCTTTTGTTATACTTGCCATTATAGAAACCTTCTAAAGTACAGTTTTTCTTTCTGATTCCACGTTTCAAATGAAGGACTTGAGAATTTAGCAAAGTTGCGGAAAGTAATGATGAATATGTTCAATTTAAGGTTGTCATTTACTTTCATCCCTCCATTTTGTCTGCAAAAAAAACAAACAAAAAAAAAAAACGCTTCATCTTCCCCCAACAAGTGCTTCTGATCACACCAGTCAGTATTTTTGTTGTGATGAGTATTGCAGGCAGGACCCTGGCATTTGCCACAGTCACCAGCTGAGGGTCGTTGCCCTGGGCAACAGCGTCAACCTTTCATGTTTTCACGTCTTCTGTGCATGCAGGTTTCTTCACATGAACACGCTATATTATTTGCTTCATAAATCTCTCTTGAACTATGTTAATAGTTTCCACAAACTGGGCTGTGCTGACAGGAAGTATGTTGATGATGTGTTTATATAACAAGATCAATATTCAGATTATGATGTGTTACATTGTCTAATTTACAGTAGAATGACTGCAATTAATCATCCACACAGCTGCCACTATCAGCTTTAATATTCCAGTAGCATGCTGTGTAAATATATTTTAGAAGTCCCTGACAATGTTATTATAGAAGTGTGTGGTAGTTTGGGCACACAGACCCATAACCCTTCAGGGACATGGAGGTGTGAACCGGGAAGACTTCCCTACTCCTCCTATATATAGCTCATAGCCGTAGCAGGTTTGTCTGAAGCAGGGCTGTGTGGGAGGTGTTACAGGGAGGCCTGGACACACAAGGACAGGCCTCACAGCAGGATAAGTTTGTGATAGGTGGGTAAATATAGAAGAGAAAAGACACAGGATTAAACATCATTGTGTTTAATACTGATGGGTACACTCAGTCCAGCTCAGTCCGGCTCCCATAGAGTCCATAATGAAACTGGGGAAGTCCCCTTTGCTCTTTCTCTGCCCATCTTATCTTTGCTGTTTGCCCATGGTGATGCCAAACAAATGTCTATGTTTATTTTTAGTATTTGCTCTCTAAATTTAGAGCTGATTGTACTAACAGCTGAGATCTGAGCAATCCGATATAAAGTGGACATGACACACTGGTGAGCGGATATGTTCTCTTGGATGGGGAGTCGGGGTGAAAAGAGCATGGTATGCATACACATGGTGCAAATATGGAAGCTGTTCCATGTTAGGACGAAAACACCAAATGTTTGCACACTGAAGAAAATTTATTTGCTTTTATGCCACAGAGAATGCAACATTACAACGATGAAAGACATTTTTCTTTTCTATTCTCTTCACAAAAATACATTTTGGTGAAAACAACAATATTATCTCTTGCCTCTTTTCCTGCACAGTTTTGTAGGTATCACACTCAGGGGTGTACTTATTGTTAGGCAATCACAGGCAGTTACTTGGGGACCTGAGATTCCAGGGGCCCCTAAATGCCTCATAAAAACTGATTAATAAAGTAATGGACTATTCCATGTTACTGAACTGCACATGTGCAGACTTGATTCAGGAAGACGGTAGCAAAACAAACTTCTTGGCACAGTTTTGAAGAAATTGAAGTGGAGTTACCCCAGTGGAGCATAAATTATATTAACTGTTGATTAATATTCTTATCTGTTACAGTAAAATTGTTGAGATGTTTCATTTGTTAGATAATAATCATCAAGAAGGATTTTAAGGACTTTATCTAGTTCAGGACTTTTTCCTCAAATTGACACTTTTGAGTTGATGATAAACATTAATATTCAATTTTTTTAGTGATGCATATTATTTGATGGATGGGGGACATATAAACATGGTTATGTAACTAGTGATGTAAGGTGTCAGGTGTAAGGTGTAAGGAGCCTTTTGACAAAAATTGAACTAAAGTATAAAATTTGAGGAAATGCATTTAGCTAGTTTAGTTATGTTACCAGGTATGCCCTGTGATGAGGTGGCGACTTGTCCCTGTCTTCCGCCCTAGGACAGCTGGGATAGGCTCCAGAATGGACCCAGGGGAAAGCCAGTCTAACTCTGAGGATGATGAAGAGTTGGACTGTAAGACACCATCACTCAATTAGTATAAATATATCAGAATAAAACTTTTTCAGTGCAGTACAAGCCTATGGAGGGCCCCAATGACGGGGTTTGCCTTGGGCCCCAAAAAAACTAAATACGCCCCTGATCAGGCAGAAGGAAAAAGGAAGCGGTAAAGGATGTCTGACTCAAGTAGACAAATGTTTTGTGGGTGCTACTGTGCAAGTTAGTTTTGTCATTTACAAAGATACAGAGTGAGAGAGGGCAGGTTGAGTCATTTGGTGTGAATGTGGCTGCGGTTGAAATCAAGGCTCAGGTTGGAAATGTTTGATCACGACAGCTCAAATGGCCTGCTGTGCTGTGAAGCTGCGTTTGGCATCAAATGCAAAACCTATTATCATTTATCTGTCACCCTTAAATTCCCAGCAGTTGTGATCCATACTCAGATGCAGGATGGATTGATTGAAACAGACACCTGGGTTCATTATTTGTGTTATTGACTCATCATAGACATGAACCAAGTAAAACTGTGTTCATGTTGTTTTTACAGAGGAAGAAGAGGAAGAGTTCATCTCCGTCCTCAGGGACAGATCCCACATTGATGAGACACTGCGGCTTGCAACTGAGGAAAAAGCAGGAGACTATGCAGGTGAGGATCAATCACTCATCTGATATTTTTATTGTGTAAAGCTTTGTGCTTGCTTGGACTCCATCTGACTAATTAGAGGTAAGCTCAATGAAGCATGTCAGCCAGCTGAATACTGTAATATCCTTTCCCTTTTAACTTACAAACATTTTTGCAATCTTTGATTATTAATTCTCTTTGAAAGGGCCACAACATCAATCTAAGTGGTGAACAAAAAAGAGAGTCATAACAATTTGCAATATCTTTTTTCTGACTGATCTTAATTTGTTGCTTTTTCCTGTGAAGTACTGGATAGTTTTACCTTTCTAGGCCTCTAAATTGATTTAATTTTAACAATCTGAAAATCACTGCAGAAATGTGTCCAGGAGGATGTCAAGTAGATATTGTGTCATTTTAGGGGTCATAATGCAAAAATAGGGTGCAATTATTTAAAAATATGCTCCAAATGAGCAGGTAAGAGATTTTTTTTGTAAAGTTTAATGACTTTCATGTCATCTCTTTCTTCAGCATGGCCTATTTAATTGTCCCCTGCCTCTTTTAAAATCTGTTCTATTCCTGTTCTTCAGCGGCTCTACAGAGGTTGCGGAAGATCTACCACACATCCATCAGGCCGATGGAGCAGGCCTACAAGTACAATGAGCTGAGACAGCATGAGATCTCAGGTATCGCAGAGGATTCAGCTATGTCTGCACTTTTTTCCTGGTGTGTGGGGTTTTCTTTTGTTTGGGTTGCTTTGGTGACTGATTCTGTTAACTGGTTTGTATGAGCACATCATCCACACACTGCCAGCCAATACATAACAGTATTGGTTACTACTTCTCTTTTGTTATTATCTTTCTTTTGGTTCTCAGACTCACTGTTACATGAGGATATAGATGTGTACTACTTTTTTGTCTGACTATCTTTAGAGTTCATTTGTAGGCGTTTAAGCACAGAAATAGTATGAATATAGTATAGTATGCAGTCACATCTGTCCATTCATGATATTACTTAATATTTCTTCCCCTTTTCTTCTATTCATTTTCATACATTTTGTAATGTACTTGATTTTTAACTGACTCTGCACTTTCTTCAAAGAAAGCTCCATACTCTAACTCACTACTTTCCCACAATGACATAAAGCTCGCCCTCTTGTGGCTATTTAGGATTGGCACGTACTCCAAATAAATATTCTTATTTTTGATAGTAAAGAATGTAAAAAAACTATACAGACAAAAAGATTCACCCTACCACAAAGGCACACCACCCATCTGTAGGTGGACATGTTTGACACATTAGGTCAAATATGGGATTAGATTCCCACCCGTTCACACCCTGTTGCTTCTGAGACCTCACACCCTCACTCCTCACTCTCCTCCACCTCCTCTTCCCTTCACCTCTCTGTGCTCCACCCTCTCCTGTCCCCTCCGCTCCCCCTCATCTAACAGCCTACCCCGGACGAACCCTGGGGGACTCATCCACAGGTGGGTGTGTGATGGGGCTTACCTGTGCATGGCACTGCCTGAAGTGCTCAACCCCTTTCTTTACCCTCTTTCATTTGTCCTCATACATGTGGGAGTCACTCAGACTAATATATAAGTATTGCACTGCCCTCTGTGGGTCAAGCATTTCAAGCATGCGTCACTTTGGGTGACACCTCATGTGACATCACAGATCGGGGTGTGGTCAAAGTGATCCACAGGCGAGAGGGCTGATTTTCTCCTTAAAAGATATTCAACAAAAAAAACTCCAGTTCCACATTAAAGAATTAAAAGGGAAGAAATGTAAATGAAAAAGTTAACTTAAGAATATTTGATTGCTAGTGTTTAGGCAGCACGTTAGCTATGGTATTTAGAGAGGCACCAAGCTTTAAAGCTGCAGTCAGAGACTTTGAGTAAATATGCCAAAAGACTGTTGTTTTTATTATAAGACTATAACTTTTCCTGACAACGCTCCTATGAACAAACATGAATACCTGAACAAATTTAACAGCCAAACATTTCACTAAAATATGTTGTTCAAGAAATAGTCATTAACAGAAAACAGAGGAACATGATATTTTTCACAGATTGCACTACTGTCAGGATATGGAGAAGTAAACTTTTTCATCACATGAGCTCAAAGTTACTGACGGCAGTTTTAATTCCTGTAGTTGGGATGTAAAATGTAAAATATGGAGGGCTTTGCATGTGCAGTTCTGGCTTTAGCAAAGGACACAGGCTTAAGGAGAAACGCTGGTGAGAGAGGATGGTCAGTGTACTGCTAGGAGAGTGACTGTGACTGACTTTTTGTCACTATTTATTTTCTTTTTTTAATCATTTTAAAAGCCAGTATAATAAGTGGTGGTTATTGCTTCTATTCTGATGAAGTTTTACTCTTTTAGTTTCCATATTTTGATCCTCATCTTCTTTTGAATTTTTTCATCTTTGGACCAGCAGGCAGCAGAACTTTCCACCACGTCCACCCTAAACACACATAGCAGCTTGTTATGAGACTTGCAGCTTGCTCTGACAGTGTTGCCTTGTTGAGTCTTGTGTCAGAGTAACGGTGCTGCTTTGACATGTTTCATATGGCTGCGGCTTTTTCTCATGCTATTAAACAAACATTTCAGCTTTGGCACAATCTTCTTTGCCGATCGTTTTTTATTGTTCTTACAAAATATTCCTCTATGCTCTTCATTTATAGTCCAGACGTGCTTCTACTGTGTGTATAGTTCATCCCAAAACAACATACATTTTGGATGGATTGTTGTTTTGGTTAAACTATCCTTTAACTAAATCTATCCTTTCATGAAGCACAAAAGGAAACAGTGGCTGTGGCAAACAGCTCATCAGCCACAAATAAAATCCAGGCAAAACTGGTTGACACAAATTTTGGGATGAACTTCAGAGGTGCTTCGTCATCATTTAGCCATCCTCCTGAGATTTTAACCACTGTTGTCTCTCCTTGCCCAACAGATGGAGAGATTACCTCCAAGCCCATGGTGCTCTTCCTGGGACCCTGGAGCGTAGGAAAGTCCTCCATGATCAATTACCTCCTGGGCATGCACGACAGCCCCTATCAGCTCTACACAGGTGTGTTACACTGACTTTTCTTTCTTTTTAAACTATAATCCAGTAAGGAATTAGCCCTAAAATGTCATTATAAATCTACAGGACCATTGCAGAGGCAGCTGCCTGATCTAAATGTTACAGGACTATAAGTGCAATTATGTCATTTTGGTTATCGAATAGGCAGATAGCGTCACGGAGGTTTTGTTGAATTAGGTCTACGATGGTGATATCTGGCTATTAAGCACCAGAGCAACAATCAATATTTTCTAAAATACAGTATCACTGTATTAAATGACCATGTGAAAGAGGTCAACTTAACTGAGAGTTAAGGCCACAACTTACAACTAAATCAACTCTCAAAGCGTCATTTTCATCAAAATAATCTCTAAGAACCCACTGTACACTACCTGCTCAGCACCAAATAGCAGACACTGCTCATCATAGCTGATGAACATTTTGGAGCATTTAGCAGTGAAAGAGAGTGAATATTCGTCAGGTGACCAGAGACATGACCCTAAATTGATGTTGTTTTCCATAGAAACATAAAAGGTGATGATTGACAATATTCACAACAGCAACATCAAGAATCATTTATTGCAGGTTTAACAATTTTCTTTAACATGTCTCCCAATCTGTTTCTCTGCTTGCTGCTATTCTTGGTCATCTCTCCAATTGTTGTCCATGAATTTCATCAGGAGCTGAGCCCACTACCTCTGAGTTCACTGTAATTATGCACGGAGAGAAGATACGCTCCGTTGAGGGTATAGTCATGGCAGCAGACAGCTCTCGGTCCTTCTCTCCCTTGGAGAAGTTTGGCCAGAACTTCCTGGAAAAGCTGATCGGTATCGAGATGCCCCACAAGCTGTTGGAGCGTGTCACTTTTGTGGACACGCCGGGAATCATTGAGAACCGGAAGCAGCAGGAGAGAGGTAAAACAGGGTTTTTTTCCAATTCAAATGCAGAGCACCTGGCTGCAAATCGTGTCTACTGGTTTACTTATTCTCTTGTCCTGTGCAGGCTATCCCTTCAATGATGTTTGCCAGTGGTTCATTGACCGTGCTGACCTGATCTTCGTGGTGTTCGACCCCACCAAGCTGGATGTAGGCCTGGAGCTGGAGATGCTCTTCCGGCAGCTGAAGGGGCGTGAATCACAGATCCGTATCATCCTAAACAAGGCTGACAACCTGGCCACCCAGGACTTGATGAGAGTCTATGGAGCACTCTTTTGGAGCTTAGCTCCCCTCATCAATGTGACTGAACCTCCCCGTGTCTACGTCAGCTCCTTCTGGCCATATGAGTACGCACCTGACACCAGCCGTGACCTCTTCAAGCGAGAGGAGATCTCTCTCCTGGAAGACCTGAACCAGGTGATTGAAAATCGCATGGAGAACAAAATTGCCTTCATTCGTCAGCATGGCATCCGTGTGCGCATCCATGGCCTCCTGGTAGACCGCTACGTCCAGACCTTTAAAGACAAGATGAGCTTCTTCAGTGACCCTGAACTGGTCTTCAAAGAGATTGTGGACGACCCAGACAAGTACTACATTTTCAAGTCCATCCTGGCCAAGACCAATGTCAGCAAGTTTGACCTGCCCAACCGCGATGCTTACCGTGACTTCTTTGGCATCAACCCAGTCACCATCTTCAAGCCACTGACGGCGCAGTGCTCCTACATGGGAGGCTGTCTGCTGGATAAGATTGAGAGGGCGATCACCAATGAGCTGCCTACACTTCTGAGCAGCATCAACTCTGGCAAGCAGCCCGGCCTGTCCTCCTGCGAGGCTACTGGCTGTGGTGAGAAGCCAAAGAATCGCTACCGGAAGAACTGAGGAAACCAAAAATAACTTGAGTGGGGGAAGTAAGATGAGAGGGGGTCTGGTGGAAACCAGCCCCGCTTTTTGTCAGAATGACTGTATTGTTGAGGAGACAGAGGAGAGGAGATCAGTGTTTGTTTTTTTTTCCTCAGGGGATTATGGGATGATGCATTTAGGGACTGTGGGAATGAGGTAGATAGAGGGAGGGGAGGGTCATTGTATGATAAGGCAGCTTAAAGACACATATGCTGAAGAAATGAGAACATGCCGCTGATCACTGAGTTTTGTTCATGCTCTCCTCTCTCCCTCGCACAATCACAGTGGACTGTATGGGATTTGGGGGTTTGGGAAGTAATGATGTGAAGAAGCACAGAAATTAAAAAAGTAAGATCAAATAATAAGTGATGATCCTGAGACTGAAAGCAGTCAAATACCAGCTCCCTTGTATGTGAATAAACTGAGAAAGTGGAAACAAGAGTTGCAAATTTGTGTTGTAAAATCTTGAGAATTGCATTGCAGAAAGTCAATTCCATTAGCTTCAGAAGCTGATTAGCCTTTTTGTGCGTGCTACAGTATACAAAGCCTTTGTGTCCAAACCTTTGCTTTTCACATATCATTAACACTGCATGTTAGATCTTATTTAACAGATGCATGCATCCCGCTAACGTAAAGTTTAAATAACTTTTTTCCTTACGTGACTGAAAACCGAACCAACCCTGCCGTGCAACAAATATGGCTTTTTTTTTCGTTTTATACGCTCGTCAGTCCTGGTTGTTGACAACCTGTGAAATGAGCACTGTGTTGGAAGCAGAGGTCAGGGTTCAAGGGTCAGAGTCTTCAGAGCTGGTGTGGGTATGTTCATTCTGCTTCACCTCTTAACTGTGCTTACTGTTTCTGTTTGCGTCTATAAATTTGCCAATCTTTGGCAGAAAATCAATACCGTGTTATGATTTTTTTCCCCTTGAATAATAAGCTTCACAGCTTTTTTTGCTGAATGACCATAAATAAGAAACACAAGGAGGATTTGTTTGTTTTATCTTTAGAAATTTCTTCTGCAGGATAAAAAGATATTTATTATTTTTTCTATGTGAACTTTCCAAATGGGCATTGAAGTAGGCTATGTGTGTGTGTGTGTATATCCTGCTATACAATTTGTGGCACTGCAAGTCTGCAAGATTGTAATTTCTCAGCTTGTTGAGGGTAAAGGTAAAGAGGAGGACTCATGAGTTGACCCCTGACCTCTGTGGAAAGAAGGAAGAGTTAATACTGACCTTTACAACCACAACAGTTTTATAGTAATACACTTCATAGTTGCTAGTTCTTATGTAAGCCTACCTCAGTGAATTTTCCAGGAGTATGGCATGGCAAAATGGCTTAGTTTGACATTTTGGATACACTATGGTCTATTTCTTGGCCAGAAGCAGGAACTTCATCACCACGGGGTGCTAAGTAACCAGCGGAAACTACAGGCAGTTACTGCAGTTGGCAAGAAGTAGTACTGACACATGTAACGCTTCTTTTTCACTTGTCACACTGTGGTTTGTGCACAGATTAAGCAAAGCAGGTATGAGGTGTTAATTTGTGCACTTAGGTGAAGCAGGTGGGCAGACTTTTTGACCTTTTGACAGACTCAGTCCGGCTGTTTCCAGTCTTAGGTAAGCTAAGATAACCTTCTAACTTAATAGTCACAGTGTCATACAAACATGAAAGTGATATCATTTTACCAAAATGTCAAACAACTGCCTAAACCATCAACAGACAGGTAGGAGGCTAGTAATACCTAAACTTCCAAAAAGTTAACTCACTGACAAAATGCACTTCTTCTCCCCTCCATGTCCTCCCTCACTAACCCCATGAAGAGTGTTTCCAAACTAAAATCTGAAGCTTAATGAAAACTAACACACACACACACACACACACACACACACACACACACACACACACACACACACACACACACACACACACACAGCTCCACTGGATGTGTTTCGTATGGTTACACTGCAGATCCAGAAGATGCCCACTAGAGAGTGCTGTGTAAAAAGTTATACAGACCACTAACCAACACTCATCATGATGGCACCTGTTAATAGTGATGTGGTGATAGCTTGGGCTAATAATGATGTTGCGCGTGGTTGTGCTTTTGGTATATTTCAGTATCAGTTATCTTAATGTACCTGTGAATTAGATCTGGAAGGGATGTGTGATGTTTCCAATTAAAGTAGTTGTAAATTAACTTTGTTTTGATTTTTTTTTTTTTAATTAATCTTGGCCCAATTTTGGAAGCTTGATTATCAAGAATAAAAAATTCTGATTTAAACTTTGTGGTTGTTGTGATAAAACAACTTTTCATCCTTATCAGGGAGACTCAAACAAAGAAGTGATCAAAACTTGCACAAAGCTGACTTTCTTTATCTCTACATTCACCGTGTCCCTGTTTCTTTTCTCTGAATGTTCCACTTAGGGTTTGAAAAGATTTGTGGGGTTTAAATCCTGTAGCTGCAATGCACCAACAGTTTTTCGTGACTGGAAGTAGGGAGGGTTTGTGTATGTGTGGACGGAGTATGTTTGGGTATGAGTGTAGCTTTGATAGATGTGTGCCAAGAGACCTGCATGTGTTACTCTGTGAGTATCTTCCTCAAACATTATTTTGCATAGTCTGAGGAGGCAGCAAATGAAAAATAAAGTTCATCAGTACGGAAACACTAATACAGCCTCAGCCTCTTATGTACAAGTAAAAGGCAATGACCATTAACGCTGGGCTCTTTGTCATTTTTTAATACCACAAAATAAACATAAACATCTGTACAGTGCACAACCACATACACACAGCCACATTGGATGTCTGTATCGCCCTCTTTTTTAGACTTTTGTACCTGCATTATAAATGTGGGGCTTTGAAACATCCCAGTTCTATGCAAATATGGTTTATCACAGTGCTGACTAACTCATAAACTGAGCACATCTCCACATCTAAATGTAGAGAGAATGTTTTCAGTGATTTCATAAAGGGCATTCTCTTTTTTTTAGTTGCCCTACATGCAGGTGGATTGCAAGAAAAGGCGCCCACAGTCCCTCCTGGGGATCATCTCAATATACTGTTCATCTGCAAGGCGCTGACTGCAGAGGGCTGCTGTTTAATATTTCTCTCAGGCTACTGAATAGAGAATAAAGTGTTTCTTCTGTGCTGCACGAATATGCAATGTAGAATTATATTGTCTCATCCTTGAAAATCATCTTGAGGTTTGCTGAACTGTTGCAGTGTGTGCAGGACTGAATACAGTCTGTTTTTATCTGCTGACTGTGTGTTAAATGAATATTTCTATTCTTCATAATAATATAATCCACATTTGATGCCCTGGAGCAGTTGGTGACCTTGTGTTTCAGGCTACTTTGTCTCCTGTGTCTTTAATAAAATATAGGCTAATTATATTCCAGAAGTCTTCATTTTTAGCTCCACTGTCATCCCAAGGCAGATAACATCCTCATCAGAATACAGCAGGATTTATTTTCTGCTTGTACAGTGGTGGGAAAGGCAACAAGCTGGAGGGGCCTTCATCCTCATTGCATAGAGTCCCCAACCCCCCTGTGAAGCTCGTGCACGTTACCTCTCAACCCTTCTTCGACGCGCGCGCACGTGCCTCGGCTGCACCCTTCGCCTCCATCAACACTCAGTTATTCTTCTCTCTGCTTGGCAAACAGACAGCAGGGTCAAGTCAACGGTGGCCATCAAAACGGAAGCACCTTCCTCTTTCAAAATAAATTACCTTGATTTAGAAAAAATAAAATAACCTTTTTGGGGAGAAGCTCACAGTTCAGAAAGTAAATAGTTAAGAAAATACACGTGTGTGCTGACTACAGGCTGCATTTTATTGTATATATTGCATATGTATATACTATCACATTTGCATTTAAACATTTGCAGTGGCGTGCATAGGCTTTTTGAAGGGCGGGGGTGAAAGGGAAAATGGCACCTACAACTTGTTCTCGCCACTGAAGAGGGCACTTCAGTTCAGCATGTTTTCGAGGGCATTTTATCATGTTTAACCAGCCAGCAAAGCAGTTTAATGTGTTTTTTTTTTCAACCCAAGAGGACTTTAGTATTTAGTGTGTTTTATCAACCAGGGGACACTTCATCACGTAATTTTCAGCAATCGGCCCCCTCCCCCAGTGCACACCACTGCTTTAAACAGCTGTAGAGTCAAGCAACACATATGTTAAATGCTGTACCATGGAGTTTTTATTAGACCACCAAACGCACATGTGGTTTTATTTTGAAAATAAAAATCGGAAGTTATCTGTTTTGGAGCCCTTGACGTAGCTACACACACACACACACACACACACACACACACACACACACACACACTCCGACAAGCTGGACGGCTGTCGGCGCACAGAAGATGGTGGCTGCCGCGGCCACTGATGCCCACCGCCCGGACAGAGCGCAAAGCTTTCCGTGCAGGTGTCGACGCAGCGCTCAGATAATGGAGAGGAGAGAAGCGCATCTCACTGTGGACGATGCAGGGAACGGACAAGGTTGGACAATGCAGCAGCCCTTGAGCCATTAGGCGGTACTCGTCCTGGATGTAAGGGGAAATATTTGGAGGCACATGGAGGTATTCTCCGTTGTATCCCGTGCAATTCAATTAAAGTGGCTGGATGAAGGCAGCGCTCAGCTTTGACCTGTGGGACTCTTGCTTTGGGAGGGTGGAGGTGCAGGTAGAGCGGGGGAACGTGGAGCGGAGGTGGAGATCTTTTAATTAGCCCGACTCTCTCTAGGCTCTGTCGTCTGTCGTTTAGAAAGGGGAGCTGCCTTGGGCAAAGTTTACTTCAGAGGACAGGAGACACTGGACAGTACTTAACGCAGTGTGCATGTTGTTTTCCTGAGCTGACCGGATGACAGGATATATGCTACAGCCAGGAGGAACCGGCATGATCACAATATCTGGACAATTTCCTTGGGCTCACTGTGACGAGTTGGCGACATTTGTTGTGACTGTGGACAACAAAGAAACACCGATCAGCACCGATCCAAGACCAGTTGGCGCATAGCTCCTGGAGGAGCGTGTCCACACATTGGCCGCTATCTTGCAATAAAGCAGTTTATCGGGTATTTTCTGCGCGCCACGTCTCATGAGTGTCTCTCCCGCAGCCCTCTGTGCGCTGTCCTCCTCCTCCGGGCTTGGAGACGCAGCGGTGGCGGAGACTCTTGAGTATGAAGTCAGGAAAGGACGGGGCTCGGTCCACCGAAATAGTCGCGATTAGGCCCCGCAGCAAAGGAACGGGTATAAATAAAAGCGCTGACGGCAGATTTTGCGCTCACATTCCTATTACCGGGTGTGGATCTGCGTCTTGGAATTAAAAACTGGCCTTTTCGATCAAGATGGCAAACAGCATGTCCAGTCAGAGCAAACACTGCGGAGGAGCTGTTTTGGACCAACTTTTGCCCAGACCTGTAAACTAAAACCTTAAATTAATGAGCTTATTGCTGTATATCACCAGTGGGACTGAGTGAAGAGGCTCTTCAAGAAAAACGCACACTGAGTGGATTTGTTATTCCACACTTCTTATCCCCTTTAAACATATGTCTTCAATTCTTTAGTGTGTCTTTTTCAACTCTCTCCACTTAGTATGCTCTGAGTTTTCCCAAACACGTTTCCAATGAGTGAAAGAGAGATATAGCAGCGAGTGAACCTTGCAGTCTCAAGTGCGTCAAAACAGACGGGACCGTACAAGGAATGCAGGGACTGACGTCAAGAGAGGCAATAATGAACTATTCATGCTCTTTGGAGGGTTTGCTTGTCTTTCTACAGTCACTACACTGCTAACCAAGTGGAATTTTCTCTGAAAAGCTTTTTTGTGCTCTTCTTTTTCACTTTTAACAATCATTGCCCTAGTTGTTCTACTGCTGCCCCATGCTTTGCCTTACTTATTTATCAGCTTTAACTTTGAAATAACTGTCCCCTCTGCATAGTCTTTGATTTTTTTTTTTTGGGGGGGGGATTAAAAAGCAACATGGCATCTCCCCAACATCAACAACTGCTGCCTCGCAACACAGAAGTGAGCTGTGACTCAAGTGGAGATGGAGGCGTCTCTGTGAGGATTGGCAGTAGTGTCAAGCACAAGCACGGAGGCGGGCCGCTGGGTTCAATCGGAGGAGGCTTCATGGGGGTATCCAAGCACTGCAAGTACAGCATTTCCTCCAGCTGCAGCTCCGGAGAATCTGGAGTCAGGAGGCCGGTGGTCCGGAGCTTTCGCACACAGAAGAAGATGCCTCAGCTTTTTGAGAGATCTGCCAGTCATTTCTGGGACCCAAAGTTTGACTCTTCGATCCTGGAGGAGGCGTGTAGAGAACGGTGTTTCCCTCAGACCCAGAGGCGCTTTCGCTTTGTGCTCTTTTACCTGGTGGCCTCTGCCCTCCTCTGGGGATTGTACTTTGCTGCCAACCCTTCCCGCTGTGACAGGGCTGCCTTTCTCCTCCCCACTGTGTCCTTCCTCATTTTCTGCCTCCTCCTCTTCCTCTTCACTTTTACTAAGCTCTACGCTCGCTGCTACAGCCAAGCGTCCTTGCTGCTCATCATTGTAACCTTCACCCTGACCCTGGCCCCCCAGATCCAGACATCAAGCTTCACGGACCCGGAGACTCCCACGCCTGCACTGGAAGTAGAAGAGTTCAGTGGCATGGGGCCCATATCCAACCTGTCCTATGACAGGCCTCTGGGCAGTGACTCCTGGTCCCCTTGTCTCTCTCCTGTAGGGACCTTCTCTCTCTGTATTGAGGTTCTTCTGTTGCTATACAGCGTTCTCCATGTTCGCCTCTACGCGTCTGTCCTGCTCGGGTTTCTCTACTCTGTCTTTTTTGAGAGTTTGGGCTGGCTGCATCTGACCCAGGCTGGGGATAACTGGAACTTAACCTCTCAGTCAGACTGGGATACGTTATGTTGGCTCGGCCCGGCCAAAGCTCTGCTTCACCTCTGTGCCCATGCCATCGGCATCCACCTATTCATTATGTCTGAGGTACGGTCACGCAGTACCTTCCTGAAGGTGGGGCAAGCCATCATGCACGGCAAAGACCTGGAGGTGGAGAAAGCCTTGAAGGAGCGAATGATCCACTCTGTCATGCCTCGACTCGTGGCCGATGAACTGATGAAGCAGGGTGACGAAGAGATAGGTGATCATTCTGTCAAACGGTACTCCACCAGCGGGGCAGCAGCTGCCATCTCCAGCCCGAAAAACAACAAACGTAAGAAAACCTCAATCCCTCGTGGCCAGATTATCTTCAGACCCTTCAACATGAAACGGATGGAGCCTGTCAGCATCCTCTTTGCAGACATTGTGGGTTTCACAAAAATGTCAGCCAACAAATCTGCCCATGCCCTTGTTGGGCTTCTAAACGACTTATTTGGACGTTTTGATCGTCTCTGTGAGCTCACCGGCTGTGAAAAGATCAGCACTCTCGGAGACTGTTACTACTGTGTGGCTGGTTGTCCTGAACCCAGACCAGATCATGCCTATTGCTGCGTGGAGATGGGCCTGGGCATGATTCAGGCTATTGAACAGTTCTGCCAGGAGAAGAGGGAGATGGTCAACATGAGGGTGGGTGTCCACACTGGCACTGTCCTGTGCGGTATCCTGGGCATGAAACGCTTCAAGTTTGATGTCTGGTCAAATGACGTCAACCTGGCCAACCTAATGGAGCAGTTGGGAGTGGCCGGGAAGGTCCACCTGTCGCAGGCCACCGCCAACTTCCTGGATGACCGCTACCAGCATGAAGACGGACAAGTGATGGAGAGAATAGGACAGAGCGTGGTGGCTGACCAGCTCAAAGGTAGGCACACTGTGAAAATATGGTGTGAATGACCCTGTGAAGTAGAGATGTAGTGACTTAAATACATTGTTTTTATTTTAACTCAACAGTATGAAAAAGGGTGACTTCATAATAAGGATAATATAACTCCACAGCCAGCAGCAGTTGCTACAAATTGGCTGCAACAGTGAGACTTATCACTGCAATTATTCCCCCATGAGTTTACAAACCTTTCCAGGCATTTTTAGGTGCTTAATGTGCTGTAATGTCTCTCTGCCATCCCCAAGAGGAATTGTGTCTACTTATATCTATATATTCAAGATTCAACATTCTTTATTGTCATTATGCACCCATAATGACATTTTGTAGAGTCTCTCAGCTTTAGGACACACATAAATAACGTATAAAAATAAAGATATAAAGGACATAAATATAAAAATAAAAATATAAAATACAAAATATAAAACACCCGTATTTGCTGAGAAGTGATATATACAATAAAAATGCAATTTAAAATAGGAATAAAGTATTTACAGCAAAAATGTATTACTTGCAACAGAAATGTCTATTATATATACTTATATGCGTATCTGCAGTTCACTCCTCAGGTGGATCAGAACAGTGGCATTTGCTTTGGTTACACAGGTGGGCTGGCAAGAGTTTGAATCTGTTACATGCTCTCTGTTGTTGGTATTATGTGACTGTATCACAGACAAAATGCCATCTTCTTTTCCAGTCCTCCCCTCCATCCTGTCTCTGCGTACTCTCTATTTTCCTGTTCCATTACATTGCCTTCCAGACGTCCTCGATGTGTCCTGTTCTCTTAACATCGCTCTGAAGTCATGGGATTGATTTAATGCAAAATGTTGCCTTCTCTAATAGAGATTCGCCCATGGCTTTATCTTCACACGTCTATCTTATCTTCCTTTTTCTGAACCTTTAAACTTCTTGATTGCTGCTTTTACTTGATACTTTTATGTAAATCGCCCCAGTGTAGCTAAATGTTGGTTTAATGGCTCTTTTCATCGTTCAAGGCTCACTGATCCATCATGAGCCGGTGTAAGTGAAGTGACAAGAGTGTCTGACGAAGGTAGCACGCATGGTGATCATCTGCTCTTTTGAATTAGCATTTCAGGTTTATTTTTGTTTCAATAGGTGCCAAATGCGCTTCCTTGGAGGGTGCGCGTCTGAATTTTGTGCAGAGCATTTCAGGCATGGATTAATACGAAGCGATAATTCATACAAATTAGCAATTCAAGCGTACGTGTTAATAATTTGTACACACAAACTAAAAGGTGTTATACCCGTGGGACTCTGCACACAGATTTCCATTATTTTGGTCTGGAAATCAGGACTGTGACCTGTCTAGGAACAAGATGGATTGAAATTGTGTCTTGTTTACCAGCTGCAGCAGTGATTTATGGGCCTGTATTTCCCCTCATCTGTTAGATTAATGAATGACTACCACTCTGGCTCTTGTGTGAGGATACATGTGTTACCCGCAGAGTTATCTCACCTCTTCCTCCTGCTCTTTCTTCTCGACTTCTTTCTTGCCTCCATCATGTATTGAGCTCTCCATCCTATAATTGAGCCTCTCCCTGTAGATCCGTTGGGCCAGTGAGAGCACTGGCTGTCAGGACAGAGTTTTGCTCCAGTGCTGTAAAATTTCCTCCACTGTCTGGCTCAGTCTGTTAATCACTTGGGTGCCATTGCAGCAGGCATGGATTCTGGCTGGTACTGGTCCCTCTCGCCTTACTCAGAGGTAAATTACTCTGACCAAGGCACTTATTGCAGTGCAGCTGTCCTCCATGTATTTTTGATGTCCTTTTTTTTTTACCTCTGCCAAGCAGATTATGTTTTCACCGGGGCTTGTTTGTTTATTAGTTGGTTTGCAAAGTAGCTCAAAAAGTTGTGGATGGATTTTGACAACATTTTCAGAGTTGATCCGAAGTGGATTAACTTAAAACTGAGTAATTTTTGGTGGTGATCAGATCTGATTCAATGGCACCACCAACAATTTATCAGTTTTAATTTAGTCCACTTTCAGCCAATCCTGAAAATGTTGTCAAAATCCATCCACAACTTTTTGAGCTTCTTTGCAAACCAACAAACAAACAAACAAGCCCCGGTGAAAACATAACCTCGTTGGCGGTGGGGGTAACTTTAAATAAAAGTCACCACTGCTGCCTTAGCGGAGGTCTGTGCTCTCTGAGTGCTTTTCTAGTTTAGCCAGTGTGATGTTTTGCTTCTTCTCAAATACTTTTGAGTGATTTTACAGTTCAACTATATCTTCAGAGTGAATTTTTTGTTGTTGTAAGATCCTGTAGGTGGACGTGTTTATAAATGTTTATACTTTCTTATTTATAGCTTCCTACTGTCATTCATATGCTATTTGTGGCTCATTGTGGCAGAGGTTCACATAGGGTGCAACCACTTGTGGTCAGTTGCAGCTGCATCCTGTTGGCTCCTCAGCACTGACTAGAGGCCTGTGGTTTTAGTCACAAATTGAGATGTTGTGGCTCGTTTTACATCCCACTGACTGATAGCTGGTGTCTGGGGTTAAGTAAGACAATTTAATAACATGCATACTGTCTTTTTGAGGCTCTAATTAACAATTATTTTAATTAATTTGAATGAGAGATGATGATGATTTAATCAGTGTGAAATTTGTTGATTCATTGACTAATGATTAACTAATTGATTATTTAAGTATATTGAAGTTGGTTTCCAATCATACAAAAAAGAAAAGAAAAAAAAAACATTCTGAAGATGCTTGAACTAGAGAGTTTTGAATTTTCTTCTTTTGACTTAAACATCCATCCATCCATCCATTATCTACTGCTTATCAGGGTACACAGGGTACACCCTGGACAAGTCTCCAGTTCATCGCAGGACACATAGAGACAGACAACCACTCACACTCACATTCACACCAACGGTCAATTTAAATTAACCAATTAACCTAATCCCAATGTATATTTTTGGATGGTGGGAGGAAGCCGGAGTACCTGGAGAGAACCCATGCAGACACGAGGAGAACATGCAAACAGGCGACAGCACTTTTAACAGTAAATCTAAAAAATATCACTTAAACTCAGCTGTCGTTTCTGATATTTTATGAATGATTAAATGATTAATCTATGAATTGGAAATAGTTGATAATGGAAGAAGGAGTGGTTTAGCTGCAGCCCTGTCCTAATAGATTAGATATATAGACAGAGAGACACTTATTAATCCTGAGGGATATTCACATGTTGGAGGCATCGTCTGAACAGTGCAGCCCATACGGCTTTCTGTGATTGTTTGTCTCCATGAGGAGCTGCACAAGAGGCCAGATGTTGTTGAGCGTTTTTCTTTACTGGAAGAGAGAGCTATATTTGGCTCTGTTTCTCTGGAAAGTACCTGTCTATGTCCTTCATTTTGTGCTTAATGCAGAATGATGGCACCTGCAGAAGATTATCCCTTTGGAGGAGACTGTCAGTGTGGTCCTATTATCTTTCTGCTGATGACAGAATCACCGCAGAGAGCCTGGAATGGTTCTTCTCCCTGTCAAGCAACCTTTGTTTCCATGGGAAATGCAATTTGTGCATGTGTGTCTGTATGTGTGTGTGTGTGTTCCGGTATCATTGGAGAAAATGTTGCTACTAGAATCCTGACTGTTTCTTGCTTTAATAAGTAACAGCTAAGCCTGTCGAAGTTAAAGCATTAATGCGATTAAGCTGCAATAACGCTGTGTTTATGAAAAGAATGTATCTTTTCCTTTTTGTACATTTCACGTTACAAATTAATACTTTAATGATACTCTGGTGGATTATTTGTTAGCGAAATTACAGGAGAAGCTTGGACAGATTTAAAAAATATGTTTAATCTAATTCTGTCAGCATGTTTGATTGTTAGTTACGACTGTGATGTTGGTTTCCTTTTTTTCTTTCCTTTTTTCCTTTTTTGATTTTTTTGAATGGAGTTCTGCTTCATGACCTGCCAGCACATCTCTTGCAACGCATTTCGGGCAGTTTGTCCAAGTAGAGTTACTGCTGCGCAAGTTAACGGGTTAATGCTGATAATGCTGCGAGTCTTCCAGGTTATTGCTGTACCTCAATGAGAATAAATGTAGAAAAAAATATCAGAAATAACCCAAATAAAAACGTGTTGCTCAGCTTTAATAATCTAAAGAACGTTTTCATTCTTTTGTATAATTGCACAGCCCCTTTCCACTAATACTCATTATGTATTGAGATCAGTAATCCGCTGCCTCGAGGTAAGCCATGTTCATATTTGTGAGCATGACCTTTTCCAACTAAACTGCTGAGCGAAGCCATGCCAGACGGCAGCATACACCATATCCCTCCTCGACCTGCTCTCGCCCCGTTTCTGTGCAGCAGATTTCTAATAATGCAAGACTTGGTAATCTTTCAGCTGATGTGATTAATATTAGTAATCATCATCATATTTTCTCACATTGGTCTGATGTTATCCTGACCCAGAACCCACCACCTGCCAGCCAGCCGTTATGTATCACAGCAAATTATATTGATTGCCTATAATGAGGCTGTCATGGGCTGTGTTTATTTATGATGAGGCAACAAGAGAGGGTTTCATGTTGTGTGGATATCAGAGAGGCCAGGGGTTGTGCTGTCTCTAAAATGGAAGCTCATTATCTCCACGATATTAATTTGTCCAGAATCCTTGTCCACCTTTTTAAGTCTTCAGGACAATAATGGAACAGCTACACTGGAATTGAATTGAGCACAGAGCAGCTACGAATGGGTCTTGTGATGAATATTCTGTGTATTACTTCATGCTCTGCAGCCTGGTATTGGTTATCGGGCCATTTGTGCTTTTGGGAGACTTGCCTGCACTCATTCACACTCACACTTCTGAATGCCATTCCATAAAGACGTGCTGTCAGTCAGCAACATGTACAATATTTGCCTGAGGCGCAGTGGAGAGTAAGGTATAATGGCTATATACGAGGCTGGTTTTGAGTTTACACACCCCACAGGGATGGAGAAATGAAGGTGATAGAGAAAAGGGTGGGGAAAGCAGATGAACGGCGATCAAATGTGGTCCAGTTCTGTTTTGTGCCGAAACTCTGCTTTTGTCCAATGGGGTGATGCCTGGCCACCATTTACATTAAGCCTCCATGTAACTGGACCTCCCAGCATCGAGCTGCAGTGTGAACTCCCGAGCAGAGAAAGGGAGGCTGTACACATTTAAGCCTCCTGGATTTCACACCTCAAGTGCTGTGTGCTTATGTGTGTGTGCTGTCAGTCACACACTGCTATACTCCACAAAAAGTTAAACGATTTGGCTTTTTCACCCTCTATATACACACACACACACACACACACACACACACACACACACACACACAGCTGTCTTCTCCTCCTGCCAACAAATCAAATACCTGGCATAATTTTCGTCTAGACTCTGGAGCCTTGAGTCCAGATCAGTATGCACACTCAGCATTTAGCCAAAGTGCAGAAAGACAGGGGAGGGGGTTGATAGTGAAGTGGAGTGGCTTACTACACTAGAGGTAAGGAGCTGCAGACTTAGAGCTGGAGTATGGTTAGACTGGGGTGGCAGCTGCTGGGATGGTTTATAAAACCAGTGCTAAATGGATCCCGGTATACTGCGTCCTGCCCTTTCAAGTGTGGGAGGGCCACGTGGCTCTCCAGAGGCTGCCAGGGAACAAACTGCCAGGGGGGCTCTAAGCTGCTATATTGTATTGCAGTGACCGAGCCCTGCCCTAGAACACCTTGGCTCTGCATGGGAGATTACAGCCCTGCCTGTTAGCGTAATGGCATAATACATCACACTGCATTGTACGGTATTGTGCTGCGTGTTGTGGTTTCGAGCGCAGCATGACATGTAGCCCACAACAGTGCAATCTCATCATTTATCATCTTTGGCCTTGTATCATAATAAGCGAGTCTGCAAAGCTTTGGGATCCCTTGTCATGTCCGAACTTGGGGCCATTGTGGCAAGGTCATTAAAGGTCTACAGTGTGGTGATTAATTCGATTCTACAGCCGCAGTCATTTAGGCTATCTGCTGTGTCACACTGTTACTCAGCAGGATTGGAGTACCTGAACTTGTGCAGCAAGGGTATTGCTTTCTGATTCGACCCAGCAAGCAATATCAGATTTGTACTCAGGTGGTGTAATGGTTTTCTGGATCAAGAGCAAAAAAGCAGTGTTTTGTTTTGCCTGCGTGGCCCAGTGAACTTGCTATTGCACTGATACCATAAGAGATTTTCCTCAGAACGTCTTGTTGTACTCCACTAAATCTTTACAGACCTCTCAGTCCCTCTATAGGGGACAGCTGTCCTATTGGCTTAGCGGTGAAGTGACCGGCCTCTATCTGACAGAGATACGCCAGGGTGAGGTGGATGAGAGAGCTTGGTATCAGCACTAACAGTGTCTGTCTGACAGGGAGCCTCAGTGACATGGCCGAGCAAATACAAACACATGTAGCATGTGGAGTACAACATACTACACAACATGCTGCCTACAGCACACGCTGTCTCACTTTGTCTCAGAAACTACTCAATGTCAGTGGCAGTCCTGGCAAAGGTTGATGATCAGGTAGCTTCTTAATGGATTTATAATTAAGACTTTTTCTTAATTCCCTATTTTCTTTAAAGCATAGTATCTGTATTTTTCAACCTGAACCCTATTTTCCCATTATTTTTGTGTCTGACAACCAACAATTTTCAAAATTGGTGTGGTATTGAACAGTGCCATAGATGGCAACCACCGAACTGGTTGCTATGTAATCAGTCAGGGCAATTATGTGCTATCAATGTACGACAGGATCAGATAGTTATTATAATTGTTTGACAACATTATAGAAAGGATCCTATGGAGAAATCAAACATTTTCTTTTTCTTGTTCTGAAATCTTGCATCACATTGGCATTGTCGATATCAACAATTCAGCCATGACATTGAAAATCCTTTATACTAAACCACGATTTCTGTACTCATACGCAGCATCCACCTTCATCACCTGGAAACAAGTTGTTTGACAAAACACACAAACAGATCGGATCACGTAAAAAGAAACGAGCACTTTTAATGGACGTAAAATGAAGGTTTACATAGCAGTTCATTTCTAGTTCAACTGTATCTTCATGTAAAAGAGAATAAAGACTCATCTGTGAGACCTGTCACAGACTTAAACTTTTAACACACATAACCCTCCATTAATTCTCCTGTGGCGCACCTGGTATGGTGAAATGAGAGAATAATGTGCTTTGAGTCCACAATTCAGCTGCTCCATTAGCTTCCATTAAACTGGTGGGATAATGTTGTGAGTCCATGCATTGGTATGTTGTGAGCAGAGGTGATGTGGTAGATATTTACTTTCTTGTATAATCAGCTCATCACTCATTGAGGTTGTGTTTAGAGGAGGATGGGGAGGGTGTTGAGCTGCAGGATAATGCCTTGGATCTTTCTTGTCTTCATACTACAAAATGTGTAATTAGTTCATGCATTTTTAATAGCTATTAAACTCCTGAATAAAAGAAGCATTCAAACATAATTACCAGTGGAATTTTAATCTTTTCATTATATTAGAAGACAGAAAAAAACATATTTACAGTGCTCTCTTGATATACTTTGGTTTAATGTGGCTTCAACACAGCCAGAGATTGTAAAGGAATCATCCTGCAGCTCTCCTTCATTGCATAAACAGCAATCTGTTACCACCGTAGGAGTTTTTACATATGCAAATGTGCTGCTCGTGTATCTTCATGGAAACATAACTTCCCCTCCTGCAGACTGAGGGGAGAAAAGTGAGACAGAAGGATGGATAGTCGCTGCTTAAGGTTCATGTTAATGGCTATTGTGAGGCTGGAGCTGGCTCACAGTCAACACCGGCCTCAGCACGACATATCTGCAGCAACATACATAGAAACATACTGTACATGTACATACTTACCCCAGATCTGCACCCTAGGCCCACCAGGCTTATTGCCATGGCAACAAGCTATTGAAAAGGGCATAGGTCAGCTGATAACTAGAGGTTCTTTATAGAAGGAAGGACTGCTGCTCTGACTGGTAGAAAGAGGCCAAATAGACTTCATTCAGCCAAAGCTCTGGCTTTCATATTGAGGTAAAAGCCAAGCGAAGGCCTGCTAGTGCGTGAGCAGCACAAGAATAAGCCAAACATACAGTACGTAGTCACTCTTCGCCACCTGCTGCAGCTCTAAAGGACACCTACGCATACACACCGCGCACATTGTGACTCTCAACATTTGTAAACGCTGAAAAAGCGAAAGCTGTGTGTCTTTCTGCTGATACTTGGATCTCTACTTGTGCAGTGTGAGTTGAGTTGGGGTTAAGCTTGTTCTTGATAAATTGCTATCATGAGTCATTGATGCATCCTAAGCTTTTCACCTTTGTGATCAAGGGTACAGAGAATGCCAGCACTCTAACAGACACACAACAGCCTGTATGGACATTGACAGATGGAGCTCAGTCTTAAGGTGACACTCTCTCTCTCTCTCTCTCACTCTCACACACACACACACACACACACACTTTTTGCACTTTATTAAATGCACCCACACATGCAGCCGCACCCTGACTGTGTCACCGTCTCAGATGATGGGATTTGCATGGGCGGTGGCTCTGAGTGGTCAAACAACCATACTGGAAATTATTTGGTTCTTACCAAGATGCAAACACTTTAGATTAGACATGTTAGATAATTTATCTTGTTTTAAGAGTTAATTTCTTATTTTAAGTGTTCAACTTTACACTATAATCTTTAATTATGCACAGCCATATCTTTTATGTCTCAAACGGACAGGAAATATTAAAATGAGGTAAATAAGTATTAAAATAAGCTATATCTCTCCCCCTATGTGTCATCAAATAAATCTTTAAGATTTTAAATCTTTAAGTTTGAGCAACAAAGTCAAGTTGCTTGATTCAAGAGTCACACAAAACATCTTCAAGAATTTTGTATTTAGTATATTTCACATATTTTGTGTCTTTAAAAAAGTTAATTTTTAAGTAATCTCATCTTAAAAACAGCATTTTCTGATCATATGATGCTTATATTTAGTCTATTTCACTTACTTTGGGTCTGTCTCAGGTGCCTTACATAGCATCACTGCTCCCTGAGAGATGGGATGGGTTAAATGGACTAATTTTACGTATATGACAAATAAAGCTGATTTGTCATATACACAAAATTAGTCCCATTATCCCCATCCCTCAGGGAGCTTTATAAATACAGATTATTTCTAGATTTAACAATCTTAATTCAAGAAATCTTGTCAAGTGAAATTAACTTGTTGTATGGACAGATATGTTCACTTGTTCTGAGTACCTTTTTACTCAGATAGTGTTTTTATCTTGTTTTTAGACACCCTTTTTTTGCAGTGTGTCTTTTGACTTTTAATGAATACTTGCAGGACTTTTTTAAACTTTTAAACTGAATCCCTGTGGTTTGAAGTTTAATTATTCTATTTGTTCTTTTTTCACTGTTAGGCTGTTGAGTTGTGTTTAAGTCGCTGTCCGTGAAACCCCAACATTTCCAGATTTTGCTGCTTTAAATGAAAAAAAAATTAAATAACAAAATAACAGAGAAAATTTATAGGAAATTAAATTAAAAGTTGAATTGGTACTCTATTATACTGCTGAGAGGAGCTAAAATTAGTTTTATTGTGAAAATATGGTAAATTAAATCCACCTTTATTCACCAGAGTTTATTTTAATGTTTTGATCATCTAAAAATTTCAGTTGTACTTAGCTTCACCCTCTTGTGTCACTTTTGTTTGCACAGAAAACAAGATGATGACGGCCAAAAATCAAGACGGCAAATTGCAGAATTCAAGACTATATCCACATGCAGTCCATGATTTCAGCACTTTGCATTCAGGCACACTAAATATGAACACCCACACATGTAGCCGCTCCCTGCCTGTGTTTGTGGGCTGTAGTGACTCGTTAGCGTGCACAACAGGAGTGTGTGTGTGTGTGTGTGTGTGTGATAAATGGCTGTGTGAATTATGAATGAGGGAAGATGATGGGGGAGCCAGTCCACCCTGAAGCCTGCACTCAGCCTGCACTGTGTGTGTTTGTGTGTGTGTGTGTGTGTGTGTGTGTGTGTGTGTATTATACACTATAAGTGCATTTTCCCCCATGAATTATTTTAGTATATGTGTGTTTATTACAGCCACATGCCTAAGTGTTTTATTATTAGCAGCGCAGGCTGTGAAATGAATTTTAGTGTGTCGGGCAGCCTTAGGAATGAGGAAGCCTCTATTTTTAAAATGCTGGTCTCTCACATCCTCTTCCTGTTTTTCTCTGATTATTATACAGTATGATTTTTATATTCTTACATGAGTCATTTCACTTCTGACCCCTCTTTTCTTAGTTTGTATTGTGTCTTTTTTCTTCTCCTGTTCCTGTCCCTCTTCACTTTTCACTACCTACGCTCATCTCTTCTGCAGTCTTTCTTCTTCCTTATTATTATTTAAAATTATATTGTTTTTGTTGATGATTCTGAGAGGTTTGTTTTGAGGAAGTGAGCGTGGTTGTGTGCGTTGTAGAGCTCGAACAATTCGTTAATCAATTACTCAGAAATATAACAGCAAAAACAAGACACTTTTGGTGTAAATCCCATGCATTTGTGTTTAATGACACTGTCCAACATATTGTACTGAGTGGGACATTTTATTAACCTGACTCGCCAGCTGAATGTAGTTCCACTTAGCGCCACACATTCATCTGGACTCACAACCGATGGGAAGGACTTCAAGGAAGCAAAAAATGATTGAGCCAATCAGAATCACCGGGCGGGATTTTCATAGACGTGACGTAGCTGTTTTGGTTTTCCCTGCTTTACTCTCATCAGCATCACGGGTTGGTTTTGATGTGAGTGGTTTCAGTAGCACGTTATTAAAGATGACGGACAAGCGGTTTATCCAATCACATGCAAGGTTTTTTGATAAGGCCCCGCCTTCTGAAATACATCTCCAATGGAGCAATCCCAGATGAATGTGTGGAGCTAGATGGACATTCAGCTGGCGAGAGTCAGGTTAACATTTCATAGTTGAAAAATAAAAACTTTCCCTCTTGTGTAAGCACTAATTACCTCACAAATATCTCATTCCTCTAATGGAATTGCATGCTTCTTATTGGTTAATATACACATCAGTAGTGATGTATCTGCCACAAGGTAAGCCTTTAGTGTATGTTAGCAGGTGTAGCAGGTTCCCCAGCCTCGGGCTCAGCTCCCTCAGCTTCACAGGAGACCTCCCTCCAGTGTTGACATCCAGCTATCATCCTGTACTTTACAGCCACAGGAATCCCCCATGCTGTCACTCCTAAAGGCCACTCTCTGACTTACTGCACTGTGTGCTAAGTGATTTATTCCCGACAGAGATCGTCTCCTATCTGGTTCTCTTCATGTCACTTTTCCTTACTGCCTTTCCCTTGTTTTTTTCTTTTTTCCATCTCTCCATCTTGCTGCCGTCTCAATCTGCAACTGTTGAGTCACAGTGCTTCCTTTGCTGTTTTGTAAATGATGTCCTCATCAACAAACATTTTCTTAACAGGCAGCATGTCTAATTGTTTCTGGCCCTCAGATTCAGTGAACCTGTCAGTTTTGTTTTTTAAGAAGATGCAGGTCAACAGTTGAAGCCACCATCAACATACAGTATAGATATACTGTATAACTTGTCTCAATCTCAGAGGTTTCTGTGATGGATGCTGAGCTTGTACAGTAGTTAAAGACCTTTATTTAATCCTGCTATCAGTGGCTTGCTTTAGATAAAGAGTCCTCAGGGAGTAGCACGGTGCTCAGCAGAAGATCTATCTCATTTTCTTCGTCAGCCGCCAGCGAATATGCCATTAATCAAATCAATAATCATGAGAAGGAGGGAGATGTTTGTCTGCGTTTCACTTTCATCATTTACCCAGAGCCACAAGCTCGGACGCTGTTTAATCGATGGGGGCATCAGTAGCATCTCAGATTGAGATAATTCAGCATGTGATTAAACTGAATTTCATTTAGATGCAAAAATATTGATTGTTTTTTGTTTCAACTCCTGGAGAGAAATTAATAAGAAAATGCTCTTATTTTTTCTTTTTTAAAATGAAGACTGCAGTCTGAAAAAGGTCCAACTTAAGGTTTATGTCATCGTGGAGGAAAGAAACACCATACATATCTAATAATCACAAGTTTCTTTATATGACACCATTTTAGAAAGTGTAAAGCATATAATGCATTAAAGGTTTTTCATCGCATGAGAAGGAGAAGAAAGAGCATCATAAGGTGAATGAATAAGATAAAAAAAGGAAGTGAGCAGAACCTCAAACTAGCTTGTAAAATTATTTCTTATGACAGATTTTAATCATTATATTTAATGTCCTGGGCTGGGAGTGTTCTTTTATGGGTAAAGAAAAGACCATTACTGTTTGTATCTGCCTGTATTATCTGAAAAAGTGTATTGTCACAACTCTTATTCTGGAGTTTGGGGAGTCATGCCGCAGTGCTTCAACTCCAAAGGTGTTCATTTGTATTCAATCTTTGTCCTGAATCTTTTATTAAAAAAGTGAGAGATTTTTTTTTCTATTTTAAAACGAGACAATGCAAGGGACATAAGGAAATTACAACTGAAACAAATCCAGCAGCATCAGAGACATGGGAAGTGCAGCAACATTAGCACTGGGATGAGCATTCATTGGCAAAGGGTTCAACAGAGGAGAAGGAGAGGGTGAAAAAGATGAGATGGAAAGTGAGTTTGAGCATTTGAGAGGATGTCAGCTGTGGCAGTACCTCACAAAGAGGAGCCCTTATGGTGATGAGTTAAACAGATATCAGTTCAGACACAAAAACGAATGGAGGATAGTTGGGATGGAGAGAGAGGCTGATAGAAAGACAGAGAGTTACAGTGAGATTGACAGAGCAGGGAGAAAATACAGGCCACTGAGTAAAGGGCTGTATGCCTGTCTATTCTTCTGCCAGCAGACCATGGCAGCCTGGGACTGTCAAGGATGAAAAGATCGAAGACACAGAATCCAAAATGAGCGAAGGGTGTTACACAAGACAGACGCAGCCAAGCGAGTGTTAAAGACTTTGGAGAGGTGTCAAGTGTTTCTATTGTCGCTTTGAGTTAGCCGCGGTGGAGCCAGAATCAAAGCCAGGAACAAAAACACCGGCCAAATATGGAACTTGTGTTTCAGTGCCACCCCTGTTTACAGCCGAGGGGAAGAGGGGAATGGTATTGGCAGATTTTTGTCAATTGCAAAGGGATGAGAGAGCTCAGTGTTGTGCTGGGACAGTGAGTTTGTCTGTAAGCAGTGAAGCGCCGTGACGTAATTCACAGTTAAGAGACATGTTTTTTTTTTGTCCCAAACTTGGAAAAAGCCCACAAGACTTTGCTCTTCTGAGGCTTATATAGCTCATAGCAAGAGCTCACTGTGCGTTATCTGGGGTCTATGAGTGTTTGAGAAAAAAACTGTATTGGTTTAGCTGCTCTTCAGAGAGTGTACATATTGAGGTAGGCTTGGCTTTAGTTGTATCCAGACTCTAACTCATTGTTTGCCAAATACTGGTACTTGGCGCTACTTGGAAATGTCACTTTTCACAATTAAGCAAATCAGTTTGGTAGCTTTGCCCACTCCATCAGCATAGTATTGTTAAATAGTCATACAGGGAGGCAACCCAAAAAAAATATCTAATTCTAACTTTATTACATTATCAGCATCATTTCTTTTTATGCCTCGGCCATACCATTACTGATATCTCAGGAGGGCCTGGAGGGATTTTCATTACATTTGCCGCAAGCATCCACTTGAAATCAAGGATAAACTGATTCATATATGGTGGTCAAAGGTCACTGTGGCTTCTCAAAATTTGTTTATTGGTCTTAACTCAAGAATTCACATGTTGATTATGACAATTTCCACACAAATATCTAGGAAGAAATGCAATTTGACTGTGTTGCGAAGGCAGTAATTCTAGTTTTCCCACTAATTTTTCAAAACAAAAAGGAAAACATTCGTATTATTAAAATTTAAAAGGGTTGCTTGTAACAACAAGAGGAGAGAGGAGAGACGGTAATACTCTCAATGACACTAAAACTGTGTAGAATTCGAAAGATATTGATCTAGTTTGGGTGGTTGATATGGATAAATCTTACATATTGCATTATTAATATAGATTATGATATAGTACTTTTTGTGGAAATTCAATTATCAGTTAATTTACAGATAAACTAACCAGATTTAATCTGGTTTTTATTTAATTTAATCTAGTGAATAAAATGCCCCAAAAAGCTTCCATTCATTCATCCATCCATTCACATTCTATCATTCATTTGTCATTTATTCGAATCTGAGGTTAATAAAATAAAATAGTAATAATAATAACAATAACAACAATAATAATAATAATAATACACAAAACAAGACATTTTCTTGTCAATATATTGGAAAAGGAGTGAGTGGAAGTAAAAAAGTAAGTTACAGACTGAAACTAACATTTTTTACAGCCAATAAAAAGCAGTCCTACTTATTGCTTTAATCAACAATGGCCTAATTCAACCAGATATATTATGCTGTAGATATTATGCTGGTATAAACAAATTCCTTCCAGGTTGACAGATCTGTTGTTTTATATTTTTACTCTGTATCTGACAGGCTTCCTGATATATTACATAATGCTGGGCATTGATAACTTGTTGTTGTATCCAAGCCGAGTGTGCTTGTAAATACATGCAATCTGTGTTTAAGAGAATTGTGCATTTAGCTCTTTGCACTTGTTTATACATGTAGTAAATTGAGCAAAGTGTGAAACATCCTCTCCTCTAGATTATTCAGAAGGCAGTCAGTTGACTGACAGGAGACGCTCTGCCCTAAATTAACTCTGTGAATAATTCTTGGTTCTTAATGCATCACCAGTAACCAGGGCTCAGCAGTGTTCAGCTGGAGGGACAAATAAAAGAGGAAGGTCAGCGCTCACCATCCCCCACTCCCACCCGTCCTCAACTGGGGAGACACGCACCAACTCTGCTTCTCCTTTACTGTCAGAGATGACATTGCATGTCCCATGGTGATTCCTCGTGAAATATAGATGCTCCTCTCATGTTTTCTGACTGAATGAGTTCACTTATAGACAGCACACATAAGATTTTAATTCCACCACCACTACTGAACAACTCACAGATTCAATTCTTTCTTAACCCAACTTGAGTTGTTCCTTAAAATCTCTGCAGTGTGCAAACCATGCCACCGTAATGAGGTCCTCCAACCACCTGTCATACTGGACAGGTTTCCTCCTGCCCTCCTCCCCACAGGGACAGGATGTACAGTATAGTCTAAGACTGGGGTAAAGTGGAGGGATAAGGTGGGGGCTGCTGGCTGGCTGTAGTGCCAACTGGCATGGAGAGCCTCCCAGCTTGGCGGTGGTAGTTTCTCTGCGCCACCTGCTCCACTGTCCTCCTGCTCTGACACCTGGCCCTGGAAGGCAAACCTGTCATGATGAGAAGATAAGGCGCATGATATGTTTGTGTTTGTTTGTGTGTGCGTGCGCTGAGCCAAGCGTTTCTGCCAACTCTCCCTTTGCCTCCATGTTCCTCTACTTTTAGTAAACCTCTCTTGGACAGCAGCATTGGCTGTTCAAGTCCCACTCAGGTTATAAATGGACTTTAAAAGCAAAGGTGTAACTTTGAGATAAGCAAGCAAAATGTTTAATTTTAAAGCAACCTGTACCTGTAGTGTTCATGTTTTTTTTGTTTTAAAAAAAGAAAGCAGTTTACCTGTTCTCCCTTTCAGTCGAGGGTAAAATTGGATGATTTGCATTCAACTGTCTGTCTTTATTCATGGCTGATGGATTGGCTGTGTCTCTGTCCACCGTTTTGTGTATGGTCGTTTGGCGAACCTGGCCTCGGCACTGTGCCCCTCTTAGCATCATGTAAAGAGAGGCTCAGGGACGGCCATTGTCCCAAAAGAGCGTTGACATGCTGTGAGGATGTGTTGGTTGCAAAGTGCTTTTCTCATGCCGCTCTCCTCTGTCCTGAAACAAAAGGTCGCAGAGAGGGAGATAATGTGACCAGGCTCTCATGGGGAAAGGTTATTTACTGTTGCCTGTCGGCTGATAGCACAGAGCAGGACACTTCAAGTACCCTAGAAGCTTCCATGAATGATGCCTGTCAACGAGCCTGGGGTCATCAGAGAGGGAGCGGGTTGAACGTACATACATGTAGCTGTATCCCACAGAACATCAAGCAGATGTGCACACAGTGACCGCTGCATAGTCACGCACTTGCTCAGCTGGAGTGAAAAAAGGGACATCACATCCTTTCTCCCTGCTGCGAGGCCTTTAGAGCACAGCTGTATTCTGATGATGTTGGCCCCCGTTGAAGTGGACAGCAGAGCCAGCTGCTGTCAGGCCAGTTTATCATATCAGAGCCACAATTTACAGCTTGACAACCCTGCAAATTCCATCTGCCACAAGGTTGCACAGTAAGGATGAGTGTTCACCACAGAATGGTCAAGAACAGTTGGACAGCCATCTGCACATACCTGATGTAACCCCTCACGCATAAACACAGATAACATGCTGGGCACCTTTGCGAGCTTCTGTCATTGATTCATCTTTCTCCTCCTTGGCTGCTGGGACTCCATCATGTATCCACATTAACCTCTGAAAGATGGGCCGGGGTGTATTGGCATGAAATATGTTTCCCTGCTGTCATCTGACAAAAAGGAGCACTGAAAATCTCTCAGATCAAACCAGCAACACATTTATTTTGATATGAAGTTAAAGCCTAACAGGTGATGGAGAGGGCAGGCTGCAGCTTATCTCCTCTCACCTATAGAGGAGATAACCTTAGCTATAAGCTCGCCATCATTTCCTTCAGTTTTGAGAGTTTTAATTTTGAGTGTTCATCCATTCATCCATTTTTATCCAGTCTTGTATTCATGTCTGGCATCTTGTTTGTAATGGTTTTTGAATGCCAACCATTTTTAAAAATCGAAAGTGCCTTGTGCCAGTGTTTTTGCCCATTTTTCAGTCATATTTCTAGACCTACAGAATATTTTGTACCATGTCTCTGAAAACACAGAGAAGCTCAAACGTAAGAAGAGTTGCGCTATTTCATCACGGAAAAAAAACATTTGTTTTTACCTTGTTCCATTCTTGTTTTGTGTGGGGGAGAGTAGAGGCCACTTTCACCAAAATCACCACTTTTTGTACAGAATCCATTTCGCTTTCTAATCACGATCGTCTCCACTTCCTGCTTTGATCTCCGTGGCACATATTAACCCTTTGTGTCCCGACTACAAATCACAGAAGCCCCAACATTAATCACAGGCTGTGGCAGACCGTGATCAGCGACCAGCTGAATGATGTCGTCTTACATCAATGGCACTCAAAGAGTTAATAAGCATGTTTTTGTTTAAATATTGGGTCGTTACGTTCTGTTCGAGTAATGTGTCGCTGTGTGTATTATCTAACTTTAAACACTTCATTATCTTTAATAAGCTGTTACAGTGTTGGGGAATAGAGGCTGAACGGTCCAATGGTTTCTGATTAGCTGGACCTGCTGTTATGCAGTTTTATTATTACTCAGCGGTTGCTATTGCTTTTACAGCAGATATAGGATTTGCATTCATCGTGACTCTAAATATATTAATAAATAATGCAACGTGACTCAGATGCTTCAGTAGCTTTCGTGTGTTTCAGCCCGAAATGGACATGACTGTTTCTTTGGCTCAAGTGCTCCCAATCTGGCCTGTAGAAATCTCAGTGAACAGACAAGAGAACAGTCACACCAAGACAGATCTGCACCCACAGACATCATTTGACATTTTCTTTGCTGCCTTGTGTACAAGATATCTTTATGTTGAGGGAAATACAGCAGACAAACAAGAGAAACAGAGAGGAGAGGGAGAGGTAAAAACAATCCTGTTGACCCAAGAGCAGATGCAGAAGTCACTGTATGTCCTGGTGGGAGGCAGGGAAGGATTTGATTAGCAAACTAATGAAATCAGTCAACGCTGTGTGTGTGCACATTGTGTCTGTGGATGTGTCTTTGACACACAGTCACACTCACACGTTCTCGACGTCGTCCTCAGCGGCAGTCAAAAACTCCCCACAGTTCCCTGCTGCCTCTCCTTGCCGCTGTGTCATTCTGCATCACTGGTGCAGGGAATTAGTTCTTTGTTACTGCCGCTTACCGCCCTCATTTCCCGTTCCTGAATCCTCATCCACCTGGCTTTCGACTCAGCTACAGCGAAGCCGTCCATCTACACCTCCGCTCTGCCCGCACTGTGTGGCCTGGGTGTGTAGGTGGTTGGAGGGGGTGTGTATTTTTGTGAGCTGTCCCATAATTGCACTTTTCTTTGAGTGCTTGTTTTTTTTGCTTCTTGAGCTGCTTATCTCTGTATATGTATCTGTGTGTGTGTGTGTGTGTGTGTGTGTATGTGTGCGCCCTTGTGTCACATCTGTGAGTGTGTCAGAGTGCCGCCCCAGGGTGCCTCAGCTGAGGCGAGGCAGTGGCAGGCCTGTCTGAAGTACTTAGGGCAGACAACGCTCAGAGCCAGACTCTGCGGCCTCCTTGACAGTTGAATTATGTGGCTAAGCACATGGTCACAGGTACTTACCTGTGCTGCTGACACACACACACACACACACACACACACACACCGATACCTATTACTGTTTGTGGCTCACAACACACAACACAGTGCTGCATGGGAAATATGAAGTCACAAACACTTGGTCTCCTGGCCTCACTGGGGGATGAAACACCATATTTTAGGGCACAGAATCTGCAAATATGTTTTTAATACCTAAGAGGTATAGAGTTGTTAATTTAAGCTTTTATAGATTTTTAATTACTTTTTTGTTGAATTATGAATCATTTTGTAAATGTATAAACTGCTGAGCAAATTAAGTCTGTGAGAAGTCTGAATTTCATCAAGAATAACATACAACCACTAAAACAATTTGTTTCTGTTCAGGAATGACTGTAAAAAACTGTAATTTGGCATCTCAAAAAATCAAAAAATTATATTGTGTTTTGCTGTCTTTGACAATCCAAGGACAACAACAGTAATTATGTTTTAGCATGAAAGATATCACTTTAATTTAAGAGTGTATACATACTGGTTGATTAACCATTTCAGAAACATATTTCGCTAATCAGCAATACTGTTGTAATTTAGGGTGATCACCTTAGTGTGGGCGGAGGTCTAATAAATGTGTCAAGCACGTCATAGCATGTTTTCATATAATAAAGAAGAAAATAAAAGAAGAAATCTCACTGAGGAATATGCAGGCTTGTGCATATCACTGCATCCTATATATGCAGTGAGTGTAATGCCTCTTGTACATAAGCAGATAGATAATTAAAAGAAATGTTCCCCACATTTCTGTTTTGGGGTCTGTTTTGGTCAGGATGAACCTTTGCGCCACACACACACACACACACCTTGTAGGACTGCTGGAAATGATAGCATGTTGATAGAAGTGGGAGGACGCAGGTGTTCAAATATTTGGCCCTGGCCTGTTGTGTCTGAAACTGTCTCAATGTCATGGGGACCTCACATGCATGAACATTTTACAGAGCTGTGTGTACATAGCTAGATAGATAGATAGACAGATAGATAGAGGTCAGGTTTGTTCCAGTTTCATGTGAGATTAAGAACTGGTCTACCAGTGACATCCACCTGTCTTGCGTTTCTGTCTCTTCAGGTCTGAAGACCTACCTGATCTCCAGCAGGAAGGTGGAGCCTCACTCTCTGTGCAGCTGCTCTCAGCTGGGGTTGGCCGATGCAGATCTTCGGGGTCCTTCCAGGGCCCACACACCTGATGGAGCTCCTTCAGCCTGCCCCCTGCCTCCAGACAGTGCTAAGGTAAACATACCCTGTCCCTGAGAAAATGATATGAAACTGCAGCCGTGTTGCTGATGAAGTAAATGTGTTTCTGGGATCATTTTTCATTGTACATCAGTATCGCCCGAGGAAGAATAGTGAGCTGCATGTTCCGCTACAGCCTCTTTGATGTTCACCTCTTTGCTCTCTGTGTACTGTACCTTTTGTTTATGCGGGTATATCCAAAGCTTTAATAAATATTTAAATGTTTTTGCATGCAAGTAGGTTTCCCTTTGTCTTGAGGTGGTATAAAAGACAAAAAGAATAACTTAACAACTCCTGCCATTACCACATATCTGAATTGTGATTGCATGTTTTTGAACTTGGCCACCCTCTACAGCATCTTTGTTGATCTTCACTTCCCTTTTGGTGCACCTGTATGCACACGTCTCCATTAGTGTAGCTCCTCAGACCTCAGTACATCTGTATTAATAGGAATCTGAGAACAAACCAGAGGTCTTATTAATTATTATTAATTCTCCCTTGGCAGGCAGTTTGCGTAATAACTGCCCCATCTCCCGCTCATCAATCCAGAACACGTCCTTCCTGTGTCCTCCTCAGCTCTGCCTTCAAGTGAAGTGTCTCATTTGCTTCTAAAACCCCTTATAATTATCCTTAAAACCCTGCACTACTGCGCCTTAAATTCACTTCCAATTAATTTCTGTACACATGTGCACCTGATCCTTGCACAGATCTCTGACAGGCCAGGTGGAAGGGCTGCAGGGGCGATACTTGGGGATGAAGGGAGGCAGGAGAATCAGTGGGGTGTCCTCCTTGGTATGGTAATGAGCTCAAGCAGGGTGATGGGATGTCCTTCTCAATTCTCTCCGCCTTTCAGCGGTGACTCTTCCATTTGCAGCTTTTCATCGTCTAGCGTGACTCTCACACAAATACAGATATGGCTCATGCTCTCTCAAAATTCTCTCAAAAAGGCATTGAGGGCAGGTTCGATAATACATGTTTGCATGGTTAATGCAGTAACACAGTGTGTGCTATCTCTGTTTATTTACATCATATAGTGTGTGTGTGTGTTTGTGTGTGTGAAATCGCTTTCTCTCTCACACACACACACACACACACATTCCATTGTGTTTGAGGAGGATGAGTGGGATGGAAATAAAGACGTTGAGACTTTGTAGACATCTTCTGTGCCTCTTGTTTACTTTCCATCTCATTTTGTTCCTCTGTCACTCTTGTTGGAGTTGTCATCATTTCAATGAATACAATTTTACACACATTTGTTAGATGGTAGTAAGACAAAGTGTCACAGTGTGTTGTGCTGAAGTGAATTGCCTTTTTGCTGCCACAACACTGTTGTGATCACCGCTGACATGTTCTTTGTCATCTCGCTTTTGTCATTTTGTCATCCCCACCAAGAATCTTGATCTTGATCTGTGTGCCTTCCTTTCATGTTTTTCTTTGCTCACAGGCTTTCCTTGATCCATATCTCTCAGTGTATTAATTCTCTTTATTCATTTCTGCCTCCTCCCTCCCCACCCCCCCCATGTGCTGTATGTTTCTCCATACTGTCCGCCCCACCTCTACCTCCGGACAGTCTCCTTGCATGCCCTGCAGTGTGGTGCTGATACCAGGAGAGGATCAGGTTCTGGAGGAAGGAGCGGTGCACAATGGCTCCCATGACAACCCCAAGACCAACCTCAGCAAGGTTAGCCTGTTTTTGTTGCAAACGGATGAAACGTTTGAACAAGAGTTTGGCGCAATTAATGTATTACATTTTTTATTTCCCATCACATATTAGGGCATCATGAGCCAATTCATTTACTCGAGGCCAGCGGCAAAAAGAAGGACTTAAAATAGTTTAAAAGTAGAGCTGTGTGAGTTCCAGATGGAAGTGTGTCACAGACACATGCATTTGATAATGTAGCACACTCTCTAGCTTTATTACCTCCATCAAGGAGGTTATGTTTTCACCAAGGTTTGTTTATGTTGGTTTGTTGGTTTGCAAAACCACTCAAAAAGTTATGGACGGATTTTGTCGATTTTTTTAGGATTGGTCCGAAGTGGCCTAAATTAAAATTGATTAATTTTTGGTGGTGATTGGATCCGATTCAAGGTGATCAAGGTCAAATGAAAGGTCACGCCATAGTAATGTATGGGAGATTTTGCATATTTCTGAACGCTCCAGGGTGTTCAGTTTTCAGCCAATCATCACCTAATTTGGTAGATAAACTAATATAGGAATCCAGAAGTCACTGATTCAGTTTGGTCAAGATCAGTAAAAGGTCAATGTCACCAAGGTCAAATAAGCATTTTTAACCATAACTTCATGTAGGAAGGAGCTAGAACAATGCAACTGCTCTCAAAATATCTGAAAAAGAATTCTCAAATTGTATTTGCAAAGTTTTACTGGTATTTTGGTCTTTTTTAAAATTCAAATGTAACAAAATATAAAATAAAGAAAAAATAAATAAAAAGTGCATGATATTAATGTGAATACAATGTTATTCACACATATTCAGAGTATATGCTCTCTCAGAATGCTGCCTTGGTGGAGGTCTGCACTCTCTGAGTGCTTTTCTAATATTTCATATTGTATTATATTTATACTGCTGTGTATCATTGCTGACCCAGTTTCTAAAGCAGAGATCCCTTTCACCTCAGGACTCTTCAAATCTGAAGTGTTCCCCAGCGGTGTCTGCAGGACGCAGCCCCAAGGCTCTGAACGGCCTGCTCAGTCCTCAGCTGGAAGCCCTGAATAACAGCCAGACATCGCTGTGCGAGATGCTGCAGGAGAAGGAGAAAAAGACGTGGAGTGGCGGAGCCATGGGCATGGACCACTCTGCACTTATCCCTCTACGCTCCAAAAACTTCAGGGAGAGGAGCGACGCTCACTTTGTAGATGTTATTAAAGAGGACAGGTTAGAATGACCAGATGCATCTCTAAACTCATCTATATCAGCTGTTAATGTTAGTTTGTCCAGCCAATTTTAGGCTAGTTGAATATACATAATACCAACTGAACATCATTTCTACTTCCTTTCTTCTGTGCATGTGGCAGCCTTATGAAGGACTATTTCTACAGACCTCCCATAAACAAGCTGAGCCTCACCTTCCTGGAGGGGAGCCTGGAGTCTGCTTACCGGATAAGCTACCAGGAGGAGGTGTGTGTGTGTGTGTGTGTGTGCATATTAGTGCCAGTATGCCTGCACGTTAAATGATTGTACACGCATGTGTCTGTTTATTTCTTACTTTATCCATGAATGCTGTGAGCTCAGTGTAGTTGTGTTTAGTCTCGCTGTGAGTTTCACTACTGTCAGAGAAAAAAACTGTGTATTTCTTTGTGATTCCACTCATCTAACCTGTCTGCTGTTTCCACCTGTCAGCGTCTACCTGTGTTTGTGCATGGCTCTCTGCCTCTTTGTGTTCCTCTGAGTCTGTATTGTCTGGGAAGCCTGTTAGCACTGCGTTATTATGAGCAGACCGGTCAGGACTGCGGCAAAGAGAAATCACTGCAGGACCTTACAAGTGTCTTTTGTATTAGTTTGTGATGTCCTCTGCTGGTGTAACCTCAGTAGTGCACCCTCATGCTCACAGATGCAACTGTTGCCTCACCAGTTAGTCAAGAGTCGTTGACATGGGAATTAGGATAGATTTCAACAGATAATTATATTGAATTGTTGTTGTTTGTTTGATAATTATAACCTCCTCCTCCTCTCTCTTTCCCTCCTAGGTGGAAACCCAAGCAGCAGTGCAGACTTTCGCCAGTCCAACTTTCAGCTCTTTCCTGGACATGCTGCTGTGCTGCTCAGTGTTTCTGGCTCTCTCACTGGCTTGTTTCCTTCAACCGCTTGTCTCCCATCAGAGTTTGTCCACACCGGCTCTCATTCTGACAGCTTTCGCAGCCCTGTTGGAGGCTCTGGCTCTGCTGTTAGCTATACGGTGAGACGCTGAATACAGAGTATGGGTCTGAAACCACAGACTCAGGGGACAGTCAGAAGGCTGCCTTTATGTTTGGAATGTATTATTTCTTCAGACACTGCACACTCATTTTTAATCCCAAATCTGTAAAATCCCCAGATACATTTTTTCCCCTTTACTACACATTTTACATTTGAAGTGTGCAACTTAATGCACATGTGCACCTGGTTTTAGATCCATTAATTCAAAGACCTAACAGAGGATGGAATAACTAAATGGTGTTTATTGCATGCAATATGTTATGTAGAAAGAAGGCTGTCATGTGGACCAGATGTTTGGCATGAAAAAAAAATATGAGGACTATTAGTTTCCATGATAATCATGTGGCCATATTGTTGATGAGCATGCTTTCTATTTTCTCAAGAGAAAATAGAGTGGGTGGTGTGCTCCTCTGCTGTTAGTATAATTAAAATGTATTCAGACAGTTTTAGAGCAGAGAGAGAGAAAGATGGAATGTAGGAGACACTGGAGGGAAATTGCTGGCATGGTCATTGTTTCTCTTATTTGGCTTCCAGAGGAAACTCAGGCAAAATCCTTTACAAAATGCCCACACTTACATACTATTAATGTCATTTTGATGTACCCACTTTTAGTGTGAAATATATTTGTGAATGAATTGATCATCTTTACTGGCCCTTGCTTGTATTCATGTACTGACAAAGTGCATTGATAATCATGTCTGGAATCAGTTTACTGGTCAGGTTGGGAATATCAGATAATACGTCATAATAATAGGGCGGCACGGTGGTGTCGTCTCACAGCAAGAAGGTACCGGGTTCGAATCCAGGGTTTCTGTGTGGAGTTTGCATGTTCTCCCCGTGTCTGCATGGGTTCTCTCCGGGTACTCCGGCTTCCTCCCACCATCCAAAAACATGCATGAGGATTAGGTTAATTGGCTAATTTAAATTGACCGTAGGTGTGAACATGAGTGTGAGTGGTTGTCTGTCTCTATGTGTCCTGTGATGAACTGGCGACTTGTCCAGGGTGTACCCTGCCTTTCGCCCTAAGACAGCTGGGATAGGCTCCAGCCCCCCAGCGACCCTATGAGGATAAGCGGTAGAAAATGGATGAATGGACGTCATAATAATCTCAATATCAGTCACAGCTTCCTGTTTTTCCTCCCCCTAGCATGGCGTTCTACCTAGACAGCGTGTTGAATTGCACTCGGGTGCTGATGAGAGTAGTTTCAGGCTGGACAGCACGTCACATCATAGGAGCTGTCCTGGTGTCCCTGCCCACTGTGGCCGTCTTCTCCCATGTCACCTGTGACATGCGTCTCTCCATCCAGGTGGGTTTGACGTTTTATTTTTTATGTTTGGAAATGGAAAGGGTGTTTAAAATCTAGTATTGTTATTAGATTGTCTCTCTGGTATTTATTTGACTTTTGCTACTGATGCAGTAAATCACCTCACTTCCAGGTCTATTGTGCTCGTAAATGTCCATCTGAATTAATTAGAGTTCAGCACATGTCTTTTAAAATTGATTAACACAGTGGGATTTATGTGACTCTTGTATTCTCCCCAGTTCACCATGTTCCTCTGCTGTGCTGTCATCATAGCCATCATTCAATACTGTAACTTCTGCCAGCTCAGTTACTGGATGCGCTCACTTCTAGCAACTTTGGTGGGACTAGCACTGCTTGCCTTGCTTTTCAGCCCGCCCTGCAGGTATGACACATTGAAGACAGTGAGGAGAGATAACAATTTTGGAAAAAAGTGATATCTAGAATTTAATTGTGAGTTCAATAATAGTATAAGGAATAAACAATATTCTCATTAAAAAAGAAAAGAGCATAAGCATCTTTGGATAGTGCTGGATTTCTACATGTGCCTGATGCATTAATTAGTGCTATTTGTGTTTCATGTCTTTCAGTGTGGCTGGGGGTCTGTTTTTCTGGTGAGTACATTGATTATTATTGACAGTCTAACATTCAGATGTGTTTTTGGCATACAGTTGCTGGTAATCACTCTTGCCTCCCTGATGAACATTTGAAATTTTTCGAGGTACAAGAATCACGCCAAGAGCTCCTGTAGTTGTGATTATTACTTACAGCTGTAGAAGCTGCACATTTTTTTTATTTCGAGAAACCAAATGTTTATTCTACCCTTCTCATTTACTATTTTTCTGTTCTCTGTTCTGTTCCTCTCTCTCTCTCTCTCTCTCTCCTCCAGGTCAGCTGGCCAGAGCAATAACAGCAGCAGCAACAACAGCTCCATCGTCATATCGGACAGCCCAGCAGACCCAAACCCACAGGACCTGCTGGGCCCTGAGGCCTGCGTGGCCTTTTTCCTGGTCCTCCTCTTAATCTGGTTCCTCAACCGCGAATTTGAGGTCAGTTACCGCCTACACTACCATGGCAACGTGGAGGCGGATCAACACCGCATCAAAATCCAGAACATGAGAGACCAGGCTGACTGGCTCCTTCGCAATATCATCCCCATCCATGTGGCCGAGCAGCTGAAGGTCACCCAGAGCTACTCCAAGAACCACGATAATGTGGGTGTAATATTCGCCAGCATTGTCAACTTCAGCGAGTTTTATGAGGAAAGCTACGAGGGGGGGAAGGAGTGCTATCGCGTTCTCAATGAGCTCATTGGAGACTTTGACGAGCTGTTGCGGAAGCCTGCCTTCTCAAATATGGAAAAGATCAAGACCATTGGGGCCACGTACATGGCGGCGGCAGGACTCAATGCGCAGCAGTGTGCAGATGCGGCCCATCCTCATGCTCACCTCCGCGCCCTTTTCGAATTTGCCTTGGAAATGATGCACGTGGTGGACGACTTCAACAAGAACATGCTAGGCTTTGGCTTCAAGCTTCGCATTGGATTCAATCATGGACCTCTGACGGCGGGAGTGATCGGCACCACGAAGCTCCTCTACGACATCTGGGGCGACACAGTCAACATCGCCAGTCGCATGGACACCACAGGAGTGGAGTGTCGTGTGCAGGTCAGTGAGGAGAGCTACTGTGTGCTCAGTAGCATGGATTATGAGTTTGATTACCGTGGCACAGTTAATGTCAAAGGCAAAGGCCAGATGAAGACCTTCCTCTACCCAAAGAGCACTGACAGTGGCCCTGTACCTCAGTACCAACTCTCAGTCTCACCAGAGATCCGGGCACAGGTGGATGGCAGCATCGGGCGCTCGCCCACTGATGAAATTGCAAGCATGGTGCCTGTGACTAGTGGAAGTGCAAGCAGTTCCAGCACTATGGTTCTCAGTGCCAGCGCTGGTTCCTCTACTACCACAGGTCTTAGCCACGAGAAACAGGCTGTCAGCTGCGAAAGACGTCCCTCTATGGAAACCTCTCACACCAGGCGCTCTACGTCCCACCTAGAGGGACCTCCTCCTTCTGCAAATAACAAAGCGCTTATCATCTCATCCTCGGTCCAGCAAAACACATCTCAGAATTCCACAGCAGTGTCCCAGAAAGACATCAAGAAGGACAAATGCAATGACGACATCAATGTTGGAGAGCTAACCAGACTTTAAGGATTTACTGCAATGGCACTTATCTTTTTTTAAAACCTCTACCCTTTAAGCTCTTGTTCCTGCCTGTTGGCATTGGTGGAATCGCTACATTTGGTCCGACTAATCCCAGGTAGAATCAGAGAGAAGTGTCTTCTCTGTCAGCCAGGCAGCAGGTTGTTATGTGAGCGTCAGGCAGGAGCACACAGAGGAGATGTGAAGGCTGAACCTTCTCTTGTCTGCTCCCATCGTCTCCCATCATCTTACATAATTATCTGTACAACCTTTAATCTTAATAATTTCTTTCATATGTCTTTTAAGTGCCTTTAGAGTAGAATAATGTATAGACTAAGCCTTTTTGGGTAAGGGAGGAATCAAAGGGAAAAATTTGTAAATAGGCAAACTTTTTTGGGAAGAAAATCTGCTTTGCTTTTGTTACAACTTTACTTTGCGAACTATACTTTGCTATGATATTTTGCCTTTTATCAAAGAGGAGCTCACCTCACAAAATGAGAAGTGCTACCACGTGAGGAGAATCACAGTGTGTATCAAGTGAAGGCAAAGTAAGACGTTACTCCAAGATGTACGTATTAGTAAAATCTGCACTAGAATGCAACAGAAGCTGTTTCCATGATGTTAAGAACTATGAGAGAGACTAATCAACACAGGCTGAATGGGCAGCAGGTGTATTTGCATGCATACAGTGTGTGTATGTGTGTGTGTGTGTGTGTGTGTGTGTTTGTGTGTGTTTTGTATGTGTGTAGTAACAAGATTGTGCAGGGTTTAATGAGGAGAAGTCCCCGTGAGTTGCTCTGCTGACTTGGTGAAACTGATCATAAAGTAAATGCAGTCAAAAAAACAAAAAAGTGTTAGATGCTGATGTGGCAGCTTTTCCTTTGGCCTCAGCACGGTGGTTTCAGTGACATTTAATAATCAGTATGTTTGCAACAACGGCATCGTAGACGAGGTTAACTGTTACTAGTGTCCATGCTCGTTTGGGAAGCCAAGCTGTGTTAAGTGTTGATGAGTGTTTCATAGGATCCCACAAGGCTGCCGTACCTGTAGAGTGTGGATCGATTAGAGGAAACAACTGCCTGTAGTTCCTGCTATGGATTACACTGTGTGTTAGCTGATAGGGCTTCTATGACATGGATAATCAAAGTGGAATGTCACAAATCTAAATGTTTTATTGTCTTTATTGTTACACAAAACTTGAACTGTTCCTGGGAAGCTCCCCTGTCTCATTTCTATGATTTTTAAAAAAGACATTATTGGATGAAAACAGCTGGATGCATTAGCTGCATGAAACTCAATGTAATAGCACTGTAAATGCAAAGGCGGTGCCACAAATGTATTTGTTTTTCTGTGTGACTTGCTCTTTTGTTCTTCATTGTATCCATGCTGTTATGTCAGATCGCTGAGGAAATCAAACTGATTCAGCAGTTGTTGAGGTCACGTTTTCTCTCTGTCATTGTTTCTTTGCAAAAATGGATTGTGTGCTCAGAGGTAAAAAAGTAAGTTTCAACATGAAATTCACATCAGTGTCTTATTTTGTTCATTTCATAATAATGAGAAATTAAACAAACAATAACCAATATTGCAGCAATCAAGGAACAAATTTCCCTTTTGTCATCAAATAATGTATATCAACTGCCACATTTAACTTTACCATAATAGCTGAACATGTTTTCTGTGTGTGCAGATTGACTAGCTTGTGCCTTTTAACTTTGAACTTGATTTATTTTCTTCATTGTCTGCTCTGAGTTGCTTTTACTTCTAAAGAATATTTCTCAAAAGCTGTTGTTGTGCTAAGATCATGAAATTCGAGCAGTGCCTTTTCATAATATATACAGTTAAATATGAACTTGCCAAACATATTCAACATTAAATTCATTTCATCCGTCCATTGTGCGCTGTGCCTGTGGAGGCGGGTTGATTTAAATGCAATAATAATTGGTTTGAAAGGGAAAATTACCTTCTTTATGCCTATGAGCACACAACCCTTGTACCAGCCCAAATTTGTTTGTTATACTCTAATAAAGGGATGCTTTGAATAATTATTGTTATTATATCCATGGTCAAGTGCTTAATAGAGGTCATGATGAGTGTCAGGTAAAGTGTATAAGCTACATTTGCTTGTTTTTTCCTCTTTGATATTTTTTGATAAGCTCTTTTCAGCTATGTGTTTTTATTAACTCTGTGTATTTCTCTGTTTTTGTTTCACGACAAACATGGGCTTAAATGTTGATTTGGTTTGATTGATGGTGATGTTAGTGACGTTCTTACCCAGCAGAATGGCACACTGTGAGAATTTTGATGCCAAAGAGTGTTAGTGCCGTTGCTTGTAGTATCTTTATTACATTTTATCGCCTCCTTCTCCTTAATTTGCAGGCTGTGTCATTGCACGTTCAGGACAGGACATTTTATATACGTATATATATATATGTATATATATATATATATATATATATATATATATATATATATATATATATATATATATATATATGTATATATATATATATATATATATATATATATATATACACGTATATACGTAGAAGTGTATATATATATATATATATATATATATATATATACGTAAAACAGTATATAATCACTGTTAAAACAACATATTTGCACAAGTTGCTCACCTTTTATGTACAGAATGTCTTTTTATTGTATAGTATTGGAGCATTTTCTATAATTTATATAAGCGCATGTACTAGAGTGTTAAATAGTCTGGGTCATTTTAACAATGTTGGATTAATTCTTGTGTTTTTGCCTGCATGTGTGTAAAATCAAATGTATGAGTGTTTGTAAAAATGTCTGGTTGTGTGTGTTTTGGGAGGAATGCTCTAATCTTATCATCTCAGTAATTATGACATGTTAGGACTGTAGGGCTTCGATCAATACAGATGTCCTTCTTTCTTTCTTTTTTTTTTAAATTTAAACAAATAAAATGGGCGAGACACAACTAGATGTCTACAGTTAGGCCGTATTGCAATAGCCTGCTACAGCCAGGTTTTAATAAATGGTTGCTTTCTTTGAATTTTTTTTGTATATAGCACGCTAATAGATATGCGAGTGAAGGTTAAAAGTGAATAAAGTAAGTTGCTGGGAAATGTTGTCCGGTTGAGTTTATAGCCTGTACACGATGATCAGGTTCTGTATTTACCTGTGGTCATCTTAAGTACTGTTCTGTACTGTTTTGAAGTACTTCACTTGAGTGTTTTTTTTAATACTGTGTTTATACACTATACAACTCCATTGTCTTACTGTGTATCTTTTTTGGTTTTATATTTTACATATAAAAAAATCATAAAATATGAAACATGATATTGATTCTACTGCCCAACATAATATAAAGCCCCACCTAAAACCAGCTACGATATTAAATGCTGCTTACATTAACGTCACATTAATTCATCAGTGACATTAATCCAGTAATATATGCAAAATGGCAAGGATGGTTACATAATCAGTACTTACTAATTTAAATGGACCTGTATTTATTTACAGTAGCATCTTTGAGTACATTCACTATGGTGTAATAATTTGACTGCTCAGGAATATTTGAGCTTGTTTTCAATTATCAAAAAATATCACAACAGTGCTTCTGTTATTTTCTTTGCTTTCTGTACACGATATGTCTTCATCCAACCAGCTAAGCTGTTTGATTGTCACTGTCCTTTACTGTACTGTATTGTGTACTGACTGTACAAAAATACTATATGATTGGTAGATCTGAATAGGAAGTTGTTCTCACATAAAGTATCAGTACAGGGACACAAAGTTAAAGGAAGAGGTGTTCATATTCTTCACTTCAATAACAGTAGCAGTACCACAGTATATTAAGTCCTGCACTCAAAATTATACTTGACTAAAAATACAACAGTATATTTCGCAAAATGTAAAGAATCAAAGGTCAGTTAACAGAATATTTTATATTTTAGTGTCACTGTTATTGATGCATGCAATTGAAAGCAGCATTTTAGTGTTGTATGGTGTATTGTAGTGTGGCGATGATTTAAACTGCTTTATATGCTGCTTAATGACTCAGTGACTCAGTTTATAAGCAGATCTTATGCTTTGTATGGGAAAATAGATTTGAAAAATGAATCATATAAAAAATGAAATATAATAGAGTTTAAAGATCTTTATCATGACTGGAATCAAATTGATATGTATAGATTTGGGTATTTTATCAGAGTGAGTATTTTCTGTTCCTAGTACTGAGTGTTATGCGTTTGTAAAGTTTAGAGCAGGTAAAAAAAAAAAAAAGTAAATCCAGGGAGAGGCAACTTTGCTTGACGTACGTCCATATGACGCACAGTGAGACACGAGCCTACGTCAGGACGTCACAGCGCGTCGCCTCCCCCTCCTCCCCCCTCAGTCTAGCTGGGAAGAAAAAAAAACTTTTTTGTATCGGAGGAATCAACAGCCGCCATCTTGACGCGGCTCAGAATCGGGATTTCGGGGGGAGCATTAATTTTAAAAACCGACCGGAGCGACTTAGACCGGGCTCAAACGGCTTTTTTCGTGCGGAAAACCGAAGTGTTACTCCTTCCGATGAGAATTAATGCAAACATGTGAGGATTAGGTAGGTTTCTATCGTCTCGAAAGCCCACTGTATATTTGATTTCCCTTTTAGAGAGCGCCGTTTCTCGCCGTATCTCCGTCCCGAGACGCTATATTTATCGGGAGACAGCGACGGCAAAAATAATCCGCTTCATAGAAAATATTTTTTGAATTTTGCTCTTTTTATTTAAGCCCGAGGTGGATTTTATGGCTGCTCGCTTTGGCTACGAAAAAGATGATACTGTACAGACGTGAAACCGGCGATCAGCGGAGAAAGGGATTTGCCTACGCCTTGTGTCATATTTTATGATTGATTTTTATTTATTTTTCTCGAACTGAAATAATTTTTGGACACCATTATTGAGGATAATTATGTGGGTGTTGGGTGTTGGATTATCATGGGGTGATCCTCGGCGGCGAAGCGTGGCGCTGTTGCCTTTCTTTTGAAAGCTTTTTTCTCCAGGCAGCATTTCGCCAGTCTGCCAGTCAAGAAAGAGAAAAAAAAACCCACACACAGTTTAAACGCTCCTTTACGCGCAACGTTAGAAAAGGTTACCAGTTAAAACGAGCCAGAGGCTGACAAGTTGAAGTGATCCCTGCTGTTATTTTCCTGCATCATCATCATCATCACTCATTCATAAAATCGCCGACCAGGATGGCTGACAATCTACTGGATGTCGGACCCCCCACCGCAAAGCGACCCAAGCTCAGTTCACCTCTCTCAGTAGCAGATGGACCAGGTAAGCTCAGTGGATTTGACTTACTGACAAGGCTAACTTGTACCAAGAGTTGTATTTATTAAACTGTCCTTTCTAGCTGCAATGTAAACACTTTTAGGAAAAGAGTTACGGTGATGTAAACCCACCACTAGTAACCATATGCTCTGCAAACATCCCAGAGAAACTCTCCTATCAGGTCTGAAGGATTGTCTGATGAGAGCTACAGCTGAGAAAAAAAACAAATTGCAACAATAGTGTAAAAAGTGCAAACTCACTGTCTCTTCATCACACGGGAATCCATCATTAACAAGGAGCATACTCCAAACCATGTAGTCTGAAATTGCAAAAACTTGTGTCATCTGCACAAGTTCTTGAAGCCTCGGTCTAGCTTTCATTCTCCAAAATGTTTGAATGGTCTGGATTCAGATGCATCAGGGGAAACTTGCAGACAGGTTTCATGTGTTATAACTGTTCTGCTGCCAGTGTACTCAGTTAAGAAATGGGTATGTACTATAATGTAGCTTCTGAGCTGAGAAAACATGACAAGTGTTAGAAACTAGTCCATGGATCTACATCTTCACCAGGCCAGTCTGCAGAGCAACTTTTTTTAAACAAATATTCAGACATTTTGTGGCCAGCAACACAGTTCATAATTACATATAATAGCAGCAGATTGTATGCCACCCCTCTCATTTAGAACTTGTGGGTTTATGTGTGAGGTTAGTGGTTGGTGCAGAAGTTTGATTTATGTGAATAATTTAATGTTATAATTAGAAATTATGGTTTTATTCTTCAAGATATGCTACATATACATCCTCAGCACTATGGCCGTAAGGTTGGTTTTTTCTATTTACAGCTATTATCCAACAGGTGTATTTTTTTTTTTTTTTACCACACTCGTAACATTAACCCAAATTTATTTGCAGACAGATATTTCATTGACTTGGACAATTAAATGTTTTAACCTCCTAAAACCTGAAGATGGTTGATTTTCTGAACTGAATTAATTGAATATGACCTGGGTTTTAATATCTTGATGAACTTGGCACCACATTTGCAGTTTCTCCATAACTAACATGTGACTTCGCCAAACTTTTATCATAACTTTCAGTATCTAATTTGTCTCATCAGGACCTGTCATTTCATGTATGATCTGATTTTACGTGGATGTTATGTGGATAGTGACTTTGAAAAGGGAAAACTGTTGAATATTTCTGAAAAGTGGACTTAATGTGTCTCTCAGTCCATGTTTAATGACATCAGCTGTAACACCAAATGACAAGATGGTTTTTAAGAATAACACTGCAAGGGATTACTTTTTTCAATCCTGGTTAAGCTGCTGATATTTTGATTGTCCGTGATTGTCTTTTAATTGTATTTCAAACAATCTATGGGATGAAATTGACCATTCTTTTTTCTGTGTATCCGGTGCCAACCTGCAGTCCAAAACCCCCCAACATATTCAGTTAAGAAAAAAAATGTCTGTCTTGATAAGACAGTGTGTTGTCAGAAATATTTGAAGATCACTTTTTGCTACTGATCTAATGATAATATAATGGTATAATAATGAAAGAGCAATGGGACTCCTCCAATCACATTTTCCAGGAGCACAGGTGCTCCAAAATGGGGAAAAAAAATTAGGAGCACAGAAAAAAATTTAGGAGTACTATGGAATTTCTTAAATAACACAATTTTATTATAAACACTGGAATCACATACACAGTAACACACATGTGCACATACAGTACATATAAACACAGTGCCATGATGCACTACTGCAGCCCTCAATTAAACACAGAGAACATCCCTTGTTAAAATTAGTATTGTAGTATCAGCAACATGAAGTGAGGTGTGTCAAGAGCTGAATTTGATGATGCTACAGCGGATACAAGGGGAACGTTTTTCACTCTGGTGTTGCACTTTGTAGACGGTCTCCTCAAAGGTCGGTGCTAATTAGGAGCAATGTTTTCCGTGGAGCACCGGGGACACATCGTTTTGGAAATACGGTTGTAGCGCATCATGTGCCTCACCAACAGTGCAGAAATGCATCGTTTGCATCTTTAGTCCATACTGGATTTGAAGTACTGATCCAGAAAGTTCAAATCTGCCACTATCTTTCTAAAGCTGGTTTCACAATGAATGCGTAAAGTGCGGTGTGAGCGCAGAGCAGGACCACAGCGACCACGTTGCTAGGCTACGGGTCGAGCCCTGCCTTTATTTATGTGAATGAGGAAGTGGGAGGAGATGAGCATGAAGAAGAGTTTGGGTACATGCCACTTTGAGGGACGGCAGGATAAAGGAAAGTTTCACCTCGTCCAGGAGCCACAGTCTTGTGTCCCACAGCTCGTCAAATTGCTATACGGCAATAATCAGCCTTCCCTCCATCCTTTACACACATGCATTTCCTCCCTTTCTGTGCAGCTCCTGGCGTCTCTCCTGCAGCGCGCAAGAATGGAAATGCTATCCCGGCGCTGACTGGCGCAGACTGCTGCCACATACAGTACCTGTAGTTGGCTACTGCAGGTGGCAGTTATCGTGAGGCTAGTGACAGAGCTCAGGTTGGGAATGATTCTTTTTTTTTTTTTTTACCGACCTGGGCCATATTATTATTTTTTTAAGAACGCGGGTTGAAATCCGGGAGATTTACGGGAAAGTACTAAAATGGGAGGACGGTGGGAAAGAAGGGTGAAATACAGAACTTTCCCGGCCAAAACGGGATACTTGGAAAGGTCTGGAATGCACTTGTCAATGAGTGCAGCTTGTGCGTCTGAGAAGTCATCGTGTGTCATCACGGGAGTTCTGTGTTTTGCAGGTGTGAAAAAAGAAAGAAGTTGTAGGCTATGACTTGTTGATTTGTATACAGATGTGTGAAAATTTCATTCTACTTTGATCCACTTTGTATAGATTTATTTTAGGAGCAAAATGCGAATGAGAGGTTGAAATTTGGAACATTGGAACATCTTACATAAATAAAACCAATGGAATACAAATACAGATTAACTGCTGCATGCCATATAATCGATACAAAACTTTCAGATTTTAAGGGCAATTGGTCTAAAATTGATCCATCTGATAACGCAAGCTGGGGTCACTAGTATGGAGCAAGATAGGTAATATAAGGAGGGATGTAGAAATCTAAAAATGTGTCATGTGATTGCTTTGATTTGGGGGTGCTAAGCTAAATTCACCAGCAGTACACGAGAGTTTTGGTCAACCTTCTTTGGCTAGTTTACTGAACATTAACAAGTGCTAATGAATTAGCATTGCTAGTTAGGACTGACTGGGGTCTAATTCAGATTGTATCGAAGTAGTGCTATATCAAACTGCATGGAGCAGAGGTGTAACAAGAAGTGCTGCAGTGTTTGCACAGCTCATTATTAGGGGGTGGGAATATCTTGGCACCTCACGATTCAATTCAGATTCAGAGGTCAACAATTCAATTTTAAACTGATTGTCAATGCATCTTGATGCTATCATTTTTTAATGTATATTTCCATGTGTAATTTTTGGAAGAAGAAATGCATTCAAACACAATATGGAAGAAAAATAGTATGGGGAAAAATAGATAATTTTTTCTTCTTCTTTCTTTCAGATTTGTAGTGTTTCCAAAGTATTTAATTTGCCCCACACCTTCCCCTCTGCCTTATAAAATCCAGAAAGCTGCAATGGTAGCTTTTAAAGAAGCTGATGCAGGTCATAAACATTTGTTGCTGCCATCACAGCTGAAACTTTTTGAGCAACTCGCACATTTTTGGTGCGCATGAGTGTAAAGCAGAGAACCTGCAGGCAGAGAAGGGAGTTTTCTGTAGCCCTCAGCAGCAGGCCAGCAGATTTAATATGTAAAATTCTGATTATTAACTTATCTGCATCGAGACACAATTGTGCTGGAGAGAATTTCGGTGCATCGAAGAATTGATTATTTGTCCTACCTAGGGGTGGGCTATATATATTGTTTTTGATAATATCGTCGTTGTTTTGATGATGTGCAAATTTCCATTATTGAGTATTTGGAGCTGGCAGGATTCTAAATCTACAGAGCCGACCGGGACTCAGTGCTCTCTGGCAAATCGAAAGGTGGAGGTATCTGTTTTTACGTGAACGATGGCTGGTGTAATTATGTAACTGTGATGCAGAAACACTGTTCTCCTGATCTGAAAACTTTTTTCATTCACTGCAAACCATTTTATTCCCCTCTTGAACTCGCTTCATTTATTCTGGTTGGTGTTTACATCCCAACGCAGGACAACATGCAGGGGACACAGCACACACACTGACCAGATACTGAGCGTGGTCAAATGACGTGATCACATGACCTCTGGCTAGTATCCTCCTTGCAACAGTATAGCAGCGCATTTTGATGGCAGAGAGAAAATGCAGGCGCCTCCAGTCCCTGAAGCCACTGGTGAGATGATTTAGTGATGAGACTACCTCTCTGGCATGGAAATACGTTCACCTTTTAACACCCCGCTGGGCACTTGGAAAATTAGCTTTTTAGCACTTTCAGCGCTAAAAACGCACATTTTCAAGGATATTGTCTGATTTTCGTTATCGCCAAAATCCCCCAAAATATCGCTATATTATTTTTTGTACTGAATGACTTATTTACTGCTTATCTGCTTGAACAAACTGCCCAAAATATACACGACTCACAATAAGTTAGAACTATTATTTACATGAGTAGTTTTCCTATTTTTGTTTGGTCTGAAATAAATAATAGTTCCCTTTTGATATTACTATTGAGTGAGAAGAAACACCATTTTCATTGGCTCAATATTAATTACCCCTACAATTCATACAATAACAAAGATAGCACCAAATAACCAAAATTGATAAAGTCAGTTGTGGGTGTTTCCACCATTTGCCTCAGTGACAGCTTGAAAGTGACGTCTCCTGCTCCTCACTAGACTCATGATGTTGTTCTGAGGCAATGCTTCCACTCCTCCACAAGTGCTACACCCAGTACTGCCAGGTCAGGTGGGGTGGGGTACAAGCATCCAGTCGCTGCTTCGGCTGGTCCCAGACCTGCTCTATGAGGTTCAGGTCAGGGGACACTGCTGGCCATATCATACGAGGCACTCCGACTTCCTGAAGTTGAGCTGTGACAATTCTGGCACCATGCAGTGGAGCATTATCTTCCATGAACAAAAAGTTGGGGGTGTGGTGGTGGAATTGGGGGATGATGATGGTTCTATGATGTGTCTGAGGTAGGAACGTGCAGTGACTGAGCCACAGTCACCAAATCTGTTTTGTGCTGACTGGTGATGCCTGCCCAGACTGTTGCATCTCCTCCACCAAAGCGAACCCTGGGGACCATGTTGACCTTGGCCTATCGCTCACCTTGCCTTCTCCAGCAATGCTGACGACCATCATTTCTGTGCAAGGTGACCCAACACTCATCAGTGAACACTGCTGCATTGTCCAGGTCACATGGTTTTGTGCCCACTGCAAACGGTCACGTCAGTGTCTTGGTGTCAGTGGAGTCACCTGCAACGGTCGTCTGTCGTCAACGTCTCAAGCCAAAGCGGTGGAGTCGGTTGTGAATGGTTTGTTTGCACACTCTAGTACCCCTCACTTCTCGTAAAAAGGCCTGCAGCTATGTGGAAGTTGCATAACGGTGTCTGAGTGCATAGGTCCTCAGGTACTGGTCATCATTGCTGTCCATCACTCCTGGGTCTGTCATGAACACAGCCAGTAGTTTTGTGTCTTGCTGCAAGTCTGCTGATGACACTTTGAGACACACCAAGTTCACGATCAAGCATCTGACTGCCTGCTACCGACCTGAAGGAGTGCTATGGTCAGGTGGTGCTTATCATCAGTTAAGTGACGTTGTGTGTTCATGGCTGCTTGAATGATGAACTGGGAATGACTTACTGACATTGCCAGCTTTATATACCCCCAGAATGCTGCATTGAAAAGGGTTGTCTTTTTGTATTTTTTGTTACGGGCCCCAGTACGTAAGGCGCACCGTACACTGCTGCTAAAATAAGAGCGACGCCACATTAGCTGTAAAAAGCGCTGTTTATGAAAAGAATGTCTGTTTTGCTTTTCTTTTTTTGTCCATTTCACGTTACAAATTAATATTTTAACCACTTAATGCATTTACTTTGGTGTATTACTATTATTATTATTACAGGAGTAGGGCTGGGTACTGAACTTCAATACTTTTGTAGCACTGATGCTTTCAGGTATCAAAAAAATTAATAATATTTCGGTGATAAATTCCGATACTCAAGTGTCTGTGGACCATGCTCTCAGATGGCACTATGGATGGGGGACATGTCCCCTTCAGATTCATAGAGAGACCTATCCCTACCCCCACTTTCCCAGCATAATGAGACAAACTTTACTGGTAAAACTGTCATTCCAGCTCCACTGGGAGCGCGGCGTGTGTGTTTAACTTAAAGTTAGTGGAAGTAAGTAACTCAAGTTGTACATGTCAGAATATCCAAGCTCCGAGTCAGAATATCGCTGGGCTCCCAATGCTGCTGCAGTGACATTAATCCTCAGTTTTAGCTGTGACATTTGTCTCCTTTTTGATTCCCGATAGGTTCGGAGGTTTTCGGTCAGTGGTGCAAAAGTATCGAAGTTCGGTACGTTCCAGCCCTAATTCTGAAGGACTATAAAAAATATAACAAAACTTTGCTTGCTGCATTTTGAAAACAAATGCAAATCTCTGTCAAGTCTCCAGCGCATGACAGCAATAGTGTAGAACTGTACACTGACTATAGGGCCGTGCAATTAATCAGATTTTGATCGTGATTTCGATTTTGTTGCCAAACAATCTCCAAACTAATGCAATCGAGTTGAAAGGGTTTATTGGGTGTTTTAGTTTTATTAATAGAACTTTTATTTTGAAGCTTAAAGATGTGGCACAGCGGAAACAGGAAGTAGAGAATGTAAACAATAAGGGCATGGTTGCTACTTATGCTACGTGTTCTAGTGTTCTTTTTGGTTCACGCTATCCCTTCAGAAAGCAATGATTGTAAATGTTGCATAATTGTTGTGTGCTAATGTGTTGTATGTGTGACGTTTTATAACTTTTGACAATGTTTGATGGGGAGAAATGATTAGCGCATTAGCGGTGCTAAGGTTGCCAGCAGTACATTAGCGTGGTTGCTAAATATAAATCATAGTCACATGGGATGCGATATAATGCCATCTTTCTTTTTCTTTATCTAGTTTCACTCAAATTTACTGTTGTCAAGTAAATAAATAAAGACGCAAGGATGTTCATCCCTCCTGGCTCATGAAAAGGAGTTTGGCTGTCTGTTTAATCATTGTTAACGCTAGCACAGCATAACAGTACACAGCCGTAAGGTACATATTTATTTTCGATTTGAACATTTTGTGTGATGAATCAATAACAAAGTGTTTTTTGAGAGAGAAATACTGAATAAATGCATCATGTAACTCAAAAATAATCGTTTGAATAATCGTGATTTCAGTATTGACCAAAATAATCATGATTGTGATTTTTTTTTTTCATAATCGAGACCAGTATCGGGTTATTGCAACCCTAGCATCAAGTAGACAAGTAGAAAAGCATGTCAAAATCAGTTAGTACCAAACACATGTTGAACAAATTTAAACATAACGGCACCGAGTCGTCAGTGTAAAACCGAGTTATGTAGCGAACTGTGATTTTTGTGTATTGTTACACCCAGAGTGTAGAGTTGTTATATGTATCATTTTTATATTGCAGACCATGGATGGAGATGCATATTGAATTGTCTTGAGAGGGAACGATGAACGCTTTAGCATTGTTAGCATTCTATGTGCAATAATTTAGCAGCAAGCATTGAAAAAGCCTTCATTTGACCTCTCAAAGCTTCTGGATTGTATGAAGACTGGTGCAGTTGCTAATTTAACCTACCGTGGAGACTCTAAGACATAACCTTTACAGCTGAAAAATGTGAAGTTTCTTTTGTCCAGTCCCATCTTCCGTAGGCGGCTGCATTATCTAGTCTGTAGTCTTCCACTGAGGTGGCTCATCTTCTCAGAGGCGTGATGGCGGCTATGCTGGGCAATAAAGCAGCCCGACACCGAGGCCGACTCCTCCCCCACTGCTGCCAGAAGCTCTTTCTGTCTTAGTTGACACACAAACACGTATTCAGCAATACGCTGCACAGCGTCTCTGGTAGACCTGCTCTTTTTTTGAAGTCCTGGATTCAGCTTGGGATCTTAAGTACACTGAGAGGACTTTTGAGTGCCAAACTGCAGATGGGTAGATAAGTACAGTTTTTTTCCTTTCTTGAGATGAAAAGGCCCTAATTCTGAGAAGTTTTTAGAGCAGATGTGTGAGGAACATTTGCAACCCTTTTGCCCTTTTCTCATGCAGGTACAGGTACTTTTTTTTTTTTGAATTAGCAGCATTTTCTGGATGAGGTGAGTCAGGCAATTTGTGTGTTGACCATAAATTTACAAAGAAAGCGAATACAGATGAAGCATTTTCATTGATATTTTTTTTTTATTGTTGGGTAGTGCATGGATATCGGTGTTTAAAATAGACATTAAGTTGCTTTTTGATTCATTATTGCCTGAGTATTATCACAATGTACACTAATTTGCTCACAAGTCCTGTTTGTTGCTTGTAAAGCCTTCCCATTATTAGTAGTCTGACAGATAGCAAAGATGTCTCCCTCATGCCACATCCAGTCCTCTGCACACTGAGCTGTCGCTCACAGCCACAGATTAGCAGCTTGTCTTTGATGTTTATGTTAATGTGTGATTTTTTTTTATTTTTTTTTTTATGGTGCCCTGGTCTCGTGTCAGTGTGTGTTTGTGCCCCGTGGCCACCGGCCAGTGCCAGCCTTTTTTTTTTTTTTCATTTGTATGGCCTCAAGTAGGTGTGTCGTCACCAGAGGTGGGATACGGGTACCATGCTCTCCCACCCTCTTGTTCGCTTAGCAGGGCCTTAGTCTCACCTGTGTGTATGACCACCAACTCCATGGATGAGTATTGTTCAGCTACGCTAGCATTAGTCAAATCTCAGTGTCAGCCCTCTCATACTCTTTCGACTTACTACATTTTTTTCCTTGTTTTTTTTTGTTTTTTTCTCAGAGTAGTTGCGGTCTTCATAAACACTGTGCAGCAAATCACTGCAGCCCCAGCTTTACAAGTGCCACTAATTTTGCACATCTTGAAGTCATCACAGCTCGTCTTATAAAGCGCCATATTAAAAGTTTTACAAATGTGCTGCCAGTCAAATGTGCAGAAAACAGGCCAGCACCGTGCTTCCTCCGTTTGTAAATGTTCTTAATTTGTTTCTGCTAATTCTACCACTCTGATGAAAAGGTGTCCCGTCTTCATGTTGTTTTTCTACTCTCCTAAAAACTGTTTCAAGTTCATGCAAGCTGAATGGGACCAAAGCACTGGACAATCACGCTAGAGAATTGTAGTTAACATAAATAGATGTTTTTTTTTTGTGTAAACAAAGTTCTTTTAGTTTTAAAGCAGCTTTTATTTGTAAATGATGGTAGTTTAGGATGGATGAACAGATTTAATACGGTTTTGACGTAAACTCAACAGTGCCTTCAGCTGTCACTCTTTTGAGTATAGTCTGAAAATATAAACCAATTTTTTTTTTTTTTTGTAACAGTGCACTGATTATATCGTCTTTTAAAAGTCTTGAAATTGACCTCTGTTTTCACCATCGTCCTGTAAAATTATTTCAGCTGTCCTAAAGTCAGTGTAAGCGGCCAAAAATCCTTAACAGTAATACTTAATTATTTTCCTCTATAGCAGTCACCTATACAAAAAAGTATGTCTTACTTTTAACTGTATATATATATATATATATATATATATATATATATATAAGTTGTGTCAGTGTTAGTTTAAGGAAGAGAGAGATGGAGAGAGCGAGTCTCTCACTCTTTTCCATCTCCGTCCCATCTCTCTCTGACTCTGGTAAAGCAACACCAGCCTGTCATTATCTCTCAGACTGGAGAGTCTAATTGAAGATTTTCATGTGGCTGCTGAAAAGCTTCGGGTGATTTACTGCTTGCAGCAGCCATGTCTACTTCAGGTGAGAATAGTGCGGCTCAAGTGTCAGGATTCTGTGGTTATTGGATGCTTCTGTAATCACTGCTTGGCATGTGATTGCTTGCTGCCGGCTATGCTCATCATATCATATACTTGTTGTATACGGAGCTAATTCAAATAGTACTCTCAGCCTTTTGAAAAGTGGAACCAAACTAAAGGCACTTTTTACTCCCTCCGTCTTTTTGTGTGGCTCCACTGTATCCTCTCCCTCTTAAACTTGTGTATTGCTGAACAGGCCTCAGCCGAGGCACAGGTGCTTGCTCTCAACTAGTCATGTTCCTTGTTTATCTTTATCTCTTGTTAAGATCACATTCATTACCACTATACTATATCACCATCACGTCAAGGACCTTGGTGTGTCAGAAATCAAGCTTAGAAACTGAGCTTGATTACTGCAAATTGATCATGCTTTGACGCTGAAGCCTTCAAAGGCTGCATCCCTGGACTCCCGTAGTTGCTGAAGCTCAATATTTACCAGTTTTTAGTAATTAAAACAATATAATTTCTGTCTCCTCTATGTTGATGTCAATTTCTCTCTGATTTTATTATTCTAAAGGAAATTTGGTCTGCAGCAAAACTGGACTGTGTCCAGTGTTTTGTTTTTTTTTCTGTCCCAGCATGGTGCAGGTTGGTAGTAAAAGAGGAAAACTAGGCAGAATTTTAAAAACAAAATAACATAGTTGTCAAAGGAAGTATCATGTATCATTGAAGTTAAAAAAAAATTTTACTTTTTACTTTTGTACTTAAGTAAATTTCAGGATCTGTACTTTCTTACTTTTACTTAAGTAAAGGAGTTGAATCAGTACTTTTACTGGAGTCTCTTTTTACACAAGTATCTGTACTTCTTCTTAAGTGAAGAATGTGAGTACTTTTGCCACCTCTGGCAGCAACGATAAATAGTAAAGGCATCACTCTTAACCTGGTCTACAACTTTAATTTCAGAACTTTCAAGAACAAAAAAGTGAACTTTGTGTACAAAATAATGTGCAAAATTGCAGTAACTCTCTGAAATGAAATAATACTATAAACATAAAATGAGTCATGAAAAATAATCTGATCTCAGCAGCCCTCTGATGCCCTTAAAATGTTAAATTACATTTTCTCTGCTACATCATTCTTTACCGTCTTTTTTTCATTTTGAATGGTGACACATAGGGCTGTGACAGTATGGAATTTTTATTACCACGGTGATCAGGCACCCAGTCAATACGGTATGGCGGTTTACTACTGTACACACACACACACACACACACACACACACACACACCCCGCGATTGCAACAAACCCGCTGCCCCCGTGATCATCACAACCCGCCGATCATTCCTTGTCCTCTTGCTTAAAATGTGCACAAATCGGCGACACAGTGTTCGGTTTTGTAACATGATTTGCAGCTGTTGTTGAATAAAATCAAGTGAACAGAGCAGTGTAAATAACTATGGACAGTACTAAATAAGAGGGGTGTGCCTGCTATAAGCACTTACTATTGAAATTAAACTCTGACTGTTTATGCAATGCTTCTGTGTTTTATGCCTGTGTGTTATGTGTGTTTATATTCAATTTGATCATGATGATATGATATAAAAACAAAACAACCCACCCACCGCCCCCAGGATGTTAATAAATATTACTGTTTATATTTCATATCAGACAACATATACACTCCTGTAGCTTTCAACAGCAAATATGTAGGGATATATATTTTTTTTATAATTTTAATATATTGCGGTGATGAAGGTAATGAGCTCAACACCGCGATAGGCATCACATGACTGCGGTATTGCGGTGATGCGGTTATCGTCCCAGCCCTAGTGACACAAACAGTCTGACACCAACATCAATTTATCCAAACACTATCAGAGAACAGCCAGTATGTTAACATTGCTCACAAAGTCACATTAAGAGTGACATGACCTCATGATGTTGACTGTAGAAGAATAATCAGTAATGTTACGCGTTGTAACTTTTCATGGCTGCCCCGAGTAAAGGTGTGTTCACAGCAGACGCAACTGCGTGAAACTTAAGTGACAGTGTCGCAGCACAAGTATGTACGTATTCTTTGGAAAGTTGGACGGTGGGGAGCGATTAGAGTCGGTGCTCCATCTACTGGATAAATAGCATTAGGACACCATTTAATGCCTGCCTGTTTATAAAAATAATCGCCAAAAGTCTAGCCAATGGTCGGGCCCTAAACAGCACAGCTTGGCTTAATAATGGAGTTTGTATTGAGTTGCATTATGATGCGGTCAAGCTCTCTTTGGCAAAAATGGGCAAAAGGCAATTTCAACATTATCGTGACGTCTACAAATGTATTTTTGGCGAGAAGCTTGAGTGAACACAGTGTGAAGAAGATTCACAGCAATATTTAAAAAGATGTTAGAGAGTGATTTATAACCTTTTAATCAAAATATTTAAGTAAAATCCCAATGATATGAATGAATCATGCACATAGCCAAAGTAGATGATGATAACCAAGTAAAAGAGTAACACTGAGTTTTGAGAGTTTTGATGGTTTACATTGACAGTTGAAATTTATGTCAGTGAAGTTATTTTGGAGCTTTGTATGCTGCTGGAACAAAACAACAAACGATGGCTTATCTGAGATCTGCAGCAAAAAAATCTCGCAAACATATGCTTATCTTTTCTGCCTTTGTTCAGAGATCAGGTCTGGTATGTTTTGACTTGTATTTAACAACTTGCCAGATCATTAAACCACCACAGAATCTGTTTGCATTTTTTGCAGTTAATACACCACTAAACTGTGTGAAACAATTGGTGCATTTGGAAACATGGGAGCTTTCACACCTATTAACAGCTTACTCTGTTGTTATTGGTTAAAGAGAGTCAGTGATGCTGGCTAATTTTTGTTTCCCTCTCTCTATTTTCTTTCTTTATTTTTAGATCTTGTGTCACTCTTTGACTTGGAAAATGACCTTCCAGATGAACTCATCCCCAACGGAGACCTGGGAATGGGAATGTCCTCTAATGGTGGTCCAGGTGGAGGTGGTCCTGGGCTCAACTCCATCGTCCCTGATGCAGCAGCCAAACACAAGCAGCTGTCTGAGCTCCTGCGACCAGGAAGCTCCTCCATCTTGGGGGGAGGTCTCAACTCTGCTGGCCCCCAACAGGGAGGCATGGTGGGAAGCCAGCTAGGTGCTGTGCTTGGTAAAAGTCCACTTGGGCAGGGTTCCCCCAATCACCAGTCTCCTCAGGCCCAGAAAGGAGGTGCAGCTGGACAAGGAAATGGGGGCATTGGCTACAATCAGGCCATGTTGAACAGCGGGCAGGGCCATGGGGTCATGGGCCAGACAGGACAAGTGATGAACGGGGCTCTGGGACCTGCAGGGCGGGGTCGACCTGGCATGCAGTACCAGGGCCAAGGCATGCAGGGGGCACCAGTGGGTGCTGGACCTGGTGTTGGAGGCAGTGTCCTGGCAGAGACTCTCACCCAAGGAGGGCCACAGCTGGGTGCACACAACACACTGAATGCTCAGCAAGCTGGAAACATGAAGGTGAGGTTCAAACTTCAGCTGAATTACTCCCACAAGTTACAGTTTGTTTGCTCACTTAAGTACAGAACTGATCCAGAGCATTGAATCCTAACCAATGACCATCAGAGGACAGAACAGTCATGGATCAGAACAGTCACATCCTGAATTTTCGGGCTGGGTTAAAAAACAAGGATTCAATCGATTTTAATCGATCTCCATTTAAATGGTTGATAATCGATTCCTAAAATCCAAAGATTGATCTTTTAACTTGCGTATTTTTTTATTCATTGGACGTGTGAAGAGGCAGCCTGAAGTATAAACCCGCCTGCCAGACTCGTGTGAGGGCATCAATCACCATACATACAGTACGTCTAGTCTACATAGCTAGTCTGCCGAAACCGAAGAAGAAGAAGTCTCGCATGATCAGCGTTTAGTGCTGCTTTCCACCACTTTCCAAGGAACAAGATCTCGTGAGATATTACTGCCAGCAGTCAAACAAACGGAAGTGAGTTTAAAAGCTGATCGCATTTCGCATTTAAGCAGTTGGACAAAAAAACAAGTAGTATGCAAAATATGCAATGTGAAGATAAAATACAGCGGCAATACGACAAATCTTCGCAAACATTTGACGAGACTTCACCCAGAAACACAGTCTGCAGACTCGGCATGGCTCAAACAAACCAGTCCGGAGCGGGTACTGGCACCTAAGTTACCAGCAAACTCTCAACATGCACAGAAAATAACAGCTTTTATTTTAACTGAAATAGCTCTGACTGAATCGATATTGAATCGAATCGGATCAAATTGTGAATCGAATCGGGATCTTGAAATTTCAAATTGAATCGATCTGGAAAATCTGAATTGATACCCAGCCCTAATCGGTTTTGTCCAATTTTTTCTTTCATCTCAAATTCACTGTAATGAACCCCAGCAGCAGGTAGTAAACAGCTGATTTTTCCAATTTAATATTTTTAATATAAATGAAATTATTATGGAGTCTTTTCTTGCTCGCTCTGATGCACACAAACAACGAAGCATTTTTTTTCTGAGTTTCAAAAATCTGAGTTTGTAACAAAATGTATTGGTTTAATTTAGGTTTGAAAGTTACTGTTTACTGTATTTGTGATCATTGTATTTGCCAAAATTTCCACATAATCTCTGTATTAGAGATGCACCCATTGTATTTTTACAGCAAGCATTGTGAATTACAATTAATTATTAATAACCTATGTTATTGTTGTCTATGGTGGTTAATTCTATAAAAAAAAACCACAATTCAGATAATTAAGAAATATATGATAGTAGTTTTATTCAAATTGTTTTTGTTAAAAAGAAGCTTGACATTAATAGTTTTAATGTATTTATTTTAAGGTGCTTAGAGCTCGTGTTAAGATTATATATTATATATTTTACCATTATTAACTCCTCATGGTTTGTATTTTAATTTACCTTCACCAGTAGCAGTGTAAAGAAGAAATAGCTTTGATGCAGCAATGTAATGGGCTGTTGTTGACAAGCGATGAACCTCAGTCTTTCAGAGTAAAGCTGTTTTCTTTTGTTATCCAGATAAACATCAATAAGTAAAACCAGCATGAAATGCAGTGTTTCCTCTATAATCATTCTGCAGCAGGGCAGAGGATGCACAGAGAAGTAACATGAATTTATTGAAAAGGAGAAGGAGTGGCAAGTGAAGTGAATGATGGCAGTACCAGTTAAAAATGGGCTCTGAAGTGAACAACATGCTAACATGCTGCTGGTGGATATTTTTTTTTTCGGCTGGGTTAGACCAGAGAATATTGTCTTTATTTTTGGTTGCTAGTGGGAGAAACACTAGAACATTTTATTTCTATTGCTTTGCCGTTGCTGGCTTGTCATCAGTTCCCCCCTCACTGTGTATTGATTTGTTCTTCATCCCAGTTCTAATGGAGGAAGCAGTCACTCAGTTTAAGGGGGTTGAATCTGTAGTCAAACGCGTCAGTCTCTGTGGGTCTAACTTGGCCCATCATTTAGTTTCATATCAATGCTGATGGTGTGTTTATTATTGCATTCCTATTCCTCACTTATCCAAGAATTCAGAGTACACACGATACAAATGCATTAAGAATTGCAGTTGTCTTTTCTATTTTTGATTGTGAATGAAATATCCTTTGCATGATGGGCTGCTGGATGATAGAGTGAAGACTTTGAGGTTTTCAGGGTGAGGAAATGCTTCCCCGTGTCTATGATCCTCTGGGCTTTGTGGGTTGACAGGAAACCAAGGTTAAACCAGTGCTCTTGTTCCCACTGAGGTTATTTCAACTGTACATAATTATAAGCGAGAGGAGGGGCTTGTTTTATGTGCCACATGAAACAGTTAAATGCCTGCCTCTATTTCCATACATTGTGGTGTGCGCCTGTGTATTGATGAGTTGTTTTGATTCCATTATAAATATTGAAACTCGATGCTGGGAGTGTGTTTGAGGAGAAGAGGACACAGATTTGAAGTGGTTGTGACGTGAAGACGTGTATGTGGTTTGGAGATAAAGCAGCCATATCTGGCACAAGTCATATTTACCTTGCATAGCTGCCGTCAGAGAAGCACAGTGATGCCTCAGCTTGATGTTCAGAGCTGGAGAAATGTAGCTGGCTTCACTTACTCTTGGAGAGAAAGAAAGAACATATGTGTTAATTAGTTTTGCACGATATGAAAAATTTCAACTGATAAGTTTATGTTTTTATATTTAATATAATATTCATATAATCTGCAGTTTATGCAGGATGCCGTAATGAAAAACTGATATTTTACTAGCTATGGCCTATCTATAACAGCAAACAAAAGTCTTGGCTCTACAAATGTTATTTTCATATCATGTCATCACACAAATATTTGTGGTCAGTTGCTGTAAATGACAATAACAGCAACAAAAGACAATCATAGGCCAAACATTTACCATATGAAATGAACACATCAAATGCACTGTCATGTCAAGTCATAACACAATTAAAACAAAGAAGTGCATCCCTCAAAAACTGTTAATAACAACTTTCATATTCACATAAGAAATATATCTGTTCAAACTAAAGTGAAGTAAAAAAGCTGAATGATGATGTCAACAGTAGGGCTGGGTATTGAACTGGGTTATTTTATGTAATGTATGTGTGGATTTTAATAATGTTCATCACCAGTATTTATTATTGTTGTTAATATATGATTATTTAAACTCAATAAGATATTTTTGTGTAATTTGGGCTTTATCATGGTAGACCTGCTAGACAATGGCCTGATGATGATCATCAGGCACAGGCTGCTTGCTACCAGTTCCTCTTCAGGACACTGGGGATGATGGTTTGCCTTATGTTGTGTTCATGGAAGTTGGAACTTGGAGCTCTAATCAACATAACCTCAAAGTTTAGTGCTCCCTTCTGGCACGTCCCAGCCTTACAGATGTACTACAAAACATGTAGCTACTGTTAACCTAAGTAGCAGATAGCATGAATTCTATGTCAGGTTGGTGAGATGAAGTGATAATGACTTTCCATCTTTCCAGCAAACTTTTTTGCACTCTCTCCTCCGCTCTCTGAGTGTGGTGACGTGTCTGTGCCGGTGTTTGTTGTGAGAGGGAGCAAGTGGAGAGTACATGGGAGAGTCCGGGTCGTTGCAGCGGAGAGGAGAAATGCATTTTAATGAATGTAATGAAACGATAGCGGTGCATGAGACTAAAAAGAACACCTGATAAAGGCCCTTTAAATTAAATAATGGATTTTAAAAAAATAAGTTTCGGTTTCAACAGGTTTCGGTGGTGGCTGCTGTGCTATTATCTCAGTATGGTGTATCGTTTGCAAACTCTGTCTCTGCTCTCTTTCGCTTGTTTACTGTCGACTTCCTTACAGCCTCCCTCACCACAAAAGCCATGAGGCACGGTAGCAGTACAGCGACATCTTGTGGAGTGGAGGAGCAGAAGTCGTTCTGGATTTACAATCGGCCCAAAATATGTTTTTGTTGGGGTTGAAAAATATTGATGTTAAGGAATTAAAATCAATACAATATCGGAAGACAAAGTATCGCAATATATCGCCATATCAATATTTTTTTTCCACTTTTTCTGCTCAGTAAGCTGCTCAGTAAGCATGTCTAGTTTCTATAGAAGTCCCTGAAAGCTGTGCTGAGTAAGACCTTTTTTCCTCGCCATCATTCATCCAGAACGAGCAAACTGAAACTTACACAATGGGTGATCTTTAAGGAATCAGACCATGTCCAATGGAAGGCAGCAAGGCAAATATCAGCCAATAAATAAGTGCATTCCTAATCTTTATTTAATCACAAACAAAACACTGCACAACAGCAGGATTACAGCTTTATTGGATGACAAATAAACATTACTGATCTCCACTCACACACAGAGCAGTTTTCCCCACACATTTTTACCAACAAAATTGTATCACCAGTTCTGTTTTTGTGTGTTATGTGGACGGCTGTGTAAACATGTGCCATGTTTGTGGACCTAGCCACAATTTTCTTTACTTGTTAGTTTTCACTCTATTCCCACCAGCTCCTTTTTCTCTCTGATTATGGACCTGTAAATCACGTTAGTTGTTGGGGTGGGGGATGCAGGGTAGAGAAGGAGGAACAGAGGCTGACATGCCGAGAAGAGCAGAGAGACGAGAGGCCTTCCTGTGCCGTCCTCTATTTCGGCGACACTGCAGTGAGTGTGGATCATCAAGTGGTAGAACCACTGTGTGAGAGGAGGAAGAGCCCGTCTCGGTGTGTGAATGGGAGGCAGGCAGCAGGCGAGCATCTGTGTGTCTGTGCAGCAGAGGGGGAGGGGCAGGCAGCGGTGCAGCGCTCTGCTCAGCTGTTGAGCAAGCTGCTCTTTCTCTCTGTCTCCTCCCATTTCTCTTTCTCCGCTGGGCTGAGCTGCTGACAGTGGGGAACCTCCATGAAGCAAAGAGGGCCACCGTGACGGCCAGGGGGAAGCAGCAGGCATATGGACTCTGAGGGCCTTCAGAATAAATTAACTCAGAGGACCTAACAAGAAAGATAACCACTCCCTTTCCGGGGCCAGCCTTGAAGTAAAACTGCATTTCTTTAGATTTTTATAGATTGACAATTCCTTTCACTTGGTACCTGATGATAACACATGGTAACTCTACTTGGACAAACTGCTTGAAATGCGTTGCCAGAAACGTGCTGGCAGGTCATGAAGCAGAACTCCATTCAAAAAATCAAGTAAACTAACGATGCAGTCGTAACTAACGATCGAACATGCTGATAAAATTAGATTTATCGTCTTTTAATCTGTCCAAGCTTCTCCTGTAATGTGGCAAACAAACAATCCACCAAAGAGCATCTTTATAGTAATAATTTGTAACATGAAATGGGCGAAAAGGAAAAGCGGAAGAGGCGTTCTTGTGATGTTGCTCTTATTTTAATACCTCGACCTCGACGACTGAGAAAAACAGCTCTGATTTTATTGTTGCCCAATTAGCTTGTCTCTGGCAACATATTTCAGGCAGTTTGTCCAAGTAGAGTTACCGTGCAAGTTAATGTGTAAATATGGATTTATCGTGTTAACACGTTCATTTTGACAGCCCTAGTACAAAAAACATTTTACAGCCTTCCCCATCGCTCCATCCCCACCGTATGTATAGTAACTCCAAAAACAAGAGGAATAAACAACAATTCAATAAATCAGTAATGTGGCTTCGTAGAAATTCAGTATATAGAAACTAAATAAAACAACAAATACACTGAACCTTAGTACAGATGAAGCCTTATAAAATTCACCTGGCTTTCCTAATCCTCACTTTTGTCCACTTGTAAAAGTAATAAACCTTCCCCTTTTCAGCTAGTATTTTCCTGCCCTATTAAAATTCATATATGTCATTCTTGCATATGTAGCAACCGTTTCCATTTTTACCCAGACCTGAAAAGCTATAGGATATTTTACTGCCCTGTCATTACAGTGGTCTAGGTCAAATTCTCAATACATTTAGGTCGTGCTGACAGAACTCCACCTTGTCTCAACACACTCTTGGGACAGAGTCAGTCTTCATCCAGACATTTTGGATGTTGGGGCATAACCACATCACGCCCTCACCCCTCCTACATTTCTAGCAATATTTGGGTACCTCTTGTCTTTCACCAAAAACCTTCAAGATTTTTTCCAACTCCTCAACTGGTTGCAGGACCTGGAGATGTGACCCTTTCTTTAATGTTGTAAGTCGAAGTCTCTCCAGAATGAACAGTTTTTACAGACACTGTCACTCTGACTTTTGAGGGATAAAGTATATTATGTAGACAAAAAGTTGTTATGTGTGGTTTGGACTGATTTTCATTCACACCAAGACTCTGGGTGCAGGTAGCTGTGATTATATGCTGCATGATACGCCCATTGTCTGACCTCCCTCCGTCCTGTCTACTATAGATGGGGATGTCAGGAGCTCCATTTGGCCAGCAGTACGGTCAGGCTGGGGTGCAGCAGATGGGGCCAGCGGGGGTCAACGCTCAACAACTCCAGAACAAGACGGCTCTTTCCAACAACCTGACTCAGTTCCCCCCTGAACTGAAGGGAGCTGGGAGCGTGCCAAACATGGTGAATGTCACTTAAATTGTTTGGTGGGCCTTTTTGTTTTAGGCTAATTAGATGAAATTAATTAGTATCCACAATATCAGTGTTGCATCTGGGGCATGATATTCTAAATATTTTCTGTCTTATACATATATTTTCTTTTATTTAACTTTCATCCATAGAATAGGCTAGTTTTTCTTTGCCAAAATGTGTCACTTGTCTGGAGAACCTCCCATCATGCCCCCTGTTGTCTTTTTACTTTTGAACCTGAGTGTCTGATATTGCGATCTAGGCCTAACCTGTATTTCTATTGCCACTTTCTTTTGCAGTCCCAAATGCAGCAGGTGTCAGTGGGCATGGTCCCTGGAGCTGGAGGCGTGTCAGCGGGCCCGACGGCCGACCCTGAGAAGCGCAAACTCATTCAGCAGCAGCTGGTCCTGTTGCTCCACGCACACAAGTGCCAGCGGCGGGAGCAGGCCAATGGGGAGGTGAGGGCCTGCACTTTGCCCCATTGCCGCACCATGAAGAATGTGCTCAACCACATGACCCACTGCCAGGCTGGCAAGTCCTGCCAGGGTGAGTAAAAAGTGATATAACAACTAATCTAGCATGAATGAAATATCAAATATGTTGTTCACGCTGGTTTGAATGTATTCACCTGTGTGAACAGCACAGGTGTTCAATGAATATATTAAAATAAAAATTAAAATTGTCACTACCCTCAGGATTTATATTACTCTTACTGTAGAATTTCTATACAGATGAGTTTAAGATGAGTTTAGTGCTGCTTTCCACCGCTTTCCAAGGAGCAAGATCTCGTGAGATGTTACTGCCAGCAGTCAAACAAACATGGCGGAAGCGAGTCCACCTCTCCAGGCACCGCCGACGAGTTTAAAAGCTGATGTTTGGATGCATTTCGCATTTAAGAAGTTGAAAGAAAATGACAAGTTGGACAAAAAAACAAGTAGTATGCAAAATATGCAACGGGAAGATAATATACAGCGGCAATACGACAAATCTTCACAAACATTTGACAAGGCATCACCTGGAAACACAGTCGGCAGACTCGGCACGGCTCAAACAAACCAGCCTGGAGCAGATACTGGCACCTAAGTTATCAGCAAACTCTCAACGTGCACAGAAAATAACGGAGCATTTATTTTAACTAAAATAGCCCTGACTGAATCAATATTGAATCGGATCGAATCATGAATCGAATCAAATCGGGACCTTGAAATATCAAATTGAACCGATCTGGAAAATCTGACTCGATACCCAGCCATACTGATCACACGAGACTTCTTCTTTGGTTGAAGAAGAAGTCTCTGGTTGTGGTATAGATGGCATTGTGAACGTATTATTTTATGGTTAACATACCTCAATTCTTTTGTTTCCATGCCTTGGCTTTCAGTCGTTATTCCTGTTTGTAATTTGATTGCTCTTTTGTCGTCATCCCTCACGTAGCCTCCGTACACCTTCTTTCTGTCTTTATCAAATTTGTCACCTTGTCTCTCAGAACATGATCTACATGAGGACAATCCGTGTCAGCCGAGGTTCCATAAATGGGTTGTATCAGTGACGTTTTCGCAAACAGAGCCTTAACCTGGAGGAGCTAGTAGCATGACAGTGTGAACCCAAACGGATTTCTGGGCATGGGGTTTGTGGCACAGAGCTATTAGCACTGAGGTAGCCCCCTAATGGCCCTGGCCCGGCCTGGCTCGACAGTCTGAAACAGGCTAATCTGCTACCTTAGTATCAGTACTGCTACAATCCAATAGGGGTGGGTATTGGCAAGACTTCAATATGCGATACGTATAACAATACTTGATGCAATACAATGCATTATTGCGATATTGTGATATAACGTGATGTTGCGATATTCTACGTAGCTCATTGAGAAATTCAAATTGCAGCTTAAAATATAAATTGATGTACATCAGATGACAGTGATAACTCATTGGACACATTGAGTCAAAAACAATGTAATCCAAATTATCAATTTCCAATTTATTGCAATTGTACAGAAAATGTGGATCAAGTTTCTTGCAGTTCACAGTTCCTAAACAAAAATATGTGTCACTGTTTGAACACTCCACTGAACAGATGTGAAAATAAAATGCATACATATTGCTTAAGTACTTGTCCAGTTTATTAGTTCCTTCTTTCATTTGAAAGCCAAAGTGCCTCCAAACGTCAGCTTTGAATTGTGTTGGCGTTTCAAGTTTTGCTGCAGCCGTCATGCTCGCTTCTGCTTCTTAACTGTTGACCTCTTTGACTGCCTCGCTCACCACTAGCGTCATACAACGAGGTAGCGGTACAGCAACACCTTGCGGAGCAGAGGTGCGGAAGTTGTTTTGGATCGTCCCAAAACATTGATTTTTGTAAAATCAATATTAAGAAATTAAAAATTCATATTATATCAGAAGAAAATGGATCACAATATATTGCCGTATTGATATTTTTCCCACCCCTACAATCAAAGCCCATCCATTTGTAGTGGTCCAAACAAATGTGTAGGATTTGATATAAATCACTCTTAACTGTGACAGTACATCCCTTGAATACTGTGTTTCATTAAAAGTTTAACTGCACCGTGTGTGAAAGCAGCCGTCATCAGAGCCTGAGCTGTGGGCTCAGTGCCAATAGCTTTACATACCACAGGAACAACTCTGCACAAGGTGTTGAGGACTTGTTGTGGTCTGAGTTCGCCCACACTGCCAAAAGAGCATGTCGTTTTCAGTTCTTCTCCCAACCGCTCGCCAATATTGTCCTTAGAGGAATTTGTTTATTGATCCATATGTGGCTGACGATCAGTTAAGGAAGTTTCGTGAAATTTGCATCCCTCTATAACACTAAATAACCAAAGTCGCTTTGTTGTCAGGCAGACAGTGCATTAAACAGCCTCAATTATAAAAGATCCTGACCATGTTTACTTACAGTTTAAAAAGAGCAGTATGATGCTGAAGTGCTCTTCAATCTCTTAAGTTGCATTGTTTCACACAATGTGAAACAGTAAGCAGTGTTGCTTCAGTCGAGACACTCTTCTCTAGCTAAATCCCAGTGACTGACAACATCAGCAAACATGAGTTTAATCTTTTATTAAAACCACTGTCACAATGGTTGTACTCCCATTTCCTCATGCGTGCTGGTGGCAGGCAGCTTCCCTCTGACAGCTGCAGGGTAGTGAGGAGGTCATCCAAAGTTGATGAACTTTGATATTTATGCTGTCCATTCATTTGTTTTTTTTTTGTTTTTTTTTTTTTACATTGCTTGAGCAGCAGTCCAGTTTTCTTTCTGACCACACTGTGGGGCTCAGTTTGACCACTGAGTTAAGTTTCTCAGTTTTAAAATTCTTAGCATTTAAAGTGTCGGATACTCCTGTATTATCACTCCTCACTCTCTGTCTGCTCACTTTTCATTTCTCTCCAGTGGCTCACTGTGCATCATCCAGACAGATCATCTCCCACTGGAAGAACTGTACGCGGCATGACTGTCCAGTCTGCCTGCCTTTGAAGAACGCAAGTGACAAGAGGAACCAGCAACGTGAGTAAATGCACACAGGTTAAGTCAAAATGAATAGAGAACGATGATGAATTTCTGCTCAGAGCCTCTCAATGTGCTTGTATGTGGTATGAAGTGCTGCCACCTGCAGGTTGTGTCTCGCTGCCAAAGCTCTGTGCTGGCTCGCTGGAGCAGTGAGAGGATTCCTCTAGAAAGGCTGGACCTGTAATCTGACACCCAGGGGAGGGGCTCCGTGGCTCTCTTATCAGTGGGGGCAGGGTCTCGGGACAGCGCGCTGTCTGATTGGTTTAAAGGCCCTATGACAGATTTAAATCCCCACAGAGGCAGCGTGTTCCTAGTCAGCAATCAACAGAGCAGGGAGAGTGAGGCCTGCTCAGGAAGACAGTCTTTGGCAGAGAGATTTTTTTTTTCCTCTACACAAAACAGTTATGTATGTATTATACATATAAACAATTTTAAGACTTCATGCTGTTTCATTTTTATAATAATAATAAATATATATAATCGATGAAAGTAATTAATTGTGATTAATTGCATGAGTGTCCATAGTTAATTGTGGTCGCTGAAAGCATAACTTGGCAATCTAATGACCAGCAACAGATATCAATGTTCCTTTGACTTTCTAAAAACTGCGTGCCACCTTCTTTTATCGTAAGGTGGGTATTGTCATTGGTACACACAGAACATGCCCGTTTGTCCTTGCCAAAATGTCGCACTAGTCTGGAGCATTATTTAGCCTCCTTCATGACTAGGTAGTATCACATGGTTGGTTGGGCCTCAGGTTTTCTGTTACCCCTCAATTGTGACAGTGTATTAATTGAACCCTTGATGTGATATTGACCAACTCATGTATTTCCTCATCTTCAGCCATGCTAAGTTCTCCTGGGGCCAGCCTGCAGAACGCCATCAGTACAGTGGCGCCCGGCCAGCCCAGTGCCACAGCCATCAACAGTGCTGCCACACACATTGACCCCAGCTCAATGCAGAGGGCCTATGCTGCCCTCGGTCTGCCGTATGGGAACCAGTCCCCTGCCCAGGTCCAGGGTCCCACTCAGCAAAACCCCCAGGGCCCCCAGCACCAGCAGCTGCGAAATCTGAACCCACTAGGTACAGGATAGCTAGGACTTCACTGGACACTAGCTATGCTATAAATCCATCGCTAAGCCATTTTCTCCTAAACTTTGGTAACTGATGATCTGTGTTTTCTCAGGCACCAATCAGATGAACCAGATGCCAGGAGGCATGGGTGTTCCCTCCACAGACCCGGCTGGCATGCACTCAGACTCCTCTCTACCATCCACACTGAACAAGTGAGTCTAATCTTCCTTTATTACACATGAAACAAGGCCAACATGGTCTTATGTGATGTAGCTGCCATTAAATTCACACACAGGTTGAGTGGTAATGTTCATTAGTGGTGTGCAGTTCAGGAGCCAGTAAGTAATGCTAATCAATCATCCACCTGAACCCAACACACAAACCCCCAATTTATAAGAGAGCAGGGAGTCAAATGTAACAAAATGGAGAGAAATGCTTGTAATTTTTTGTTTTTTAAACTTCATTTTAGTCTCGTGTTTTTTTTACCAATGATGCTGCATGTTTGATATTCTCACTGTTGGTGTATCGGCATTTGTCATCACCCCGTCTTGAAAAAACGGGTCTTTGGCGAACATATTTCATCATAGTTTTTGTTAACAAAATGACCACTCGTTCCCCTGGCGTCTTTTTGATTATAATTTTATTTATGTATTGTTGGTGACAGAAATATCTTATAACAATGTAAATTACAAAATATGTTCATTGTGTATTAAAGAAACCATGTCTGAAATATCAATAATCATTACTTTGCAAATAATTGTTGCTTTCTCTCTCTGTCTTTTAGTCAGCTGATGCCAGATGGGTCAGTAGTGGGGGGCATGGGGAACCTGCCCACAGCCACCCCTCTCTCTACTTCGGGGGTAAGGAAGGCCTGGCATGAACACGTCACTCAGGACCTGCGCACCCACCTGGTGCACAAACTGTAAGTACAGAAAACAAAACTGTGTTCTAAATAAGTCTGTCATATGAAGACAGAGTTGAACGTGGTGCTGCAGGTTATCACTGAGCCTTGTCTGCTGTCTCTTCAGTGTACAAGCCATATTCCCCACCCCAGACCCCGCAGCACTGAAGGACCGGCGGATGGAGAACCTGGTGGCGTATGCACGGAAGGTTGAGGGTGACATGTACGAGTCAGCTAACAGCAGGGTAACTGAAATCATTTATTGTATCATCACTTATTTAACCGCTTTTGATCCTGAAGCCTTTTTTGCCACTATGACAGCAGATTGCAGTACAATGCATGTAAATTAATCTTTTAATAAGGTCTTGTTTGCCTTTATATGTCTTCGTGTCCTCTCACTAGGACGAGTATTATCACTTCCTGGCAGAGAAAATCTACAAAATCCAGAAGGAACTGGAGGAGAAGAGGCGCTCGCGGCTCCAGAAACAGCCTGGCATGGTGGGCACAGCTGGGCCTCAGCAACCTGGAATGGGTCAGCCCAATGCCATGGGCCCAGGACAGGCTGTCCGCTCTCCCAGTTAGTAGCGAATTTCTCTTCACTCTGAGTGACATAATACTGAAGGGGAATTCCAACAATACTTGCTTCTTTTTACTATTCTCATTTGATACAAGTAAAGAGCATTTCTGTAACTGCTTTACTGTATTTCCTCAGATGGACCTGTGCCTATGCCCAACATGCCAAATCAGATAATGAACCGTATGCAGGTGCCCCAAGGTACGTGTTTTTTCTGAGCAGTTTCCCAAAAGATTCCCATATCTCCACTTCTGGCTAACCTCTCAAGTTCAAATTAAATGTCATACTGAAAACTGGGGAGCATTTCAATGGTGAAGTTTTTTAGTTTCCTGTGCATACCTGATAGTTTAAGCAGTCAAAGCTGATAAAATATTTGTTAGAATTGTGATGTCGGAGTGAGATGCTTCAGTGCCTCTGTCACCCCAGTAGGACGTGGAATATTTATTTACAACAATTCCCAAGTATGATAAATAGTATCTGTTCCCACAGGAATCAATCAGTTTAACCCAATGGCGATGCAAAATGCACAGATGTCTCAGGCACCCATGGGAGCACGTGCCCCCTCCCCGATGAACCATCCACAGCAGATGAACATGAACTCCGTCCCAGCTGTAAGATCTTTCTCCTGTCTCCATACTTTTTATTTATTTATTTTTTAAGCTTTATTTCTGTCACTTTCTCTAGTAAACTTGCTGTTATTAAAAGCATTTTCTGTTTGCCCCCCCCCATGCTGTTTGACTGATTGTGCATTTAATTTCTGTTATCATTTTGACACTAAAGCATCAGTGTTGTCTTAATTGCCACATGTTCTGTTCAATTTATTAACCAGCCGCCCAGCGTTCAATGAGTGCTCTGTAATGAAACCATGGCAGCACCTCAGGACTGGCTTACGACTATTTATTGTTCCCTCCTGGCTTTAGATGTGTTGCTGTGCTGTGTCTTGATTCAGCACGCTATTTATGTGTTACACCCTAATGGTTTTGTATATTTTCACCTTTTTCAGATGGGTATGTCCCCATCAAGGATGCCTCAGAGTCAAGGAATGATGGGTAGTCATGCTAACAACATGGTGGGTCAGCCAGCTAACCAGGGCCAGTTCCTGCCACAGGGCCAGTTCCCTGCTACTGCAGGTGGAGCAATGAATGTGAATGTAGGCTTGGGCCAACCCATAACACAGGCTGCTGTCACACAGGTGAGAGCGTTTTCAATGCTCCTTGCATTTTTCAGCATGAGCGTCAGCATATTGACCGCTGTGTGAATGGTGTGTAACAGTGTGCTAACTGTGCATCCCTCTTTGTCCCAGCAGTCCCAGAATTCAAACCTCCCTCTGAATGCACTGGGATCCCTTAGCTCCCAGCTGCCCTGTGCTTCTGCAGCCCAGCCCACACTGGGCGCCACCCCTCCACCCAATGCCTCAACCAGCCTGCAGCCTCAGCAGCCCCAGCAGCCTCAGAAACCCCAGCAGCTTCAGCAGCCTCAGCAGCAGCTACCGCAGCAGCACCATGCTTCTGCACAGGCCCAGGCTCTGCAGCAGCCCTCTACCCCTGCCTCCACAGGCGGGCCCTCCTCCACCCCAGCCCACATACCCAGTAGCCTCCCCGGCCCATCATCCGCCATGGGCACACCTGACCCCACCCAGCCTCTCACCCCCCTGCAGCCGCAGACAGAACCCCCCAGCCAACTTCAGCAGCCCACCTCAGTGCAGGCACAGCATCCCTGCACACCGGTGAGATACTGGTTCTTACTGAGAACTTAACTACAGCTCGAGTTGCTTACACCTTTGCTATCTCCCCGTTATATCTGACAGGTCTTTTTACAAGACTTGACAAAATTTTCAAAGCAATATTAAAGATGTGATGTATCAAGATTTTTTTCCAGGGAGGATCACTGACTGTCAATCCTTATTTTGCCTATAAATCAGACTATTATCAGTTTTGTAATGTCCCTTCTCTGTCTGCTTGAAGTTGTCCCAGGCAGCAGCGAGTATAGATAACAGAGTGCCCACCCCAGCCTCTGTGGCCGAGCTGAGTTCCCAGCAGGCCTTGCCAGACATGAGCACCACTGAAGCCAAACCTGAAGTAAAAAATGAAGACGAAGACAGCAACTCTGGAAAGAAGCAGCCGGATGTAAAAATGGAGGTACATTCATGATTAAAACATTATTTAGTAACAGAAAAAATACAATACTGACCGTCAGGCTACTTGCTGTTTGATCACTTAGTCCACCACAACGAACCGGTTCTGCAAAAAAATGTAGTTTGTGTGTTGGGGCCCTTATCTTAGGGTGGGGTGGGTCTTTTTAATTGTCTTCGATGAGAGTGGAGCTTATGTTAAGAGTGCCTTGTTTTTCAGCTCTGTGTGCCTCGCGTTTTTTTTAGAGAAGCGCCCTGAACAGCTCCAGTTGGAAATCAAATCAGCTCAGAAGCTTCATTAGCATTTTCTCTCTTTGGGGTTGCTGTTGCAAGATACCCAGAGCTTTACGTCTTTACCAGCTGTAGTTACTGGGGGTGTGACGAGATCTCGTGACACAAAAAAAAGGATGGAGGAAAGGCTGATTCTTGCCGTGAAGCAATTTGGCAAGCTGTGGGACGAGACTGTAGCTTCTGGACGAGCCAAAACTTTCCCACTTTCTGTCTCCCCCTCTTCTTTCAGATCTCCTCCTCATCATCATCATAAATAAAGCCAGGGATTTCCGCTTGATCCGTAGCCTAGCAACATGGTCGCGGTGCACCCTGCCCCGCACAGTGCTCTGCACTTTCCGTGTTCGGTATAAAACCAGCTTTAGAAAGATAGCGGTAGATTTGAACTTCCTGGATCAATACTTCAAATACAGTATGATCTGAAGATGCAAACGATGCATGTCTGCAGTGTTAGTGAGGTGCAGGGGACCGTCTACAAAGTGCAACACAGAGCGAAAAATGAAAAGTGTTCCCTTTGCTGTAGCATCACCACATTCAGACACATCTCACCTCATGCTGCTGAAAGTACAACACTGACTTTGACTGAAAGTAATTCAATGTAATTTGTATGCATTATTGTTTGATTTTTAATATGAATCATACTTACTTATACATTATGACTTGTAGTATCCCCAAATTCAGCTCAGACACATCTCACCTCATGTTGCTGATAATACAACACTTTGACAAAAAAGTGTTCTAATGTTTTTTCTTATGACTTATTTAAGATGTAGAGATATTTTTTTTGTATTTTATATATTTTATTTTTCTTAATCTAATGTGAAATTATCATCTTGTCTCATTCTTATGAACCCAATATTGTGTATTGTCTCGTCTTGTTAGCTGAGTGTGTCATCACAGCCCTAGCATTTACCATGGTCTAAGCCAAAAATAGGCAAATTAGTGTCGTGCTTTAGATTTTGGGTAATACATTTCCCTGGATGTAAACTGTACTATTAACTATTAGGGAGCGTAAAGTTCATGATTTGATTTAATATGAGCACTCATTTGGTAGTTGCTAGGCAACTACCAAAAAATTTGCATGGGGAAAAACAAGCTCATTGAATGGGCAACAAAAGGGCAGTGTGCTGTGCCTCTGTCTGACCAGGCGTCCATCAGATACTTGACTGTTCCCTAACTCATGCTACACTGTAGGAAAGCTGGCTAACCATGGTTGTGTTCATATAGCCGGATGATGAAACCAAACCTCCGCTGGTTAAGAAGGAGGAGCCAGATGCAGCAGAGCCAAAGCAGGAACCAATGGAAACTGAGGAGAAGAAGCCGGAAATGAAGACAGAACCCAAAGAAGAGGAGGAAAGTGGGGCCAATGGCACTTCAACTGCCTCCGCCACCCAGAACCGCAAAAAAAGTAAGAACAGGTCTCATTTACTTACATGAAGTGTGTAGTAACATATTGTGGTAGATAGACTACATTGCATTTGTACAATTCACTTTTGAAGTTCTAATTAGATATTTTTGTCTGTCTAGTTTTCAAGCCAGAGGAGCTGAGACAAGCATTAATGCCAACACTTGAGGCCCTCTACAGGCAAGACCCTGAGTCACTGCCCTTCAGACAGCCTGTAGACCCCATGCTGCTCGGCATCCCAGTGAGTGCCCTCAGTTATACATACACATACACTAATGCAGATTGTTACAACCCCCAGAAAATACTGTTAAGAATAACATGCTCATTCCTGTAAATGTGTTTCTCAGGACTACTTTGATATTGTGAAGAATCCCATCGACTTGTCTACCATCAAACGCAAACTGGACACGGGTCAGTACCAGGAGCCATGGCAGTATGTGGACGATGTGTGGCTCATGTTCAACAATGCCTGGCTGTATAACCGCAAAACATCCCGTGTCTACAAGTACTGCACCAAACTGGCTGAAGTGTTTGAAACGGAGATCGATCCCGTCATGCAGGGCCTGGGTTACTGCTGCGGCCGGAAGGTGAGATGACATGGAATGAGAATTTAACACTAAACGCTTTACTTTACCATCTTGTCAGTTCAGTTTAGGTTTACCTGAATGTTGTTTTTGACCTGAGTGCAACAAAGACATGAATCGTTGATTTTTCTCTGTTTCCACAGTACGAGTTCTCACCCCAGACGTTGTGTTGCTATGGCAAACAGCTGTGTACCATTTCCAGGGACGGCACCTACTACAGCTACCAGAACAGGTAAAATAATTTTTTGACACTGCCGAGGGGTAAAAAGGTGAAGGAGTGGTTGATAAGAGAAGGTGTGACACACCACTTCACATACAGCTACACCCGTCAACAGCATTGTAAGGACCATGTTCTCATGACCTCTCCTTTAGAGGGACGTCACAGATGCCACCGATGGTTGTATATTGTGGCTGTGCATATTGTGCATTATCTGGCCTTGCGTTGTCCCTGCAGGTCTGTTGTGCTCCAGAGCCAGCACCAAAGCTCCCCCTGCTGTGCAGAATCTGCTGCTGCAATGCCACTGAATTATTGCACATACTTGCTTTGTGAGGTTGACCAACTCAGGCTTCAAAACTTCCAGCAAGAACTCAGTGTTTAATGATGTGCTCAAAATATGAGAAATTAGTGGATTTGTTAGTTCTAACCATCACTTGACCAGGTCTCGATCTAGATTCCTAAAGTATGACGGCTGAAGTACTCTTCATTAAAATACATCTAGTCACAGTTTTCCTGTAAGACCCACACATTTGTATTTGTTTCATTACTCAGCCTGCCTACCCTGGCATGATCATATCCTCAACCGTCATGCACTCATAAAGCATGTTGCTTCTGTTATAAATGAACGCAGTCAAACTTGTCTTTTTGTCAGTTTCATATTCCAGCCTGCAGTTAAATGCTGTCAACACATTATAATTTCTAAACATCCATTTACCATTTTAGCACATTTCCTGCATTTCTGTTCCAGTTTGGATGAGAGTGACTGGATCATTTCACTTGTCGCTAACATGCTCCTCTACCTGTGTGTGTATGTGTGTGTGTCCTTCTCATTTGGCTGCTACCCACGCTGCGTCCTCGGTTGTTGCCGCATGTTCCTGTTTACTCCGCATTCTGCCACCTGTACGCCGGTTTTGCCTGTGCTGCTACTGTGTGTGCTGGCTGCAGTTCACCCAAATATGGCCTTGTTGCCGACAGGTATCACTTCTGTGAGAAGTGCTTCAACGAGATCCAGGGCAACAATGTGACCCTGGGGGATGACCCGGCACAGCCACAAACGTAAGTTAATCCGGCCTGGGCGGCTGAAAACCTCCTGATGATCACCATGCAAGATTATCAGGCTGTTTTTTCTTCACTTTATTCTGTGGAAAGGAGTTTCAATCTCAGGAGACAAAGTGAACTTAAGTTGTTGCTTTTTTTCCCCTCTTTTTTGTGCAGCATGATATCAAAGGAGCAGTTTGAAAAGAAGAAAAATGACATGTTGGACCCAGAACCGTGAGTATTGTCTGGACAGTAACTTCAGTTTGACGCTCCTTCTTTTTTCACGTTCTGCAAAGAAAGCAAAAATATTTGTCCTCGTCAGGTTTGTTGAATGTAAAGACTGTGGACGAAAGATGCATCAGATCTGCGTGCTGCACTACGATGTCATTTGGCCGTCAGGGTAAGTCTCACTGTGACTTTTGGACAACTGTCCAGACTTTTAAGCATTTACAATCCATGTTTGACCTTAATAGAACTCTTACTTCTTATTCAGGAATTTGTTTGCCAGTGTTGCTGTTGACTCTAAACTGCAGTTTCATCTTTTTTTTTTCTAGCTTTATATGTGACAACTGTCTGAAGAAGTCTGGAAAAACAAGAAAGGAGAACAAGTTTTCAGCAAGAAGTAAGTTGCGTGCAATAGTCTAACAGCAACATTCAATTTGATTGAAATTTAATTTGATCAGATGTCCGTGTTTGCATCTTGATTTCATATTAAATGCATCTTGATTTTGTGTTTGTGTTGGTCTTTGTAAAGGGTTACAGTCGACCAGGTTAGGAACGTACATTGAAGACAGAGTAAATAAGTACTTGAAGAGGCAGAACCACCCGGAGGCTGGTGAGGTGTTTGTACGAGTGGTGGCCAGCTCTGACAAAACTGTAGAGATAAAGCCTGGCATGAAGTCGAGGTAAGGTTCTCACCTACTGGTTAAGTGCATCTCTCCTGATTTGCAAGAAATACCCATATTTGTTAAAAGTAAAAATAAGATGCTAGTTTTCATTGTGTTGCTGCTCTCTTAATGTCTTAAGCCTGCATATCACCTGACTGGGCAACATTTATCCAGATCTTTGTTTGTATGTATTGCAGCAAATACAGCAAATTAGTTAAAAAAAAAAAAAAGAAAAAGCAGAGAATGTATTTACCTTTTCTGAGAAACGAGCCAGGAGAGAGTAATTGGATCATCAAAAATCTTGATGATCGCTTGATGATCGAAATGATCGCTTACCCTGTCCTTTATGAAAGAAATATTGCAATTTCTACAAGTGAACTTCTACAAAAACCTGTAACTGTGTGCTTCTTTACTCCCACAGGTTTGTGGATTCAGGCGAGATGATGGAGAGCTTCCCTTACAGAACCAAAGCACTTTTTGCATTTGAGGAAATAGACGGGGTGGACGTGTGTTTCTTTGGCATGCATGTCCAGGAGTACGGCTCAGAGTGCCCCTTTCCAAATACCAGGTAAAACTACAGCGAAAAGTTCAAAATAGTGCATGCACTTTGTCCCTGATTATTTAAGTATGCTGTGTATATTGCTCTTCCATTAAATTCTCCACATTTGCTTTGCAGACGGGTTTACATATCATACCTCGACAGTATTCACTTCTTCAGGCCACGTGTGCTGAGGACTGCAGTGTACCATGAGATCTTAATAGGCTACCTGGAGTATGTGAAGAAACTGGGGTGGGTTCAGAGTAACTTTACACAAAATGGAGTTTTGAATTCCAGCTAATATTCTGTGGCTTATTCTTGCAAGTAGCTGATAACTGGTGTTGCCTGCAGGTATGTGATGGGTCACATCTGGGCCTGCCCACCCAGTGAAGGAGATGATTACATTTTCCACTGCCACCCTCCTGACCAGAAGATCCCCAAGCCCAAGAGGCTCCAGGAATGGTACAGGAAGATGCTGGACAAGGCTTTCGCTGAGAGGATCCTACACGACTACAAGGTCAGAAAATGATTGCAATAAATACTACACATGCACACACTTTACAACCTTTCACAACACATCGTCTCACACAAAGGGTGGAAATTTCACCATTATTTTGTATGTAAAACAGACAAGGCAGCGTTCCCGCCTGTCCTGCAAAACACCCAAAAACAGATAATATTGCACAATAACTGTCAAGACTGACGCCTGAGACAATGTCTTTTCGCCAAGAGACATCCCGACTTGACGAGATGTTACAGAGGAGAAGAGTCAACTGCTTTAAATTCCTGGTCCAGCAAACATAATGATGGACAAACTGGGTCCATTTAATTACACTGGTATGATATGAGACTGCTGCTGCTCCAAGTTCTAATCCGGTAACACTAATGTGCCAAATGATTCGAGACCTTGGACGATGACAGCACTTTCACAGCTGGAAGACAGAATTGGCACTGTACTGTGACAACGTTCGTCTTTGGACTTTGCAAATAAACTAATGATAACATATTTGCATTTTTATTCTTCTCTTGTCTTAATTTGTGTATTTAGGATTGAGGTGATCCTAAAATAATGGATATTAATCAAGATAAATTATCGTGATGTTTGGATTCAGTCACTGATTTAATTGATATTTTAAAACAGGTTATTGTATTGGAATGCAACCCTCATAGTAAATTTGCTTTGATATGACCATTATTATCTAATAATAATCTGTTTTCTACTTAAATTAAAACACAATAAAGCCCAATTGGAACTTGTAAATTCAACAAATTCAGAAGTATTGAAATTAGCTGAAGTTGAAACTACTTTGCTAAATATACAGATAGCACCCTTATTTTAATATTGATATTGTCTTAAAGGCCCTTTTCTAATCCCCATAATTATATGCTTTGGATCATCCTTTCTTTCTCTCAGTAGTTAAGTCTTTCGTCTTAGCAGTAGTAGTTGATATCAGCATGTCCCTATGTCCAGTCCACAAGTGTGCAGTATACCTCCCCCTTGTGTTTGATATATATTACTGCAAAAAACACTATGACAAAAGAAACTAATTTTCTCTGAGACTTGCATACATGTGTTATTGCCTTGCCTGATGGATGTCTTGTGTGTGTTCAGGACATTTTCAAACAGGCAACAGAAGACCGGCTGACCAGCGCCAATGAGCTGCCGTATTTTGAGGGTGACTTTTGGCCCAATGTACTGGAGGAGAGCATCAAGGAGCTGGAGCAGGAGGAGGAAGAGAGGAAGAAGGAGGAGAACACAGCCTCCTCTGAGACGACTGAGGTGAGTTATAGCGCTTTTTCCACTACGCAGTAACGGCACGGTACGGCCCAGTTTTGTTGCTTTTCCATTACAACTGAGTACCTCCTTGACGTGGGCGGGGTCATCATACGGCAGCGCGAAACTGCCGTAACTTCATTTGCATGCGACACAGACAACCGGGAAGAACAACAGCACAAACAGTGGAGGACACCGAAGCGATCATGTATTTGTTGCTCACTCTGTGACTTTCTGTCACGCACAAAGTGAAAGAAAAGAGACAGAGAAGACTCCAGGAAGTGTAAAAATAGTGAAGCAGTTGCCTGTTTTAAAAATGGCGGAGTCGAGTTGTGTTTGGCTTTTACAGTCCAATCGGGCGTCCGCATCGAATGACGCGTCCAATGATGACACTCGTTGGCCAATCAGTGGAAGGCAGTCGGCTGACGACGCGTTTTAGTATCACTTCGGCTGGCTTGGAACCAGGGCTGAGGAGGTACGGGAAAAAGTACCTAGTACCAGGTACTAGTGGAAAAGCGCCACAGCCGTGTAGAGCCGTACCGTACTGCACCGCGCCTGTGGAAAAGCGCCATTAGATAGATGGGTTGAGCATTTTGAAATTGGGTTTTATAAAAAGGAATGCTCTTGTAATGGCCAAAATCAACAGTCTGGTGCTCAGAGTTTCATGCCAGATTTTATCATCCTCAAGTGCTCATTATATAAAAGCTTTCAGCAGTCATTCAGTCATTGTGCAACCACTCTGTTTAATTGCAACCTCATCTTGTCTGTTGTGCACTCACTCTGAACCTTTGTGTCCAACTATTTTAAGGGTGCCCAAGCTGACAGCAAAAATGCCAAAAAGAAGAATAACAAGAAAACCAACAAAAACAAGAGCAGCGTCAGCCGAGCCAATAAGAAAAAGCCTGGGATGCCGAATGTAGCCAATGACCTGTCCCAGAAGCTCTACGCCACGATGGAGAAACATAAGGAGGTGGGAAACTATAGCATATTTTTTCAGTCTATTTCTCATAATTAAAGAAATAAATAAAAAACATTTCATGCAGCATTACAGCAAAAGTTATTTTTAATACTTGATACTTTAAGCCAAGATGGTAAGTTGACAAATAATGGCACAGAACGGGTTCTTCCTTGTTACTGTACATCTTGTAGGTACATGTAGGCACACATCAGAAAATCTATCAGGTTAAGAGAGCAGTGCAGATACTTGTATCCCATAAAGGAATTGCCTCCTACAGACTGAGAGTTGGGAATTTGTCAGAGCACATTTTAACTGTCTTACAACTAACCGACACATTTCTTCTCCTTCCTACTGCCAGGTGTTTTTTGTTATCCATCTCCATGCTGGGCCAGTCATTAACACCCTGCCACCCATTATGGACCCCGACCCTCTGTTGACCTGTGACCTGATGGACGGTCGCGATGCCTTTCTGACTTTGGCCAGGGACAAACACTGGGAGTTCAGCTCGCTGAGAAGGTGTAAATGGAGTACGATGTGTATGTTGGTGGAGCTGCACAACCAAGGCCAGGATCGTTTTGTGTACACCTGCAATGAGTGCAAGCACCACGTAGAGACTCGCTGGCACTGCACCGTTTGCGAGGTAGGGAAAACAGTTCTTTACTGATGTGTTTCAAAATCTACCTATTTATTTGACTCTAAATGTAAATCCTAACAACAACCTCAATGTGCTCTTCCTTACCTTTTTTTGTCAGGACTACGACCTATGCATTAACTGCTACAATGCTAAGGGCCACGAGCACCAAATGGTGAAGTGGGGTCTAGGTCTAGATGATGACAGCAACGGTCAAGGTGGAGAGGCCTCCAAGAGCCCTCAGGAGAGCCGTCGTCTCAGCATCCAGCGCTGCATCCAGTCCCTGGTCCACGCCTGCCAGTGCCGCAATGCCAACTGCTCTCTTCCTTCGTGCCAGAAGATGAAGAGGGTGGTTCAACATACCAAAGGCTGCAAGCGCAAGACCAACGGTGGCTGCCCTGTGTGCAAGCAGCTTATCGCTTTATGTTGTTATCACGCCAAGCACTGTCAGGAGAACAAGTGTCCGGTCCCTTTCTGTCTCAACATCAAGCACAAACTCCGTCAGCAGCAGCTGCAGCACCGGCTCCAGCAGGCTCAAATGATGCGCCGCAGAATGGCCACCATGGCTGGAAGGGGTATGCCCATGCCGTCTCCACCTACCTCAGCTGCCCCTGACACCCCCAACTCTTTGCAGCAGCCTAATACACCACAGACCCCCCAGCCCATGCCTAGCCAGCCCCAACAACAGCAGGCACCAAACCCTGCCAACATTGCCCAAGGCTTCCCCAACAATGGGCGCAGCAGCCAGCCCCCGACACCGGGGCCACAGGGCAAACCAGGGTCTCAGTCATCCCCTCTCCATCAGCAGCAGTCACCTCTGCCTAACGTGCCCCACCAACAGCAGCCTCAGCCACCACAACAACAGCAGCAGCAACAACAACAACAGCAGCAGCCACTGCTGGCAGCACTGAAGGTGGCCAGACAGATCAAGATGGTAGCCAAGGCAAAGCAGCAACAACAACAACAACAACAACAACAACAGCAGCAGCAGCAGCAGCAGCAGCAGAGTTATGCCATGAATGGGATGCCCATGAACCACCCACGAATGATGGGCCCCATGCAGGGTCAGATGCAGATGATGCATGGGCCACGGGGCCCCCAGGTGATGCAGGCTATGCAGCAGGGCCAGTGGGGTCCGGGGATGCAGAATCCCATGCAGAATCCCCAGGGTCATCAGCCACAGGTTCCTCCACAGCAGGGTCCCATGGCCCCTCAGCAGGCTCAGGGAAACCCGATGCCCCAACAGGGTCAGCTCATGCAGAGGCCCATGATGCCCCAACAACAGGGTCTCCAAATGCCTGGGGTCATGCCTCCCCAGGGGCCCTCACAGCAGGGCATGACACCACAGCAACAAAACATGCCACGGGGGATACCTGGCAACATTGCTCCGAGTGCCCTGCAGGAATTATTGCGCACCCTCAAATCTCCCAGCTCCCCGCAGCAGCAGCAGCAGGTCCTCAACATCCTCAAGTCCAACCCCCACCTCATGGCTGCTTTCATAAAACAGAGGACAGCCAAGTACCAGGCCACCCAGCCGCAGCAACAACAGCAGGCGCAGCAGCAGAACGCTCAGGCTATGCTGGGCTCTCAGGCAGGAATGCAGGCCATGGCAGCCATGGCAAACCAGGTGCAGAGGCCAGTGATGGCACCTCAGCAGCCGTCCCCGCAGCAGGCAGGGCCCCAGGGCATGCCAACCATGGGCGCCCAAGGCCAGATGATGAATGCTGCTCAAAATGGCAATCCCCAATTGTACCGCAGACAGCAGATGCTTAGGATGCAGCAGATGCAGCAGCAGGCGCAGCAGCAGCAGATGCAGCAGCAGGCGCAGCAGCAGCAGATGCAGCAGCAGGCGCAGCAGCAGCAGGGAGGCATGCCTCAGGGCCACGGTCAGTTCACCCAGCAGCAGCAGGGGCCAGCAAGCTACTCCCAGCTCCGTATGCAGCAGCAAATGGCTATGCAAGGCGGTGGTGGGCCCGTGGGCCAGCTCCCTCCAACATCTCAAATGGGTCAACCTGGCATGGGCATGGATGGGCCCCAGAACCTCCTCCAGCAGCGCATGCTTCAGCAGCAGCAGCAGCAGCAGATGTTAAAGCAGCAGATGGGCTCTCCAGCACAGGCTAACTCAATGAGTCCACAACCTCACATGCTCCAAGGCCAAGCCCAGGGAGGAGCTCACTTACCCGGCCAGACAATGGCAAACACCTTGGGAAACCAAGTACGCTCTCCAGCACCAGTGCAATCACCCCGTCCGCCTTCGCAGCAGCCCCCGCATTCCAGTCCTTCCCCAAGGATACAGCCCCAGCCCTCACCTCAGCACGGTGCCCTCCACTCCAGCTCTCCCCACCCCAGCCTTGGAGGCCCAATGGCAGGCTCCATGGAGCAGGGGCACATGGGAACACCGGAGCAGAGTGCCATGCTCCCACAACTGAACACACCAAACAGAGGGGGCTTGAGTAATGACATGGGTATGGTGGGTGACACGACAGGAGACACGCTGGAGAAATTTGTTGAAGGATTGTAGCATTTTGGGACAGAAGAAAGGCCTTGTTCTGTTTTCAGCTGAGACATTTTTGTAATTGCTGATGTAAAAAGCTAAAAGAAATACAAAGGAGTCATACAAGGCCTACAGACTGTGAACTTTCTTTAAACCAAGGGACTGCTTTTTCTTCCAACACAGAGAGTGATTTAATAATTGCTGTTGAAAAGAAGACAAAGACAAAGAATATATTTTTGGTTCAGACCAGCCATGTAAGAATTTGCTCTGGTCTTTGTGTTGTTTTAATTTGTTTTTCATTTGTTACGCTTTGGTATTGACTTTTTTAAGAAAACTTCTCAAAACAAAAAAATATTTCATTTTATTATTCTTTTTTTTGTACCTTTGCAAATTAAAATCGTATTTGTGTTGAGAAGACTGTAAAATTATTTGTCTGGGAATTTTTTGCCAGGTTTCACCTCTTGCTCAATTTCTCTGTTCCTGGCTAATTTATTCTAATATGCCATTTTTCAAAAGGACTGCCTTTGGGGAAAGCCTTAATTTCTTTCCTGTTTGCAGAGTCTATGGGAGATAAATGTATTTGTATAGATCTAGGAACTATTGCACACACTCAAACACAAAAGGCAGGTGTAAGAGAAACCTGCGTTGAAGCTTGTTAATGTTCACAGGTGCCGGAATGTTCTTTTTACTGGCTTGGGCCCAGTATTTGTCTTGCTAATGTTTAAAAGAAATGCTTTGTCTCTCCCCCAGTCAGAAGAAATTCTCATTAAGTCCTAAACCTCTTTTGCCTGTGGTGGGAAATTTACTTGTTTGACTGCTGATTTGTGTTCAGAGAGAGTTTTGTGCGTCATTTTCTCTCTTGCGTTAAACTTGAATTGATGATGAACTGTTCTCTAATGTAAATCATGCAGCTAGGCAGTACTGTAAATATGCAGAAAATAAGAATGAAATCACTGTACAAACTGGTTCAAATGGCTCATTTCGTACTTATATACCATATTGTTAAATAAACCTGTGTGCCACAGACATTGCATCTCATGTTTCTGTTTAGAGAGGACTCTGCTTAGGTTTGCAACTAATGATTGTTTTTTATTATTAACCAGTAGTTTTTTAATTATTTGATCAATTGTTCAGTGTATAAAACACTGGAAAAACTGAAAATCGTTCATCACAATTTCCTAGAGCCCAATGTTATTTTTATTTATTTATTTATTTTTGCCTAATAGATTGTATAAAACCCCAGGCAATTTGATGCACTATAATGTAAGGCAAATAAAAACTCCAAATTCGCACGGTTGAGTCACATCACTTATCACTTTTCCTGCTTGAAAATGAGTCCCACCAATGGATGTTAATAATATCAAAATAGACAAAATGAATGTGCATCTACAAACTAATCCAATGATATTTTCAGCACCAACCACCGTCAGTATGACATACCTACTAACATTATTTAAATATTTTCATTTGATTTCATTATGTAGTTAAAATTACCACTGCTTGACCTTGAAGGGCAAATGAAGAACTGAAATTAATCCATGTCAAATAATATAGGTTACAAAATAAATAGACTAAGAATGGATCGATACACAATGCTATGTAGTAGGGGGTTGCTTTCTATTAACGAAAATAACCGCACACTTATGATTACTGCATGAGATGATTTACAATCCGCGTTATGATTTCCACTTTTCATCAGGCAGTGTGATGGACGCTGGGTGACGTCATTACAAGGCGCCTCCGCGGGTCCTGTCAGTGCTACCGTCGTTCGGCGTGTGTCCCTCAGTCAGTCGACCTGTCCTGTGGTTTTGTCTGTCATCATGTCCCGGTGTCTCTCGCTTGCTCGGTTCGTCCTCGGTTCCTCTCAGAGGGTCAACTCACGGCTAACGGCATGTGCACGAGGGCTGAGCAGCTGTAGCACCTCGCGCTCTCTGACTGGAGGTAAGCTGTGTTTGTTAAATAGACGAGTTAGCCTAGCCGAGTTAGCATAGCAGGCTAGTTGACCGAGCAAGACTATGGTGATGTAAACTCTGCTACCGTTTCATTTGACAGTCTGTTGTCTAATACCACGAGCTGTCAGTGTTTAGTCTTTTGTCTTTGTCTGAAACTACAAAACTGCTACTTTTGAATTTAAATCGAGGGGTTGCTGACAAGAAATCATCAGTTAGTATGAATCTGTCTGAATCTACTGAAAGTAGTTAAAAGAATAGACTATGTCGTATATTCTTTTTCATTATACAATTGTACGATGAAATTGTAGAAACGTGTGAGAATTTTACCACTGAACCACCAATGCACTGAAAGGTAGCCAGTTTACGGGCTTTCCATTTCTCATAAGTCAAATATCACGAATAAAGCTGACATTGATTTAGTTTGCAGTCTATGCATCGTCTTTATCTGTGCCTGTCCATGGTTTTGAACATACAGGTCATTAATAGTCATGTGACAGACATTACTGTCATTAAGAGGCAGTAGTGGGTTCAGTAATAAAGCTAGAATAAAGACACTAATGTCATATGAAAAGTTAAGGAATCTATTGGTGCTGTCAAGTTAGATTGTAGGGAAGGATGCTAAATAACGCTTTGAAGTTAGGCAACATTTTGGCAAGGAAGAGCTGCCACGGCCGTATCCACAGTGACTTTTGACACCTGACCTCAAGATATGTGAATGAAAATGGGTACCCACTATTTTACCATTTTCAAACACTTTTTGAAAATCCCAGGCATTTTGGTGCAAAGTGTAAATGTGGTAATTTTGCCTATGCTAGAAATCTGTCTGCAAACTGAGGTCCCAGTCTTTGAATTGCACAATTTGTGTTTGACTGGAAAACAGAATTGTGGATTCAATGAGCCCAGTTGCATTTATGTTTGACCATTTTGGTCAGTTAAATTTTTAGTACTCCATAAATTGCTGTCCGTTGGCATGGAGAGCCCTCTACGGGCTCATGAAATATTTTGTAACTGTCCGTCACTCTATCAAGGGAAAATGGAGATGGCAAGGGCTGTGATTGGTCCTCTAAAAACATCACTTCCGGAATTATTTTTTCATGCCACAGTAAGTGCCCCTGCCGTGAAATGCACCCCCCCGCGGGTCTGGATCAGAAGGCTATTGTTTTGACCTACATGAGTAGCTTATATGGATTAGGTTAATTGGCTAATTTAAATTGACCGTAGGTGTGAATGTGAGTGTGAGTGGTTGTCTGTCTCTATGTGCCCTGCGATGAGGTGGCGACTTGTCCAGGGTGTACCCTGCCTTCCGCCCTAAGACAGCTGGGATAGGCTCCAGCCCCCCCGCAACCCTATGAGGATAAGCGTTAGATAATGGATGGATGGAGTAGCTTCTGTACAGGTTAATGATAATCCAATTAAAAGCACATACTTTTGAACCTAGGCATTGCAAGGAAAGCTGGAGTATATTTAGCCTTGTGAAACGCAAGTCAAATACGTTTGACTTGCTCAAAAAATCCATTTAATTCATTTAGTAATTATGGCTGGGGTATATTTCCACAGAACATACAGAAAGGTGTTGGTTTGTGTTGGCTATTATCCGAGTTTGTGTTGAGAAGTACATCTGTTATTTGTACTCTTTAGAGGAGTTTTAAAGACTGAAAGCAACTGATGTTCTTCTCGTCTCTCTCCATCACAAATAATTAAATCATAAAATAGTATTTTTCTCTGTGTTTGTCTGGGATATTAAGGCAAATTGCTTCACTTTCCGAGGGGGGTCTATTCCACGGCAGGGGTGCTTTCTGTGGCACGACACCGGCACCATGACAGAGAACTGCGAGGACTCGAGGGGTCTCTGTGGTTGCAGAGTTGGATAACGTATTACGCAGTTGTAGATGTATATTTATAGTATATAGCCATTTCATACAGTAAGATTTTTTTTAATACTTGAGACCTCTAGGGTAGTCACAGCCTCATAAAACTCAAGATGATGACAAGTTTGTACGCATTTCCAAAGTATATTTGACAATGAAAGGGCTCTGAGCAGTTTCCAGAATAGAAATGCTTGATGGATATAGATACGCAACTTATGTAGATTTTGATGTAAAATCTCCGCATGGCTTTTTCTTTGGTGTTCCTCAAGATCTTGGTGTCTTAATGTTGTGCCTGGGAAGCACATTTCTTCACTTTAAGCACTTTTTTACTGGCTCTTTTGATTATTCCTCAATGTAATTATCAGACTTCTGAAGAATAGAGTTTATTGGTTAGTAAACCGCCCTTAAAGGACCCTTATATAGGATTGTGGCCAAAATTGGTACTGCAATCACTTTCAAATTACTGTAGAGCGGTGTCTCCCCTTTCGCTCTCCTCTGACTAGAGGTTACCAGCTCGGCTGCAGGATCCAACAGGAACAGAAAGTGTTAAGTGAATGAAAAGCAGCCACCTTGGGCATCACCATGGACATTTAGAAGGAGTGAAATATGCTGGAGGAGAGCTGTGGAGGGCTGGGGTAATGTGAGCAGAGCTCCAGGGTGGAGGACGTGGGTCCGCGACCTGTGGTGAAGAGTACTGCTGCCCGTCCGCTTTCAGCTGTCTCCATCTTTCAAAGGCATCTCCTATAGAAATCCTTGTTTTATTTCAGACTTTAACGCAATGTATTTCGGATTCATAAAAAGGTCTTTTAAGTTTCGTAACGTTAGACATCATTTGTCGTCAGACCTGCAGGTTGGGCAGCAGCAGAGGTGGAGCAGTCGTCCTAGAGTCTGGAGCTCCCAGTGGTCCTGCCTCGGCTTTGGCCAGCAGTCTTACTACAGCACCCAGGAGGCAGAGAAAGAGCCTGAAGAGGAGCCTCTGCACAACATCATCAGTGACACAGAGTCTGTCCAAGGTGCTGTAACAGCTGCAGGCATACTGACCACTGATCATGATTCAACATAATCTCAATGTTACTCCTCTCCTGATCCTCGCAGGTAGCTTGTCCAAACATGAATTTCAGGCTGAGACAAAAAAACTGCTGGACATTGTCGCCAGGTCCTTGTACTCCGAGAAAGAGGTAAGAGGATTTGTACGAGTGAGTGAGAGAATCTACGACTTATCAAGACTGATATTTCAGTATAACTTTTTCTCTTCCACCAGGTGTTCATCAGGGAGCTCATCTCCAACGGCAGCGATGCTCTGGAAAAACTGCGCCACAAACTGATGACAGCGGGCGGTGAAACGGCTCAGATGGAGATCCACCTGCAGACCGATGGTGCCAAGGGTACATTCACCATTCAGGTACACCCCTGACTGTGTAAGACTATATTCACATGTATTTTAGGAGATTGATTTTAGGAGATGTATTGTAGGAGAGCGTTTTTTGATTAAGAAATTAATGAAAGAGGGGAAAACCTATAAAGAAGTGCAAAAACATGATAGGCTGTTCAGCTAAAATGATATCAAATGCTTTAAAATGGCAGCCAAAACCAGAAAGGGGAGGAAGAAACAGAAAAACAATTACTTGAGTGGATCGGAGAATAACCAAACTGGCAAAGGCTCAGCCAGTGATCAGCTCCAGGAGGATCAAAGAAGATCTAAGGTTGCTTGTGAGTACTGTAACAATCAGATGACGTCTATGTGAAGCTAAGCTACCAGCAAGAAGCCCCCGCAAAGTACCATTGTTAATAAAAAGACATGCGCTGAAGCGGTTACAATTTGCCAAAGAACACATTGACTGGCCTAAAAAGGAATGGCGTAATATTTTGTGGACTGATTGTTCTTTTTGGGTCTAAGGGCCACAGACAGTTTGTCAGATGTCCTGCAAACACTGAATTCAAGCCACAGTACACAGTGAAGATGGTGAAGCATGGTGGTGCAAGCATCATGATATGGGGATGTTTCTCCTACTACGGTGTTGGGCCTATATATCGCATACCAGGGATCATGGATCAGTATGAGTACATCAGAATACTGTAATAAGTCATGTTGCCGTATGCTGAAGAGGAAATGCCTTTGAAATGGGTGTTTCAACAAGACAATGACCCCAAACACACCAGCAAGCGAGCACAATCATGGTTCCAGACAAACAGCATTCAAGTAATGGAGTGGCCAGCACAATACCTGGACCTTAATCCCATAGAAAACTTGTGGGCTGACATAAAAAATGCTGTTCATGAGGCAAAACCAAGAAATACAGAGCAATTGTGGAACTAGTACAGTTGTCCTGGGCTGCAATACCTGTTGACCGGTACCAGAGGTTGGTCGACTCCATGCACCACAGATGTGAAGCAGTTATCAGAAACCGTGGTTATGCAACTAAATATTAGTTTATGATTCTCAGAAAAGTTGAATCTTAAAGCATTTCTTAGTTTATACAGTACATTTTTGAGTTTGTAAAGACAGTTGTCAACATTGCTATTTTTTTAACATTATGTTTCTTGGCTTTCTGTAAAATATTATCGAATTCAATTACTTTTTCCAATTGTCTGCCTTTGAATGGAATGTGCAGTGTCCCCAGTGCATTTGTGTTCATTACAATACAATTTATTTGAAGAATTTTGACGTTTACTCACATTTTTAAACACACTACTATTATTTTGAACACAACTGTAAATATATATATATATACAGTCATGGAAAAAATTATTAGACCACCCTTGTTTTCTTCAATTTCTTGTTAATTTTAATGCCTGGCTCAACTAAAGGTACATTTGTTTGGACAATTATAATGATAACAACAAAAATAGCTCATGAGAGTTTAATTTAAGAACTAAGGATTATTCATTTTCCATGGTTTTCTTGATAATAACCAAAATTACTTAAATTCTTACATCAATAGCTATGGCATTGTACCGCCAAAAACACTACTTTTAAGCATTCCATGTTTTCTTTTCTGTTTGCTTTAAACACATGATACACACAAGAGTTAATACTTGATTGCATAACCATTGTTTTTGATGACTGCAGCCATGCGTCTTGGCATGCTCTCCACCAGCTTCTGACATTGTTCTGCTGTCACAGCAGCCCATTCCTGTTGGACAAATTCAAACAAATTTTCTTTGTTTTTGGGCTTGTGGTTCTCCATTTTGAGTTTGACGATTTTCCACAGGTTTTCAATTGGATTAAGATCTGGTGATTGAGCAGGCCAAGGCATGGTGCGAATGTTGTGGTTCTCCATCCAGGCTTTAACTGACCTTGCCGTGTGGCAAGGGGCATTGTCTTATTGGAAAATCCAGTCATTCGAGGCAGGAAAGAGTTTTCCAGCTGATGGAAGAAGACTGTTTTCAAGGGTAGTCCTGTACTTGACCTGGTTCATTCGGCCTTCACACAATTGCATTTGCCCTGTTCCACTCAGACTGAAACAACCCCAGATCATGACTGATCCACCCCCATGTTTTACTGTAGGGGCAAGACAGTCTGGGTTGTAAGCTTCTCCAGGCTTCCTCCTAACCAGTAAGTTGGCTGGAGTGGGCATCAATTCAAAATTGGATTCATCACTGAAGAGAACCTTAGCCCAATCATCAACAGTCCAATCCTTGTGGTCTCGAGCAAAGAGTAACCGGGCCTTCCTCTGCCTTTCATTGATGAAGGGCTTCTTGCGTGCTCTGTGTGACTTCAAACCAGCTTCAACAAGTCGGTTTCGAACTGTCCTTGCCGAGCAAGTCACATTTCTTGACAGTGCCCACTCATTTTTAAGGTCCCTGGAGGTCTGACGACGATTCCTGACACAGGAACGGATGAGTGCACGGTCATCTCGTGGGGTAGAAAGACGCTTTCCTGCCACGGCCAGGTAGCAATTTGGTAGTGCCATGTTCAGCTTGTTTTTTTTTGTTGGAATGAACGGCTGTCTTGGAGATCTTCAGTTTTTCGCTACCTGTCTCTCACTCATGCCAATTTCCAGCAGTGCCAAGATGGCTGCCTTTGTTGCTTCACATAATTCTTTTGTTTTAGGCATTATGTGAGAGCTGACAACTTCTGAGTTGTGCTACGGCTTGAATGTAAGCAGGAAACCACTCTAGGCCTTTGCATGTGCAGTGCTGCTTGTGACATGAAATGGCCTCTTATATACCCTGGGAATCAATTAAGCTTAAGAATGTCAAATAGGACATAAAGTATTATGTGACCAGCTGCATTTTTTGTTGTGTTCATTGTATTATACGTTTAGTGGTACCAGATATTAGAATGAACAAGAAATTGAAGAAAACAAGGGTGGTCTAATAATTTTTTCCATGACTGTATATATATATATATATATATATATATCCATCAGATACTGATAATGTTACCTGAATAAAAAAGGCATGGTACTTCAGCAACAAACTTTAGGTTGTTCAAACTTTATCTGAGGAAAATGTGACAGTATGTTAAATCTTCCAGTCAGTGTGCTTCAACAACTCCATTGTGTATTTGGGTCATCAGACAACAGTCCTCTATTCATTTAATATATAATGCAACTTTAAATTGCTGCACTGACATAAAACAAAGAAGAAATTACATTACTACATGGCAAATTCCAGTAGGTGTAGTAGAGTCATTTGAAAACTAACAGACCTAAAACGAAAGTGAAATCATAAACCACTATGAGCATCACTTCTTCCACTGATTGTCCCAAAATGATTCACTTCCCTCCTGTCATAGAGCATTGCCTTTCCCTGGATACTGATAAACTCTATTTTTGGGATAGAGGCCACCTGTAGTGATGGGTTGATGATGCCTCATAGGGTGTGTGGCACCTGTGTCGATACTGTGTTAACACAGCGTTAATGTATCACTCAAGGTCGACATCTGCTGGACTTAATAAATCATTGCAGGCAACATGGATAAAGACTGTGCCACTGAACCAATTTCATTCCTTCTGACATATGGACACCAGGTGGTTTAAAAAAAGGATAGTCTTGACTGAATCAAAGAAAAGTGTGTGTATTCCAGTTATTCTGAATATAACCAATGTCATATCACTGCCTAATGCAGTGTGTCAAAAGCAGAATTGACAAAAAATAGCAAGTGAATAAGGGAAAATGTAAAATTAGTGAAAGTTTTGTAAAACAAAATTTGAGTGCTTGTGAACACGTTATTGAAGGGACAAGGACGAGTTTATGCATTTTTATTTCGAAAAGCTTTTGCAAAATGCACAGCGACATGACGTCATGTTCTCTATAGGCCTACCTGTGTTTATTGTAGGTGTATTTGTGGCCTCTTCTTTTTCATGCCTTGCTGTTAAGTGCCTCAGAGTTGAGGAGGTGCTTTTGTTTATGTATGATAGTTCCTTTGAATAAATGCGGCATTTAACCTGCAGAAAATGAGTAATTTAACCTACGAATCATTTTGAAATGGATTTGAATTCTGATAGGTCAAGCGGTAACTGAGAGGAACAGGATGAAACAAATCTTGTTTGGTGATATAAGATCAAAATAATCCCACACAGTGGACACCTTTTTCTTTCTTTCTTCAGTGAGACACGAAACATTAACTGTATCAGTCACTTGACTTTTTCTGAAAGCGATCCGCACATCGACACGGGGTTTCGCTCTATGAGCTCCACACATGCGCCGACGCATCGGTGTTGCCGGACCCATCACTAGCCACCTGGTGGATGGTTAGCTTTGATGACTTCCACTCACTGGTATTCTCTGTTTTCTTAACAGGACACAGGAGTGGGGATGAACCAAGAGGAGCTGGTGGCCAACCTGGGGACTATCGCTCGCTCTGGTTCCAAGGTGATTTTCTCCTGCAGACTCAAAAACTGTGTTGATGTGCAATTAACAATCAGGTTCAGGTTTATTATAAAGCCCTTTAAAAACAACAACTGTTGACCAAAGTGCTGTACAAGTAAGTAAAAAGACATAAAAGACGTAAAAGCAGATCAAGAACACAGACAGGGATACACACTACACAAAACAACACAATATAGCAACAGTCATACAGAATCAAAAGCCAGGGAAAAATTGTGTTTTCAGGCGGGACTTAAAAATAGGCACTGAAGGAGCAAGCCTTACATGTAGTGGGAGTTCATTCCATAGTTTAGGACCTATGACTGCAAAGGCACGATCCCCTCAACTCTTTAATCTTGAGGGTGGGACAGTTAGCAGTAGTTGGTCAGAGGACCATGGTGGTCTCATTGGTGTGTGATGATGTAGGCGGTCTGTTATAAAGGGTGGAGCCAGATGATTCAGAGACTTAAAAACAAATAACAGAATTTTAAAATGTATCCTAAAGCTCACAGGGAGCTGGTGAAGAGCCTTGAGGACAGGTTTGATGTGTTCACACCTGTGTGCTTTGGTAAGAAATCATGCCACAGCGTTCTGAACTAGTTGAAGCCCTGACAGAGAGGAGCAGCTATGACCAGCATAGAGAGCATTGCAGTAATCAAGGCGGGAAGTAATAAAAGCATGTATGGCAGTCTCAAGATTACCAGGCGATAAAAAAGGTTTGACCTTAGATAAGAGTCTTAAATAAATTAAAAAAAAAAAATAAAAGATTTGACTACATTATTTATTTGTTTCTCCATTTTGAAATCTGAGTCAAGAATCACACCTAAATTTCTGACTGAGTTTTTGATAAAAGGACTCAGAGGGCCCAGGTCCCAATTATTTTTACAGGCCTTACTAGGTTTGCAGCATAAAACCTTAGTTTCATTTTCATTTAGATTTTAAAAAAGAAAAAATTAGGGACATCCAAGCTTTAATGTCTGCAAGACAGTCTAAGAGCTTTGAAACAGACTGAGATTTTGTGAGCTTCAGTGGCATATAAAACTGGGTATCGTCTGCATAGCAGTGGAAGGAGATGTTATATTTCTTTAGAATGGAACCTAATGGCAGAAGATAAAGGGAAAACAGGATACGGCCAAGAAACGACCCCTGGGGAACGCCATAGGGGAGGGGTGCTGAGGAGGAGGTGTGTTCTCCAATGCTGACAGAAAAGCTTCTCTGTGTTTGTAATGTGGACAGGAATGGAGAAGGGTTGAGCAATAACTGAAACATACAATGAGTGGGAGCTGTCATGGGTCAGAGGAGTTGCAGACTTTGCTGCAAGCATGGGAGAGGGGGAGGGGGAGGGGTGAGAAGAGCAGGTTGGTGAATCAGCCAGTCAATCACTTGCATAACACACAGCATGCTGGAAGCTGGACGCAAGCATGCGACTGCCCAAGGTGCTCCGGTGAAGCCCATCTCGACCATAAAATGAAGGGCGCCCCCCAAACAGGTCAAAGTTGTGGATAAAGGCAATCCAATCAGTGCATCAGTTTAATATACCTGTGGATGTCACATTTGACTTGTATCTTTCTCATTCTCTCTTATTAATCATCTTTTCCCCACTCTGCAGGCATTTTTGGATGCCCTGCAGAACCAGGCGGAGGCAAGCAGCACCATCATTGGTCAGTTTGGGGTGGGCTTCTACTCTGCCTTCATGGTGGCCAACCATGTAGATGTCTACTCCCGGTCTGCTGAGCCTGACGCACCTGGATACAAGTGGTCCTCAGATGGGTGAGAGAAGGGATGAAAAGTCTTATGTTAACCTCGGGATATTTCCTCTGCAGCAGAAAAAAGGGTAGAAATGTCTATAACCAAATGTGACCCTCAGATATTCTGTCTCTGCTCTTTTCAGCTCTGGAGTTTTTGAGATTGCTGAAGCCAGTGGAGTTCAGCGGGGAACGAAGATTGTGCTACACCTCAAAGACGAATGCAAGGAGTTTTCCACCGAGGACAGAGTCAAAGGTGTAACTGCTGGAGCTGCTGCAGCGATAAAACACATTAGTGTAGCATCACATGTGCTGAACAAGCCCTTATGTGTCTTTCAGAGGTCGTAACAAAGTACAGCAACTTTGTCAGCTTCCCCATCTTCTTGAATGGACGGAGGCTCAACACTCTGCAGGTGAGCCTCTTTTTGATTGAGCCTCAAAAGACAAAATTCATGGAATGATTATAGTGTAAATAACCATATCTATAAACACCCCATCATCATATAGAAAAAGCATCCAAACTGTGGGGACAAAAACAGGAATGTCATCTTACCGTAACAAACACAGCGTTGTATTGTTTAATGAGTTTTAACCAAAGATGTCACTTGAATAGTTAGATAGAGTTTTGCCTAGGGATGCACCAGTTATTCACTCAAAACTAACTTAAAAAATGTCTTGCTATTTTCAGCATTTGGTCAATTGAGGTTTTTTTTTTCTAGCAGCCGTCGTGGAGTGAGGTGTGTGCTATGTCAGAAAATGATACAAAATGTACTACAGAGACTTAAAGCCCTATAGTTTAATTAACCACATGAAAGTTAAACGCCCTGAGCAGCAAGCTTTGCTTTGGGAAAACAATTTATGAAATGCTGAAAAAACTAGCAAAAGTGAAATACTGTATTCAGCCTTTGGCCAAGTATTCGGTGCGTCAATTGTGCCTCTATTTTAACTCCTAAATAAAGATTTATGGCCTATTAATGATGCAGTTTAGCGGCAAATCTGGGCATCACTCTAACAACACGTGGAGCTTCTTTTTACTAATCGTTGTTTGGCCTCTGTCTCCCATCAGGCCTTGTGGATGATGGAGCCGAAGGAGATCAGTGACTGGCAGCACGAGGAGTTTTACCGCTACGTCGCCCAGGCCTACGACAAGCCCCGCTACACGCTGCACTACCGTGCCGATGCCCCGCTCAACATCAGGAGCATCTTCTATGTCCCTGAAGCGGTGAGCAGATCAGGGATTTTATCAGTTTTTTTTTTGTTTCACTGTTGAGCTGAGCGATACTATCTATACTACTATCAAGACAGTTTAAGGGCTTTAAACATTCATTTGTGGCCTGCTAACATCTTTTAACGAATTAATTCACATGGAAAAAAAAAATCAATGTTTTATTTTCTGCTTTGTGGGTAAATTATTATTATCATTCAATTATTCATCTTCATGAAATATTATCACCAGCTTTTAAGTGTGTTTCTCATTCAGCTAACTTTCTTGTCTTGGGTTCAGAGTCAGACCATGTTAACGATCATGTTATGGAACTTTTCCCCTCACAGAATATTTCTTTTTTTTGTGGTGGTAGAGAATACCAATTCACTTGTTCATTGAGAATAATGTGTCTGTCAACAGAAGCCGACCATGTTTGACGTGAGCAGGGAGATGGGCTCCAGCGTGGCGCTGTTCAGCAGAAAGGTCCTGATCCAGACCAAAGCCACCGACATCTTGCCCAAGTGGCTGCGTTTCCTCCGAGGTCAGAATCCCTCTGTGTGGTACATGATTTTAGAAAGTGTATTTCACTTTTCACTGCAGAGATAAACAAACACTGTGTGTGCAGGTGTGGTGGACAGCGAGGACATCCCGCTGAATCTGAGCAGAGAGCTGCTGCAGGAGAGTGCCCTCATCAGGTACATCAACAGCTATGCTAACGCTGGTTGCTTTTCTGTGTTAAACCTGTAACCACCTCTGTTTCAAATCTTTATTTTGGCACAATCACCTCTTCAGGAAGCTTCGTGACGTTTTGCAGCAGAGGGTGATCCGCTTCCTGCTGGACCAGAGCAAGAAGGAGCCAGAGAAGTACAACAAGTTCTTTGAGGACTACGGCCTCTTCATGAGGGAGGGTATCGTCACCACCCAGGAACAAGACGTCAAGGTTACCTCGCTTAGCTGTGAAAATGATTTGTGTGAAAAGCAGCAGAGGTGTGATGTGTTGAATATTCTGGCAGCAGTGTTTGACCATCCATGCTGTCTCTGTGCAGGAGGACATTGCAAAGCTGTTGAGGTTTGAGTCTTCTGCTTTGCCAGCGGGTCAGCACACCAATCTGATGGAGTACTCCTCCCGCATGAAGGCCGGCACACGCAACATCTACTACCTATGCGCCCCCAACCGCCATCTTGCAGAGCACTCCCCCTACTATGAGGCCATGAAACAGAAAGACATGGAGGTGAGAGGGTGGGGGTAAAGGCAGAAAATATATGAGAGGCCAGAATGTAGCAAAACAATTATCTCTTAACTGCCTCAATCCGCGTGTGTGTAGTCAAGATGTAGTAAATGTGTAAATAAAAAAAATAAATAATCCATACATGCACTGATCTGTATATGTTAAAAAAAATGCAAATGAATTCTGTATATTAGTGGCTGAAACGTCTAAATATTTTGCTGCAAGAGGAATCAGTTATAACTCTACTGGCTGGTTTTCTTCACGTGACTTTTGCTGCACTTTGGACTGTTTTGTCTGTGTTCCTCTCTGGCTGTACAGCTACATACCACCAGTTGGCGCTAGCACTCAACGATTTTAAGCACAGCTGGGCTGGACAGCTGGAGACGTCAGACAGAAGTAATCTAATAATCTGTTAATAGTTTAATAATGGCCCATAGCAGTTTATCACATGATCACCCAGATTAAATGAGCTGTTAACTAGAGTTAGTCGTCTCTTATGTCCACCTCAGTCTTTCTCACAAACACATTTATTGTAGTTTGGTTTAAATGAAAGATGCAATATCTTTGCACTGGGTCTGCTCATATAAATAACATGTCAGGGCTTCATATTTTTAAAAAAAAAAAAAAAAAAAAGATTGACACAAAAAATTGACTGACATAACCTTTTAGCTTAGGTTGTCCAGATTTTAGAGATATGAAGCATTTGAACATACTCAAACAAAAGTTTGCAAAGTACTAAAATATTGAGTTCAAAGGGTTAATGTACTGTATTTCCTGTATCAGTTGGCTTCACAGTTTGTTCTTATTAGTTATGGCTCTGCCACTGAAGAGCTGAATAAACTGCTGTGGAAGGTTTACACGTGTCTTCACTGTTTGTTCAGGTGCTGTTCTGCTACGAACAGTTCGATGAGCTAACCCTGCTCCACCTGAGGGAGTTCGACAAGAAGAAGATGATCTCAGTGGAGACCGACATTGTTGTGGATCACTACAAAGAGGAGAAGTTTGAAGACAGCAAGCCTGGTCTGTCCTCCCTCATGTTTCCAGGTGAAGCTGACTGTTACTGCCGCAGCCTTTGACTCATCTTATTGCCTTTTTTGTCCTGCAGCCTCTGAGCGCCTGACACAGGAGCAGGCCGACGACCTAATCTCCTGGATGAAGAACGCTTTGGGCCCCCGAGTCACCAACATAAAGGTTGGGAGAAAAAAAAAAGCAAACTAATGCGAGTCAAGGTCTCAAATGTGTTTTGAATCAAATCATTGTGCAAATCTTATATATATATATATATATATATATATATATATATATATATATATATATATATATATATATATATATAAAAAGATTGCCAAAGGTTTATATATTGCCAAAAGTATTCGCTCACTTGCCTTGACTCACATATGAACTTAAGTGACATCCTATTCCTAATCCATAGGGTTCAATATGACGTCGGTCCACCCTTTGCAGCTATAACAGCTTCAACTCTTCTGGGAAGGCTGTCCACAAGGTTTAGGAGTGTGTTTATGAGAATTTTTGACCATTCTTCCAGAAGTGTATTTGTGAGGTCACACACTGATGTTGGATGAGGAGGCCTGGCTCTCAGTCTCTGCTCTAATTCATCCCAAAGGTGTTCTATCGGGTTGAGGTCAGGACTCTGTGCAGGCCAGTCAAGTTCATCCACACCAGACTCATCCATGTCTTTATGGACCTTGCTTTGTGCACTGGTGCACAGTCATGTTGGAAGAGGAAGGGGCCAGCTCCAAACTGTTCCCACAAAGTTGGGAGCATGGAATTGTCCAAAATGTCTTGGTATGCTGAAGCATTCAGAGTTCCTTTCCCTGGAACTAAGGGGCCAAGCCCAGCTCCTGAAAAACAACCCACACCATAATCCCCCCTCCACCAAACTTTACACTTGGCACAATGCAGTCCGACGAGTATTGTCCTCCTGGCAACCGCCAAACCCAGACTCGTCCATCAGATTGCCAGATGGAGAAGCATGATTCGTCACTCCAGAGAATGCGTCTCCACTGCTCTAGAGTCCAGTGGTGGCGTGCTTTACACCACTGCATCCGACGCTTTGCATTGTACTTGGTGAAGTATGGCTTGGATACAGCTGGTCACCATGGATACCCATTCCATGAAGCTCTCGGTGCACTGTTCTTGAGCTAATCTGAAGGTCACATGAAGTTTGGAGGTCTGTAGTGATTAACTCTGCAGAAAGTTGGCGATCTCTTCGCACTGACCCCGCTCCGTCAGTTTATGTGGTCTACCACTTCATGGCTGAGTTGCTGTCGTTCCCAAACACTTCCACGTTCTTATAGTACAGCTGACAGTTGACTGTGGAATATTTAGGAGTGAGGAAATTTCATGACTCGATTTGTTGCACAGGTGGTGGCATCCTATCACAGTTCTTTCAAGATGGCGCCGTTCTAGTGGCAGCCTGCTGCAGTAGCTCCATGTAGTTATTTAATTTCCCTTCGGGGATAAATAAAGTTTTCCATCTTCCACGCTGGAATTCACTGAGCTCCTGACAGCGACCTGATTCTGACTATTTGGATGGGTGAGTGAATACTTTTGGCAATATAGTGTATTTCTTTGAGTTGATGTCATATTTCAATAGAACTGGCCTGAAACATTTTGTGTTACATCATACATTTTTCCCCTTTCTCCTATGTCTATTAGCTGACTCCTCGGCTGGACACCCACCCAGCTATGATCACAGTGCTGGAGATGGGAGCTGCACGCCACTTCCTGCGCACCCAGCAGCTGGCTCGAACGCCTGAGGAGAGAGCTCAGATACTGCAGCCCACACTGGAGATCAATGCAGGGTGTGTGTGATGATTTTACTACGAGGCGCTGCTTTCAATAACACGTTTGTGTCCAGCACTCAATCTTTTATCACTTTTTTCTGTAATCTGATAGACATGATCTGATCAAGAAGCTGCAGGCGCTGAAGGACACAGACTCTGAGCTGGCTGGACTGTTACTGGAACAGGTGCGCTCAGAAAAATGCTTACACTTGCTCTGATCTGCTCCAGTTTGCTGTTTATGCACAATGATTTCTTTGGACTACATTACAGAAAGTTAAACATTGATTTATAGTGAGAATAGTTTGCATGTTTTGAAACAGAGAGACCTTACATGCTGCTGTGAGCAGGGCTGCAGAGTAACATGTTTAGCCACCTAAAAAAAAGAAAAGGCCCATCAACTTAAGTGTACGCTATATTTAAAATATTTTACGTTGGTGAACGCAAGTGAAAGAAACAGATCAGTACTGTTTTTGTCAGTGCCTGTCGACTTTTAATTTGAAACACACAGGAAGTCTTTAGGTATTAATAGTAGCACTGGAGACGTAGGAGTGACGGAACCATCCTGGGGAAAAAATTTCACATTTATGTGTGTTTTGCAGATCTACGACAACGCCATGATCACAGCAGGTTTGAACGATGATCCCCGGCCGATGATTTCCCGTCTTAATGACCTGCTGGCTAAAGCTCTGAAGAAGCACTGAGAGCTGCTCAGACCTGGACAGTGCGAACTGACTTGTTTTGAGGACATGGGCCTGTAGACTAAAAAGTTTACAGCAGCTAAAGGACATACAAAGCTGGAGAAGTATAGACTCTAAAGAGAACGACAGGCTTTTGTTCATCAGGAGCCATGAAATACCACCTCTTTCCCCCTCTGGAGAGTACGTAAAAGCTTGAGAAGCAGCAGCTGGCATGAAAGACTGCAGGGAGCTTCTCTGTAAACCCGTTAGGTCTCAATGTTCAGCTCTATTTCACCAGGCTCATCAGTGTCCATATCCTGACTGATCTGGATGCAAACCAGCCACCAAGAAGGAAAGAAGGTAAAAAAAAAGTGTGGAAGAAAACTTAATGAGGAAAAACCACACCAAGTTTCATATGAATCAGTCAAATAAATGTCATTAATAACACATGTAAAAGAGTGTAAAGTCTTGTCGGTGTCCTGTGTGCATTATCACTAAAGAGAGGAAACTGTCACAAAAAGATTCCAGTACAAAAGCAGATTTTACTGAATTTCAAAGTAGCATAGCATCTCTACTGAAAGGGTTTGAAGATGAGAGACACTCTCACTCCAACATGTCGTCCTGCAGTGTGCAGACTGAACATCTGGAAGCTGATGGGTGGACGTTAAAAGGTGGAGTGCTCCTCTGTGGTTTCTAAGCAAGCGTCCAGCGCTGTCCATCCCTTTGCACCACATGGGGGGCATTTTCAGCCCTGCTGCCCAGGCCTCCTCTGCTCCTGGGTACCATCCTGACCCTCCATCAAGATCCAGAAGTCATAGAAGAGCATCAGGACAGCTTGTCTATGTTGTCTAAGAAACGCTGGGCCCACCATTCATCCAGATCTATTGGCACAAAGTCTGGAAAAAAAAGAAGGAAAAGAAATTTAATCATGAATGCTTATCACCAGTAGTGATGGGTCCGGCCACACTGATGCGTCGGCGCATGTGGAGCTCATGGAGCGAAACAGAAATCGCTTTCAGAAAAAGTCACGTGACCGATACAGTGAATGTTTCGTGTCTCACTGAGGCACTAAACTGCGTTTATAAGGTAGCGCATCTCTCAACGGGATACATCTCTGCCCAAAAAAAAAAAACAACATAGCATTTTTGACGTACAACTCTCCATTCAAGCCGTGTCACGGAGCTGTCAGAAAGAAAGAAAAAGGTGTCCACTGTGTGGGATTATTTTGATCTTATATCACCAAACAAGGTTTATTTCATCCTGTTCCTCTCAGTTACAGATTGATCTATCAGAATTCAAATCCATTTCAAAGTGATTCTTAGGTTAAATTACTCATTTTCTGCAGGTTAAATGCCGCATTTGTTCAAAGGAACTATCATACATAAACAAAAGCACCTCCTCAACTCTGAGGCACTTAACAGCAAGGCATGAAAAAGAAGAGGCCACAAATACACCTACAATAAACACAGGTAGGCCTATAGAGAACGTGACGTCATGTCGCTGTGCATTTTGCAAAAGCTCCTGTTTAGAAATAAAAATGCATAAACTCGTCCTTGTCCCTTCAATAACGTGTTCACAAGCACTCAAATTTTGTTTTACAAAACTTTCACTAATTTTACATTTTCCCTTATTCACTTGCTATTTTTTGTCAATTCTGCTTTTGACACACTGCATTAGGCAGTGATATGACAGAATAACTGGAATACACACACTTTTCTTTGATTCAGTCAAGACTATCCTTTTTTTAAACCACCTGGTGTCCATATGTCAGAAGGAATGAAATTGGTTCAGTGGCACAGTCTTTATCCATGTTGCCTGCAATGATTTATTAAGTCCAGCAGATGTCGACCTTGAGTGATACATTAACGCTGTGTTAACATAGTATCGACACAGGTGCCACACACCCTATGAGGCATCATCAACCCATCACTAATCACCAGGGTGGCACAGTGATGTAATGGTTAGCACTGTCGCCTCACAGCAAGAAGGGTCTGGGTTTGATTCCCAGCCCAGGGCCTTTCTGTGTGGAGTTTGCATGTTCTCTCTGTGTCTGTGTTTAATTTTGTATTACTATGAGTATTTATGGCATACTCCACCATGATATTTTACTATACTATGAATTATCTTGTTGAAATATTTTGGTATATGGTATCTACTATATTATGACTGGTATACTATGCTGCTTTTAATGTTTTTTTTTGCTATCCTATGACTGTTCATACAGTTCCGTTCCTACAACTTTCTAGCTGAAAGGATCATAAGCAGGTCCAATAATCCTTGATTGGCCGGCTGTCATAAACCAATACTGTCCAGCTTACAGCAGTACAGTCTGCCTGGAGGCTGTTATCATAAGAGACCATCTAGGCACCATTTCAAACCAAACTCAATAACACCAGTAAGAGACTGGTAGGAGGAGGGGGATCAGTACTCACTGTCCATGTGAGGGCTGGGAGTGGTTTCATTATAGTGGACAGCTCCCTGGGCCTCCTCTGTTCCCTGCTGCACCACCTCCTGCCAAGCTGAAAACACAACTCAGGCTCAGTTATTTCATCTAATACTAATAAAAACCTCTAAGCCTCTATTCATTTATGTTCCATACATTAAGTCAACAGTTCATAAATGATGATAATCTGATCCCAAGGATATGGTATTTACAATGTAATTAGTGTGTCAAATGTCCTTATCTGCAAACATGAAATCTTTTGCACACTCAGTGTCAAATAAATAAAGACCACAAGGGCAACTGCATTCAAAGGCCCGCCACTCCTGGCACATGTGGGTCAGTCACATGTAGTGTATGTGATCTGGTGGTTGCCTTCAGGTCATGACTTTCAGAAAGAGTTTGTTTACAGCATGCATTGAGGAATTTCAAAGAGTAGTAGAGAGCAATGTCTGTCAAGTGGGGAGGGAGGGGGGTCAGGCATGCTTTGTGTCCTTGTCCACTCAACGACAAGGTTACTGGAGTTGTTTATGGGCTGCTGTGGCTGAGCTCCAATGACAGCAAATAACAAAAGAACAAAACCAAATTAAGTCTTTAAACTGGATGAGTTTGTGAATGTTACAAAAGAAGCCACACTTCATGCTGGGTCGCTATGTAGAGCTTCACCCAGATGAAAAAAAACATCCATGCTGTTAGACTCCTTTGTTGGCTTTCCTCACAGCAGACAAAGACTCTTTTGGCTAGTTACTGCCAAAAATGCCTCAGCACATGTGCCAGAGCGGGTCATGAGGGGTGTGATATGTTTTCTGCTAGGTGTCTATCATGGCTATCAGTGTCAGAGCAGCTGTGTTAGGGTGAGGCCTGGAGGGGGGATTTGAACAGTGAAACAATGTCATTCACACACAAAAAAAGCAGATGAGGGACGGCTGCATAAACAGAGCGAGACAATAAAAAGTTTTGTCTCATCTTCTTGTATTACCAGTCATGCATTTCCTTACCATCATAGGCAAATTTGACGTTTTCCTTGTGCGCTGGTGTGAAGCTTTCTTCCTGCTGGTTGTCTGCAGGGAGTGGCTGAGCAGGGTGGTGGTACTTCTTACCATTTGGACGGTTGAAAACTATCTTGGGTGTGGGAAGGCTGATGGGTATATGAAGAAAAGCAACACGTCACAAAATCTAGTGTTCTCTGCAAATGTTGCATTTATAGCTGACTAACTGTCATCTCTTAAAGTGTCACCATTAGGCTGATATTCAAGCAGTGGGAGTTCAGAGAGCAACAGCTGAATCAAGGACTATGTGCCACCTTGACTTCCCACAAGGTCACTCACACTGAGTGGGTTAAAGGCATGAAAACAGCAGCCACGTGTGGAGGTGCGCTCCAAATGATTCAGGCTGATGACACAGGCTTTAACCAGCACAAGTCTGCCAAATGAGCCAAACACACTGCTGAGAGCATATCGGTGGATTTCCATTAGCAGGAGGTGTCTCTCCAAAAGTGGCACACTTACTCAGGCATACTCCACGACGTTTGCTTGTGCTTGAAGTCGTTTATTTTGTTGTCAAACTGCTGAGTAGGCCCTAAAATGAATGGAGATAAAGTTCACGTTTCACTTCAAACACCTACAATAATATACCCAACATTATATGGGTGCATGTTTGATCAGCAGGTCATTGTCTCACCTGTCCGGCGCTGGGTGACCAGTTTGCTGGGGCCTCTTGTAATAGTGTACATCACGCGCACTTAACTTTTAACTTTGGCACTTTGAGGTGAGAATTAATCCACGTGTGCGTTTCTCCGCGATGTGTCGATGTGAAAACAAAAACTTTCAGTCCTGTGCTCAGCTTGCCAGGCTGAGTTTCTCTCACGGTGCACTCACAGTTTGAAGCCGATCCGCGGGGACATGAGGCTACACGCTGCTAAAAAACACAACATGCGCCGCGCTCCTCTCCTAAAACCAGCAGCTAGGAGCGCATCTCATCCAGCGACCCTTCCTCTTTCACCTGCTGTCCTCCTCCAAACACTCAGGGGTAACTCTGGTGCTTTCAGACGTCCTGCGCTGCCACAATGTCACACAGCTAGACTGGAGGAGCGTCCGTCATTCATAAGACATTGAACGCACACCGTGGAAACGCAGCACCACTCCACGTGAACGCCTCCCTTAGCGCTTTAAAGAGACAGCGTCTCCTAAATACAGCCATGCTTCAGGGAAGTGTAAATCAGATGTCTAAAATGACTTCAGATGAGCTGAACCTCGCGCGACCCTGTGAGGATAAGCGGTAGAAAATGGATGGATGAGCTGAACTTGTGGAATAAGGATTTGTCTGCTCCTCCATCTGATCAAACTGCTCCTGACCAAACTGCGACTCTAAACGAAATTTTATTTGGAGCCCCTCCCCCATCCTAATAGGTACAAAATCACTGTACAACATATCATGTCAACTGACAACCTTTATTAGCAATAAGTGTAGGGCTGGTTTGACTTTGACCTACAGGTCTTTGCTGCATGCTGTCCCTTGTCTTTTTCTGTCTATCTTCAACTGTACTATCAAATAAAGGCAAGAAATCCATCCATCCATCCATTTTCTACTGCTTATCCTCATAGGGTCACGGGGGTGGATGGGGCTGGAGCCTATGCCAGCTGTCTTAGGGTGAAAGGCAGGGTACACCCTGGACAAGTTGACACCTCATTGCGGGGCACATAGATACAGACAACCACTCACACTCACATTCACACCTACAGTCAATTTAAATTAGCCAATTAACCTAATCCTCATGCATGTTTTTGGATGGTGGGAGGAAGCCGGAGTACCAGGAAAGAACCCACGCAGACATGGGGAGAACATGCAAACTCCACACAGAAAGGAATCGAACCCGGTACCTTCTTGCTGTGAGGCGACAACCACTACACCACCGTGCCGCCCAAATAAATGAATAGATTTAAATAAAAATATCTTCAAACTTGAACTGAACATGCACATCTGCATTTCTGGATGCAGAGTCATATAGGCTAAATATATTGGCCAAAGTTTATCGCCTATCAATATCTACGGCCACCAACTGGTCATTTTACTACTCTTTTTCATCAGAGGTGAATGTAAAAGAGCATTAACAAGACATTCAATAAATGTTCATCAGGGCTGCTGGAAAAAAAAAAACATGCCTCCACAGCATGTTCTGTGATGATAGTCCATGCAGGTGAGACAACACACAACCCTGTTTACTATACCACCAAAATTTACTGTAGTATATATAATATATGACATCCAGTACTTTAATGAGTATGAAGGGTCAATTTAAAGCAAGAGCAAACCAGAAAGCCCTCATATTAGGTTTTAGCTCAAAAAAGAGAGAGAGAAAAAGACATGAAATATGTTAGTAAATACTTAGTTATTTAGTAAAGTACACAAATAAATACATTCAGGAAAAGAGAAACCGCTGAACAAATCTGATAAACTTTGAAGTAGCTTTCTAATAGTGACAATTATCATTTGAGTTAATCAGTCATATCTTACATACTCCTTCTTTTAATAAGTATAAGTTAACATTTTCACATTAAATGCAGTCTAAAACTTTCTAAGAGATTTATTCCAACCTGTGACTATATACACCTCTCATTAGAACAGAAGACATTATTAAACCTGCAGGAAATGAAAGGCAAGCTTTAACAAGTCACCAGTACGAGCTTGTTAGAACTTTGCCTTAAAAAAGTCGGATGCCTTACAGTCACTCCCTTTAAATGTGACTGTTTTCAGGCAAAACAATTAAAACTGAATTAAGTATTCCTCCCTCTTTAAGCAGTATTATCCTATTATGTGAGGAGATCACATTTACAGAAAATATGACCGAAAAGTTACATTAATAAATCACCTTGTGGCCTTATGGCATCTAATCAAATATTCATTTGATGGATGGGGCTTTGGACTATTATTATCATTATTATTTTGTTTTTTTTACAGTTCTGCCTACAGCCATGATCACAAATCTCTCTGATGATTCATAATGAGGGAAGTTACATCATACAAATATATTGGAGGTCATGCAGACTCGTCACCTGCACTCCCAATGTGTGTCAGGATTCAGTGGTGCGTTTGCTTTCCATCAAGGATGAAGGTCACATCGTTTTAATTAAAAGTTTCTTGTGTGTGTGAAGCTGAAGGAGCGTTTCTGGACATCATGCCAGAGTATTAACACAATATGTTTAAGAGTCTATTGCTAAATAAATATCACAATAGCTGGCGTTGATATAATGCTTATATGTACACAACTGTGCTGTATACACTGTCAGGCACGGGAGCACTGGAGGTATTGCTGCTGGTACAAGGATAAACACACAGAAGCCTACAGCAGTCTTTATGGATTAAAGCCCCTCTGTGTTGGAAGTACTGCCATCTAGCAGTGAGGTGGTGTATTGCATACAATGAATATTATTCTTTAGCCTGACCCTTCTCTCAGTGCTCCTTTCCTTCTACGGTTGCCGAGGGCGAACATTTGCGATATGGAGAGTCTTCATCGAGATGACATCCGCAAATACAACTTCTACCAGCATTCTCTCAGATGATGAGGTCAGTGTTGTTAAATTGTTATTACTGTCATCTAGCATTTTAGTTCGCCAGATAAGTCACGCTCTCAGGTAAAAGGTAGAAAATGGAAAAGGCGTTTTTACCTGGTAGTTCCCTCACAGGGCCTGTAGGGCCTTCAAAATGGCGACCCAACATGGTGACCTGCATTGGCTCTGCCAACGCAATGTACAGCAAATATAAAGACTGTCAGAACACTGCAGGTTTTTTTTTTTTGGTGGAGGTAATTACTCACGAATAAGGTAATACTTTTAAATGATAAAACCCAAAACTGTTAACATGACACAGGGGGGCTTTAATGAGTTTGTAGGGTTGAAGGGGAATTACCTGTATACCAGCTACAGGTCATGACGTGTCCTTACCTCTACAGTAAATCATATATGTACTTCTTAAAAGCTTGGACTGTTTGTTGTACTAAAAAGTTAGTTAGCACCAAATGTTTTGCTTCCTTCCACGTGATTTTTTCCCATATATATTTCATTTTTTTATATTCTATTAGAGGTTAAGAAAATAGGAAAAGTAGTGATTATGGTAATTGGGTGCCTTGTCTAACTAAGGAAGCCTCTCATTCAGAAGCTATAAAATTCATTTATGAGTTGGAAACGCTTGAAATCTGAATAATCCCTTTATGTGTGTGATCATTCAGTACTGAGGATCACAGTCTTCCAGCAGACTGTCAGTGATGTAGCCGATCTTCAACAGGTTCTGGTAGTAGTCTTTCTCCACAGCGGTGTTAACGGTCCAGCCCAGCACCTCCACACCTCGCTCTGCCCAGTACTGAACATAGTCCCTGAGTGAAAGACGGAAGAAAATAAATACAGCTCAGGAAAGGAAGGAACGAACATTATGTAACGTACAGTAGAATAGTGAATCCCTGAAATGAAATAGTGCTGATGATTGATGTCATTGGTCTATCTATTCAGCCAATCACATGGCAGTAGATCAGTGCATTTAGGGGTGTAGATGTGTTCAAAATGACCTGCTGACATTCAAACCGAGCATCAAAATGTGATTTACGTGACTTGAACATGGTTGTTGGTGCCAGACAGGCTGCTCTGGGTATTTCAGAAACAGTTGATCTACTGGGATTTTCACTACAAACCATCTTTAGGGTTCACAGAGACTGGAAGAGAAACTATCCAGTGAGCAGCTGAAATGCCTCGTTGATGCCAGAGGTCAGAGGAGACTGGGCAGACTGGTTGGAAAATCCAACATATATCACCTTTGAGATGTGGTGGAGAGACATGAAGTTGTTTTCCATTTTGTTCAGGCTTTAAATGAAAGAGTGTAGACCTTACAATACAGGATTATATGCAGCCAAGAAAAGATTCCTCTTAACATCTTGTGGGGCATTATGTATGGCCGTGCATCGCAACAAGAAAACAAATACGATTTCACCTACAGCGAGATGAAGTCTTTCTGTATGAGGATGGCAGAGATGCCACAGAGTTTCCACAGTATGTGATGCAGGGCCCAATCCAACAGGATGTCCAGGACCTCCATCCACAGCTGAGCTGATGTCGATAAGGACCGAGAAGTGCCGTCGCCAAAGCGGCTCAGCCTCCAGGGGCGGTGGATGAGAGCTGTGACCACACTGGGGTCAGTTTGACGCATCTGTGGACCACAAGAGGTCAAAGGTCAACAGAAGACTGTCAGCATCTGGCTCTTCAGTTGGAAAACATCTCATCAGGTTACTTTTATGATGATACTGTATGTGTGAAGGTTTAACGCAAACCAAAAAAAACATCACATCAGGGTTTAGCTAAAAAAGAAGAATTATTAAGAGACAAGAAATACATTATTAAGTAAAGAAACAAGGCAGTAAGTACACAAATAAACACATTTGAGAAAAGAAAAACTGTCAATCAAATACATCTGATACATGTCTAAACATTGAAATGGCTTTCAACAAGTGATGGTTATTTTTTGAGTTAATCAATCATATTGTTTATTACCTTATAAATAACTTTGGGTTCAAAGGAAGAAACAATGCTGGAATTGTAAAGGACAGGGAACTTCTTATACATCTCATAAAGCACCGATGCTGCCTGGAAAAGAGGAAAACAGTAAAATGTCCATAAAAACAGGCAAAATGAACTACAGAACATTATTGAAGTGAATCTGATCATGCACAGGTTTATTTAAAGAGACCTAAAATGAAGGTGGACTGAGTTGTACACACTGACAGCACTGCATCAAATAAGCCTGTATCCATACATTTGAAGTCCTATACTCTGCACCTTATCAGGTTGACCTTTGACGTCAAAGAAGATGGTCAGCTGGTGTTTGATGCATTCCTCCACTGCCTCCTGCAGAGTGGGGACCTTCTCACCATTGAACTTGTCCCTGGAGATGAAAGCAGCATTTTTAGGGCAAAACTGAAGCAACAATGTCTTGTGCCCTTGCATATGAAATGTCTCATTATCATAAATTGCATACTTCAGCCTGTGGCGAGCAGCAGCTTCTAATCTCTTTAGCTGGACTAACAGCAGTTTGCTGACTGGTCCAGAGCCGTTGGTGGTGCGGTCCACAGTCTCATCATGCATCAGGACGGCCACTCCATCAGCTGTGAAACTCAGGTCCAGCCCTACGCCGGTTGCCCCATTCCTACTGGCCTAAGGCAGGACATCACAGGGGGATAAGAAGATAAAATATGGTATTCTTTCCATCCATCCATTATCTACCGCTTATCCTCATAGGGTCGCGGGGGGGCTGGAACCTATCCCAGCTGTCTTAGGGCAGAAGGCAGGGTACACCCTGGACAAGTCACCACCTCATCGCAGTACGGTATTCTTTGCAACATGGAAATTCTGAGTAGAAAAGCGGTTTGGAAGAACAGTAAAAAAAAAAAAATAAGAAAGAAAGCATGACATGCACCAATAAAATGAATGCATTTAAATGGAGCTTGTTGATTTTATGTCTAGTAACTATTGGTTACAACAACAACACTTCAGGGACGTGAGTGTGAGCCTCTCTAGACAGAAAATGATCACAAGATAGTTTCACTAATTTCTGTTTGACTGGCAGTCATTGTTGGCATATAACTGTGACTTATTCAATATTCTCAAACAATAAAATGAAACAAAACTACAACATACTGAATGTAGGATGGCTTCTTAGCTTGATAACAAGGACTCAAAATAGGAGGGCTCTGTGTTTGACACCAATGAAAGAATCCTGTCTCAATTTCAATTAATAATGAGAGCAGACTCCCTGGGTACTCTGAATGTCAGAGGGATGATCAGAAGTGTATATTGTAAATATACACTCTTTAATACTCCTGGTGCCATCCACAGATGCTTGTCCATGGTCAGTGATAGTAAAGACGGTTTTAAAAGGTTTATTTGTAGCAAACTGGAATTCTCCTCAGATATTATAGGTCTTTTCCAGCACATTCAATGGCTGTCAACAAGGGGAGCTTATGGATCAAACTGTGGTGCTTGTTAGAATAAGAAAGTCATCCAGAGGTGAAGGAACTGGACAGATGAGATGAGCACAATAAGCAGAGTTATGAGACACCAGGCGCACAGCTGACTCATCATCAACTGAATGATTTAAAGCATGTGAGTGATTGTAGACTCTTCAACATAAAGATGTCATGAATTTAGAGCCCGCTCATTTTCTATGGTGCATTAAAATGAGAGATCTGATCTGATGAAAGCCTGACCAGCCGCATCCTTCCTGTCCATTCAGACCAGCAGATGTGATGCTGTGCCTACTCTGCAAGATGGGAAGTCACGACATGCAAAGTCCAACCAGCCTAAACAGAAAAAGCCATAAAATTATGCTAATAAATTATTCATAAAATGACTCTTCAGAGGCTGTTTTGCACCTGCAGTGCTCCATATTCCCACAGACACTAAAAATAGCATACTAGCCTATCTGTGCGCTACACTTCTATTGGCTTTAGCTCTATAATAGGCTATACATGCACACATGTCCATCTAAACACACGTCACCTCTCTGATCGCTGCCACTGTGTTCTCTGGAGCGTCGTAGTTGCCTCCGCGGTGCGCCACCACCGGGACGCCGCCCGATGGAGCCCTGGGCCGGAGGACGCGGCCGGCCTGGTCCGCTGGCACCGGAGGAAAGCGGAACATCACCATGAAGACGTAGAGAAACGAGGTGAGGAGAGAGGCCCCGGTGGCGCTGCGGGTCCCCAGAGCCACCAGCAGAAACACCGCGGAAAAAGTCACCAGCTCGTCACCGATCTGCAGCATGATGAGCGATGATGAGCGGGAGGACTGAGCGGAGAGAGGAGCTGCTCAGATGGATGCCATGAGGAAGAGCTGCTGTCAGCAGCCATGTGACTACACAGTGGAGGGTTACAGAGCAACACACACACACACCCTTGTACTTCTATCTTAGTGAGGACATTCATTGACATAATGCATTTCCGAGCTCCTAACCTTAACCATCAAAAATAAATGCCTAACCCCAAGCCTTACCCTAAACCTAACCTAAGCCTAATTCTAACCCTAACCCAAAAATCAAGTGTTAACTCTCCAAAAGCAATTTAAAGGTCTGAAATATTGAAATATGAAATATTTGTACAAATTAGTGTGAAAAAATATTGCACTGAAATTCATACATAACCTACGTAATTCGGACATCGTGTGACGTTCAATGCAGGCTGCTCCGTCTGTGAAAACATGTCGGACATTCGTTACGTTTTCAGTGGAGTAGTTTATGAGTTTGGGTGCATTTTAATCACATATGTATTTTATTCTCATAAACCTAACCCTGTAATCCTACCCCTAAACCTAACCATCACTGGAAGTGTTGTCGGGCATGTTTCAACACGTATTGTGATGTTATGGTTCCCGCTGACCGTGAAAGGAATGTAGTATTATGTATATATATATATACACATACACTCAACAAAAATATAAACGCAACACTTTTGTTTTTGCTCCCATTTTTTATGAGATGAACTCAAAGATCTAAAATGTTTTCCACATACACAATATCACCATTTCTCTCAAATATTGTTCACAAACCAGTCTAAATCTGTGATAGTGAGCACTTCTCCTTTGCTGAGATAATCCATCCCACCTCACAGGTGTACCATATCAAGATGCTGATTAGACACCATGATTAGTGCACAGGTGTGCCTTAGACTGCCCAAAATAAAAGGCCACTCTGAAAGGTGCAGTTTTGTTTTATTGGGGGGGTCTGGGGACTCAGAAAACCAGTCAGTATCTGGTATGACCACCGTTTGCCTCATGCAGTGCAACACAGCTCCTTCTCATAGAGTTGATCAGGTTGTCGATTGTGGCCTGTGGAATGTTGGTCCACTCCTCTTCAATGGCTGTGTGAAGTTGCTGGATATTGGCAGGAACTGGTACACGCTGTCGTATACGCCGATCCAGAGCATCCCAAACATGCTCAATGGGTGACATGTCTGGTGAGTATGCTGGCCATGCAAGAACTGGGACGTTTTCAGCTTCCAAGAATTGTGTACAGATCCTTGCAACAAGGGGCCGTCCATTACCCTGCTGCAACATGAGGTGATGTTCTTGGATGTATGGCGCAACAATGGGCCTCAGGATCTCGTCACGGTATCTCTGTGCATTCAAAATGCCATCAAGAAAATGCAGCTGTGTTCTTCGTCCATAACAGACGCCTGCTCATACCATAACCCCACCACCTCCATGGGCCACTCCATCCACAACATTGACATCACCCACACCACGCCACACACGCTGTCTGCCATCTGCCCTGAACAGTGTAAACCGGGATTCATCCGTGAAGAGAACACCTCTCCAACGTGCCAGACGCCATTGAATGTGAGCATTTGCCCACTCAAGTCGGTTACGACGACGAACTGGAGTCAGGTCGAGACCCTGATGAGGACGACGAGCATGCAGATGAGCTTCCCTGAGACGGTTTCTTACAGTTTGTGCAGAAATTCTTTGGTTATGCAAACCGATTGTTTCAGCAGCTGTCCGAGTGGCTGGTCTCAGATGATCTTGGAGGTGAACATGCTGGATGTGGAGGTCCTGGGCTGGTGTGAGGCTGGTTGGATATACTGCCTCTGAAACGCCTTTGGAGACGGCTTATGGTAGAGAAATGAACATTCAATACACGAGCAACAGCTCTGGTTGACATTCCTGCTGTCAGCATGCCAAATCACGCTCCCTCAAATCTTGCGACATCTGTGGCATTGTGCTGTGTGATAAAACTGCACCTTTCAGAGTGGCCTTTTATTGTGGGCAGTCTAAGGCACACCTGTGCACTAATCATGGTGTCTAATCAGCATCTTGATATGGCACACCTGTGAGGTTGGATGGATTATCTCAGCAAAGGATAAGTGCTCACTATCACAGATTTAGACTGGTTTGTCAACAATATTTGAGAGAAATGGTGATATTGTGTATGTGGAAAACATTTTAGATCTTTGAGTTCATCTCATAAAAAAATGGGAGCAAAAACAAGTGTTTTTATTTATGTTTATATTTTTGTTGAGTACATATATATATATATATATATATATATATATATATATATATATATATATATATATATATATATATATATATATATATATATATATATTTGGTAGCCTGCAAGCGTGAGGTGAGGCCTGATCCAAGCATGTGAAAGAGCATGGAGTTTCCCCCACATTGTTGCCCAGAATGACACAAACCAGCGAGCATTGTGCGCTTTTCTACTCATCGTCTCCTCATGTAACCTGACTTGTTTGACTAAAAGAGCTCAGTTATAAACAAGAGAAACATGTAAAATGCTTCTGTTGGCTTTTTTGCTCACTGGTGCCAATATTGGATCTTTTTTTCAGTCAAGTGTGTCCATTTGTTATTTTTTAGAGACTGTTTCAATGCTTCAACAGTGATGTTTTATAAAACTGCTAAATTACTCTTGACCCCTGGATTATTTACTTGACATGTAGACTGATGTTGTATCTGTCACATTTGGACCAAAAGAGAAACGTTTACACGTCTCACATTGAGAAACTTTAACGGAGAAGAGGAAGAAGAAAAAAAGAACAAAATAAGTCAAGTCAAGTCAACTTTATTTGTATAGCCCAATATCACAAATTATGAATTTGCCCCATTGGGCTTTACAATCTGTACAGGATATGACACCCTCTGTCCTTTACAAATGACCCTCGCATCGACTAAGGAAAAACCAAAAACCCCAGAAAGAAAACCCCAAAAAAACCTTTTAACAACGAAAAAGAAACGGAAGAAACCTCAGGAAGAGCAACAGAGGAGGGATCCCTCTTCCAGGATGGACAGACGTGCAATAGATGCCATGTGTACAGAATAACAACTATGAAAACACATTAACACTACATACAAAATTGTATGGAAATGTCCAAATCAATATAACAACAGCTAATATACAGTGTGTATATATAGAATTATAAGAGAGTGTTCAAGGGTGGATGAAGAGCATCATCAAGCTAAACTTCTTATTCCTCTGTTCATTGTGGTATGATGGATACTGTGTAGAAATAAAGTATGAAAAATATGGAACTGCTCTGTTTTGTTTTGGGGAGGAAGCAAAGAGTTTGATTTCCAGCTTCACTCGTAACATTTGACTATATCAGAATCAGAAACAAGTTTAATGCCAACTGAGTTTGCACATACAAGGAATTTCACTTGGTATCACTTGGTGCATGACATATAAACATAGTGTAGATATAAGAACAGAAGGTAATAAAGTGTCAATAAAGAATAAATAAATGGTGAAAAAACTCTGAGCATAGGGTGAAACAGACAATACAGAGATGAACGGAAACAACAAAAACGGGTTTGGGGTATAATGAGTTGATGGGGCCAGCTGCAGTAGGGAAGATTATATTTATTGTCCTATAAAATACCAAAGGGAAGGAGGCTTTATGTTTTTTGCACATGCACATACTTCACAATATTATTTGAAATATCATATTTTACATCTGGCCCAGGAGGTTACTGTCAAAAGCAAGAAATGCCACATCATGTTATCCAGTAACTATAGTCAAATAGGACTACTATATTATGGTCACCAATACAATCTAATGTAAACCACTGCCTCTACAATAAACAGTTATAGTTAGTTAATATTGACCTTGTTATCTGTGTAAAGGTTGATTTAATAGCTGAGCTGTTGTAGTGGAGAGCCCAGGTGTGTCTAATAATGTTCTATTACTGATCTATAACACAAGTGCTTAATTTGAATGAATGACCTACAGTATTTTCAAAAATACTTCCCAGGTATTTTCTCTTTATAGTTGCTGTCAGCGCAGAGCGGAGCTGTCCTTGGTCCTGAATCACTGCAGACATGTAGTGTATATGCAGTATGCTGTATGCCCTCTCTGTGTCTCTCTCTGTATTTGCAGGCAGTCAGTGCAGCAGCATCAGCCTGTCTGCTCTGACTCTCTGCTTTCTTCTCTTGGACACATTTGCGCTGACGCACCGCTGCGTCTCCACAGCTTTCTGAAGGAATTTGCGAGCAAATCGTCGGAGAGCTGCGACATTTCCTTCCCAAGTCGTCACCGACCAAACAGACAGGACAGTCCTTCTCTCTGCGGCTTTTAATCTACAACTTTCAGTACAATATCTGCTCCGAGTGCAGGAAACAGCGCTGAGAGAGGACTGGTTCCAAACAGGTAGGAACAAGTGTCTGCCTGCTGCCCGTCGCATATTTTTAAACTCACGCTTCTAATTATTAGCTGGACTTTATAATCCGATGTGTTTCATATATTCACTGATTATTATGATGATTGATGTGAGGTACAATGTTAATAGGCCTCTTCAAAATAAGAGAGGTGACCTTGCAGGTGTTTATGTGAATAATATCTGACCTCCCAAAGCAACACGGGCAGCTTAAATTCTGATTGAAAATGAATAAGTCTAAATTGGTTATTATAGTTTTGACAAGCACAAGAATTAGCCTCTGGTTGACTCTGTGTCCTCTATCTGAACACTGCTTAATGAGATTTAACTGACTGACTTATGAACATCCAGTCATTTTAAGGGCTTTTGCTTTGATTCATGCCTGTAAAATGTCAAAACCCAGTGTTGAATGTCAAATAATGTGAGTGTTTGTACATTTGTGTAGCCTACAGTTGGACAGGATCAGCAGCTACATGAACTGAATCATAATTTATTGTGACAGTAAAACTTTCTATTGGAGAGGAGGTGGACGTGTCATGGATGAAAAATACTATGACAGGTTTAAATTGTAAGTTCCCCATTCTGTCTGCAAAAAGCTAAACTGAAAACAACATCTTGTGATATTAATTTATTTAGATTTTTTGTACAACAACCAAACTAAGATGTTATCTCCCCCTCCAGTTATCTGGCTGCCTTGACATTTTATGAGCTGCTCATCACGACGACTTTGACTTCTTAACACTCCCTAAACTCATGGTGACTCTTGACTAGTATGGCCAAAAATCAGGTTATAAATTGAACGTAGCTAAGACACAAGTACTCTCTTTTAATTATACACCAAGTAAAGACATTCAGCTGAAATATAAAATGAAGTGGGAAGCAAAATCAATGAAATATTTGCGAGTGTTAATTACTCAGAAATTTGATAAAATATAGGAAATAAATTACAAGATAATAAATGATAAGATACAGGAAGATATTAAAAAATGGTCCACCCTGGGGTTAGACTTTAGTTCAAGGATCGAGGCAGTGAAAATGAACATGCTGCCAAGGTTACTTGTTATGATAACACAGGTGCTGACCCAAAATGCAGTCTCAGACAAAAGCTGGCAAAAAGTGAATTTATTTGGGATGTGTGACGAAAAGGGGAAGGTCCAGTGAGGTGGAGGGAATGGCTGAGGTGAAGCAGTGGGTGGACTAGACAGTGGTGGCACGGAATGTGGGCTGTCCGGGGATGATCAGTGGAGAGCAGGCAAGCAGGAATATGGCAGGAGATGATGAACCTGAGCACAAGAGGATCAGAGGTTAGAGATTGGCTGGGAAATCAACAGGAAACACAAGGAGTAGTTGTAGTTGAGGAGGTCCGAATGTAAACTACCAAGTAGCTGAACAACGATCTGACAAGGCGCGGGAGGAAAGCCAGGGTTATATGCAGTTGAAGTGATGAACTGATGGAAGGCAGGTGTGCTGAAGAATGGCAGGTGTGCTTCATCTGTGATTATCCAGGAGGGACCAGGAGGTGTGCCACCCCCACACACAAACACAGATCAACAAGGAGAGACTGACATAACAACACAAGAAACACAAGGATGGGGAAAACAAGGGGGAACACAGGGAATCAACAGGGAATTGTGACATTACTGTACTGTTTTTCTATCTTTACTGGTCAGAATTCCAGATTCACAGTTCTCAATGTAGGATAAACAGTTATCAAGGTTTATTTGGGCTCGAGCTAGACCAAGGGTAAGATTTAAAACGCTCCAAGTTGATAAAGATAAAGGAGGCTTTGCAGTATATAAGAAAAAGACGAGTGGCTTTCCTCTCCTAAAGGACACTTTAGGTAGTACTAGACATTTGCTTTCCTCTCCTCAATAGGTAGTACTAAACTGCTTTCGTCTCCTCAATAGGTAGTACTAATCTGCTTTCCTCCCCTCAATAGGGAGTACTAATCTGCTTTCCTCTCCTCAATAGGTAGTACTAATCTGCTTTCCTCTCCTCAATAGGTAGTACTAAACTGCTTTCCTCTCCTCAATAGGTAGTACTAAACTGCTTTCCTCTCCTCAATAGGTAGTACTAATCTGCTTTCCTCTCCTCAATAGGTAGTACTAATCTGCTTTCCTCTCCTCAATAGGTAGTACTAATCTGCTTTCCTCTCCTCAATAGGTAGTACTGGACTTAGCTTTTCTCTCCTCAATAGGTAGTACTAATCTGCTTTTCTCTCCTCAATAGGTAGTACTAATCTGCTTTCCTCTCCTCAATAGGTAGTACTAATCTGCTTTTCTCTCCTCAATAGGTAGTACTAATCTGCTTTCCTCTCCTCAATAGGTAGTACTAATCTGCTTTCCTCTCCTCAATAGGTAGTACTAATCTGCTTTCCTCTCCTCAATAGGTAGTACTAATCTGCTTTCCTCTCCTCAATAGGTAGTACTAATCTGCTTTCCTCTCCTCAATAGGTAGTACTAATCTGCTTTCCTCTCCTCAATAGGTAGTACTAATCTGCTTTCCTCTCCTCAATAGGTAGTACTAATCTGCTTTCCTCTTCTCAATAGGTAGTACTAAACTGCTTTCCTCTTCTCAATAGGTAGTACTAATCTGCTTTCCTCTTCTCAATAGGTAGTACTAAACTGCTTTCCTCTCCTCAATAGGTAGTACTAATCTGCTTTTCTCTCCTCAATAGGTAGTACTAATCTGCTTTCCTCTCCTCAATAGGTAGTACTAATCTGCTTTCCTCTTCTCAATAGGTAGTACCAATCTGCTTTCCTCTCCTCAATAGGGAGTACTAATCTGCTTTCCTCTCCTCAATAGGGAGTACTAATCTGCTTTCCTCTCCTCAATAGGTAGTACTAAACTGCTTTCCTCTTCTCAATAGGTAGTACTAATCTGCTTTCCTCTCCTCAATAGGTAGTACTAATCTGCTTTCCTCTCCTCAATAGGTAGTACTAATCTGCTTTCCTCTCCTCAATAGGTAGTACTAATCTGCTTTCCTCTCCTCAATAGGTAGTACTAATCTGCTTTCCTCTTCTCAATAGGTAGTACTAATCTGCTTTCCTCTCCTCAATAGGTAGTACTAATCTGCTTTCCTCTTCTCAATAGGTAGTACTAATCTGCTTTCCTCTCCTCAATAGGTAGTACTAATCTGCTTTCCTCTCCTCAATAGGTAGTACTAATCTGCTTTCCTCTCCTCAATAGGTAGTACTAATCTGCTTTCCTCTCCTCAATAGGTAGCACTGGACTTAGCTTTCCTCTCCTAAACGTCACTTTAAACTGGCATGAAGTATTTTTGACACCTTAATTTCCTGCATGTTCGTTGATGAGAGGGAGAGAAGACGAGGAAGTCGAGGAGTTTCTCAGTTAAAATCTCTATTTAATGAGTGAGAAAAAGAATGTTGGGACAGATCTGGATTTCTGAGGCCTTGGGCACTCCAGGAACCTCGCACAAGGCTAAGTCCAATCCTTTTCTAGCGTTTACAAGTTTCACTTTCTAACGTTGTCTTCAGGTCTTCGGGGTGTTGGATGTCATCAGTTCTTCTCTTCTCTTATGAAAATAAAGTCGTAAATTTACGAGATTAAAGTCATTATTTATGAGAAAAAAGTCATTATTTATGAGAATAAAGTAGTAAATTTTCGAGAATCAAATCATTATTTACAAGATTAAAGTCATTATTTACGAGATTAAAGCCATTATTTATGAGAAAAGAGTCATTATTTACGAGAATAAAGTCATTATTTACGAGATTAAAGTCATTATTTATGAGATTAAAGCCATTATTTACGAGAAAAGAGTCATTATTTACGAGAATAAAATCATTATTTACGAGAATAAAGTCATTATTTACGAGAATAAAGTCGTAAATTTACGAGAATAAAGTCATTATTTACGAGATTAAAGTTGTAAATTTACAAGATTAAAGTCATTATTTACGAGAATAAAGTCATTTATGAGAATAAAGTCGTAAATTTAAGAGAATAAAGTCATTATTTACGAGATTAAAGTCATTATTTACGAGGAAAAAGTAATTATTTATGAAAATAAAGTAGTAAATTTACGAGAAAAAAGTCTATGAAAAAATTGTTCTCAGTGTGGCCCTAATCCTCCGTCGTAATATCTTGAAAAATGCAAAATAAATATAAAGTTTTTTAAAAAATAATTTAATTTTTTTTTTTTTCAGGAACTAGGTTACACTTGCGGCTGGAGCTTGACCTAAAAGTGACACAAAAAGCCAACATTAATCACAACATTGCACCATTCAATCTGCTCTTAAACTGGTCAATATGCACTTGATGAGAAAATGCATGCAGCTGCTGAATACCTCTGAGGAGCTCTGTGATCAGAGTCAGTCAGACTACAGTGAGCCAAAGTGCTGCAGGGCTGAGAAGCGGTTCTGAGTGCTGATAGCTGGTTTTGCTTCCCACATGCGTTTTCCCCCTGAAGCCATGAACGGATTGTTGAAGTCCTGAGAACCAGGCTGAAGGGTAAAACAAGTTAAATCAACAAACAAGTTACATACAGGGCAAACTGAAATTTAAGGCTCATGATTTCTTACAATGCACCCAAACAAGACTCATTTGACGACAATGACCAGTGACTACTATGATGACCAATAACCTCATGTTAAACACAATGAAAAACTGAAGCTGACAATTAACAGTGTAATCTGACTTTGATGTTACCTTTGTGATCTTGCTGGGGCGGGTGGTGTTGATGAAACTGTTCTTGAATATTCTTGGCATTGGGTTCCAGCCCTCATTCTGAGGCTGGTTAGTCCGGCCTCCTCCTGGTGTGTGTGAGCCTCGGCCCGCCATGTTCCCTCTCATCATGCCACCAGCGCCTCTTCTTTGTCCTCCCTTTTTCTTGGATAGAAGCTGCTGCTGGACTTTGATTTGTTCTCTGCGCTCCTCCATCTCTGTCTCTTTGTGGATCTGGTTGATTGTTTTAGGACCCTGGTCTCCTTTACGAGGCACCCAGTTATTCTAGATCAGAGATGGCAGATGGTTATAATATTAATGTCTACATTCATGGTTCCCATGTGACTTATAACACACAAACAATATAAAAAAATCTGCTCATTAAGGAACACTTCTTATGATTAGTCACCACCATAAATGCTTCTTATCTTTATTACAGTATCTCATTATGGATGAATTCATATTTACCTTCCTGAGGTCCAACACGTCTTGAAGCATGAAGCGAATCCTGGATGAGGTCTTTCTCTCTTTGATGATCTTGTCCATCTGATTGAAATACTCATCCATACGAGGCTGACAGGGACACGGAAAAGTGGCTTTTATGAGTCTTGGCTACAAAAAAAGGACTTCCTGTAAATGTTTGTATGTTCACGTTTTACTTACCTTGGCCTTCTCAAAGTCCAGATCTTTGCCAATAGTAGAAAGCAGGATGCAGAGACACTCCAGAGACTTTTCATCATGCTTCTTCAGCAGTTTGAAGACACAGTCGTGCATGATGGCCTCTGTCAGCATCCTCAGCTTGAAGAGCTCACCAATGAACTTCACGTTACCCAGTGAACGGCGGCGGGCCTTGTCTTGGGACTCCTGCAGCTCATTCCTCAAGCGCTCACGCTCCTCTTCCTGAGGACAGACACTTAGTGCTTAGTGGGAGTAATGTGATCAGTTTAGACAAATTAATAAAACACTGGTGGTTGAGAGAGTGACAGGTTAAGAACACATTTCTTACTTCTTTGGCAGCCTCGATTTCTTTTTGCTTTTTCTCAAGCATTTCATTGTCATCATCATGGTCCTTCTCAAACTCTCTCTGGCAGCGGCTGAGCAGCGCTTTGCAGAAGTTCACAAAAACTCCTGGCTTGTCTGCGGTGGGGACTTTCAGCTGTAGGGGAAAACATTGAGTATAATTAAGATTTTTCTAGAATATACATTTTTATCTCACGATAATATGCATTGAAAACTTGACAAAAAACAAACTAAAAAAACATCAAACAAATTACCTCCTTAAGGCAGTTGCACATGTTGGCGTAGGTCACAGAGAAGTTGGGCTCTGAGATGGCCTTTTCAAAGATGAGATCAGCGGCTCCCTTCAGCCTCTCCTCTGTGTCTATCGTCAGATCTGTCACTTGTTTCATCAGCTTCTGAAACTTCTCAGGGGTCATCTTGTTGAGGATACTGCGCAGATGCTTGAACAGCTCTTGAGTCTTGACCTGTTCAGGATCTTCGTCTTGAGGATCATCTGTGTCGCGACCAAGAGAGGAGTTCTTCACTCCAGGCTTCCAGGCATTCTCAGCCTTGTTGAGCTGCACTTCGTCATTGAGGGACATGTTGAGGATGATTTTCCTGGGCTCTTTCCTTTCACCCTGCTGGGAGTGACATGGCCCAGGTGGCTAAAAAGAGCAATTTCAGAAAAAAAGGGACAAGAACGTGCAATGATAAGAAACCACCCCAGAAAAGTAAGAGACAAATCTCTTGTGTAGAGAAGAGGCTCTACATAAATGACTCGATATTCAAGCCTGAAGTGCAACATGAGCGACATCACTAGTGCGTTGAACTCACCTCAACCTGCTCTCTGCTGGGCTGGTTGTTGGCCTTGTCCTGGAAGTGTCTGTCCAACTGTTTGCTGAGCTCCTCTCCACCGATGACCTTCTTCTTATCCTCTTCCTTTGATTCCATCTCCTCTCTTGTAGTGAACTCCACTTTCTAAATTGCGGAACCAGGGAAGAAAGTTCAACACACTCTCATAAGTGATCAGTTTTAGGTTATGGGAACATCTTTGCACTCACACCCTAGCAGAGCCAGAGTGGAGGTTTTCAGAATGTTAAACACAATGAAAAACTGAAGCTGACAATAACCAGTGTAATCTGACTTTGATGTTACCTTTGTGATCTTGCTGGGGCGGGTGGTGTTGATGAAACTGTTCTTGGATATTCTTGGCATTGGGTTCCAGCCCTCATTCTGAGGCTGGCTAGTCCGGCCTCCTCCTGGTGTGTGTGAGCCTCGGCCCGCCATGTTCCCTCTCATCATGCCACCAGCGCCTCTTCTTTGTCCTCCCTTTTTCTTGGATAGAAGCTGCTGCTGGACTTTGATTTGTTCTCTGCGCTCCTCCATCTCTGTCTCTTTGTGGATCTGGTTGATTGTTTTAGGACCCTGGTCTCCTTTACGAGGCACCCAGTTATTCTAGATCAGAGATGGCAGATGGTTATAATATTAATGTCTACATTGATGGTTCCCATGTGACTTATAACACACAAACAATATAAAAAAATCTGCTCATTAAGGAACACTTCTTATGATTAGTCACCACCATAAATGCTTCTTATCTTTATTACAGTATCTCATTATGGATGAATTCATATTTACCTTCCTGAGGTCCAACACGTCTTGAAGCATGAAGCGAATCCTGGATGAGGTCTTTCTCTCTTTGATGATCTTGTCCATCTGATTGAAATACTGATCCATACGAGGCTGACAGGGACACGGAAAAGTGGCTTTTATGAGTCTTGGCTACAAAAAAAGGACTTCCTGTAAATGTTTGTATGTTCACGTTTTACTTACCTTGGCCTTCTCAAAGTCCAGATCTTTGCCAATAGTAGAAAGCAGGATGCAGAGACACTCCAGAGACTTTTCATCATGCTTCTTCAGCAGTTTGAAGACACAGTCGTGCATGATGGCCTCTGTCAGCATCCTCAGCTTGAAGAGCTCACCAATGAACTTCACGTTACCCAGTGAACGGCGGCGGGCCTTGTCTTGGGACTCCTGCAGCTCCTTCCTCAAGAGCTCACGCTCCTCTTCCTGAGGACAGACACTTAGTGCTTAGTGGGAGTAATGTGATCAGTTTAGACAAATTAATAAAACACTGGTGGTTGAGAGAGTGACAGGTTAAGAACACATTTCTTACTTCTTTGGCAGCCTCGATTTCTTTTTGCTTTTTCTCAAGCATTTCATTGTCATCATCATGGTCCTTCTCAAACTCTCTCTGGCAGCGGCTGAGCAGCGCTCTGCGGAAGTTCACAAAAACTCCTGGCTTGTCTGCGGTGGGGACTTTCAGCTGTAGGGGAAAACATTGAGTATAATTAAGATTTTTTCTAGAATATACATTTTTATCTCACGATAATATGCATTGAAAACTTGACAAAAAAACAAACGAAAAAACATCAAACAAATTACCTCCTTAAGGCAGCTGCACATGTTGGCGTAGGTCACAGAGAAGTTGGGCTCTGAGATGGCCTTTTCAAAGATGAGATCAGCGGCTCCCTTCAGCCTCTCCTCTGTGTCTATCGTCAGATCTGTCACTTGTTTCATCAGCTTCTGAAACTTCTCAGGGGTCATCTTGTTGAGGATACTGCGCAGATGCTTGAACAGCTCTTGAGTCTTGACCTGTTCAGGATCTTCGTCTTGAGGATCATCTGTGTCGCCACCAAGAGAGGAGTTCTTCACTCCAGGCTTCCAGGCATTCTCAGCCTTGTTGAGCTGCACGTCGTCATTGAGGGACATGTTGAGGATGATTTTCCTGGGCTCTTTCCTTTCACCCTGCTGGGAGTGACATGGCCCAGGTGGCTAAAAAGAGCAATTTCAGAAAAAAGGGACAAGAACGTGCTATGATAAGAAACCACCCCAGAAAAGTAAGAGACAAATCCCTTGTGTAGAGAAGAGGCTCTACATAAATGACTCGATATTCAAGCCTGAAGTGCAACATGAGCGACATCACTAGTGCGTTGAACTCACCTCAACCTGCTCTCTGCTGGGCTGGTTGTTGGCCTTGTCCTGGAAGTGTCTGTCCAACTGTTTGCTGAGCTCCTCTCCACCGATGACCTTCTTCTTATCCTCTTCCTTTGATTCCATCTCCTCTCCTGTAGTGAACTCCACTTTCTAAATTGCGGAACCAGGGAAGAAAGTTCAACACACTCGCATAAGTGATCAGTTTTAGGTTATGGGAACATTTTTGCACTCACACCCTAGCAGAGCCAGAGTGGAGGTTTTCAGAATGTGTCTCAGTGTCTTGTACTACTGTAGCCTACAAACCTGTTCAGAGACAAACTCGTTGATGTCTTTATCCTCAGGCAAGAAATCACTCCAACTGAGCCCACCCTCTGTCCACATGGCCCCGACCTTCTTAGGGGTCTGATGGGGAAGGGAAAAAACCCAAACAAACCATTAGATCTAGTCAGTCTAAAATGTCAAAGTGTATAAAGTATTACCACTGTGTTAATGTATAACAGGACGTATTGACACATGTTTAAGTCTGCCATGCCTCATCTAGAAGGTGGATTCATGTAGGACATACCATTCCTTTGCAGAGCAACTTGAGGATCTGGACCAGCAGCACGCCAGCTAGACCCAGAGGCACGAGAGGCTTGGAGATCTCCCTGAAGACAAAACACAAGCAGTTGTTTTATTTGTTGCATTTATTCGTAAAACCACAATTATACTAAAGCTGACAAAGGTGACTGACTCAGGCTTGATGTTTCTGAGCTGCACTACCAAACACCCTTAATATGTTGTACTTTAAAGCATGCTAAAAATGCTCTTTATGGAGAGAGCCATACTGGATTTAATTATGTTTGCTGACTACCAGCACTGTAGCTCACCTGAAGAGCTGTCCAATTGAGATGCCTCCCTCATGGAGCATGGGGGTAATGAGCTCAGCCAGGTAAAGCCAGATGTGAGGTATATCTGTGGCGATGTCTTCCACAGCTTCCAAGGTCTCTTCTAGCCTATGGTCCCCCCCCCAAAAAAAACATTCAATCTCACTTTGAACGTATAGCAGTTTAATTTTCTCAAATCAGTCTATTGAGAGTAAATAATGATGCACTAGAGGCTTCAAACACTGGAAACATGGTATCATGTTTTTTTTCCTGTGGATGCTCACCCTTTGTAGTACTGCTCTGTGGGCAACACCCCTGTCTTTACAAGCTGGTGCAGCAACAGGCCCATGCGCTCTCTGGCGACGGTGTTGCGCTCTAGCGTCAACTCCACGGCATTCCGCACAAACACATGGAGCAGTGAGGCACTGTTCAGTTCAGTCACACACTGCAACGCCTCCTACAGTAGCAGAGGAAAAAGACACCACAAGATGTGAGCCATCAGAGAGGTTTCACCTTCCAAGCGTATGCTGGTGGAGCCTGATTGTAATAATAAAAAAGCAAATATTTGAGTCAAATTCACTTTGCATGTGGTCGTGATCATACCTTCAAGTCATTAATGTGGAGGTATTCTTCAATGATGGCTCTTGACTTCTTCTCCAACTCCTCTTCACTCAAGGCAGGTTTTGGAAGAGAGGGAGGAGGACTGGGGGCGTTCTTCACTCCAGGCTTCCAGGCATTCTCAGCCTTGTTGAGCTGCACGTCGTCATTGAGGGACATCTTGAGGATGATTTCTCTGGGCTCTTTCATTTGACCCTGCTGGGAGTGACATGGCCCAGGTGGCTAAAAGAGGAGAAGACAAGCAATTTCAGAAAAAAGGGACAAGAACGTGCTATGATAAGAAACCAACCCAGAAAAGTAACAGACAAATCCCTTGTGTAGAGAAGAGGCTCTACATAAATGTCTCGATATTCAAGCCTGAAGTGCAACATGAGCGACATCACTAGTGCGTTGAACTCACCTCAACCTGCTCTCTGCTGGGCTGGTTGTTGGCCTTGTCCTGGAAGTGTCTGTCCAACTGTTTGCTGAGCTCCTCTCCATCGATGACCTTCTTCTTATCCTCTTCCTTTGATTCCATCTCCTCTCCTGTAGTGAACTCCACTTTCTAAATTGCGGAACCAGGGAAGAAAGTTCAACACACTCTCGTAAGTGATCAGTTTTAGGTTATGGGAACATCTTTGCACTCACACCCTAGCAGAGCCAGAGTGGAGGTTTTCAGAATGTGTCTCAGTGTCTTGTACTACTGTAGCCTACAAACCTGTTCAGAGACAAACTCGTTGATGTCTTTATCCTCAGGCAAGAAATCACTCCAACTGAGCCCACCCTCTGTCCACATGGCCCCGACCTTCTTAGGGGTCTGATGGGGAAGGGAAAAAACCCAAACAAACCATTAGATCTAGTCAGTCTAAAATGTCAAAGTGTATAAAGTATTACCACTGTGTTAATGTATAACAGGACGTATTGACACATGTTTAAGTCTGCCATGCCTCATCTAGAAGGTGGATTCATGTAGGACATACCATTCCTTTGCAGAGCAACTTGAGGATCTGGACCAGCAGCACGCCAGCTAGCCCCAGAGGCACGAGAGGCTTGGAGATCTCCCTGAAGACAAAACACAAGCAGTTGTTTTATTTGTTGCATTTATTCGTAAAACCACAATTATACTAAAGCTGACAAAGGTGACTGACTCAGGCTTGATGTTTCTGAGCTGCACTACCAAACACCCTTAATATGTTGTACTTTAAAGCATGCTAAAAATGCTCTTTATGGAGAGAGCCATACTGGATTTAATTATGTTTGCTGACTACCAGCACTGTAGCTCACCTGAAGAGCTGTCCAATTGAGATGCCTCCCTCATGGAGCATGGGGGAGATGAGCTCAGCCAGGTAAAGCCAGATGTAAGGTATATCTGTGGCGATGTCTTCCACAGCTTCCAAGGTCTCTTCTAGCCTATGGTCCCCCCCCCAAAAAAACATTCAATCTCACTTTGAACGTATAGCAGTTTCATTTTCTCAAATCAGTCTATTAGAGAGTAAATAATGATGCACTAGAGGCTTCAAACACTGGAAACATGGTATCATGTTTTTTTTCCTGTGGATGCTCACCCTTTGTAGTACTGCTCTGTGGGCAACACCCCTGTCTTTACAAGCTGGTGCAGCAACAGGCCCATGCGCTCTCTGGCGACGGTGTTGCGCTCTAGCGTCAACTCCACGGCATTCCGCACAAACACATGGAGCAGTGAGGCACTGTTCAGTTCGGTCACACACTGCAACGCCTCCTACAGTAGCAGAGGAAAAAGACACCACAAGATGTGAGCCATCAGAGAGGTTTCACCTTCCAAGCATATGCTGGTGGAGCCTGATTGTAATAATAAAAAAGCAAATATTTAAGTCAAATTCACTTTGCATGTGGTCGTGATCATACCTTCAAGTCATTAATGTGGAGGTATTCTTCAATGATGGCTCTTGACTTCCTCTCCAACTCCTCTTCACTCAAGGCAGGTTTTGGAAGAGAGGGAGGAGGACTGGGGGCGTTCTTCACTCCAGGCTTCCAGGCGTTCTCAGCCTTGTTGAGCTGCACGTCGTCATTGAGGGACATGTTGAGGATGATTTCCCTGGGCTCTGTCCTTTGACCCTGCTGGGACTGACATGGCTCAGGTGGCTAAAAAGAGGAGAAGACTTTTCAATTTCAGAAAAAATGGGACAAGAACTTGCTATGATAAGAAAGCAACCCAGGAACAACATTCATCATTGCAGACTGCAGTGGAGTCTTGTTTGCCTGAAGTTAAAGGGGAAAAATTACTTACTTAGTGTCCAAAAATACTGACAAGACAAGATGGATGTGCAGTTTCCTCAGTCTCTGGCATAATCACCAGGATATTTTTAAAAAATGGTTATGATAATTAAATGTCACTGGCTGTTTCAGTTTTTAATATAAAAATGTCTGCCCTTCATCTTTTCTACACAAGCGGTACTTTAAATCAGTACAGGATATCTATCAATAATTTAGATTTCTAAAACCTGGAAAACTACATCTTTATCTCAGAATGACAGTGTTTGAGCTTCAGAGTTTAAATGTGTCAATGAAAACTACTCGTCCCAAAATGCTTCTTACCTGTGGGGGAGTCGGTGTGGTGGTGGACCTTCCACCTGACATGATCTCCTCTGTGATATCACGCCATCCCTGGTTGGGGTCTACTATCCTTATCTATAAGAAGATGGGGTAAATATTGTCAAGGTTTCCACAAACTGACATCAAAATACAGACAGTATGTAATGATGCTGTCACTACTGATCTATAGCACCCATCATCATAAATACTATAGTTATTTTCAGGTAAACGGGAAAGACAACACACTCTGCCCATTCAAAAATGTTTTTCGACCTCAGACAAGAGGTCTTTTGTTGTGACACACTACCGGTTTGCGTTCCCTCTTTGGTGGCCCTTGTGGCTGCGCCAGTGGTTGCTGAAGAGGCGGGGCTTGTTGCTGTTGCTGGGCGGGGCTGCTCATGACGGTTGCCGGCTGGACAGAGGGGGAGTACTGTGGCTGAGCTGGATAGTACGCTCCTGTTGTAACAGTAAAATGAAACAAAAAAAAACATTGATGAAAAGAAATGATAGAAAACCATCCATCTGAGAGTCACAGGATTTTTTTTTCTCTCCCTGAAGTTCTGACCAAAAGCTCTTCAGGGTTTTGAAGTAATAACCTTCACTTCAGACTGTGAATGTCAGACAGAAATGACACATTAAAGTGCTGCTTCGTAGATGAACAGACAACGTCACTTACTATCTTGTGGTTATAAATCAAGATAGTAATAATAACTTTCATTGTAATCATATCAAATATTTGATTGACGACAAAACTGAAGTATATGAAATTGCTAAAAGTAGAATTTCACACTGCAGGCAGACTTTTCAGCTCCCCACTGGCCCTGTGCTCATCTTAAGCACTAAATTAGGAAGAAATTGATTTCAGGGATGAGTCCGTTATTATTTCAGCCTTTGTATAATTGGGAACTACACTGTTCATGTGTGCAGATGACCTGTTTTAACCTACAGTATATTGCACTGACACAGTGTGCATAAAGCTGATTTATTTTGGTAAGGCTGTGCTATTTAATTATTAATAGCTTAATAGATGCTTTTATTTTATGTAAGCGACCTTCACTTTGTATTCCATTTCCCAGATGCAAGTACACTTGTGTGTGTGTGTGTGTGTGTTACCAAAAACAATCCCACATGATTACAGCGCTATCAGCGACAGGAAGTGTCACAGAGACTTTGCCACCAAAGACTGCTGACCGACACACAAGCGCACAAACACTACTCACCAGGAGGTAAGAGGAGCACCCTGGAGAGAGAGAGACGGCCGTTCTCTCGCCCGCCCCCTCTCCCTCGTAGCCACAAAGGGCTCTGAACCAAAGCAGCAAAACGAGAGGAAAAGGAGAGAGGGCAGGAAAAGACAGATGCAGAATGAGTTAATGAGAGGATCTAGAGGAAGCAGGGTGTTAAAAAGGTCCCATGAAAAGAACAATGTCTTAAATGTATTCTTAACTTGTGTTCCTGACTGCATCTTATTCTTATGCATTTCTTTTAATAAAAGTCATAAGTTTCTTCCTGGATTTTTTTATGTTCTGTTCTTTGAATAATATTACATCCAGGAGTATTTAAGAGAAAATTTAATGGGAGGTTTCAGTTTTACCCAACCAATGCCCCACATTTAACAAAAAGCTGAAGAATACCATTACTCCCTCAGCTAATGAGCATTTGTCACATAAATCAGAAGAGGCCCATGAGGAGGTACTCAGTTGTAATGGAAAAGCACTAAAACTGTGCCATGCTGTGCCGTTACTGTGTAGTGGAAAAGCACCAATAGATCCCTCCTAACATTAAATCCACCTTAACAGTTTACATGGACATGCATCCAGCAAATGAAAAAAAATATTGCCTGAAATCCATTTCATGGAACCTATAAGAAGACAGTGTCAGTGACAGACTGCAGATAGAAAGAGCACAGGCCGAAGCAGATTCAAGCCAGACCACATGCAACGGGCACCTCACTACATACAGCAGAGTTCACTAAGAAAGACATTAAACGGTCCAGCCAGCCAAGCAGAGCCACGACACACCCAGCAGTACATGCTGGGAAAGAGGAGAGTAAATGCATATGGGACTAATACTATGTGCTTCAACATAAAATCTGTTCAATTTAGGTGTTTGAGATTTCACCCCATCCACCTGATGTTTGTGGTTGTGATTGGTTGCTGTCGGTCTTTGTCATAAAACCTTACCATAAGTAGGGTACTCAGCAGGCCCAGCCCCTGGATAGAAACCTGCTGTACCGCTGGTCACAGGATACTGCCAGGTAGGAGGCACATATGGGGCACAGTACTGCAGAGACAAAATAAGGAGTGAGAGACGACGACAACGGATGGAACAGTTTAGTTGAGAGAGCAACGGGTCAATCTTTAGCAATGCAAGCTAAATAAGCCATCAGAAACTGTTAAAATGGGCTTAGAATAGAATAAAATAAAATAGAATTACTTCATTGATCCCAACATGGGAAATTACTTTGTAGCAGCAGCGAGAAATGCAATCACAGTTTATAAAAAGCAACATAAAGAACAGAAAAAAATATTACTCTTTACAATTAAAGTATATACAGAAGCGCAGTATTAAAAGTATAAAAATGTATATGCTGATAAATATTATGGCTCATGGTGATAGTCATTGTGCAAATCAGCAGTGAAATAAAGATGAACAGTAGGTAATGATATAACAGTTCTGATCAGAAGTAGTGCAAATAAATGGAGAGGATGATCCTCATTGTCCCTGATGGAGAGCAGGTTTTTGAGTGTCCTAAAATACTAAATAACTAATGGGAACCAACCTGTCCAGAGGGGTGTAGTAGCTCTGAGGGAAGCCAGCAAAATACAGCTGCTGCTGCGGGTAAATCATCATCAACTGGGAGTAGGGTGGGTAGACATGAGTAGGTGCAGCACGTTGTGGGCCACCAGGCGCTTGTACGCTTGGCACACTGGCGGCCATGGCTGGTCCGCTCTGATGGTAATTCTAGAGAAGAGATGGGGAGAATAAACGATGAAGACAAGCAAACCTGTTGCTGTGTGTGTTTAGTGTCTTCACTATGGTGGCGGTCCTAACCCTTGTGTTGTGTTTGTACATGTGTGTTCAGTAACACACACCTCTAACCTCAGCTGGAAGCACGCACAGCAACTAATTTACCGAACGAACTAATTTAATTTCTAATATTATGGGCCAAAAACAGAAGTCTATCAACGTGATCATGATGAAGTGCGTCTCTCTTTTTATTTACAGTATTACCTGTTCTTGTTGAAGGTGACGAGACACTTGCGGTTGTCGGTGCTATGTTACTCCGGTAGCTTCGCTTGTCTGTTGAACGCTTAAACTATCAGGTGAGTCCGCTGATTTGTTGTTGTTGTCAGGCTGGAATATACAGCTTTCAATGTTTATAAGTTGGTACATACTTCTCCAAATGTTCAAAGCCTGGAACATACTTCTCAAAATGCCCAATACGTCATCCAATTCCATCACCATGGAGACCCCTCGATCCCTCGCAGCTGTCGTGATGCGTGTGGTGCAGTCCTGCCGTAAAGCAATTCCCCATTAATATCGCAGACAAAGCAGTGGAAAATACTATTTTAATAATTGTATTTATTCATTATTTAGTACATTATTTAATTATTAATAATTATTTGCGAGGGAGATAGAAAAGAAGAACATTGATTGAGAAAATATCAGATGTTCTAATCAAACCAACACCTTTAAGTAGTCTGTGTTCTGTGGAAATATGCCCCACCCATAATTACTAAATTAACTAAAATGCATTTCCTGCTGAAAATGCGTGGGAATGCTGATAGATGAAGCTATGCTGCTAATGCTAAATGCTGCTTAGCTTAAGCTAATCTGCTAATGCTAGCTTAAATGCAGGAAAGATGAATGTATAATTGAATTCAGTTTAAAAGTTGAATGTTGAAAATGTGTGGATTTAATTTAAAAATCAAATGTTGAAAATTTTAGAATTAACTTGCGACATTTAATGGCCGTTCATACCAGCGTTTCAGGTTATACAAAGCTAGCAGGTAGAGCAGCTCTTCTTCCTTGTCGTCAGTGTAGCACGCCGCCATTACAGAAAAATGAAAACAATGCGCAAGGACTGTGGGAAATGTAGGGTTTCATGGAAATGTCACAGGAAACGACTGCACAGCAGTACGCTCAAGTATGAAAGCTCTGAGCGGAGCGGACAGTTCGCGTGGATACCGCGCCGCTGACAGCCTGCCTGAGTATGAATTGGCCTTTAGACTCCCATTCAGTTGAACTGAGTCAGACCATGAAGAACTCCTCTCCATTACTCAAAAACTGTGATTTGGTTTTTGGAGGAGAGGCGGCAGGAGCTTGTGAGGATTACAGCGGTGAAAATTTTATGTCTCTACTCCATTTTTAGTGGTGAGACCAGGGTTGCCGCATGGGATTTTGGGCCCCATGAAAACATATCACATTAGGCCCCATCACCGAAGGCCATAAGAACCCTGTGCAACACTGACCCCCTTCCATAATGTTAACTGACATGTCACGTTGCTCACCTTCTTGTGGGGGTTCATTGTGTAGGAGGGAGCTGTGGGGAGACAGTGCACCTGATGTCATATCAGTGTAAGGTTTACAAGTTAATTCTACAAGTTAATGAAGGCATTAGAATTTGTGAAGTATATATTTGTAATTAAATATGTTCATGTTTACATTTCATTATTTCTAGCTCAAAATATTTACAGACAAGCTGTGCAGAATCTGCCCTTTCAGGTTTGGTTTTATATGCATTTACCTGGGTTAAATGTATCCTAGCTTCTGATTGGTTAGTTTTGGACACGTGATTCAGGAGTAGGAAATGAAGTTAATGTTGTCATTGTGGCTACGCTGTGTGGACTTAATTAAAAAGCACGCTGCACAGAGTTATCTGTCTCCATCATGCTATTTCTCCTCCTAAGAAGACTTCCAACCACCACATGTTGAACCGCCATGTTACATCAGTAGCTGGGTCTGGTAGGGAGCACGGGGAAAACCATTTAATATAACAAGCTAAAACCTAGTTCATCTCATTGTGGACATCAAACTAGCCAACAGCTTGATTTCAACCACTTAGTGACTCCACCAACCTTTCCTGGAGAACAAAACTAGGTGACATGCTGTCACCCTTTCTTCTCTCTTTCCTCTCTAAACTTTCTTTCCCTCTTTTTTGGGACCCAGACTTGGTCTTTTCAGACATTACGGCAGCCTTTTGCATCCTCTGTGCACAACTCGGCACGCTGACTGTAGTGGCGCGGCACAGCCATTTCATGGGGGGATTTGCTAAAAATGAATTTGCGAGGCCTGATCCAAGCATGTGAAAGACCCCTGCATGATACAGAGATCACAGAGCATGGAGTTTCCCCCACATTGTTGCCCAGAATGACACAAACTGAGAATTGTGTGCTTTTCTACTCATCGTCTCCTCATGTAACCTGACTTGTTTGGCTAAAAGAGCTCAGTTATAAACAAGAGAAACATGTAAAATGCTTCTGTTGGCTTTTTTGCTCACTGGTGCCAATATTGGATCTTTTTTTTCAGTCAAGTGTGTCCATTTGTTATTTTTTAGAGACTGTCTCAATGCTTCAACAGTGATGTTTTATAAAACTGCTAAATTACTCTTGACCCCTGGATTATTTACTTGACATGTAGACTGATGTTGTATCTGTCACATTTGGACCAAAAGAGAAATGAATGTTTACACGTCTCACATTGAGAATCTTTAACGGAGAAGAGGAAGAAGAAAAAAAGAACAAAATAAACAAAAATAGCTTTGGAGCCATGACAGAGATAATCACATGCCAGGCCAGTCAGGGTACAGCACCACTACACTTAGAGCCACAGGGATGTTTCTGTGTTTCCTTCACTCCCCAGCTTTTGTTAACCCGATTCTTCTTATTCCTCTGTTCATTGTGGTATGATGGATACTGTGTAGAAATAAAGTATGAAAAATATGGAACTGCTCTGTTTTGTTTTGGGGAGGAAGCAAAGAGTTTGATTTCCAGCTTCACTCGTAACATTTGACTATATCAGAATCAGAAACAAGTTTAATGCCAACTGAGTTTGCACATACAAGGAATTTCACTTGGTATCACTTGGTGCATGACATATAAACATAGTGTAGATATAAGAACAGAAGGTAATAAAGTGTCAATAAAGAATAAATAAATGGTGAAAAAACTCTGAGCATAGGGTGAAACAGACAATACAGAGATGAACGGAAACAACAAAAACGGGTTTGGGGTATAATGAGTTGATGGGGCCAGCTGCAGTAGGGAAGATTATATTTATTGTCCTATAAAATACCAAAGGGAAGGAGGCTTTATGTTTTTTGCACATGCACATACTTCACAATATTATTTGAAATATCATATTTTACATCTGGCCCAGGAGGTTACTGTCAAAAGCAAGAAATGCCACATCATGTTATCCAGTAACTATAGTCAAATAGGACTACTATATTATGGTCACCAATACAATCTAATGTAAACCACTGCCTCTACAATAAACAGTTATAGTTAGTTAATATTGACCTTGTTATCTGTGTAAAGGTTGATTTAATAGCTGAGCTGTTGTAGTGGACAGCCCAGGTGTGTCTAATAATGTTCTATTACTGATCTATAACACAAATGCTTAATTTGAATGAATGACCTACAGTACTTTCAAAAAAACTTCCCAGGTATTTTCTCTTTACAGTTGCTGTCAGCGCAGAGCGGAGCTGTCCTTGGTCCTGAATCACTGCAGACATGTAGTGTATATGCAGTATGCTGTATGCCCTCTCTGTGTCTCTCTCTGTATTTGCAGGCAGTCAGTGCAGCAGCATCAGCCTGTCTGCTCTGACTCTCTGCTTTCTTCTCTTGGACACATTTGCGCTGACGCACCGCTGCGTCTCCACAGCTTTCTGAAGGAATTTGCGAGCAAATCGTCGGAGAGCTGCGACATTTCCTTCCCAAGTCGTCACCGACCAAACAGACAGGACAGTCCTTCTCTCTGCGGCTTTTAATCTACAACTTTCAGTACAATATCTGCTCCGAGAGCAGGAAACAGCGCTGAGAGAGGACTGGTTACAAACAGGTAGGAACAAGTGTCTGCCTGCTGCCCGTCGCATATTTTTAAACTCACGCTTCTAATTATTAGCTGGACTTTATAATCCGATGTGTTTCATATATTCACTGATTATTATGATGATTGATGTGAGGTACAATGTTAATAGGCCTCTTAAAAATAAGAGAGGTGACCTTGCAGGTGTTTATGTGAATAATATCTGACCTCCCAAAGCAACACGGGCAGCTTAAATTCTGATTGAAAATGAATAAGTCTAAATTGGTTATTATAGTTTTGACAAGCACAAGAATTAGCCTCTGGTTGACTCTGTGTCCTCTATCTGAACACTGCTTAATGAGATTTAACTGACTGACTTATGAACATCCAGTCATTTTAAGGGCTTTTGCTTTGATTCATGCCTGTAAAATGTCAAAACCCAGTGTTGAATGTCAAATAATGTGAGTGTTTGTACATTTGTGTAGCCTACAGTTGGACAGGATCAGCAGCTACATGAACTGAATCATAATTTATTGTGACAGTAAAACTTTCTATTGGAGAGGAGGTGGACGTGTCATGGATGAAAAATACTATGACAGGTTTAAATTGTAAGTTCCCCATTCTGTCTGCAAAAAGCTAAACTGAAAACAACATCTTGTGATATTAATTTATTTAGATTTTTTGTACAACAACCAAACTAAGATGTTATCGACCTCTCCAGTTATCCGGCTGCCTTGACATTTTATGAGCTGCTCATCACGACGACTTTGACTTCTTAACACTCCCTAAACTCATGGTGACTCTTGACGAGTATGGCCAAAAATCAGGTTATAAATTGAACGTAGCTAAGACACAAGTACTCTCTTTTAATTATACACCAAGTAAAGACATTCAGCTGAAATATAAAATGAAGTGGGAAGCAAAATCAATGAAATATTTGCGAGTGTTAATTACTCAGAAATTTGATAAAATATAGGAAATAAATTACAAGATAATAAATGATAAGATACAGGAAGATATTAAAAAATGGTCCACCCTGGGGTTAGACTTTAGTTCAAGGATCGAGGCAGTGAAAATGAACATGCTGCCAAGGTTACTTGTTATGATAACACAGGTGCTGACCCAAAATGCAGTCTCAGACAAAAGCTGGCAAAAAGTGAATTTATTTGGGATGTGTGACGAAAAGGGGAAGGTCCAGTGAGGTGGAGGGAATGGCTGAGGTGAAGCAGTGGGTGGACTAGACAGTGGTGGCACGGAATGTGGGCTGTCCGGGGATGATCAGTGGAGAGCAGGCAAGCAGGAATATGGCAGGAGATGATGAACCTGAGCACAAGAGGATCAGAGGTTAGAGATTGGCTGGGAAATCAACAGGAAACACAAGGAGTAGTTGTAGTTGAGGAGGTCCGAATGTAAACTACCAAGTAGCTGAACAACGATCTGACAAGGCGCGGGAGGAAAGCCAGGGTTATATGCAGTTGAAGTGATGAACTGATGGAAGGCAGGTGTGCTGAAGAATGGCAGGTGTGCTTCATCTGTGATTATCCAGGAGGGACCAGGGAGGTGTGCCACCCCCACACACAAACACAGATCAACAAGGAGAGACTGACATAACAACACAAGAAACACAAGGATGGGGAAAACAAGGGGGAACACAGGGAATCAACAGGGAATTGTGACATTACTGTACTGTTTTTCTATCTTTACTGGTCAGAATTCCAGATTCACAGTTCTCAATGTAGGATAAACAGTTATCAAGGTTTATTTGGGCTCGAGCTAGACCAAGGGTAAGATTTAAAACGCTCCAAGTTGATAAAGATAAAGGAGGCTTTGCAGTATATAAGAAAAAGACGAGTGGCTTTCCTCTCCTAAAGGACACTTTAGGTAGTACTAGACATTTGCTTTCCTCTCCTCAATAGGTAGTACTAAACTGCTTTCCTCTCCTCAATAGGTAGTACTAAACTGCTTTCGTCTCCTCAATAGGTAGTACTAATCTGCTTTCCTCCCCTCAATAGGGAGTACTAATCTGCTTTCCTCCCCTCAATAGGGAGTACTAATCTGCTTTCCTCTCCTCAATAGGTAGTACTAATCTGCTTTCCTCTTCTCAATAGGTAGTACAAAACTGCTTTCCTCTCCTCAATAGGTAGTACTAAACTGCTTTCCTCTCCTCAATAGGGAGTACTAATCTGCTTTCCTCTCCTCAATAGGTAGTACTAATCTGCTTTCCTCTTCTCAATAGGTAGTACTAATCTGCTTTCCTCTCCTCAATAGGTAGTACTAATCTGCTTTCCTCTCCTCAATAGGTAGTACTAATCTGCTTTCCTCTCCTCAATAGGTAGTACTAATCTGCTTTCCTCTCCTCAATAGGTAGTACTAATCTGCTTTCCTCTCCTCAATAGGTAGTACTAATCTGCTTTCCTCTTCTCAATAGGTAGTACTAATCTGCTTTCCTCTCCTCAATAGGTAGTACTAATCTGCTTTCCTCTCCTCAATAGGTAGCACTGGACTTAGCTTTCCTCTCCTAAACGTCACTTTAAACTGGCATGAAGTATTTTTGACACCTTAATTTCCTGCATGTTTGTTGATGAGAGGGAGAGAAGACGAGGAAGTCGAGGAGTTTCTCAGTTAAAATCTCTATTTAATGAGTGAGAAAAAGAATGTTGGGACAGATCTGGATTTCTGAGGCCTTGGGAACTCCAGGAACCTCGCACAAGGCTAAGTCCAATCCTTTTATAGCGTTTACAAGTTTCACTTTCTAACGTTGTCTTCAGGTCTTCGGGGTGTTGGATGTCATCAGTTCTTCTCTTCTCTTATGAAAATAAAGTCGTAAATTTACGAGATTAAAGTCATTATTTATGAGAAAAAAGTCATTATTTATGAGAATAAAGTAGTAAATTTTCGAGAATCAAATCATTATTTACAAGATTAAAGTCATTATTTACGAGATTAAAGCCATTATTTATGAGAAAAGAGTCATTATTTACGAGAATAAAGTCATTATTTACGAGATTAAAGTCATTATTTATGAGATTAAAGCCATTATTTACGAGAAAAGAGTCATTATTTACGAGAATAAAATCATTATTTACGAGAATAAAGTCATTATTTACGAGAATAAAGTCGTAAATTTACGAGAATAAAGTCATTATTTACGAGATTAAAGTTGTAAATTTACAAGATTAAAGTCATTATTTACGAGAATAAAGTCATTTATGAGAATAAAGTCGTAAATTTAAGAGAATAAAGTCATTATTTACGAGATTAAAGTCATTATTTACGAGGAAAAAGTAATTATTTATGAAAATAAAGTAGTAAATTTACGAGAAAAAAGTCTATGAAAAAATTGTTCTCAGTGTGGCCCTAATCCTCCGTCGTAATATCTTGAAAAATGCAAAATAAATATAAAGTTTTTTAAAAAATAATTTAATTTTTTTTTTTTTCAGGAACTAGGTTACACTTGCGGCTGGAGCTTGACCTAAAAGTGACACAAAAAGCCAACATTAATCACAACATTGCACCATTCAATCTGCTCTTAAACTGGTCAATATGCACTTGATGAGAAAATGCATGCAGCTGCTGAATACCTCTGAGGAGCTCTGTGATCAGAGTCAGTCAGACTACAGTGAGCCAAAGTGCTGCAGGGCTGAGAAGCGGTTCTGAGTGCTGATAGCTGGTTTTGCTTCCCACATGCGTTTTCCCCCTGAAGCCATGAACGGATTGTTGAAGTCCTGAGAACCAGGCTGAAGGGTAAAACAAGTTAAATCAACAAACAAGTTACATACAGGGCAAACTGAAATTTAAGGCTCATGATTTCTTACAATGCACCCAAACAAGACTCATTTGACGACAATGACCAGTGACTACTATGATGACCAATAACCTCATGTTAAACACAATGAAAAACTGAAGCTGACAATAACCAGTGTAATCTGACTTTGATGTTACCTTTGTGATCTTGCTGGGGCGGGTGGTGTTGATGAAACTGTTCTTGGATATTCTTGGCATTGGGTTCCAGCCCTCATTCTGAGGCTGGCTAGTCCGGCCTCCTCCTGGTGTGTGTGAGCCTCGGCCCGCCATGTTCCCTCTCATCATGCCACCAGCGCCTCTTCTTTGTCCTCCCTTTTTCTTGGATAGAAGCTGCTGCTGGACTTTGATTTGTTCTCTGCGCTCCTCCATCTCTGTCTCTTTGTGGATCTGGTTGATTGTTTTAGGACCCTGGTCTCCTTTACGAGGCACCCAGTTATTCTAGATCAGAGATGGCAGATGGTTATAATATTAATGTCTACATTGATGGTTCCCATGTGACTTATAACACACAAACAATATAAAAAAATCTGCTCATTAAGGAACACTTCTTATGATTAGTCACCACCATAAATGCTTCTTATCTTTATTACAGTATCTCATTATGGATGAATTCATATTTACCTTCCTGAGGTCCAACACGTCTTGAAGCATGAAGCGAATCCTGGATGAGGTCTTTCTCTCTTTGATGATCTTGTCCATCTGATTGAAATACTCATCCATACGAGGCTGACAGGGACACAAAAAAAAGTGGCTTTTATGAGTCTTGGCTACAAAAAAAGGACTTCCTGTAAATGTTTGTATGTTCACGTTTTACTTACCTTGGCCTTCTGAAAGTCCAGATCTTTGCCAATAGTAGAAAGCAGGATGCAGAGACACTCCAGAGACTTTTCATCATGCTTCTTCAGCAGTTTGAAGACACAGTCGTGCATGATGGCCTCTGTCAGCATCTTCAGCTTGAAGAGCTCACCAATGAACTTCACGTTACCCAGTGAACGGCGGCGGGCCTTGTCTTGGGACTCCTGCAGCTCATTCCTCAAGCGCTCACGCTCCTCTTCCTGAGGACAGACACTTAGTGCTTAGTGGGAGTAATGTGATCAGTTTAGACAAATTAATAAAACACTGGTGGTTGAGAGAGTGACAGGTTAAGAACACATTTCTTACTTCTTTGGCAGCCTCGATTTCTTTTTGCTTTTTCTCAAGCATTTCATTGTCATCATCATGGTCCTTCTCAAACTCTCTCTGGCAGCGGCTGAGCAGCGCTTTGCAGAAGTTCACAAAAACTCCTGGCTTGTCTGCGGTGGGGACTTTCAGCTGTAGGGGAAAACATTGAGTATAATTAAGATTTTTTCTAGAATATACATTTTTATCTCACGATAATATGCATTGAAAACTTGACAAAAAAACAAACGAAAAAACATCAAACAAATTACCTCCTTAAGGCAGTTGCACATGTTGGCGTAGGTCACAGAGAAGTTGGGCTCTGAGATGGCCTTTTCAAAGATGAGATCAGCGGCTCCCTTCAGCCTCTCCTCTGTGTCTATCGTCAGATCTGTCACTTGTTTCATCAGCTTCTGAAACTTCTCAGGGGTCATCTTGTTGAGGATACTGCGCAGATGCTTGAACAGCTCTTGAGTCTTGACCTGTTCAGGATCTTCGTCTTGAGGATCATCTGTGTCGCGACCAAGAGAGGAGTTCTTCACTCCAGGCTTCCAGGCATTCTCAGCCTTGTTGAGCTGCACTTCGTCATTGAGGGACATGTTGAGGATGATTTTCCTGGGCTCTTTCCTTTCACCCTGCTGGGAGTGACATGGCCCAGGTGGCTAAAAAGAGCAATTTCAGAAAAAAAGGGACAAGAACGTGCAATGATAAGAAACCACCCCAGAAAAGTAAGAGACAAATCCCTTGTGTAGAGAAGAGGCTCTACATAAATGACTCGATATTCAAGCCTGAAGTGCAACATGAGCGACATCACTAGTGCGTTGAACTCACCTCAACCTGCTCTCTGCTGGGCTGGTTGTTGGCCTTGTCCTGGAAGTGTCTGTCCAACTGTTTGCTGAGCTCCTCTCCACCGATGACCTTCTTCTTATCCTCTTCCTTTGATTCCATCTCCTCTCTTGTAGTGAACTCCACTTTCTAAATTATGGAACCAGGGAAGAAAGTTCAACACACTCTCATAAGTGATCAGTTTTAGGTTATGGGAACATCTTTGCACTCACACCCTAGCAGAGCCAGAGTGGAGGTTTTCAGAATGTTAAACACAATGAAAAACTGAAGCTGACAATAACCAGTGTAATCTGACTTTGATGTTACCTTTGTGATCTTGCTGGGGCGGGTGGTGTTGATGAAACTGTTCTTGGATATTCTTGGCATTGGGTTCCAGCCCTCATTCTGAGGCTGGCTAGTCCGCCTCCTCCTGGTGTGTGTGAGCCTCGGCCCGCCATGTTCCCTCTCATCATGCCACCAGCGCCTCTTCTTTGTCCTCCCTTTTTCTTGGATAGAAGCTGCTGCTGGACTTTGATTTGTTCTCTGCGCTCCTCCATCTCTGTCTCTTTGTGGATCTGGTTGATTGTTTTAGGACCCTGGTCTCCTTTACGAGGCACCCAGTTATTCTAGAGCAGAGATGGCAGATGGTTATAATATTAATGTCTACATTGATGGTTCCCATGTGACTTATAACACACAAACAATATAAAAAAATCTGCTCATTAAGGAACACTTCTTATGATTAGTCACCACCATAAATGCTTCTTATCTTTATTACAGTATCTCATTATGGATGAATTCATATTTACCTTCCTGAGGTCCAACACGTCTTGAAGCATGAAGCGAATCCTGGATGAGGTCTTTCTCTCTTTGATGATCTTGTCCATCTGATTGAAATACTGATCCATACGAGGCTGACAGGGACACGGAAAAGTGGCTTTTATGAGTCTTGGCTACAAAAAAAGGACTTCCTGTAAATGTTTGTATGTTCACGTTTTACTTACCTTGGCCTTCTCAAAGTCCAGATCTTTGCCAATAGTAGAAAGCAGGATGCAGAGACACTCCAGAGACTTTTCATCATGCTTCTTCAGCAGTTTGAAGACACAGTCGTGCATGATGGCCTCTGTCAGCATCCTCAGCTTGAAGAGCTCACCAATGAACTTCACGTTACCCAGTGAACGGCGGCGGGCCTTGTCTTGGGACTCCTGCAGCTCCTTCCTCAAGCGCTCACGCTCCTCTTCCTGAGGACAGACACTTAGTGCTTAGTGGGAGTAATGTGATCAGTTTAGACAAATTAATAAAACACTGGTGGTTGAGAGAGTGACAGGTTAAGAACACATTTCTTACTTCTTTGGCAGCCTCGATTTCTTTTTGCTTTTTCTCAAGCATTTCATTGTCATCATCATGGTCCTTCTCAAACTCTCTCTGGCAGCGGCTGAGCAGCGCTCTGCGGAAGTTCACAAAAACTCCTGGCTTGTCTGCGGTGGGGACTTTCAGCTGTAGGGGAAAACATTGAGTATAATTAAGATTTTTTCTAGAATATACATTTTTATCTCACGATAATATGCATTGAAAACTTGACAAAAAAACAAACGAAAAAACATCAAACAAATTACCTCCTTAAGGCAGCTGCACATGTTGGCGTAGGTCACAGAGAAGTTGGGCTCTGAGATGGCCTTTTCAAAGATGAGATCAGCGGCTCCCTTCAGCCTCTCCTCTGTGTCTATCGTCAGATCTGTCACTTGTTTCATCAGCTTCTGAAACTTCTCAGGGGTCATCTTGTTGAGGATACTGCGCAGATGCTTGAACAGCTCTTGAGTCTTGACCTGTTCAGGATCTTCGTCTTGAGGATCATCTGTGTCGCGACCAAGAGAGGAGTTCTTCACTCCAGGCTTCCAGGCATTCTCAGCCTTGTTGAGCTGCACGTCGTCATTGAGGGACATGTTGAGGATGATTTTCCTGGGCTCTTTCCTTTCACCCTGCTGGGAGTGACATGGCCCAGGTGGCTAAAAAGAGCAATTTCAGAAAAAAGGGACAAGAACGTGCTATGATAAGAAACCACCCCAGAAAAGTAAGAGACAAATCCCTTGTGTAGAGAAGAGGCTCTACATAAATGACTCGATATTCAAGCCTGAAGTGCAACATGAGCGACATCACTAGTGCGTTGAACTCACCTCAACCTGCTCTCTGCTGGGCTGGTTGTTGGCCTTGTCCTGGAAGTGTCTGTCCAACTGTTTGCTGAGCTCCTCTCCACCGATGACCTTCTTCTTATCCTCTTCCTTTGATTCCATCTCCTCTCCTGTAGTGAACTCCACTTTCTAAATTGCGGAACCAGGGAAGAAAGTTCAACACACTCTCATAAGTGATCAGTTTTAGGTTATGGGAACATTTTTGCACTCACACCCTAGCAGAGCCAGAGTGGAGGTTTTCAGAATGTGTCTCAGTGTCTTGTACTACTGTAGCCTACAAACCTGTTCAGAGACAAACTCGTTGACGTCTTTATCCTCAGGCAAGAAATCACTCCAACTGAGCCCACCCTCTGTCCACATGGCCCCGACCTTCTTAGGGGTCTGATGGGGAAGGGAAAAACCAAAACAAACCATTAGATCTAGTCAGTCTAAAATGTCAAAGTGTATAAAGTATTACCACTGTGTTAATGTATAACAGGACGTATTGACACATGTTTAAGTCTGCCATGCCTCATCTAGAAGGTGGATTCATGTAGGACATACCATTCCTTTGCAGAGCAACTTGAGGATCTGGACCAGCAGCACGCCAGCTAGACCCAGAGGCACGAGAGGCTTGGAGATCTCCCTGAAGACAAAACACAAGCAGTTGTTTTATTTGTTGCATTTATTCGTAAAACCACAATTATACTAAAGCTGACAAAGGTGACTGACTCAGGCTTGATGTTTCTGAGCTGCACTACCAAACACCCTTAATATGTTGTACTTTAAAGCATGCTAAAAATGCTCTTTATGGAGAGAGCCATACTGGATTTAATTATGTTTGCTGACTACCAGCACTGTAGCTCACCTGAAGAGCTGTCCAATTGAGATGCCTCCCTCATGGAGCATGGGGGTAATGAGCTCAGCCAGGTAAAGCCAGATGTGAGGTATATCTGTGGCGATGTCTTCCACAGCTTCCAAGGTCTCTTCTAGCCTATGGTCCCCCCCCCCCACAAAAAAACATTCAATCTCACTTTGAACGTATAGCAGTTTAATTTTCTCAAATCAGTCTATTGAGAGTAAATAATGATGCACTAGAGGCTTCAAACACTGGAAACATGGTATCATGTTTTTTTTCCTGTGGATGCTCACCCTTTGTAGTACTGCTCTGTGGGCAACACCCCTGTCTTTACAAGCTGGTGCAGCAACAGGCCCATGCGCTCTCTGGCGACGGTGTTGCGCTCTAGCGTCAACTCCACGGCATTCCGCACAAACACATGGAGCAGTGAGGCACTGTTCAGTTCAGTCACACACTGCAACGCCTCCTACAGTAGCAGAGGAAAAAGACACCACAAGATGTGAGCCATCAGAGAGGTTTCACCTTCCAAGCGTATGCTGGTGGAGCCTGATTGTAATAATAAAAAAGCAAATATTTGAGTCAAATTCACTTTGCATGTGGTCGTGATCATACCTTCAAGTCATTAATGTGGAGGTATTCTTCAATGATGGCTCTTGACTTCTTCTCCAACTCCTCTTCACTCAAGGCAGGTTTTGGAAGAGAGGGAGGAGGACTGGGGCGTTCTTCACTCCAGGCTTCCAGGCATTCTCAGCCTTGTTGAGCTGCACGTCGTCATTGAGGGACATCTTGAGGATGATTTCTCTGGGCTCTTTCATTTGACCCTGCTGGGAGTGACATGGCCCAGGTGGCTAAAAGAGGAGAAGACAAGCAATTTCAGAAAAAAGGGACAAGAACGTGCTATGATAAGAAACCACCCCAGAAAAGGAAGAGACAAATCCCTTGTGTAGAGAAGAGGCTCTACATAAATGTCTCGATATTCAAGCCTGAAGTGCAACATGAGCGACATCACTAGTGCGTTGAACTCACCTCAACCTGCTCTCTGCTGGGCTGGTTGTTGGCCTTGTCCTGGAAGTGTCTGTCCAACTGTTTGCTGAGCTCCTCTCCACCGATGACCTTCTTCTTATCCTCTTCCTTTGATTCCATCTCCTCTCCTGTAGTGAACTCCACTTTCTAAATTGCGGAACCAGGGAAGAAAGTTCAACACACTCTCATAAGTGATCAGTTTTAGGTTATGGGAACATTTTTGCACTCACACCCTAGCAGAGCCAGAGTGGAGGTTTTCAGAATGTGTCTCAGTGTCTTGTACTACTGTAGCCTACAAACCTGTTCAGAGACAAACTCGTTGACGTCTTTATCCTCAGGCAAGAAATCACTCCAACTGAGCCCACCCTCTGTCCACATGGCCCCGACCTTCTTAGGGGTCTGATGGGGAAGGGAAAAAACCCAAACAAACCATTAGATCTAGTCAGTCTAAAATGTCAAAGTGTATAAAGTATTACCACTGTGTTAATGTATAACAGGACGTATTGACACATGTTTAAGTCTGCCATGCCTCATCTAGAAGGTGGATTCATGTAGGACATACCATTCCTTTGCAGAGCAACTTGAGGATCTGGACCAGCAGCACGCCAGCTAGACCCAGAGGCACGAGAGGCTTGGAGATCTCCCTGAAGACAAAACACAAGCAGTTGTTTTATTTGTTGCATTTATTCGTAAAACCACAATTATACTAAAGCTGACAAAGGTGACTGACTCAGGCTTGATGTTTCTGAGCTGCACTACCAAACACCCTTAATATGTTGTACTTTAAAGCATGCTAAAAATGCTCTTTATGGAGAGAGCCATACTGGATTTAATTATGTTTGCTGACTACCAGCACTGTAGCTCACCTGAAGAGCTGTCCAATTGAGATGCCTCCCTCATGGAGCATGGGGGTAATGAGCTCAGCCAGGTAAAGCCAGATGTGAGGTATATCTGTGGCGATGTCTTCCACAGCTTCCAAGGTCTCTTCTAGCCTATGGTCCCCCCCACAAAAAAACATTCAATCTCACTTTGAACGTATTGCATTTTTATTTTCTCAAATAATTCTATTTAGAGTAAATAATGATGCACTAGAGGCTTCAAACACTTGAAACATGGTATCTTGTTTTTTTCCTGTGGATGCTCACCCTTTGTAGTACTGCTCTGTGGGCAACACCCCTGTCTTTACAAGCTGGTGCAGCAACAGGCCCATGCGCTCTCTGGCGACGGTGTTGCGCTCTAGCGTCAACTCCACGGCATTCCGCACAAACACATGGAGCAGTGAGGCACTGTTCAGTTCAGTCACACACTGCAACGCCTCCTACAGTAGCAGAGGAAAAAGACACCACAAGATGTGAGCCATCAGAGAGGTTTCACCTTCCAAGCGTATGCTGGTGGAGCCTGATTGTAATAATAAAAAAGCAAATATTTGAGTCAAATTCACTTTGCATGTGGTCGTGATCATACCTTCAAGTCATTAATGTGGAGGTATTCTTCAATGATGGCTCTTGACTTCTTCTCCAACTCCTCTTCACTCAAGGCAGGTTTTGGAAGAGAGGGAGGAGGACTGGGGGCGTTCTTCACTCCAGGCTTCCAGGCATTCTCAGCCTTGTTGAGCTGCACGTCGTCATTGAGGGACATCTTGAGGATGATTTCTCTGGGCTCTTTCATTTGACCCTGCTGGGAGTGACATGGCCCAGGTGGCTAAAAGAGGAGAAGACAAGCAATTTCAGAAAAAAGGGACAAGAACGTGCTATGATAAGAAACCACCCCAGAAAAGGAAGAGACAAATCCCTTGTGTAGAGAAGAGGCTCTACATAAATGTCTCGATATTCAAGCCTGAAGTGCAACATGAGCGACATCACTAGTGCGTTGAACTCACCTCAACCTGCTCTCTGCTGGGCTGGTTGTTGGCCTTGTCCTGGAAGTGTCTGTCCAACTGTTTGCTGAGCTCCTCTCCATCGATGACCTTCTTCTTATCCTCTTCCTTTGATTCCATCTCCTCTCCTGTAGTGAACTCCACTTTCTAAATTGCGGAACCAGGGAAGAAAGTTCAACACACTCTCATAAGTGATCAGTTTTAGGTTATGGGAACATCTTTGCACTCACACCCTAGCAGAGCCAGAGTGGAGGTTTTCAGAATGTGTCTCAGTGTCTTGTACTACTGTAGCCTACAAACCTGTTCAGAGACAAACTCGTTGACGTCTTTATCCTCAGGCAAGAAATCACTCCAACTGAGCCCACCCTCTGTCCACATGGCCCCGACCTTCTTAGGGGTCTGATGGGGAAGGGAAAAAACCCAAACAAACCATTAGATCTAGTCAGTCTAAAATGTCAAAGTGTATAAAGTATTACCACTGTGTTAATGTATAACAGGACGTATTGACACATGTTTAAGTCTGCCATGCCTCATCTAGAAGGTGGATTCATGTAGGACATACCATTCCTTTGCAGAGCAACTTGAGGATCTGGACCAGCAGCACGCCAGCTAGCCCCAGAGGCACGAGAGGCTTGGAGATCTCCCTGAAGACAAAACACAAGCAGTTGTTTTATTTGTTGCATTTATTCGTAAAACCACAATTATACTAAAGCTGACAAAGGTGACTGACTCAGGCTTGATGTTTCTGAGCTGCACTACCAAACACCCTTAATATGTTGTACTTTAAAGCATGCTAAAAATGCTCTTTATGGAGAGAGCCATACTGGATTTAATTATGTTTGCTGACTACCAGCACTGTAGCTCACCTGAAGAGCTGTCCAATTGAGATGCCTCCCTCATGGAGCATGGGGGAGATGAGCTCAGCCAGGTAAAGCCAGATGTAAGGTATATCTGTGGCGATGTCTTCCACAGCTTCCAAGGTCTCTTCTAGCCTATGGTCCCCCCCCCAAAAAAACATTCAATCTCACTTTGAACGTATAGCAGTTTCATTTTCTCAAATCAGTCTATTAGAGAGTAAATAATGATGCACTAGAGGCTTCAAACACTGGAAACATGGTATCATGTTTTTTTTCCTGTGGATGCTCACCCTTTGTAGTACTGCTCTGTGGGCAACACCCCTGTCTTTACAAGCTGGTGCAGCAACAGGCCCATGCGCTCTCTGGCGACGGTGTTGCGCTCTAGCGTCAACTCCACGGCATTCCGCACAAACACATGGAGCAGTGAGGCACTGTTCAGTTCGGTCACACACTGCAACGCCTCCTACAGTAGCAGAGGAAAAAGACACCACAAGATGTGAGCCATCAGAGAGGTTTCACCTTCCAAGCATATGCTGGTGGAGCCTGATTGTAATAATAAAAAAGCAAATATTTAAGTCAAATTCACTTTGCATGTGGTCGTGATCATACCTTCAAGTCATTAATGTGGAGGTATTCTTCAATGATGGCTCTTGACTTCCTCTCCAACTCCTCTTCACTCAAGGCAGGTTTTGGAGGAGAGGGAGGAGGACTGGGGGCGTTCTTCACTCCAGGCTTCCAGGCATTCTCAGCCTTGTTGAGCTGCACGTCGTCATTGAGGGACATGTTGAGGATGATTTCCCTGGGCTCTGTCCTTTGACCCTGCTGGGACTGACATGGCTCAGGTGGCTAAAAAGAGGAGAAGACTTTTCAATTTCAGAAAAAAAGGGACAAGAACTTGCTATGATAAGAAAGCAACCCAGGAACATCATTCATCATTGCAGACTGCAGTGGAGTCTTGTTTGCCTGAAGTTAAAGGGGAAAAATTACTTACTTAGTGTCCAAAAATACTGACAAGACAAGATGGATGTGCAGTTTCCTCAGTCTCTGGCATAATCACCAGGATATTTTTAAAAAATGGTTATGATAATTAAATGTCACTGGCTGTTTCAGTTTTTAATATAAAAATGTCTGCCCTTCACCTTTTCCACACAAGCGGTACTTTAAATCAGTACAGGATATCTATCAATAATTTAGATTTCTAAAACCTGGAAAACTACATCTTTATCTCAGAATGACAGTGTTTGAGCTTCAGAGTTTAAATGTGTCAATGAAAACTACTCGTCCCAAAATGCTTCTTACCTGTGGGGGAGTCGGTGTGGTGGTGGACCTTCCACCTGACATGATCTCCTCTGTGATATCACGCCATCCCTGGTTGGGGTCTACTATCCTTATCTATAAGAAGATGGGGTAAATATTGTCAAGGTTTCCACAAACTGACATCAAAATACAGACAGTATGTAATGATGCTGTCACTACTGATCTATAGCACCCATCATCATAAATACTATAGTTATTTTCAGGTAAACGGGAAAGACAACACACTCTGCCCATTCAAAAATGTTTTTCGACCTCAGACAAGAGGTCTTTGTTGTGACACACTACCGGTTTGCGTTCCCTCTTTGGTGGCCCTTGTGGCTGCGCCAGTGGTTGCTGAAGAGGCGGGGCTTGTTGCTGTTGCTGGGCGGGGCTGCTCATGACGGTTGCCGGCTGGACAGAGGGGGAGTACTGTGGCTGAGCTGGATAGTACGCTCCTGTTGTAACAGTAAAATGAAACAAAAAAAACATTGATGAAAAGAAATGATAGAAAACCATCCATCTGAGAGTCACAGGATTTTTTTTTCTCTCCCTGAAGTTCTGACCAAAAGCTCTTCAGGGTTTTGAAGTAATAACCTTCACTTCAGACTGTGAATGTCAGACAGAAATGACACATTAAAGTGCTGCTTCGTAGATGAACAGACAACGTCACTTACTATCTTGTGCTTATAAATCAAGATAGTAATAATAACTTTCATTGTAATCATATCAAATATTTGATTGACGACAAAATTGAAGTATATGAATTGCTAAAAGTAGAATTTCACACTGCAGGCAGACTTTTCAGCTCCCCACTGGCCCTGTGCTCATCTTAAGCACTAAATTAGGAAGAAATTGATTTCAGGGATGAGTCCGTTATTATTTCAGCCTTTGTATAATTGGGAACTACACTGTTCATGTGTGCAGATGACCTGTTTTAACCTACAGTATATTGCACTGACACAGTGTGCATAAAGCTGATTTATTTTGGTAAGGCTGTGCTATTTAATTGTTAATAGCTTAATAGATGCTTTTATTTTATGTAAGCGACCTTCACTTTGTACTCCATTTCCCAGATGCAAGTACACTTGTGTGTGTGTGTGTGTGTTACCAAAAACAATCCCACAAGATTACAGCGCTATCAGCGACAGGAAGTGTCACAGAGACTTTGCCACCAAAGACTGCTGACCGACACACAAGCGCACAAACACTACTCACCAGGAGGTAAGAGGAGCACCCTGGAGAGAGAGAGACGGCCGTTCTCTCGCCCGCCCCCTCTCCCTCGTAGCCACAAAGGGCTCTGAACCAAAGCAGCAAAACGAGAGGAAAAGGAGAGAGGGCAGGAAAAGACAGATGCAGAATGAGTTAATGAGAGGATCTAGAGGAAGCAGGGTGTTAAAAAGGTCCCATGAAAAGAACAATGTCTTAAATGTATTCTTAACTTGTGTTCCTGACTGCATCTTATTCTTATGCATTTCTTTTAATAAAAGTCATAAGTTTCTTCCTGGATTTTTTTATGTTCTGTTCTTTGAATAATATTACATCCAGGAGTATTTAAGAGAAAATTTAATGGGAGGTTTCAGTTTTACCCAACCAATGCCCCACATTTAACAAAAAGCTGAAGAATACCATTACTCCCTCAGCTAATGAGCATTTGTCACATAAATCAGAAGAGGCCCATGAGGAGGTACTCAGTTGTAATGGAAAAGCACTAAAACTGTGCCATGCTGTGCCGTTACTGTGTAGTGGAAAAGCACCAATAGATCCCTCCTAACATTAAATCCACCTCAACAGTTTACATGGACATGCATCCAGCAAATGAAAAAAAATATTGTCTGAAATCCGTTTCATGGAACCTATAAGAAGACAGTGTCAGGTGAGACTGCAGATAGAAAGAGCACAGGCCGAAGCAGATTCAAGCCAGACCACATGCAACGGGCACCTCACTACATACAGCAGAGTTCACTAAGAAAGACATTAAACGGTCCAGCCAGCCAAGCAGAGCCACGACACACCCAGCAGTACATGCTGGGAAAGAGGAGAGTAAATGCATATGGGACTAATACTATGTGCTTCAACATAAAATCTGTTCAATTTAGGTGTTTGAGATTTCACCCCATCCACCTGATGTTTGTGGTTGTGATTGGTTGCTGTCGGTCTTTGTCATAAAACCTTACCATAAGTAGGGTACTCAGCAGGCCCAGCCCCTGGATAGAAACCTGCTGTACCGCTGGTCACAGGATACTGCCAGGTAGGAGGCACATATGGGGCACAGTACTGCAGAGACAAAATAAGGAGTGAGAGACGACGACAACGGATGGAACAGTTTAGTTGAGAGAGCAACGGGTCAATCTTTAGCAATGCAAGCTAAATAAGCCATCAGAAACTGTTAAAATGGGCTTAGAATAGAATAAAATAAAATAGAATTACTTCATTGATCCCAACATGGGAAATTACTTTGTAGCAGCAGCGAGAAATGCAATCACAGTTAATAAAAAGCAACATAAAGAACAGAAAAAAATATTACTCTTTACAATTAAAGTATATACAGAAGCGCAGTATTAAAAGTATAAAAATGTATATGCTGATAAATATTATGGCTCATGGTGATAGTCATTGTGCAAATCAGCAGTGAAATAAAGATGAACAGTAGGTAATGATATAACAGTTCTGATCAGAAGTAGTGCAAATAAATGGAGAGGATGATCCTCATTGTCCCTGATGGAGAGCAGGTTTTTGAGTGTCCTAAAATACTAAATAACTAATGGGAACCAACCTGTCCAGAGGGTGTAGTAGCTCTGAGGGAAGCCAGCAAAATACAGCTGCTGCTGCGGGTAAATCATCATCAACTGGGAGTAGGGTGGGTAGACATGAGTAGGTGCAGCACGTTGTGGGCCACCAGGCGCTTGTACGCTTGGCACACTGGCGGCCATGGCTGGTCCGCTCTGATGGTAATTCTAGAGAAGAGATGGGGAGAATAAACGATGAAGACAAGCAAACCTGTTGCTGTGTGTGTTTAGTGTCTTCACTATGGTGGTGGTCCTAACCCTTGTGTTGTGTTTGTACATGTGTGTTCAGTAACACACACCTCTAACCTCAGCTGGAAGCACGCACAGCAACTAATTTACCGACCGAACTAATTTAATTTCTAATATTATGGGCCAAAAACAGAAGTCTATCAACGTGATCATGATGAAGTGCGTCTCTCTTTTTATTTACAGTATTACCTGTTCTTGTTGAAGGTGACGAGACACTTGCGGTTGTCGGTGCTATGTTACTCCGGTAGCTTCGCTTGTCTGTTGAACGCTTAAACTATCAGGTGAGTCCGCTGATTTGTTGTTGTTGTCAGGCTGGAATATACAGCTTTCAATGTTTATAAGTTGGTACATACTTCTCCAAATGTTCAAAGCCTGGAACATACTTCTCAAAATGCCCAATACGTCATCCAATTCCATCACCATGGAGACCCCTCGATCCCTCGCAGCTGTCGTGATGCGTGTGGTGCAGTCCTGCCGTAAAGCAATTCCCCATTAATATCGCAGACAAAGCAGTGGAAAATACTATTTTAATAATTGTATTTATTCATTATTTAGTACATTATTTAATTATTAATAATTATTTGCGAGGAGATAGAAAAGAAGAACATTGATTGAGAAAATATCAGATGTTCTAATCAAACCAACACCTTTAAGTAGTCTATGTTCTGTGGAAATATGCCCCACCCATAATTACTAAATTAACTAAAATGCATTTCCTGCTGAAAATGCGTGGGAATGCTGATAGATGAAGCTATGCTGCTAATGCTAAATGCTGCTTAGCTTAAGCTAATCTGCTAATGCTAGCTTAAATGCAGGAAAGATGAATGTATAATTGAATTCAGTTTAAAAGTTGAATGTTGAAAATGTGTGGATTTAATTTAAAAGTCAAATGTTGAAAATTTTAGAATTAACTTGCGACATTTAATGGCCGTTCATACCAGCGTTTCAGGTTATACAAAGCTAGCAGGTAGAGCAGCTCTTCTTCCTTGTCGTCAGTGTAGCACGCCGCCATTACAGAAAAATGAAAACAATGCGCAAGGACTGTGGGAAATGTAGGGTTTCATGGAAATGTCACAGGAAACGACTGCACAGCAGTACGCTCAAGTATGAAAGCTCTGAGCGGAGCGGACAGTTCGCGTGGATACCAAGGCCGCTGACAGCCTGCCTGAGTATGAATTGGCCTTTAGACTCCCATTCAGTTGAACTGAGTCAGACCATGAAGAACTCCTCTCCATTACTCAAAAACTGTGATTTGGTTTTTGGAGGAGAGGCGGCAGGAGCTTGTGAGGATTACAGCGGTGAAAATTTTATGTCTCTACTACATTTTTAGTGGTGAGACCAGGGTTGCCGCATGGGATTTTGGGCCCCATGAAAACATATCACATTAGGCCCCATCACCGAAGGCCATAAGAACCCTGTGCAACACTGACCCCCTTCCATAATGTTAACTGACATGTCACGTTGCTCACCTTCTTGTGGGGGTTCATTGTGTAGGAGGGAGCTGTGGGGAGACAGTGCACCTGATGTCATATCAGTGTAAGGTTTACAAGTTAATTCTACAAGTTAATGAAGGCATTAGAATTTGTGAAGTATATATTTGTAATTAAATATGTTCATGTTTACATTTCATTATTTCTAGCTCAAAATATTTACAGACAAGCTGTGCAGAATCTGCCCTTTCAGGTTTGGTTTTATATGCATTTACCTGGGTTAAATGTATCCTAGCTTCTGATTGGTTAGTTTTGGACACGTGATTCAGGAGTAGGAAATGAAGTTAATGTTGTCATTGTGGCTACGCTGTGTGGACTTAATTAAAAAGCACGCTGCACAGAGTTATCTGTCTCCATCATGCTATTTCTCCTCCTAAGAAGACTTCCAACCACCACATGTTGAACCGCCATGTTACATCAGTAGCTGGGTCTGGTAGGGAGCACGGGGAAAACCATTTAATATAACAAGCTAAAACCTAGTTCATCTCATTGTGGACATCAAACTAGCCAACAGCTTGATTTCAACCACTTAGTGACTCCACCAACCTTTCCTGGAGAACAAAACTAGGTGACATGCTGTCACCCTTTCTTCTCTCTTTCCTCTCTAAACTTTCTTTCCCTCTTTTTTGGGACCCAGACTTGGTCTTTTCAGACATTACGGCAGCCTTTTGCATCCTCTGTGCACAACTCGGCACGCTGACTGTAGTGGCGCGGCACAGCCATTTCATGGGGGGATTTGCTAAAAATGAATTTGCGAGGCCTGATCCAAGCATGTGAAAGACCCCTGCATGATACAGAGATCACAGAGCATGGAGTTTCCCCCACATTGTTGCCCAGAATGACACAAACTGAGAATTGTGTGCTTTTCTACTCATCGTCTCCTCATGTAACCTGACTTGTTTGACTAAAAGAGCTCAGTTATAAACAAGAGAAACATGTAAAATGCTTCTGTTGGCTTTTTTGCTCACTGGTGCCAATATTGGATCTTTTTTTTCAGTCAAGTGTGTCCATTTGTTATTTTTTAGAGACTGTCTCAATGCTTCAACAGTGATGTTTTATAAAACTGCTAAATTACTCTTGACCCCTGGATTATTTACTTGACATGTAGACTGATGTTGTATCTGTCACATTTGGACCAAAAGAGAAATGAATGTTTACACGTCTCACATTGAGAATCTTTAACGGAGAAGAGGAAGAAGAAAAAAAGAACAAAATAAACAAAAATAGCTTTGGAGCCATGACAGAGATAATCACATGCCAGGCCAGTCAGGGTACAGCACCACTACACTTAGAGCCACAGGGATGTTTCTGTGTTTCCTTCACTCCCCAGCTTTTGTTAACCCGATTCTTCTTATTCCTCTGTTCATTGTGGTATGATGGATACTGTGTAGAAATAAAGTATGAAAAATATGGAACTGCTCTGTTTTGTTTTGGGGAGGAAGCAAAGAGTTTGATTTCCAGCTTCACTCGTAACATTTGACTATATCAGAATCAGAAACAAGTTTAATGCCAACTGAGTTTGCACATACAAGGAATTTCACTTGGTATCACTTGGTGCATGACATATAAACATAGTGTAGATATAAGAACAGAAGGTAATAAAGTGTCAATAAAGAATAAATAAATGGTGAAAAAACTCTGAGCATAGGGTGAAACAGACAATACAGAGATGAACGGAAACAACAAAAACGGGGTTGGGGTATAATGAGTTGATGGGGCCAGCTGCAGTAGGGAAGATTATATTTATTGTCCTATAAAATACCAAAGGGAAGGAGGCTTTATGTTTTTTGCACATGCACATACTTCACAATATTATTTGAAATATCATATTTTACATCTGGCCCAGAAGGTTACTGTCAAAAGCAAGAAATGCCACATCATGTTATCCAGTAACTATAGTCAAATAGGACTACTATATTATGGTCACCAATACAATCTAATGTAAACCACTGCCTCTACAATAAACAGTTATAGTTAGTTAATATTGACCTTGTTATCTGTGTAAAGGTTGATTTAATAGCTGAGCTGTTGTAGTGGAGAGCCCAGGTGTGTCTAATAATGTTCTATTACTGATCTATAACACAAATGCTTAATTTGAATGAATGACCTACAGTACTTTCAAAAAAACTTCCCAGGTATTTTCTCTTTACAGTTGCTGTCAGCGCAGAGCGGAGCTGTCCTTGGTCCTGAATCACTGCAGACATGTAGTGTATATGCAGTATGCTGTATGCCCTCTCTGTGTCTCTCTCTGTATTTGCAGGCAGTCAGTGCAGCAGCATCAGCCTGTCTGCTCTGACTCTCTGCTTTCTTCTCTTGGACACATTTGCGCTGACGCACCGCTGCGTCTCCACAGCTTTCTGAAGGAATTTGCGAGCAAATCGTCGGAGAGCTGCGACATTTCCTTCCCAAGTCGTCACCGACCAAACAGACAGGACAGTCCTTCTCTCTGCGGCTTTTAATCTACAACTTTCAGTACAATATCTGCTCCGAGTGCAGGAAACAGCGCTGAGAGAGGACTGGTTACAAACAGGTAGGAACAAGTGTCTGCCTGCTGCCCGTCGCATATTTTTAAACTCACGCTTCTAATTATTAGCTGGACTTTATAATCCGATGTGTTTCATATATTCACTGATTATTATGATGATTGATGTGAGGTACAATGTTAATAGGCCTCTTCAAAATAAGAGAGGTGACCTTGCAGGTGTTTATGTGAATAATATCTGACCTCCCAAAGCAACACGGGCAGCTTAAATTCTGATTGAAAATGAATAAGTCTAAATTGGTTATTATAGTTTTGACAAGCACAAGAATTAGCCTCTGGTTGACTCTGTGTCCTCTATCTGAACACTGCTTAATGAGATTTAACTGACTGACTTATGAACATCCAGTCATTTTAAGGGCTTTTGCTTTGATTCATGCCTGTAAAATGTCAAAACCCAGTGTTGAATGTCAAATAATGTGAGTGTTTGTACATTTGTGTAGCCTACAGTTGGACAGGATCAGCAGCTACATGAACTGAATCATAATTTATTGTGACAGTAAAACTTTCTATTGGAGAGGAGGTGGACGTGTCATGGATGAAAAATACTATGACAGGTTTAAATTGTAAGTTCCCCATTCTGTCTGCAAAAAGCTAAACTGAAAACAACATCTTGTGATACTAATTTATTTAGATTTTTTGTACAACAACCAAACTAAGATGTTATCGACCCCTCCAGTTATCCGGCTGCCTTGACATTTTATGAGCTGCTCATCACGACGACTTTGACTTCTTAACACTCCCTAAACTCATGGTGACTCTTGACGAGTATGGCCAAAAATCAGGTTATAAATTGAACGTAGCTAAGACACAAGTACTCTCTTTTAATTATACACCAAGTAAAGACATTCAGCTGAAATATAAAATGAAGTGGGAAGCAAAATCAATGAAATATTTGCGAGTGTTAATTACTCAGAAATTTGATAAAATATAGGAAATAAATTACAAGATAATAAATGATAAGATACAGGAAGATATTAAAAAATGGTCCACCCTGGGGTTAGACTTTAGTTCAAGGATCGAGGCAGTGAAAATGAACATGCTGCCAAGGTTACTTGTTATGATAACACAGGTGCTGACCCAAAATGCAGTCTCAGACAAAAGCTGGCAAAAAGTGAATTTATTTGGGATGTGTGACGAAAAGGGGAAGGTCCAGTGAGGTGGAGGGAATGGCTGAGGTGAAGCAGTGGGTGGACTAGACAGTGGTGGCACGGAATGTGGGCTGTCCGGGGATGATCAGTGGAGAGCAGGCAAGCAGGAATATGGCAGGAGATGATGAACCTGAGCACAAGAGGATCAGAGGTTAGAGATTGGCTGGGAAATCAACAGGAAACACAAGGAGTAGTTGTAGTTGAGGAGGTCCGAATGTAAACTACCAAGTAGCTGAACAACGATCTGACAAGGCGCGGGAGGAAAGCCAGGGTTATATGCAGTTGAAGTGATGAACTGATGGAAGGCAGGTGTGCTGAAGAATGGCAGGTGTGCTTCATCTGTGATTATCCAGGAGGGACCAGGAGGTGTGCCACCCCCACACACAAACACAGATCAACAAGGAGAGACTGACATAACAACACAAGAAACACAAGGATGGGGAAAACAAGGGGGAACACAGGGAATCAACAGGGAATTGTGACATTACTGTACTGTTTTTCTATCTTTACTGGTCAGAATTCCAGATTCACAGTTCTCAATGTAGGATAAACAGTTATCAAGGTTTATTTGGGCTCGAGCTAGACCAAGGGTAAGATTTAAAACGCTCCAAGTTGATAAAGATAAAGGAGGCTTTGCAGTATATAAGAAAAAGACGAGTGGCTTTCCTCTCCTAAAGGACACTTTAGGTAGTACTAGACATTTGCTTTCCTCTCCTCAATAGGTAGTACTAAACTGCTTTCCTCTCCTCAATAGGTAGTACTAAACTGCTTTCCTCTCCTCAATAGGGAGTACTAATCTGCTTTCCTCTCCTCAATAGGTAGTACTAATCTGCTTTCCTCTCCTCAATAGGTAGTACTAATCTGCTTTCCTCTCCTCAATAGGTAGTACTAATCTGCTTTCCTCTCCTCAATAGGTAGTACTGGACTTAGCTTTTCTCTCCTCAATAGGTAGTACTAATCTGCTTTCCTCTCCTCAATAGGTAGTACTAAACTGCTCTTCTCTCCTCAATAGGTAGTACTAATCTGCTTTCCTCTCCTCAATAGGTAGTACTAATCTGCTTTCCTCTCCTCAATAGGTAGTACTAATCTGCTTTCCTCTCCTCAATAGGTAGTACTAAACTGCTTTCCTCTCCTCAATAGGTAGTACTAATCTGCTTTCCTCTCCTCAATAGGTAGTACTAATCTGCTTTCCTCTCCTCAATAGGTAGTACTAATCTGCTTTCCTCTCCTCAATAGGTAGTACTAATCTGCTTTCCTCTCCTCAATAGGTAGTACCAATCTGCTTTCCTCTCCTCAATAGGGAGTACTAATCTGCTTTCCTCTCCTCAATAGGTAGTACTAATCTGCTTTCCTCTCCTCAATAGGTAGTACTAAACTGCTTTCCTCTCCTCAATAGGTAGTACTAAACTGCTTTCCTCTCCTCAATAGGTAGTACTAATCTGCTTTCCTCTCCTCAATAGGTAGTACTAATCTGCTTTCCTCTCCTCAATAGGTAGTACTAATCTGCTTTCCTCTCCTCAATAGGTAGTACTAATCTGCTTTCCTCTCCTCAATAGGTAGTACTAATCTGCTTTCCTCTCCTCAATAGGTAGTACTAATCTGCTTTCCTCTCCTCAATAGGTAGTACTAATCTGCTTTCCTCTCCTCAATAGGTAGTACTAAACTGCTCTTCTCTCCTCAATAGGTAGTACTAATCTGCTTTTCTCTCCTCAATAGGTAGTACTAATCTGCTTTCCTCTCCTCAATAGGTAGTACTAATCTGCTTTCCTCCCCTCAATAGGTAGTACTAATCTGCTTTCCTCTCCTCAATAGGTAGTACTAATCTGCTTTCCTCTCCTCAATAGGTAGCACTAGACTTAGCTTTCCTCTCCTAAACGTCACTTTAAACTGGCATGAAGTATTTTTGACACCTTAATTTCCTGCATGTTTGTTGATGAGAGGGAGAGAAGACGAGGAAGTCGAGGAGTTTCTCAGTTAAAATCTCTATTTAATGAGTGAGAAAAAGAATGTTGGGACAGATCTGGATTTCTGAGGCCTTGGGAACTCCAGGAACCTCGCACAAGGCTAAGTCCAATCCTTTTATAGCGTTTACAAGTTTCACTTTCTAACGTTGTCTTCAGGTCTTCGGGTGTTGGATGTCATCAGTTCTTCTCTTCTCTTATGAAAATAAAGTCGTAAATTTACGAGATTAAAGTCATTATTTATGAGAAAAAAGTCATTATTTATGAGAATAAAGTAGTAAATTTTCGAGAATCAAATCATTATTTACAAGATTAAAGTCATTATTTACGAGATTAAAGCCATTATTTATGAGAAAAGAGTCATTATTTACGAGAATAAAGTCATTATTTACGAGATTAAAGTCATTATTTATGAGATTAAAGCCATTATTTACGAGAAAAGAGTCATTATTTACGAGAATAAAATCATTATTTACGAGAATAAAGTCATTATTTACGAGAATAAAGTCGTAAATTTACGAGAATAAAGTCATTATTTACGAGATTAAAGTTGTAAATTTACAAGATTAAAGTCATTATTTACGAGAATAAAGTCATTTATGAGAATAAAGTCGTAAATTTAAGAGAATAAAGTCATTATTTACGAGATTAAAGTCATTATTTACGAGGAAAAAGTAATTATTTATGAAAATAAAGTAGTAAATTTACGAGAAAAAAGTCTATGAAAAAATTGTTCTCAGTGTGGCCCTAATCCTCCGTCGTAATATCTTGAAAAATGCAAAATAAATATAAAGTTTTTTAAAAAATAATTTAATTTTTTTTTTTTTCAGGAACTAGGTTACACTTGCGGCTGGAGCTTGACCTAAAAGTGACACAAAAAGCCAACATTAATCACAACATTGCACCATTCAATCTGCTCTTAAACTGGTCAATATGCACTTGATGAGAAAATGCATGCAGCTGCTGAATACCTCTGAGGAGCTCTGTGATCAGAGTCAGTCAGACTACAGTGAGCCAAAGTGCTGCAGGGCTGAGAAGCGGTTCTGAGTGCTGATAGCTGGTTTTGCTTCCCACATGCGTTTTCCCCCTGAAGCCATGAACGGATTGTTGAAGTCCTGAGAACCAGGCTGAAGGGTAAAACAAGTTAAATCAACAAACAAGTTACATACAGGGCAAACTGAAATTTAAGGCTCATGATTTCTTACAATGCACCCAAACAAGACTCATTTGACGACAATGACCAGTGACTACTATGATGACCAATAACCTCATGTTAAACACAATGAAAAACTGAAGCTGACAATAACCAGTGTAATCTGACTTTGATGTTACCTTTGTGATCTTGCTGGGGCGGGTGGTGTTGATGAAACTGTTCTTGGATATTCTTGGCATTGGGTTCCAGCCCTCATTCTGAGGCTGGCTAGTCCGGCCTCCTCCTGGTGTGTGTGAGCCTCGGCCCGCCATGTTCCCTCTCATCATGCCACCAGCGCCTCTTCTTTGTCCTCCCTTTTTCTTGGATAGAAGCTGCTGCTGGACTTTGATTTGTTCTCTGCGCTCCTCCATCTCTGTCTCTTTGTGGATCTGGTTGATTGTTTTAGGACCCTGGTCTCCTTTACGAGGCACCCAGTTATTCTAGATCAGAGATGGCAGATGGTTATAATATTAATGTCTACATTGATGGTTCCCATGTGACTTATAACACACAAACAATATAAAAAAATCTGCTCATTAAGGAACACTTCTTATGATTAGTCACCACCATAAATGCTTCTTATCTTTATTACAGTATCTCATTATGGATGAATTCATATTTACCTTCCTGAGGTCCAACACGTCTTGAAGCATGAAGCGAATCCTGGATGAGGTCTTTCTCTCTTTGATGATCTTGTCCATCTGATTGAAATACTCATCCATACGAGGCTGACAGGGACACGGAAAAGTGGCTTTTATGAGTCTTGGCTACAAAAAAAGGACTTCCTGTAAATGTTTGTATGTTCACGTTTTACTTACCTTGGCCTTCTCAAAGTCCAGATCTTTGCCAATAGTAGAAAGCAGGATGCAGAGACACTCCAGAGACTTTTCATCATGCTTCTTCAGCAGTTTGAAAACACAGTCGTGCATGATGGCCTCTGTCAGCATCTTCAGCTTGAAGAGCTCACCAATGAACTTCACGTTACCCAGTGAACGGCGGCGGGCCTTGTCTCTGGACTCCTGCAGCTCATTCCTCAAGCGCTCACGCTCCTCTTCCTGAGGACAGACACTTAGTGCTTAGTGGGAGTAATGTGATCAGTTTAGACAAATTAATAAAACACTGGTGGTTGAGAGAGTGACAGGTTAAGAACACATTTCTTACTTCTTTGGCAGCCTCGATTTCTTTTTGCTTTTTCTCAAGCATTTCATTGTCATCATCATGGTCCTTCTCAAACTCTCTCTGGCAGCGGCTGAGCAGCGCTTTGCAGAAGTTCACAAAAACTCCTGGCTTGTCTGCGGTGGGGACTTTCAGCTGTAGGGGAAAACATTGAGTATAATTAAGATTTTTTCTAGAATATACATTTTTATCTCACGATAATATGCATTGAAAACTTGACAAAAAAACAAACGAAAAAACATCAAACAAATTACCTCCTTAAGGCAGTTGCACATGTTGGCGTAGATCACAGAGAAGTTGGGCTCTGAGATGGCCTTTTCAAAGATGAGATCAGCGGCTCCCTTCAGCCTCTCCTCTGTGTCTATCGTCAGATCTGTCACTTGTTTCATCAGCTTCTGAAACTTCTCAGGGGTCATCTTGTTGAGGATACTGCGCAGATGCTTGAACAGCTCTTGAGTCTTGACCTGTTCAGGATCTTCGTCTTGAGGATCATCTGTGTCGCGACCAAGAGAGGAGTTCTTCACTCCAGGCTTCCAGGCATTCTCAGCCTTGTTGAGCTGCACGTCGTCATTGAGGGACATGTTGAGGATGATTTTCCTGGGCTCTTTCCTTTCACCCTGCTGGGAGTGACATGGCCCAGGTGGCTAAAAAGAGCAATTTCAGAAAAAAAGGGACAAGAACGTGCAATGATAAGAAACCACCCCAGAAAAGTAACAGACAAATCCCTTGTGTAGAGAAGAGGCTCTACATAAATGACTCGATATTCAAGCCTGAAGTGCAACATGAGCGACATCACTAGTGCGTTGAACTCACCTCAACCTGCTCTCTGCTGGGCTGGTTGTTGGTCTTGTCCTGGAAGTGTCTGTCCAACTGTTTGCTGAGCTCCTCTCCACCGATGACCTTCTTCTTATCCTCTTCCTTTGATTCCATCTCCTCTCTTGTAGTGAACTCCACTTTCTAAATTGCGGAACCAGGGAAGAAAGTTCAACACACTCTCATAAGTGATCAGTTTTAGGTTATGGGAACATCTTTGCACTCACACCCTAGCAGAGCCAGAGTGGAGGTTTTCAGAATGTTAAACACAATGAAAAACTGAAGCTGACAATAACCAGTGTAATCTGACTTTGATGTTACCTTTGTGATCTTGCTGGGGCGGGTGGTGTTGATGAAACTGTCCTTGGATATTCTTGGCATTGGGTTCCAGCCCTCATTCTGAGGCTGGTTAGTCCGGCCTCCTCCTGGTGTGTGTGAGCCTCGGCCCGCCATGTTCCCTCTCATCATGCCACCAGCGCCTCTTCTTTGTCCTCCCTTTTTCTTGGATAGAAGCTGCTGCTGGACTTTGATTTGTTCTCTGCGCTCCTCCATCTCTGTCTCTTTGTGGATCTGGTTGATTGTTTTAGGACCCTGGTCTCCTTTACGAGGCACCCAGTTATTCTAGATCAGAGATGGCAGATGGTTATAATATTAATGTCTACATTGATGGTTCCCATGTGACTTATAACACACAAACAATATAAAAAAATCTGCTCATTAAGGAACACTTCTTATGATTAGTCACCACCATAAATGCTTCTTATCTTTATTACAGTATCTCATTATGGATGAATTCATATTTACCTTCCTGAGGTCCAACACGTCTTGAAGCATGAAGCTTAATCCTGGATGAGGTCTTTCTCTCTTTGATGATCTTGTCCATCTGATTGAAATACTGATCCATACGAGGCTGACAGGGACACGGAAAAGTGGCTTTTATGAGTCTTGGCTACAAAAAAAGGACTTCCTGTAAATGTTTGTATGTTCACGTTTTACTTACCTTGGCCTTCTCAAAGTCCAGATCTTTGCCAATAGTAGAAAGCAGGATGCAGAGACACTCCAGAGACTTTTCATCATGCTTCTTCAGCAGTTTGAAAACACAGTCGTGCATGATGGCCTCTGTCAGCATCTTCAGCTTGAAGAGCTCACCAATGAACTTCACGTTACCCAGTGAACGGCGGCGGGCCTTGTCTTGGGACTCCTGCAGCTCCTTCCTCAAGCGCTCACGCTCCTCTTCCTGAGGACAGACACTTAGTGCTTAGTGGGAGTAATGTGATCAGTTTAGACAAATTAATAAAACACTGGTGGTTGAGAGAGTGACAGGTTAAGAACACATTTCTTACTTCTTTGGCAGCCTCGATTTCTTTTTGCTTTTTCTCAAGCATTTCATTGTCATCATCATGGTCCTTCTCAAACTCTCTCTGGCAGCGGCTGAGCAGCGCTCTGCGGAAGTTCACAAAAACTCCTGGCTTGTCTGCGGTGGGGACTTTCAGCTGTAGGGGAAAACATTGAGTATAATTAAGATTTTTTCTAGAATATACATTTTTATCTCACGATAATATGCATTGAAAACTTGACAAAAAAACAAACGAAAAAACATCAAACAAATTACCTCCTTAAGGCAGCTGCACATGTTGGCGTAGGTCACAGAGAAGTTGGGCTCTGAGATGGCCTTTTCAAAGATGAGATCAGCGGCTCCCTTCAGCCTCTCCTCTGTGTCTATCGTCAGATCTGTCACTTGTTTCATCAGCTTCTGAAACTTCTCAGGGGTCATCTTGTTGAGGATACTGCGCAGATGCTTGAACAGCTCTTGAGTCTTGACCTGTTCAGGATCTTCGTCTTGAGGATCATCTGTGTCGCGACCAAGAGAGGAGTTCTTCACTCCAGGCTTCCAGGCATTCTCAGCCTTGTTGAGCTGCACGTCGTCATTGAGGGACATGTTGAGGATGATTTTCCTGGGCTCTTTCCTTTCACCCTGCTGGGAGTGACATGGCCCAGGTGGCTAAAAAGAGCAATTTCAGAAAAAAGGGACAAGAACGTGCTATGATAAGAAACCACCCCAGAAAAGTAAGAGACAAATCCCTTGTGTAGAGAAGAGGCTCTACATAAATGACTCGATATTCAAGCCTGAAGTGCAACATGAGCGACATCACTAGTGCGTTGAACTCACCTCAACCTGCTCTCTGCTGGGCTGGTTGTTGGCCTTGTCCTGGAAGTGTCTGTCCAACTGTTTGCTGAGCTCCTCTCCACCGATGACCTTCTTCTTATCCTCTTCCTTTGATTCCATCTCCTCTCCTGTAGTGAACTCCACTTTCTAAATTGCGGAACCAGGGAAGAAAGTTCAACACACTCTCATAAGTGATCAGTTTTAGGTTATGGGAACATCTTTGCACTCACACCCTAGCAGAGCCAGAGTGGAGGTTTTCAGAATGTGTCTCAGTGTCTTGTACTACTGTAGCCTACAAACCTGTTCAGAGACAAACTCGTTGACGTCTTTATCCTCAGGCAAGAAATCACTCCAACTGAGCCCACCCTCTGTCCACATGGCCCCGACCTTCTTAGGGGTCTGATGGGGAAGGGAAAAAACCCAAACAAACCATTAGATCTAGTCAGTCTAAAATGTCAAAGTGTATAAAGTATTACCACTGTGTTAATGTATAACAGGACGTATTGACACATGTTTAAGTCTGCCATGCCTCATCTAGAAGATGGATTCATGTAGGACATACCATTCCTTTGCAGAGCAACTTGAGGATCTGGACCAGCAGCACGCCAGCTAGCCCCAGAGGCACGAGAGGCTTGGAGATCTCCCTGAAGACAAAACACAAGCAGTTGTTTTATTTGTTGCATTTATTCGTAAAACCACAATTATACTAAAGCTGACAAAGGTGACTGACTCAGGCTTGATGTTTCTGAGCTGCACTACCAAACACCCTTAATATGTTGTACTTTAAAGCATGCTAAAAATGCTCTTTATGGAGAGAGCCATACTGGATTTAATTATGTTTGCTGACTACCAGCACTGTAGCTCACCTGAAGAGCTGTCCAATTGAGATGCCTCCCTCATGGAGCATGGGGGAGATGAGCTCAGCCAGGTAAAGCCAGATGTGAGGTATATCTGTGGCGATGTCTTCCACAGCTTCCAAGGTCTCTTCTAGCCTATGGTCCCCCCCCCCCACAAAAAACATTCAATCTCACTTTGAACGTATAGCAGTTTAATTTTCTCAAATCAGTCTATTGAGAGTAAATAATGATGCACTAGAGGCTTCAAACACTGGAAACATGGTATCATGTTTTTTTTCCTGTGGATGCTCACCCTTTGTAGTACTGCTCTGTGGGCAACACCCCTGTCTTTACAAGCTGGTGCAGCAACAGGCCCATGCGCTCTCTGGCGACGGTGTTGCGCTCTAGCGTCAACTCCACGGCATTCCGCACAAACACATGGAGCAGTGAGGCACTGTTCAGTTCAGTCACACACTGCAACGCCTCCTACAGTAGCAGAGGAAAAAGACACCACAAGATGTGAGCCATCAGAGAGGTTTCACCTTCCAAGCGTATGCTGGTGGAGCCTGATTGTAATAATAAAAAAGCAAATATTTGAGTCAAATTCACTTTGCATGTGGTCGTGATCATACCTTCAAGTCATTAATGTGGAGGTATTCTTCAATGATGGCTCTTGACTTCTTCTCCAACTCCTCTTCACTCAAGGCAGGTTTTGGAAGAGAGGGAGGAGGACTGGGGGCGTTCTTCACTCCAGGCTTCCAGGCATTCTCAGCCTTGTTGAGCTGCACGTCGTCATTGAGGGACATCTTGAGGATGATTTCTCTGGGCTCTTTCATTTGACCCTGCTGGGAGTGACATGGCCCAGGTGGCTAAAAGAGGAGAAGACAAGCAATTTCAGAAAAAAGGGACAAGAACGTGCTATGATAAGAAACCAACCCAGAAAAGGAAGAGACAAATCCCTTGTGTAGAGAAGAGGCTCTACATAAATGTCTCGATATTCAAGCCTGAAGTGCAACATGAGCGACATCACTAGTGCGTTGAACTCACCTCAACCTGCTCTCTGCTGGGCTGGTTGTTGGCCTTGTCCTGGAAGTGTCTGTCCAACTGTTTGCTGAGCTCCTCTCCATCGATGACCTTCTTCTTATCCTCTTCCTTTGATTCCATCTCCTCTCCTGTAGTGAACTCCACTTTCTAAATTGCGGAACCAGGGAAGAAAGTTCAACACACTCTCATAAGTGATCAGTTTTAGGTTATGGGAACATCTTTGCACTCACATCCTAGCAGAGCCAGAGTGGAGGTTTTCAGAATGTGTCTCAGTGTCTTGTACTACTGTAGCCTACAAACCTGTTCAGAGACAAACTCGTTGATGTCTTTATCCTCAGGCAAGAAATCACTCCAACTGAGCCCACCCTCTGTCCACATGGCCCCGACCTTCTTAGGGGTCTGATGGGGAAGGGAAAAAACCCAAACAAACCATTAGATCTAGTCAGTCTAAAATGTCAAAGTGTATAAAGTATTACCACTGTGTTAATGTATAACAGGACGTATTGACACATGTTTAAGTCTGCCATGCCTCATCTAGAAGGTGGATTCATGTAGGACATACCATTCCTTTGCAGAGCAACTTGAGGATCTGGACCAGCAGCACGCCAGCTAGACCCAGAGGCACGAGAGGCTTGGAGATCTCCCTGAAGACAAAACACAAGCAGTTGTTTTATTTGTTGCATTTATTCGTAAAACCACAATTATACTAAAGCTGACAAAGGTGACTGACTCAGGCTTGATGTTTCTGAGCTGCACTACCAAACACCCTTAATATGTTGTACTTTAAAGCATGCTAAAAATGCTCTTTATGGAGAGAGCCATACTGGATTTAATTATGTTTGCTGACTACCAGCACTGTAGCTCACCTGAAGAGCTGTCCAATTGAGATGCCTCCCTCATGGAGCATGGGGGAGATGAGCTCAGCCAGGTAAAGCCAGATGTAAGGTATATCTGTGGCGATGTCTTCCACAGCTTCCAAGGTCTCTTCTAGCCTATGGTCCCCCCCACAAAAAAACATTCAATCTCACTTTGAACGTATAGCAGTTTCATTTTCTCAAATCAGTCTATTGAGAGTAAATAATGATGCACTAGAGGCTTCAGACACTGGAAAGATGGTATCATGTTTTTTTTCCTGTGGATGCTCACCCTTTGTAGTACTGCTCTGTGGGCAACACCCCTGTCTTTACAAGCTGGTGCAGCAACAGGCCCATGCGCTCTCTGGCGACGGTGTTGCGCTCTAGCGTCAACTCCACGGCATTCCGCACAAACACATGGAGCAGTGAGGCACTGTTCAGTTCGGTCACACACTGCAACGCCTCCTACAGTAGCAGAGGAAAAAGACACCACAAGATGTGAGCCATCAGAGAGGTTTCACCTTCCAAGCATATGCTGGTGGAGCCTGATTGTAATAATAAAAAAGCAAATATTTAAGTCAAATTCACTTTGCATGTGGTCGTGATCATACCTTCAAGTCATTAATGTGGAGGTATTCTTCAATGATGGCTCTTGACTTCCTCTCCAACTCCTCTTCACTCAAGGCAGGTTTTGGAGGAGAGGGAGGAGGACTGGGGGCGTTCTTCACTCCAGGCTTCCAGGCATTCTCAGCCTTGTTGAGCTGCACGTCGTCATTGAGGGACATGTTGAGGATGATTTCCCTGGGCTCTGTCCTTTGACCCTGCTGGGACTGACATGGCTCAGGTGGCTAAAAAGAGGAGAAGACTTTTCAATTTCAGAAAAAAAGGGACAAGAACTTGCTATGATAAGAAAGCAACCCAGGAACAACATTCATCATTGCAGACTGCAGTGGAGTCTTGTTTGCCTGAAGTTAAAGGGGAAAAATTACTTACTTAGTGTCCAAAAATACTGACAAGACAAGATGGATGTGCAGTTTCCTCAGTCTCTGGCATAATCACCAGGATATTTTTAAAAAATGGTTATGATAATTAAATGTCACTGGCTGTTTCAGTTTTTAATATAAAAATGTCTGCCCTTCACCTTTTCCACACAAGCGGTACTTTAAATCAGTACAGGATATCTATCAATAATTTAGATTTCTAAAACCTGGAAAACTACATCTTTATCTCAGAATGACAGTGTTTGAGCTTCAGAGTTTAAATGTGTCAATGAAAACTACTCGTCCCAAAATGCTTCTTACCTGTGGGGGAGTCGGTGTGGTGGTGGACCTTCCACCTGACATGATCTCCTCTGTGATATCACGCCATCCCTGGTTGGGGTCTACTATCCTTATCTATAAGAAGATGGGGTAAATATTGTCAAGGTTTCCACAAACTGACATCAAAATACAGACAGTATGTAATGATGCTGTCACTACTGATCTATAGCACCCATCATCATAAATACTATAGTTATTTTCAGGTAAACGGGAAAGACAACACACTCTGCCCATTCAAAAATGTTTTTCGACCTCAGACAAGAGGTCTTTTGTTGTGACACACTACCGGTTTGCGTTCCCTCTTTGGTGGCCCTTGTGGCTGCGCCAGTGGTTGCTGAAGAGGCGGGGCTTGTTGCTGTTGCTGGGCGGGGCTGCTCATGACGGTTGCCGGCTGGACAGAGGGGGAGTACTGTGGCTGAGCTGGATAGTACGCTCCTGTTGTAACAGTAAAATGAAACAAAAAAAAACATTGATGAAAAGAAATGATAGAAAACCATCCATCTGAGAGTCACAGGATTTTTTTTTCTCTCCCTGAAGTTCTGACCAAAAGCTCTTCAGGGTTTTGAAGTAATAACCTTCACTTCAGACTGTGAATGTCAGACAGAAATGACACATTAAAGTGCTGCTTCGTAGATGAACAGACAACGTCACTTACTATCTTGTGCTTATAAATCAAGATAGTAATAATAACTTTCATTGTAATCATATCAAATATTTGATTGACGACAAAACTGAAGTATATGAAATTGCTAAAAGTAGAATTTCACACTGCAGGCAGACTTTTCAGCTCCCCACTGGCCCTGTGCTCATCTTAAGCACTAAATTAGGAAGAAATTGATTTCAGGGATGAGTCCGTTATTATTTCAGCCTTTGTATAATTGGGAACTACACTGTTCATGTGTGCAGATGACCTGTTTTAACCTACAGTATATTGCACTGACACAGTGTGCATAAAGCTGATTTATTTTGGTAAGGCTGTGCTATTTAATTATTAATAGCTTAATAGATGCTTTTATTTTATGTAAGCGACCTTCACTTTGTATTCCATTTCCCAGATGCAAGTACACTTGTGTGTGTGTGTGTGTGTGTTACCAAAAACAATCCCACATGATTACAGCGCTATCAGCGACAGGAAGTGTCACAGAGACTTTGCCACCAAAGACTGCTGACCGACACACAAGCGCACAAACACTACTCACCAGGAGGTAAGAGGAGCACCCTGGAGAGAGAGAGACGGCCGTTCTCTCGCCTCGCCCTCTCTCCCTCGTAGCCACAAAGGGCTCTGAACCAAAGCAGCAAAACGAGAGGAAAAGGAGAGAGGGCAGGAAAAGACAGATGCAGAATGAGTTAATGAGAGGATCTAGAGGAAGCAGGGTGTTAAAAAGGTCCCATGAAAAGAACAATGTCTTAAATGTATTCTTAACTTGTGTTCCTGACTGCATCTTATTCTTATGCATTTCTTTTAATAAAAGTCATAAGTTTCTTCCTGGATTTTTTTATGTTCTGTTCTTTGAATAATATTACATCCAGGAGTATTTAAGAGAAAATTTAATGGGAGGTTTCAGTTTTACCCAACCAATGCCCCACATTTAACAAAAAGCTGAAGAATACCATTACTCCCTCAGCTAATGAGCATTTGTCACATAAATCAGAAGAGGCCCATGAGGAGGTACTCAGTTGTAATGGAAAAGCACTAAAACTGTGCCATGCTGTGCCGTTACTGTGTAGTGGAAAAGCACCAATAGATCCCTCCTAACATTAAATCCACCTTAACAGTTTACATGGACATGCATCCAGCAAATGAAAAAAAATATTGTCTGAAATCCATTTCATGGAACCTATAAGAAGACAGTGTCAGTGACAGACTGCAGATAGAAAGAGCACAGGCCGAAGCAGATTCAAGCCAGACCACATGCAACGGGCACCTCACTACATACAGCAGAGTTCACTAAGAAAGACATTAAACGGTCCAGCCAGCCAAGCAGAGCCACGACACACCCAGCAGTACATGCTGGGAAAGAGGAGAGTAAATGCATATGGGACTAATACTATGTGCTTCAACATAAAATCTGTTCAATTTAGGTGTTTGAGATTTCACCCCATCCACCTGATGTTTGTGGTTGTGATTGGTTGCTGTCGGTCTTTGTCATAAAACCTTACCATAAGTAGGGTACTCAGCAGGCCCAGCCCCTGGATAGAAACCTGCTGTACCGCTGGTCACAGGATACTGCCAGGTAGGAGGCACATATGGGGCACAGTACTGCAGAGACAAAATAAGGAGTGAGAGACGACGACAACGGATGGAACAGTTTAGTTGAGAGAGCAACGGGTCAATCTTTAGCAATGCAAGCTAAATAAGCCATCAGAAACTGTTAAAATGGGCTTAGAATAGAATAAAATAAAATAGAATTACTTCATTGATCCCAACATGGGAAATTACTTTGTAGCAGCAGCGAGAAATGCAATCACAGTTAATAAAAAAGCAACATAAAGAACAGAAAAAAATATTACTCTTTACAATTAAAGTATATACAGAAGCGCAGTATTAAAAGTATAAAAATGTATATGCTGATAAATATTATGGCTCATGGTGATAGTCATTGTGCAAATCAGCAGTGAAATAAAGATGAACAGTAGGTAATGATATAACAGTTCTGATCAGAAGTAGTGCAAATAAATGGAGAGGATGATCCTCATTGTCCCTGATGGAGAGCAGGTTTTTGAGTGTCCTAAAATACTAAATAACTAATGGGAACCAACCTGTCCAGAGGGGGTGTAGTAGCTCTGAGGGAAGCCAGCAAAATACAGCTGCTGCTGCGGGTAAATCATCATCAACTGGGAGTAGGGTGGGTAGACATGAGTAGGTGCAGCACGTTGTGGGCCACCAGGCGCTTGTACGCTTGGCACACTGGCGGCCATGGCTGGTCCGCTCTGATGGTAATTCTAGAGAAGAGATGGGGAGAATAAACGATGAAGACAAGCAAACCTGTTGCTGTGTGTGTTTAGTGTCTTCACTATGGTGGTGGTCCTAACCCTTGTGTTGTGTTTGTACATGTGTGTTCAGTAACACACACCTCTAACCTCAGCTGGAAGCACGCACAGCAACTAATTTACCGACCGAACTAATTTAATTTCTAATATTATGGGCCAAAAACAGAAGTCTATCAACGTGATCATGATGAAGTGCGTCTCTCTTTTTATTTACAGTATTACCTGTTCTTGTTGAAGGTGACGAGACACTTGCGGTTGTCGGTGCTATGTTACTCCGGTAGCTTCGCTTGTCTGTTGAACGCTTAAACTATCAGGTGAGTCCGCTGATTTGTTGTTGTTGTCAGGCTGGAATATACAGCTTTCAATGTTTATAAGTTGGTACATACTTCTCCAAATGTTCAAAGCCTGGAACATACTTCTCAAAATGCCCAATACGTCATCCAATTCCATCACCATGGAGACCCTCGATCCCTCGCAGCTGTCGTGATGCGTGTGGTGCAGTCCTGCCGTAAAGCAATTCCCCATTAATATCGCAGACAAAGCAGTGGAAAATACTATTTTAATAATTGTATTTATTCATTATTTAGTACATTATTTAATTATTAATAATTATTTGCGAGGGAGATAGAAAAGAAGAACATTGATTGAGAAAATATCAGATGTTCTAATCAAACCAACACCTTTAAGTAGTCTATGTTCTGTGGAAATATGCCCCACCCATAATTACTAAATTAACTAAAATGCATTTCCTGCTGAAAATGCGTGGGAATGCTGATAGATGAAGCTATGCTGCTAATGCTAAATGCTGCTTAGCTTAAGCTAATCTGCTAATGCTAGCTTAAATGCAGGAAAGATGAATGTATAATTGAATTCAGTTTAAAAGTTGAATGTTGAAAATGTGTGGATTTAATTTAAAAGTCAAATGTTGAAAATTTTAGAATTAACTTGCGACATTTAATGGCCGTACATACCAGCGTTTATACAAAGGTTATACAAAGCTAGCAGGTAGAGCAGCTCTTCTTCCTTGTCGTCAGTGTAGCACGCCGCCATTACAGAAAAATGAAAACAATGCGCAAGGACTGTGGGAAATGTAGGGTTTCATGGAAATGTCACAGGAAACGACTGCACAGCAGTACACTAAAATATGAAAGCTCTGAGCGGAGCGGACAGTTCGCGTGGATACCGCGCCGCTGACAGCCTGCCTGAGTATGAATTGGCCTTTAGACTCCCATTCAGTTGAACTGAGTCAGACCATGAAGAACTCCTCTCCATTACTCAAAAACTGTGATTTGGTTTTTGGAGGAGAGGCGGCAGGAGCTTGTGAGGATTACAGCGGTGAAAATTTTATGTCTCTACTCCATTTAGAGTGGTGAGACCAGGGTTGCCGCATGGGATTTTGGGCCCCATGAAAACATATCACATTAGGCCCCATCACCGAAGGCCATAAGAACCCTGTGCAACACTGACCCCCTTCCATAATGTTAACTGACATGTCACGTTGCTCACCTTCTTGTGGGGGTTCATTGTGTAGGAGGGAGCTGTGGGGAGACAGTGCACCTGATGTCATATCAGTGTAAGGTTTACAAGTTAATTCTACAAGTTAATGAAGGCATTAGAATTTGTGAAGTATATATTTGTAATTAAATATGTTCATGTTTACATTTCATTATTTCTAGCTCAAAATATTTACAGACAAGCTGTGCAGAATCTGCCCTTTCAGGTTTGGTTTTATATGCATTTACCTGGGTTAAATGTATCCTAGCTTCTGATTGGTTAGTTTTGGACACGTGATTCAGGAGTAGGAAATGAAGTTAATGTTGTCATTGTGGCTACGCTGTGTGGACTTAATTAAAAAGCACGCTGCACAGAGTTATCTGTCTCCATCATGCTGTTTCTCCTCCTAAGAAGACTTCCAACCACCACATGTTGAACCGCCATGTTACATCAGTAGCTGGGTCTGGTAGGGAGCACGGGGAAAACCATTTAATATAACAAGCTAAAACCTAGTTCATCTCATTGTGGACATCAAACTAGCCAACAGCTTGATTTCAACCACTTAGTGACTCCACCAACCTTTCCTGGAGAACAAAACTAGGTGACATGCTGTCACCCTTTCTTCTCTCTTTCCTCTCTAAACTTTCTTTCCCTCTTTTTTGGGACCCAGACTTGGTCTTTTCAGACATTACGGCAGCCTTTTGCATCCTCTGTGCACAACTCGGCACACTGACTGTAGTGGCGCGGCACAGCCATTTCATGGGGGGATTTGCTAAAAATGAATTTGCGAGGCCTGATCCAAGCATGTGAAAGACCCCTGCATGATACAGAGATCACAGAGCATGGAGTTTCCCCCACATTGTTGCCCAGAATGACACAAACTGAGAATTGTGTGCTTTTCTACTCATCGTCTCCTCATGTAACCTGACTTGTTTGGCTAAAAGAGCTCAGTTATAAACAAGAGAAACATGTAAAATGCTTCTGTTGGCTTTTTTGCTCACTGGTGCCAATATTGGATCTTTTTTTTCAGTCAAGTGTGTCCATTTGTTATTTTTTAGAGACTGTCTCAATGCTTCAACAGTGATGTTTTATAAAACTGCTAAATTACTCTTGACCCCTGGATTATTTACTTGACATGTAGACTGATGTTGTATCTGTCACATTTGGACCAAAAGAGAAATGAATGTTTACACGTCTCACATTGAGAATCTTTAACGGAGAAGAGGAAGAAGAAAAAAAGAACAAAATAAACAAAAATAGCTTTGGAGCCATGACAGAGATAATCACATGCCAGGCCAGTCAGGGTACAGCACCACTACACTTAGAGCCACAGGGATTTTTCTGTTTCCTTCACTCCCCAGCTTTTGTTAACCCAATTCTTCTTATTCCTCTGTTCATTGTGGTATGATGGATACTGTGTAGAAATAAAGTATGAAAAATATGGAACTGCTCTGTTTTGTTTTGGGGAGGAAGCAAAGAGTTTGATTTCCAGCTTCACTCGTAACATTTGACTATATCAGAATCAGAAACAAGTTTAATGCCAACTGAGTTTGCACATACAAGGAATTTCACTTGGTATCACTTGGTGCATGACATATAAACATAGTGTAGATATAAGAACAGAAGGTAATAAAGTGTCAATAAAGAATAAATAAATGGTGAAAAAACTCTGAGCATAGGGTGAAACAGACAATACAGAGATGAACGGAAACAACAAAAACGGGTTTGGGGTATAATGAGTTGATGGGGCCAGCTGCAGTTAGGAAGATTATATTTATTGTCCTATAAAATACCAAAGGGAAGGAGGCTTTATGTTTTTTGCACATGCACATACTTCACAATATTATTTGAAATATCATATTTTACATCTGGCCCAGAAGGTTACTGTCAAAAGCAAGAAATGCCACATCATGTTATCCAGTAACTATAGTCAAATAGGACTACTGTATTATGGTCACCAATACAATCTAATGTAAACCACTGCCTCTACAATAAACAGTTATAGTTAGTTAATATTGACCTTGTTATCTGTGTAAAGGTTGATTTAATAGCTGAGCTGTTGTAGTGGAGAGCCCAGGTGTGTCTAATAATGTTCTATTACTGATCTATAACACAAATGCTTAATTTGAATGAATGACCTACAGTATTTTCAAAAATACTTCCCAGGTATTTTCTCTTTACAGTTGCTGTCAGCGCAGAGCGGAGCTGTCCTTGGTCCTGAATCACTGCAGACATGTAGTGTATATGCAGTATGCTGTATGCCCTCTCTGTGTCTCTCTCTGTATTTGCAGGCAGTCAGTGCAGCAGCATCAGCCTGTCTGCTCTGACTCTCTGCTTTCTTCTCTTGGACACATTTGCGCTGACGCACCGCTGCGTCTCCACAGCTTTCTGAAGGAATTTGCGAGCAAATCGTCGGAGAGCTGCGACATTTCCTCCCCAAGTCATCACCGACCAAACAGACAGGACAGTCCTTCTCTCTGCGGCTTTTAATCTACAACTTTCAGTACAATATCTGCTCCGAGTGCAGGAAACAGCGCTGAGAGAGGACTGGTTACAAACAGGTAGGAACAAGTGTCTGCCTGCTGCCCGTCGCATATTTTTAAACTCACGCTTCTAATTATTAGCTGGACTTTATAATCCGATGTCTTTCATATATTCACTGATTATTATGATGATTGATGTGAGGTACAATGTTAATGAATAACTGCTTAGTGAGATTTAACTGACTGACTTATGAACATCCAGTCATTTTAAGGGCTTTTGCTTTGATTCATGTCTGTAAAATGTCAAAACCCAGTATTGAATGTCAAATAATGTGAGTGTTTGTACATTTGTGTAGCCTACAGTTGAACAGGATCAGTAGCGACATGAACTGAATCATAATTTATTGTGACAGTAAAACTTTCTATTGGAGAGGAGGTGGACGTGTCATGAATGAAAAATACTATGACAGGTTTAAATTGAAAGTTCCCCATTCTGTCTGCAAAAAGCTAAACTGAAAACAACATCTTGTGATACTAATTTATTTAGATTTTTTTGCACAACAACCAAATTAAGATGTTATTGACCCCTCCAGTTGTCCGACTGCCTTGACATTTTATAAGCTGCTCATCACAACAACTATATTTGACTTCTTAAACCTCTCCAACTTTGTCAGCGAAAGATGAAAGTGAAAGATAATATCAAGACATATAATATTAAGACAACTGACTGGTACACAGGAGACCGGGGTTCGAACCTCAGTATGAGTGCACACAACAGAGTTAACAAGGTCTGCGTCAGATGCTAGGGAACCAGGGCAATCTGATGAGAAATGGGCTACTGGAACAAGACATACATGTACGAGGGCGGAAAATACGGAATTGTTGGAATGTTACTATACAAGCAATCCCAGAGAGAGGGGATATAAGGCACGAATGAGGGACCTAAGGATGCTTCGAAAGCCACAATCAGTTCCAGACACATCTTCTAGCAGATCTTCTGAAAGTACTTGACCATTCAGTATTGGTAGTTGTCGGTGGCTCCAGGTTTCCAGTTGGGGGGGATGTCACCATCACCATCCTATGGATAACTCTCAGTGGCAGGGAAGTAACATCAGCCCAGAACCACCAAGAGCTGAGATGGGAAGATACTGGAAGAGCATCTGGGAAAGAGAGGCATCACACAACACCAATGCCCAATGGCTAGTGGACCTGAGAACTGACCACAGCAGCCTCCCAGAACAAGAACCAGTAACCATCTCAATGGCAGATGTCCAAGAAAGAGTGTCAAAGATGAAGAACTGGACAGCTCCGGGCCCGATATGATCCATACGTACTGGCTTGAGAAGTTGACGGCACTCCACGAATGCCTGGCAGCACAGATGAACCAGGGTGGCTAACTGAAGGCAGGACAGTCCTCATCATGAAGGACCCCCAGAAGGGACCTATCCCATCCAACTACTCTCTGTACAACATGGAAGCTCCTGTCAGGCATCATGGCGGCTATGATGAGTAGGCATATGGCTCAATACATGAGCGGGGCACAGAAGGGAATAGGCAGTAACACCAGAGGAGCCAAACACCAGCTACTGGTTGACAGAGCATTTCACAGAGACTGTAAGAATCGACAGACCAACCTGTCTACTGCCTGGATTTACTACAAGAAAGCCTACGATTCAATGCCACACACATGGATACTGGAATATCTGGAACTGTACAAGGTCAACAGGACACGAAGAGCCTTCATCAAGAACTCCATGGGAATGTGGAAGACGACCCCAGAGGCCAACTCAAAGCCAATCGCCCAAGTCACCATCAAGAGTGGCATATACCAAGGGGATGCACTATCACCACTACTGTTCTGCATAGGTCTGAACCCCCTCAATCAGATCATCACAAAAAGCGGCTTTGGATACCGATTCCGAAGTGGGGCAACAATCAGCCACCTGCTCTACATGAATGACATCAAGCTGTATGCCAGGAATGAGCGAGAAATCGACTCACTGATCCACACCACCAGGATCTACAGCGACAACATAGGAATGTCATTCGAATTGGACAAGTGTGGCCGGATGGTATCGAGGACAGGCAAGATGATCAGAACTGAAGGGGTGGACCTACCAGAGGGCAGGATAGGAGACATCCAAGACAGCTACAAATACCTTGGTATCCCACAGGCTAATGGAAACCATGAGGAGGCCGCAAGGAAGTCAGCCACAGCTTAATATCTCCAGAGAGTAAGGCAAGTCCTGAGGAGTCAGGTGAATGTTAAGAACAAAGTCCGAGCCATCAATATGTACGCACTGCCAGTCATCAGATACCCCGCTGGGATCATAAGCTGGCCAAAGGAGGAGACAGAAGCCACAGATATCAAGACAAGGAAGCTCCTCACCATGCACAGAGGGTTTCACCCCTAGTCCAGCACCCTGAGGCTGTACACTAAGCGGAAAGAGGGAGGCCGAGGACTCGTGAGCATCAGAGCCACTGTCCAGGATGAAACATTGAAAATCCAAGAATACATCAGGAAAATGGCCCCTAAAGATGAACTGCTCAGTGAAAGCCTCAGGCAGCAGAAACCTGAAGAGTGTGAGGAGGGTGAGGAGCAGGCAACATAGAGGGACAAGCCCCTACATCGAATGTACCACCGTCAGATAAAGGAAGTGGCTGATATCAAGAAGACCTACGAATAGCTGGAAAATGCTGGGCTGACAGACAGCACAGAGTCACAACCAGGTGGCTGGGATAGTGTACAGGAACATCTGTACCCAGTATGGACTAGAAGTACCCAAATCCCAATGGGACATACCACCAAAGGTGATTGAGAACAACAGGGCTAAGGTCCTGTGGGACTTCAGCATCCAGACTGACAAACAGCTCTTGGCTAACCAACCGGACATAGTGGTGGTGTACAAAGAGCAGCAGAGGGCAGTGGTGATAGATGTGGCGGTACCAGCTAATGCCAACATCAAGAAGAAGGAGCATGAAAAGGTTGAGAAGTACCAGGGGTTGAAAGAACAGCTGGAACAGATGTGGAAGGTGAAGGCCAACGTGGTCTCTGTGGTGGTAGGAGCACTTGGGGCGGTGACCGCCAAACTGGGAGAGTGGCTCCAGCAGATTCCAGGAACAACATCTGAGGCCTCAGTCCAGAAGAGCGCAGTCCTAGGAACAGCGAAGATGCTGCACAGAACCCTCAAACTCCCAGGACTCTGGTAGATAATCCGAGTTTGAGGATAACACGGATACCACCCTACAAGGGTGAGAGGAGCATTTTTTTTTCACTATATTGCCAAAAGTATTCGCTCACCCATCCAAATAATCACAATCAGGTGTTCTAATCACTTCCATGGCCACAGGTGTATAAAATCAAGCACCTAGGCATGCAGACTGCTTTTACAAACATTTGTGAAAGAATGGGTTGCTCTCAGGAGCTCTGTGAATTCCAGTGTGGAACTGTGATAGGATGCCACCTGTGCAACAAATCCAGTCGTAAAATTTCCTCGCTCCTAAATATTCCACAGTCAACTGTCGGCTGTATTATAAGAAGTGTTTAGGAACGACAGCAACTCAGCCACGAAGTGGTAGGCCACATAAACTGACGGAGCGGGGTCAGCGGATGCTGAGGCGCATGGTGCAAAGAGGTCACCAACATGCAGACTCAATCACTACAGACCTCCAAACTTCATGTGGCCTTCAGATTAGCTCAAGAACAGTGCACAGAGAGCTTCATGGAATGGGTTTCCATGGCCGAGCAGCTGCATCCAAGCCATACATCACCAAGTGCAATGCAAAGCGTCGGATGCAGTGGTGTAAAGCAGCCGCCACTGGACTCTAGAGCAGTGGAGACGCGTTCTCTGGAGTGACGAATCACACTTCTCCATCTGGCAATCTGATTGGACGAGTATGGGTTTGGCGGTTGCCAGGAGAACGATACTTGTCGGACTGCATTGTGCCAAGTGTAAAGTTTGGTGGAGGGGGGATTATGGTGTGGGGCAGAGCAGTGGATTAAACAGAGTGGCGACAACTTCTGATCTCGCCGCCGGAGTGGTCACGTGGTTCATGTACCCCTCAGTAGTTCCAAGCGTAGCCTGCACTGTCCATGCTCTTCAATGGGACAGACTGCAGTGAGTGCGCATTTAAGAGGTAAATATTAAAATTAACCGTAATAAGTCAACATTTGCAACTCTTATTAGATTACTGTGTACACGTCAAAGTCACTTGCGTATATTGAGTGCCTGTATGACAAATAAAAGTGAAATATGACAAGTTTGTCTGGTTGTGTTTTTGGAGGGAAAACTTTGCTAGCTTCACTAACTACTAATAAGGAACTATAACGTAACCTGATGCAAAGTGATCTCTTTTTTAGCAACATAAGGCTATTCTCGAACACTTTCTGAGATTGGACAATGATGATAAATTATGGTTTTCATTCAGAGATTTTATGTGGGCAATTTAAATGAATGTCACAACCATGTGTGTGTGTGTGTGTGTGTAAACAAGAAAAAAAAAATCAAAAAATTATGAGAAGGCTCAAAATAAACTGATATTGTAAAACCAGACGTGTTTGTCATCAATAACGTGTATGCATGTATAATGTATGATTAATGTCAATAGAGTGAGAGTTGACTGTTACCACCAATGCTATTGAACAATCACAGATACATAAAAAACTACATATAAACACATTTAATAAAAACATATGTCAAATGCAGGCAGCTATTATCACTTTTGGACACACATCTGGTCACATGAAAATCAGTTGAAGCACTGGGCTCCATTTCCCACATGTCCACTCTACAGCAGCGGTGAATAACAGAGATGCTCTTCAGAATGTCCTGCAATGTTATACAAGTATTCATCGTTTCAGGTCTGATTTATAATGCAAGTCTCAGGGATGACTGTTAAGGGACATATTTTCCACTTTTACACAACATTTGAGGTCTGACAGCTAATTCCTTTTACAGTGTAGAGACCAGTGATGGTTGGCTGTGCAGCATTTGGGTGCACCAACCGCTCAGAGAGAGGCCATCGAATGTATGGTTTCCCGAAAGAAAAGGAGAGGCAGAAAAGATGGCTGGCAGTGGTCAGCAGACAAAATTTTGATGTCAAGGCTGGCAATTGCAACAGCAGAAAGATATGTCAGGTAAATATTTAGAAATGTGACGTACAATAGTGTAAATTTATAAGGTAATTTTATTAGAGCATACAGAACAACATTTTGATTCTATCTTGCGTATACATTTTACACAGATTTTAAGAGTCTCCCTGCAGGTGCATTTTGAGGACAGTCAATTTATTTCAACAAAAAAAGGCGGGCTCAGGTTAAAACCTGTTACTGTACCCACCTTATTTTGCCATCGTCAATGGCCAAAGAGAAGGAGAGCTCCCAAAAGGCACACGTCTTCAACAGAGGTTCACTTGCCAAGCGATGACCACAACTACTGCACAAGAAATGATTTTGGTATGATACACAGTTGTCTCTACAGGCATCTTGATCTATTTGTAAAAAAAAAAAAAAAAAAAAATGGATTTAAGGAATAGTTGGCCCTGATTTGACAAGGGTTGTGTTCATTTCCCACAATCAGTGTGGTTCAACAGTTGCGACTCACTGCCTGCGGAGTCCTGTGAGACCAGTTCATTAGTTCTCAGTTTCAACTACATGGAACTACTTTCTGTAGCATCAAAACCTGTTCAGGACCACGCTCATGGGACTCTTAGGGGGGTTGAGTAGCAGCTGATGAACCACACTGACTTTTACAAACAAACAACACTAGTCAAATCAGGGCGAACTATCCCTTGAAACAGGACATGAAAGAAGGTGGTGATGTAAAGGAAGCAAATGCATATTAACTGAAAATGAGGCAGAAATTGAGGCAGAACAAATAGGAGGAGGCAGCCCACAAGTAGATGATGGTGTGGTCCTTGAAGCTCCCAGGGCCAGTCAGTCAGGGGCAGCATGTGAAGACGCCACTGTGACAGGGGCAAGCGATCCAGGGACCAGTGATGACAGGGTGACTGTTGATGACCTAAGAGAGCAAATGAGGATTAAGACACTCCCAAGAAAGAGAGCAGAGAGGGCTCTTAAACAACAAAAGAAAATAAATTTGGGTTTAATAAAGAAGAACAATTTAATTCAAAAAGTAGTCAAGTAGTCAAAAAGTTCAAATCAGTTTTCAACACAGACCAAATTCAGTCATTAGGAAGAGAGAAGAAGAGAGGGATACGCTGGAGCAATCAGACCCTGAAAAAAGCCATACAAATTTGATTTACTGCTGGCACAACAGGCTACAAAACATTGCAAAAAATGAAAATCCCACTACCTGACATTAGAACTACACAACGGATTTATTAATAAGAGAAAATAATACAAAAAAGTGGTAAGTAACAGGTGTTACAACTGTTTAAACAATTGTGCAATATTTTGGTCTTGCAGCATGGCCTGCATAACATTTTTCCATGTTAAACATATGCCTTAAATGCTGACAGAATTTAAAAAGTAGCAGCCCCTTTACTCTATCATCCCATGGTATACATAAGCAGAAATCAAATTACATAGCACTTATGTTAGTCTAAAAAGAATAAATTGCACATAACATTGGGTACTGATAAAGGCTAAAATCTAAAATGAAGCCCATAAGTAACCATCTCAACATATGATTGATGATGATGATTTATCTGTGATTCATAACTCAGTCACACAATAAATTTTGCCAGGCCTTTACAGCTGACGATGTCCAACTAGCAGGCCACGGCTAAAAAAATCGATCCAAATTCCGAACATTAAAAAACACAATTACATTTGTAATTACAATTTGAGCATACTAAAATTAAAATCATTTTACATATAAAAGGGTCCCTCGATACCATCAACACACGTATTGGCATCAAATTCGTTGATACAATATTTTACCTTGGGGAGTGTTTGCCTTGTGGCCAACGAAGTAGCAAGCCGTGGCTAAAAAAATCATAATTACATTTGGGACATACATTTTTACATATAAAGGGGTCCCCTCGATATCAATAACACACGTATTGCCATTAAACTGGTTGATATTTTATCATTTTACCTCGGTGAGTGCTTGCCTTGTGGCCATAGAAATGAACGGCGTCTGACGTGACAGGCGGCCATGTTGGAACTACTGAGAGTTCCATAACCCGGAAGTGGGGTCCGCCGAGCTGTACAGCGTATGCCCATGGGAGTGTCACCACCCTGTTTAATCCACTGCTCTGGTGTGGGGTTGTTTTTCAGGAGCTGGACTTGGCCCCTTAGTTCCAGTGAAAGGAACTCTGAATGCTTCAGCATACCAAGACATTTTGGACAATTCCATGCTCCCAACTTTGTGGGAACAATTTGGAGCTGGCCCCTTCCTCTTCCAACATGAAGCAAGGTCCATAAAGACATGGATGACAGAGTCTGGTGTGGATGAACTTGACTGGTCTGCACAGAGTCCTGACCTCAACCTGATAGAACATCTTTGGGATGAATTAGAGCAGAGACTGAGAGCCAGGCCTCCTCGTCCAACATCAGTGTGTGATCTCACAAATACGCTTCTGGAAGAATGGTCAAAAATCCCCGTAAACACACTCCTAAACCTTGTGGACAGCCTTCCCAGAAGAGTTGAAGCTGTTATAGCTGCAAAGGGTGGACCAACCTCATATTGAACCCTATGGATTAGGAATGGCATGTCACTTAAGTTCATATGTGAGTCAAGGCAGGTGAGCGAATACTTTTGGCAATATAGTGTATATATATCCATCCATCCATCCATTATCTTTCGCTTATCCTCATAGGGTCGCTGGGGGGGCTGGAGCCTATCCCAGCTGTCTTAGGGTGGAAGGCAGGTTACACCCTGGACAAGTCGCCACCTCATCACAGGACACATAGAGACAAACAACCACTCACACTCACATTCACACCTACGGTCAATTTAAATTAGCCAATTTACCTAATCCCCATGCATGTTTTTGGATGGTGGGAGGAAGCCGGAGTACCCAGAGAGAACCCACGCAGACACAGGGAGAACATGCAAACTCCACACAGAAAGGCCCCGGGCCGGGAGTCGAACCCAGTACCTTCTTGCTGTGAGGCGACAGTGGTAACCGTGCCACCTACATGTATATATATATATATATACAGTATATACGTGTATATACACGTATATATGTGTGTGTGTGTATATATATACACACACACACATATATACGTATATATATATATATATATATATATATATATATACGTATATATATATGAATTTAATAAAAATGAACTGCAATCATCTCTGTCATGAAACTAGTCATAACTTGAGCTGAGTAATGTAACATCACATGGTTATATTACTCCAGTATTTATTTATTCATGAATATTTTAAAATGTCTGGTATGTATTATTTAAGGGTCTCCACGTCCAACTTCCCTTAACTTCCTACTAGTAATCCTGTTTTTTCCCCTTCTTCCTCCTCTTGAACTTTTTTCAGCCACCCCTGCTGGAAGCTGTAGCCATGAGTGCGTGCAGCAGGAAGGCCCTGATGCTGCTCAGCAGTGTCTTTGCAATCAGCAGCCTGGGGCTGCTGGGAGTGGCGGTCAGCACCGATTACTGGCTGTACCTGGAGGAAGGCCTCATTATGCCTCTAAACCAGAGCATTGACATCAAGACCTCACTGCACTCGGGCCTTTGGAGAGTCTGCTCCCTGGCTGGTGAGTAACGACTCGGTTGTGATCGTGGCACAGATTTGAGTGGCATGACTTCTATTCAAGGGTTCCTTGTTCACTGTGCAGCAGCTAAATGTGGCAGCGAGATGTGTGATGATCCTGTCACACTGACATATCGTCACTGCATCAGCTAGCCCTCTGACGTCCACATATTCACAATTACTTCCTGAGTGTGAGAGAGAGAGAGAGAGAGAGAGAGAGAGTGTGCAGTGCAAGAAGCAGAGTGAAAGAGAAGAGCAGCTGAAAATGTATTTCAATCAGGACAGACTGATAAGATGAAGAGACAGCTGGAGGTGTGAAGTCAAGTCAAGACAATTTATTTGGGTGCTTAGGTAACGAGGGTGGAGCGAGAGGCTAGTGGGAGAGCTGGGAAGAGGCTTGGACGTGATCTTAGAGAGATAGTCTTCCTGTCTGAATTTTCATTTAGCTCCATATAAAATCTAAAACAGTGTGTATATATGTATGTGTGTGTGTGTGTGTGTGTATATATATATATATATATATATATATATATATATATATATATACACACACACACACATATATATATGTGTGTGTGTGTGTATATATATATATATATATATATATATATACACACACACACACATATATACACACACAAGTTATTAAATGATGTCATTCCTTGTTTAAAATATTTAATTTATTTGGCTGTAATTTGATTTACACACCTCAATATTTAAATCTATAGGCTAAGGAAAAAAATAAGAGAACGCTGAAAGTGTGTGAACATATAAATAGATCTTATGAGACTACAGTGCATTGAAAATGTTGGTTTTTATTAAAACCACAACTGAAGTATTAGAATAACAGGACTGAATGCAGAAAAAAACAGGTCTTGAACACATGGTGAAAGAAAACACTCTGTATTCAAAAAAGACATATTGGGAAGTTCAAACAACATAAAATTAAAAATCAGCCATCTACTAACCCACCCTAGGGTTAATGAATTTAAGGCGAGCAGTTGCACTGAATTTCGTTTTAATGGGAACAAGTTGTTTTTTGTTTTATTGTCAGCATGTTGTTCCAGGTTGTTCATGAATGTAAGTAAAAGTCAGTTGTTTGACTTAAGGCACAGGCTTGGCGTCACTCTCAGGACACTCTGCTGGGGTCTCAGTGGGCAGTGAGCTCATGTGCTGGAGCAGCTGGTCGCAGTAGAGAGGATTACGCTGTTTGCAGCTCACTGCTTCCACCTCCCTCTTCAGCAGTGCTGGATGGACCGAGCTGCCTTTCTTCAGGACCTCTGGACACAAACAGATGCAAACCACACAAGAGTCAACAGGGAAGCTGACAAAGGACATACTCCAATAAAATCAGAACATTCTGTACCAAATATTTCCTCCATAAAAAACTTTTTGGAACTTTAAAATCACATGAAATGTCATTAATGTTGTCATCTAACTATAAAGCCAATAAGTGTATTTCCTGAAACACTCTTACTTTAAGCTTTGTTCTTCAGAGGAGACTTCATTTTATACCTAATCTTAATTTGTCAAAGGAGTCGATGATATATATTTTCCTGCTCAGCTGTCTTTTTTCATTCTTCCTCCAGGTGAATTAGTCTCCATGAAACACTGAAGAGTTTCTCTCTAACATGGTATTAGTATGGACACACTGCTGCTTGAACTTTCCTGTAACAACGTCAAAAGACGCCAGCAGATGGCAGTGATGATGCAGGAGCCCTTTCCTTCCACTGGGAGGCGATAATCCTCTGTTCAATCTCTTCCTGCCACTGCTTCCCACACCTGCTGATTTGCAGAAGTATATTGAATTTCTGGAATTGCGATCAATGGCTCAATGCTTTGGAAACCACAATGCAAAAGTGCTCCTTCTGCTCCAGTGGTGACATGCAGTCAAGCTGGATGAGTTAGCTCATGTGCACTCCTCATCATCCGATACCCGTCTTTGTTCTTCAAGGAGATGGAGGGGACTTTTAGCTTTTGTGTATACTGTGCTCAGATGGGATGGAGGCAGTGGGTGGTGGGACTTTGAATTAAAAGGAGAACAATGACGACTTGTCAGAAGTGAATTTTATATCAACAGTCTGCGTGATTGAGCAGGTAGCAGCTGTGCTGCCAGCATGGTGGGATTACCAGGGTGGAGGACTGGAGGGATGAGAGATGGAGGGATGAGAGGCATTGGGGGGGTGCTGTCCGTCATGCTGTCAGGACATGCTGCACACATCAAGCCACTTCACAGATACGCGTTTGAAATCCGAGAAGCATAAGAATGGGATCAACTATTAAAAGGAACAAAGAAAGATGGAGAGGAAGAGGAGCGTGAGGATGGGAAAAAGAAAAGAAAGCTTCAAACAAAGTCGTGGCATGGGAGTGGAAGAATTCTTCCACATTTGTGGAGCAGGCGGGTATGGGTGCTGTCAGATACAGACGATCACTCAGCGAGATGTGAGGTCATCTCATTTCACAAAGAGGCTGTCTATGAATCTACTGAGCTTCATGGAGATCACAGCTGGCTCGTGTTTTATATTTTTACATGCTGACACGCTCTCTGAGGCTGCTAAACACATACAATGCACTTCTGTCTTTAGTGATGCATTTTGACAACTCTGCAAATAACCTGATGGCGAAGATACAGTTTTACCTGGTTACAGCTGTTATGTTACATATTCAGCAATATTCAATATGACATTTTTTTGTTATTGTCAAAAACTTCCATGAGAATATCAACAAAGTGTCTTTCAGTACTTTCTGTCTGAGACTCTCAGGCCCAAATTCATTTGTTCCCACTGAAAACACATATCTTTAAAAACACATTTGATTTGAAAAGTATAGCGAAGATGGCATCGCAGTTTTCAAACAGTCAAACAGGATTAAATGGTACATTTGCTGAGTGCTATTTTCAGCTGGGGATTTGTTCCCCTAGTATTTTCAGCAGCAGGATGGTGTATGTGGGATCGAATCAAAAATAAACTGCAGAGCTCATATTCATTGTAATAAGGGAACATGTTACCTGGTGCAACAGTGTGGCTCACTGATGTGTTTTTGAATGACAATGAGCTCTGCGGCACAGATGAACAACATCCTTCAGGCTTTGACATCAGGCTAACTCTTTTTAGAAGGATCATTCCTTTTTTTGTCTTTTCATACCTTTGTTCACATCAAGAAAAATATATAATAACACCACACTCCCATCCATTCACTAGTGTCAGAGCATAAATGTAAATCATATTATCAAGAATAGGTTGAGACAGCGACAACATCCTCAAAAAGGATGTCTTTCATGTTTAAACTCAGAAAATACAGATGTAATCTTTTTCAAAGCAAAGCCTGAAACGCAACATGCGAAATCACTCAACTGCAAGAAATACAGACGTACAGTACGTGGGCGAAGGCTGGTTCATAAAGTTGATTTACATGTGTTATTCTGCCTTCTGCGTCAAGGTTACAGACACTTTGATAACCAATGGAAAAGAAATGCTTGCTGTCCTTGGAGAGCTCTCAAAAGTGGTCTCGCAACACTAGAATTCATGGTATGGAAGCTATTGCTGCATCTGGCGAGTGTGTGAACGCTTTCCTTTTTTTTCCCCTCCTTTACGTGCCGCAGCCGTCTGTGGATGAGAGATCCTGTAGAGAGAGGCCTCTCTGGCTAAAGCGTCAGCACTCACCTGTGTCCTGTCAGAAGAAATGACAGCTAACAACCATGAGAGTGGGAGAGAGTGAAAGTCCAGAGGAGCTGAACCTTGGTCACACAAACGCGCACACACACACAGTGCGCACACACACAACGCACAGATAGAGGACAGAGGGACTAAGGTGAGAGGACAGATGTTGAAAGGTGTTTGCCATTAGCTCTTCTGTGTTGGGGAGAGATCTGCCACAGGAACAGCCCAGTCTGCCCTCAGGGGTGTTATACACATATTGGGACGTATTGACCTGTGATGTGTCTCTCTCAGGCGGGTGCTTATCCATATCTGGATCTTGTATTTCACTCTCGAGAGCCAATCCCCGTTCAATCCCTGGAGGCTTGTGTTGGCAGGAGGAATTGCTTGAGCTGCTTTCTGTGATGAATTGTGTGGAAAATAAGGATAACAGAGAGCTTTGAAATAAAGTACGTGGGGAATCTGCTGGCAGCGGGCCATAATAATCTGGTGTTTGATAGGGGATACCCCCAATTCCTCTTGTCCTTCTGGGAGTGTCTCAGACACAGCAGGCTGGTCTGCAGATCCTCATGGCTAAATTCTTCTTTCATCGACACTTCACTTTCACTGCCTTTACAATCTGCATCTGTATGTTAGGTGTTTATGAGATAATCACGGTAATAGGTCCAGTATCACATAATCATTTCAAGACACAGTACATGCACATGTTATGTATCATGAACAACACTTAGAAAAGCCAACTAGAAAAAAACAGTCATGATTAATAGTCAGGACTCACAAAGACTTGAGGGAAAAGCTCTGGTACATTCCACATTGAGTAAATCTGAAAATATTTTTGCCCACCTTACGCACACAAGACCCAGACTACTTATTCATTTGCAGATGCAGCTTTATATTATTACACATCATTGTGTAATCTTACCGAGCACTTGGTCCTGGATCGAGCTGTCGGGGTCGTCCAGGTGCAGCAGGAGCTGCTGGAAGAGGAGCTGCAGATGAGGAGCACAGAGCTCAGTGTTGTAGTCTTTGGTCAGGCTGGACAGCCACAGCCCGAGAGTCTGCAGGGCGACGCAGCGCACCTCCTCACTGCTGTCGTCCAGTCGCTTCAGCAGCGCTGTGGAGGATAGACGCCACCAACAAAATATAGATTAGAAACAGAAACAATTCTCAAGAATTGGCTGTTTTTTTTTCTCTCCTTACACATTTTCATCATCTGACATCACCAGTTATTGTTCTATTATGTTCTATTCTATCTATTATGTTTCTCCATACAATATTTGTGAACTGTGATTATATAGAATTAATTGTACATGTACATTACAGCATACAGTGTGCATTTCTGCGTCTGCGTTCTTCACATACCGGGGTAGATCTTGTTTAGGGCCTCAGGGTGCACACTGGTTCCAATGAGTCGGAGTATGGTGGACAGTGAACGACAAGCTAAGAGTCTGCTCATCTGAGAGTCCTCTTCCAGGGCCGACAAGACCTGCGGACTCAGTTTGTCCTCCAGACACAGCAGCTACACACAGAAAAATTGCATATTAAAAGGACTGCCCATAAGTTTAATACAGTTCAAACTCACTAAAACCAAATCAGTTTCCAAAAAAGGTGTAATAAAGTCTCTCATACAGGTAAAAAAATTGACTCCTCTATTAGAAAATCCTCTAATAGAAACTAGAAATGTGTGCTTCTGGTTCATTAAACACCCCTCAGTATCAAAAATGAGAACTCAGAAAGACAAGGCTGGTTGAGGAGAGTATTAACACAGCCCCAGAAAAACAGTTTTGCTTCAGATATTCGTGTTGATTTATGTGTTTTTGTACCAAAGTGGAATATGACCTGAAGCATGACAGATTCTCATCAGGTCTGGCTCACTTTATACAGACACAGGGGCATGGAGCCCAGCTTCAGAAGTACAGTGAGGACTGATGTTTTTATCACACCAACACATGAGAAACAGAGGAAATGGACAAACAAGGTGAGGCTGAGTCCTCAGACCTGCAGGCCAAGAGGTAATGGCTAAAACCTCTGTCACCCCGTCTGTTTGCTATCGAAATTGCTCAGGCGAAACAATAAAAAAGAAAAAAGAAAGAGGAGGAGCATTTGGCAGAGAAGTGATCCGGCATTACATCAGTGACGACGTGAGGGTGCCAAGTGTAACTGGAGCTGCTAATTGTTTTCACAGGGAGTTGTGAGGAAACAATGTCCTCCTAAATGAAAGGCTGCTCAATTTGCCCACAGAAACAACACACAACCTACTGTTGCTATACCCATCAGGACATGTTGTTTATTTCTCCTCTACCTAATTTTAACCCAAACCTTAGAGATTAACACCACTCTGTTTAGTCACCACTTTTCCAAATTTTCTATTCCTGTGAGGACATTTGGGTGCCATTAAATTCAAAGTTAGATCGCACACCTACACCCTCGCTCACCCCTGCTGTTTGCTTTGCCTTGTAGTTAAAGACGTGTGACTAGAGGAGGTGTGTGAGCTGGTTTTAGCTGGTCAGTCTGTGCACGCAAGGGCCAACACAGCCAGATGTGCGCATGTCTGAGCACACATACTGTAAAACCGGGCACATGCTCCGACAGGCAGGTGCAAGGACACGCCTTGGCGATAGTTCCTACGTACAACAAGGACCTGGAACAGTGGAAGCATTGTTCCTCAGGGACAAAGGTATGTGAACCCGCTTGCCCCCACGAACACCTGCTACCTGCTGTGGCCAAACTCTGTCAGCCTTGCGGAGAAAGATGGCAGATAATATATTTTCCTAAATGTCCAAATGGGACATTCAATTTTGCTGTGAGATGGACAAAACAGTAAAAGTCAGCTCCTGGTGGATTAAAAGCATGCACTACTGGATCTCTCCCTCTACAGCTGAGTCAATAAAAAGAGTTCAGATCAGGAGTACGTACTGCTGGAGACCTTTCATATCCGTTGTTCGCTCCCAATGCTCATGGGTCTCTTTAGCACAGGTGGAAACATATGTAGCCCCTGTGTGTGTGTGTGTGTGTGTGTGTGTGTGTGTGTGTGTGCGTACCTGTCCAGGTGTGACAGCCTCTCCATGCAGCAGGGCCAGCAGACAGCTGAGGGCTGAGGTGCGGACAGCAGCAGCGGTACGGCCTGCACGCCACACCAAGTTAGGAAGTAAGACATCACAAAGGAACTTCTCCGACACCTCACAGAAATGCCTAGAAGGAGGCAAGAGTGACAATATAATGGAGACAGAACAGGGACAGTGAAAGACAGTTCTATTGCCTCATGTAGGAGACCAATGACATCTGTATAATTACATAAAGCTGCAAGCAATAGCCCCTATTCTGGGGACAAGTGAATGGTGATAGCTGCTGGGAAATGCAACTGCAACAAAATGACTATGGTGCAAGCATTTTCCCACATTTCATATGAAGCAGGAGGGTGGAGGGGGCAGTGGAGAAGCAGGAAGAGAGGAGTGCAACATCTGGGTGTCCTCCTCCCTTCTCCCCCCATTTCCATACTGGCTGAGGCCCTCTGACATCCTCTCACAGATGACCAGAGGCCACCAGTTCTTGTAGGTGCCTGCTGTGCCTGGCTGTTCAACACACTTGTCTTTTTTTTTTTTTTGAAAACATACTGTAATGTTTCAGTGCCAGTAGGGGGAGACTGTGTGCCATTAATCCAGCCAACATTAGCTCAGCCTCTTCATCTCAACAGGTGGTGAAAGCTCATGGAGAACAACGCCAGGAGATGGAAAGCCATTTTTCCACGGAACAGGGATGATGTCCAACGTTAAAGAAGACTAGAATTTTTTACTTTTATATCTGTGTGCACACACACACATACGCATTTCTGGGGAATTTTGTCTGTACACCCCATGGGTTTCTGTGTGTGCTTCTGTGTTGATTGCGAAGGAACTGCAGAGCAAACAACACACTCTCATTCTCTCACAGCAAAGCAGGACATATACAGCTAGACAAGTAAATGAGCTTGTTTGCAAAAATATTTTATCTTCCTATCATGAACTTGTTCTACAAATTTCAAATTCAAAGGACTGAGTCAAACTATTTTTTTCATTTCACACGTGAATGAGAGTGTAGAGGTGAAGTCTTGTTTCAGCGATACAGGGTCATTTCAGATTCATGCACAATTGGTGCCTCATTTTTCTCGTGTCATGTTACTGACAGGCTTTATAACATTTTTAAGGGAAAACACATTTGGAAGAATAGGAAGCTTCACTCCAAGTTGGAATTAAGACAAAAGATGGATACCTTTTGCAGTTCACACGTGCATCAGCGCATCAGCGTCTTATCGCCTCTCTAAGTGGTACACGATATTTGCCGCCACATCCAGAGTAAAGAGGATGAACTTTCACACACCACCTTCTACTTAAATTTCACATCCACCTTTTTGATCACAGCTCACAGACCCACATGAAACAAAGACGTTATGTGTGTCTGTGGATGAAAGGCACTCGCATGTACACACGCTTACTTTTCCTTTCTGCTTGTTCCATGCCAAGCTGTCATTATGTCATTTTGGTTGTAGAACAAAGAGCAGAGGTTTTCTCTATGACTATCATTGTCCTCTTGGTGACATATAGCGTGTGTGTGTGTGTGTTTGTGTGTGTGTGGGCTACAATTTACTGAGGAAGACTTGGGCTATAAATCATGAATGGAGGGGAAAAGAGAAACATGAATAGAAATATTATGGCAGACCGCATCGCACAGCCCCACGTGCGGTGCAGTAAGTTAAGCATTTGTTTGAAACCTTTTGAAGGTGTAACATGATTTCTGTCTCCTGATGGTTCTGTGATTACAAGAGATAGAGCTGAGGCATGAGAGAAGCGTTAATAGCACAGGTGGTCACACTGGGAGTGGGGAAGAGACAGAGGCTCCTTTTGTCTAATATGCACTTTTAAGGATAAAATAATTGGATGAAAGCTGAAAGCAAAGTTCCAATTTCCATGTTCTTTGGCAAAGGTGTCAGAATGTTTTGGCTTAAGCACACATCCTGTTGTTTATGCTACATTATTAACTGACAAGGACATTATTCTGTCTTACGTTCTTTACACTGCTGCCAGGCTCCTGCCAAAAGCTTACTAAAACCTTGTATTAACCAACGGAAACACCTACCAACCCCTTATGGACCTTCTGGCAGTGGGGTTAGGGTTAGTTGCAAGCTGCATAGATGTCTCCATGGCAACCCCATGGCCAAGGTTTTCCTTTCTGATTGACAGCAGCAGCTGCCATGAGGGCCTCAGGCTTAATGCATTCCCACAGATTAGAGGGAGCCTGGAGCCCGGCTTGGAGGCTGCACAGCTGAGGACTCGGAGGGGATCCTGTAGGGTGAGCAGGGTGCCCACAGATAGAATCTCCTGTCTGGGTGTCACACATCCTTGTCTTTCTTCATTCATCAGTCAGTAAGCATTAAAAGGTTTTACACTGAGGAATGATTCAGATTTTGTCTTCTTGAATGCTGCAAAGTGATTCCCCAATCTGAGTTTGATACTCCAAACAAACCATGTTAGCTCAAGAGGCAAATTTGTATCATTTCTAAATTATAATTAACTGCATCATACCTGAAATATATCCCCATCATCTCTCACATGGAATAAACTGCAAGTCCTAAAGAAGCTGATGAGGTTACAAGGACCACATGAAAATTATGTTTTTGTATGTGGCTGTCTCTAATTATGGTCCCTTGTGGGTGCGGTACTAATTTAACTAAGTTAACGTGAGGTCAAGTCTGAAAATACGAGCTGTGCTAATAACGACGACTTGGAAAACTCAGAGTAGGCAAACCCAAACAACTACAGCTCATCATGACACCATGCAGTGATGAAAATAGCTGTTGTGTGCGTCTCTCACCCCTGGGAATCCAGTGTGTTGGTTGCATCAAGCAGCAACTTAGCAAGCATTGTGAAGATGCTCATCCTCATCTCTACATCTCTGTCTGGTTGAAGGCAGCTGAACAGCAGAGACATCAGCTGGCTCACAAACTCCCCAATCACTGGACCTATAAAACAAACACACACACACACACACACACACACACAGAAAATTTTACAATACTTTTTTGGGCACTGGTGTTTTTGGCGTGTGTCCCTTTAATTGGACAGTTGACAGTACAAGCACTATTTATAGATAGCAGATATGGGAAGGTGCAACAAATGTGCACGGCCTGAACTGAACCAGGAATGCTGCAGTTTTATAGCGTCTTAATCACTGGGTCACCGAACACACCTACTATTGAAACATGATGAGGTTTTAATTGAACCGAATGTGTACTCAGTGTCATCTAAGCAGTGCTTGGACCTGGACCATGTTTAAGGCTTCCTAACTATGCCACCTCCCCAGCTCAAAAGTTAAATTACTTAAATTCATTTAGGAACCACCATTTAGGAACAAGTTTCGTTCTAACCACTAAATACATATAATTGAAAAAAAAACAAACAAAAAAAACTCTAGTGTCCTGTTTTTCAGGGCAAACAAGACACTTTCATTTTACAATTTCCATTTCAAGAACTAGAGAAAAGGCTGACGCAGACTTCAGACTTGTTTTGTGTTTAGCCCTGACCAGAGGGCCTCAGTTATTGAGACCTCAATGGACTGGTGAGACAGTGACACAGAGCTCTGAGGAAATGAGACATGAAAAGGTCTTTGTGTGACAGACACTTCTATAGGAACACTCTTTATTACAGGAAAAATGAGAAACTCACAAAGCAAGTATTCCCAGCCCCACTCATGCCCACACACCCACCCACCAACAGTCTGAGTGCATGTTTACAGAGCTATATATAGTAATGAGTGCGTAATGACTGATAACAGTGTCCATGCATTCTGAATTGTCCAGACGTGAGAGGAGACAGAGGAAATCCGGACACTGCCTGAGGGCGGCGGCGAACGTAATAAAGAGATACGAGAGAACAGAGAGAGAGCGAGAGCGAGAGAGAGAGGGAGAGAGAGAGATTTTCTCTGATGGGAAAGTGTGAATCAAAGGGTGTGTCATTCAACCAGAGGTGCTAGAAGAGACGTCTGCAGGTCGCCACATTACCAACTACGGATATGACAAGGCAGCAGTAGGAAATTTCTCTACAGTACACTAATGGAGACACATGCTGACAAACACACAGCTCACTACTGCTTAGAGAGCCTGTCAATGTATTGTATCCTGCCCTTGAGCAAGGCACTAAAACCCCAGAGAAAGAGGCAGGTTGCTCCAGTCTACACACAGTGGATCAGACATTTTCACCCAAGCTGAAGGACAAAAGACAGAGGAGGAAATGAGAAGGCAATACTTATTCTTGTCTCTGACAAACACAGATCAGTATATGTTAGGAGGTGATGAGCAAGTAAAATGACCAATTCTCAGTTGTCAAATTAACTACCGTCAATTGTTCAGCAGAGGGACAATTTCCCTGAATAGTATACACATCAAACACAGCAGCCACACGCTGTCTGTTCAGCTGCCTGTGATGAAGACCCTATGTCCGGTTCATAGACCAAAGATCACATCTGTAGGAATGAAACCTAGGGAAGCTTAGAGCAGCATTCTACATGTACACGCACATGCACGCGCACGCACACAGTTGTGTATTACTCAGGTTATGGGGACTTTTACTTTGGCTACCGTGACCTTAACCCTAACCAGTACCTCCATAATCTTAATCCTAGCCCTAACCAAAATCTAACCTTATACTAACATTAAATCTTCTCCAAGTCTTCACCCTAAAATGTGATGGTTAACATTATGGGGACATGCATTTAGTCCCCAGAAGGAAGAGGAGTCCCCACAATGTGACTGTGTGAACAGATATTATGTCAGTAATACACGCACACACGCACACACGCACACACACACACACACACACACACACACACACACACACAGAGCTTCAAAGTAGCCTTGATCCAGGGGAAGGTCAAGAACAGGCGGCTGTGGTGCTGTTTGATGTAGTGACCTGCACAGGGATCAGTGAGTGGACTTAGTATGGACCGGTCAGTTGGCCGTGGGACTGTGTGTGTGAGAGTGACCCAGCTGCCCAGTCAATTAGAAAGAGAAGGCAGGGAGGGAGAAAGAGATGGAGATGAAAGTATGGCGCACAGAGGTGCTGATGATGGAGGATTATATGCTACAGAGGGATGTAACGGGAAGTCTCAGCACCAAAGCACAGGGTCACAGCTTTTTAACCCCTCTCCAAGGCCCAGACACACTGACTGACAAACAGAGGGAGAGACAGGGAATTACAAAAGTAAGTTAGTAAGCCAACTGGTGCTAATCAAGCCATGGTGTGTGTTTGACCATGAGCCTCTCTGCTTGTGTTAGAAAAAAAACCTTCCACTGTGTCTCACTGATGGGCATCCATCTTGGACAACAACAATGGAACAGCACGCATCCACTGGGGCGTCAAGCAATAAATCATACAGATTTTAACCTTTAATACTGCATCATTTGACAACCCTCATATCCATCAAGTGGTGCTGACAGTTACTCTGACCACCATTGTAACACATCTGAGAGTGTGGGACTATAAAAAAGGAAAAAAACATGATGCTTTTGCTGCTTCTACAAGTGCAGGTACTTGAAAATGAAACATCTTGACCCACTGCACACAATTTCAGAAACTATCTGGATCCCTTGTACAAGGGAGAATCTGTGCTGCTGCTGCTGCTTTGACAGCTGCTGGTTTTGATGTGCTGCCTTGATGATGGATCATGTGCGAACAGGACAGACAGCTTGACGTTTAAAATATGATGCAGCACGTGTCCGAACAAGTCGAGGAAAGAATGGCTTCATGAACCACACCATGAAGTCATGTTTAATGAAACAAGATGTAGATTATATAGTCTCACCAATGTGCTGCGGTGAAATGGACCCCAAAGATCTTGTTCAGACTGATGACTGATGTAGTGATTTTCCCATCATTAACAGGTAATTTAACTGGCAATATCTGGAAACCTCACTGTATACTGTATTGTGTCTCTGTATGTGCACACTTCAGCACCTGCTGTATAATCTGGCAACGCCTTGTGCACACTCAGGCTTCACTTCTCACCTGATTGCATGACTATGATATGCAGTTGGAGTCTCTGTGGGGAGTAACTGGACCAGGTGTTGACAGAAGAGGACAGCCAGTCCAGCAGCTGGCCCATATGTTGTCTATAGAGCTCCATTGCTGAGCCCAGGCGCTGCACCTCACATAAGCGCTGAACACTCTCCAAGGCCTGCGGCAGAGAGGGATGGGCTTTTAACAGCAATATTCACATAAAATGATATACACTTTAGTCAAAGAAAAAGACAGAAAAAAATGGATGGAAAGAAGGCTAATGGAAGATTTGATGATGAAAAGCTGAGCAGAGGGTTTGGTGTTCATGTTAATAATTACAGCTGTTTTCTTGTAATTTCAGGAATTCTTGGGGTCACGCTCACACAGGAGGCACAAACCATCATGTGAAACCATGGGAAGAACAACACTGCAGACATGACAGGGTCTAACACATAAAACCACTGAGAAATGAAAACCCTGACAGACACACAGGACGTCACGAAGGCACAGGAACCGCCAGAAACACACACATGCACATGCACACACACACACACACACACACACACACACACACACACACACACACACACACACACACACACACACACACACACACACCAATAAAGCTGAGCTGGGAGGAAAGAGCAGGAATGAGAGATAGGAGAGTAAATAATTAGCTGACTCTTTAGGGCAGGGGAACTGACCTTAAGGGCACTTCATAGTTCCCTTCATAGTCCCTCAGGGACAGACAGGGACAGAGACAATGTCTGAGTCATGGATCGGCCCCTTCAGAAGAGAGCGAAACAACCCCGAACTGTCCATTGATGGGAAAGACGTGCCCCTTTTCTGGGAAAACAAGTTCTGCTCTTCCTCTGGGTCCAGGAATGCCCAAGGCCATTCTCACCCTCCCTCTCTTTTTCTTAATCCATTCCCTCTCATCTCTTCTCTAACACACTGCTTTCTGTCTTTACATACCCACTGATGCAGACAGACATAAACACACACTGGTGGCACATGTGGTGTCTGCTAAGCATCACTGCCAATCCCTTCCCGCTCTCCTCTCCCTGTCATTAGCCTCCTATGGCAACGAGCAGCGGCATCCGAGGCTCGCTGGCTTCGGATGCCATTGGCCGTTTGTCCCTTCATATTAAGAAGCCGGCCACAACATGGAAGCTCATCACTGGTATATCACTGGTCTGTCGTGGCCTGAGGAGGCATAATGGAGCCATGAACAGGACAGGGCCGATGACACACACACACACACACACACACACACACACACACACACACACACACACACACACATGTTAAGAAACACAACTCATCTTTCCCTGTCAGTTTTTTCCTCCACCGTTCTCCCGCCTCCTGTCAACCAGGACTAGATTTAAAAGTTCCACTCCAAAGGTGCAATTTCAGCTCCCCTGACTAAGTGGGTAATCATACAGTTGGCCATGCCCACTTTGAACTCCTACAAACACTGACATTCCTCAAATAACTTTCTTGCTCCATAAAACTTGCTTAGATTTCTAATAAAATAAAGGATGGAAAACTAAAATTGAAGAGGGTAAGAAAAAAAGAGCTGATTACCAAGGTGAGGTGATATGCTGCTTTTCTCACACTGGACAAAGAGCCAGCAGAGCTGCAGAGCGGATGGATCTGAGGTGATCAAGCTGTGTTCTCTCACCTTCTCGCTCAGATGTGGCTCAGTGGAGAGGCTCTGGACGGTGACCAGCACCTGCAGCAGCTGCAGGCTGACGGAGCTGCAGTCCGACTTACACTGATATAGCAGCACATCCACGCAGGCCAGCAGCTGCTCCAAGTACACAACCTGGGAAGAGAGGTATTGTCACAAGAAGATGCAAAAGCCCATTTCTTTATTTTACACAAGAATATACTGTGAGTGGTCGACAAGATGCAATAAGTCATCTCCAGGCGTAGAGTGTGTGTGCTGTCATCTCAGCCAGCCAGTGTTGTGCTGAGCTCATGTTTAGACAAAGACTTGCGGCTCCGGCTAATTTCTATGCATCACTGGGATCGTGGCCTCTTTTCCTGTTTTCTTGCAGCCTGTCATTAGGGCTGGATGGGTGGGGAGGGGTAAGGTAAGTGTGTGTGCGAGAGTGTGTGTGTGTGTGTGTGTGTGTGTGTGTGTGTTTGTATGAGGAGGGTTGAAAGCCAGTAAATTGCCCTCCAGGTGTTAACTTTGGTCTGGTGATGAGGAGTTGGGTAGTGAGGGGGATCTCAAGTGTGTGAGCGAGAAATACTCAATGCAACCTCCACATAAATGCTCCCTCATTCAAAACACACACTCACTGAGCTACCACAGCTCTACCACTAGGGGGCGTATTATCTTTTCATAAATATTGCTATTGTTCAACGCAGCTTGGCATCAATGTGGAAGGAAAACAAGCTTTGTGCCAAGTAAAGATGCTCAGAGCTAAGGGACTTCCAGTCTATGAGGCAACATGTGCAAAATGTTTTCATTCTGCAACGGAGAGTTGAGCACACGCTGGAAAAAGCTTGTTAAGCCTATCTCAAGTCCAGGATGTCAGCTAAGTGTGTAAACACATTTTCACAAGGCAATGTGAGGTTAAGACAAAACTTCCGCGCGACTTGCAGCAGCAACTAGAGTGCACACTTGTTTCAATGTGTTGGAGGGAAAATCCATGAAGTCAATTCAATCACTGGCACATAAAAACGACTAGAGCTCCAGGGGGGCTGTAGTGGGAATAATATGACAAAACAGTGGCAGACAGGCACAGAGAGAGAAACAGAAAGAGGGAGAGAGCGGAAAAAGTGGTGCGATGTAATGACAAGGTGGACACCTGGAGCCAAGTGAGATACACCTGGTTTCATTGGCCTGGGCACGCTCCAGGGGCCTCGTTACACAGTGTGTGAGCACATCTGTCCACCACTGGATACATCAATTACAGACACACACGACTCCACTTTAAGGAGCCATACCAGGCGATAGATTCCTATCCAGTGGGGAGCACACACCCCCACAGCAACTGCTGTTGCTACGGCAACAGGAAAACAAACACTGGTGGTGTATGCAATGCCGACCCCTTGTAGTCAGGTAGAGTCTTCTATGCTGCTTTTCCTCTCCTCTCCTCGTCACTCATGATAAAAGGCAGGCATGCAGGAGACAGGCTGATGTATAGGCAGCACGTTGGGCATTCAGCAGAATGCTGCAGATGTTTCTTCATGCACAGATGAGATGAAAAGACACACAGGCTCCTCCTGCTGATCTGTTCCTCTGGGCTACTGTTGGTAGGTCAGGCATTTTTACAGTTTCACTAAAACAGCTTATTCACTGTTAACAAGCCCTGGTTGTAAATATGCCTGCTAATTTCAGTGTCAGACTACTACTCTTTACAGCACTCTTCCTATCCCTCGGCACCATCTTTCCCAATTTACTCCAGCCCTGCAGATATTGTGATGCCCTTGTCACCATGGAAAACAACAACACAGCTATACTGTAAGGTGTGTGTGTGTGCGATGGTGGGGATTTGTTAATCCTCTGTGGAATACCCCTTCAAAAAGACTTTCTATGATTCACAAGCAAACTCCACCATATATAAACTAGAGATGGCACCTCAGGGCACGACGGCTTCCATAACCGCTGGCTCGCCTTTCATTTTCCCAAAAACCCTTGACATCATCTCAAATTTATGACCAATATTTTTCACCAAGCTTCTGACATGTATTTTTGCAAGTCGTTCTCCCCTCCCCACTGTATTAAAGAAAAGAAAGCATGGACATGAAAGAGTCGGCGAGGTTAAGTCGCACACAAGTATATCAGTATCTAAATCTTCTTCTTGTTCCCCAAACTCCCCACAGAGCCCCGCGGATCCTCCCGCCTCTGTTCACTTTGAAGAATATTTATATTTCATTTCTTAACAGGCCTCATTTTATCCAAGTCAAACTTCACTTTTTCTTCCTTGCTGCCCTTGGTTCGAGTGGCACATAACTCTGTCAAGTTGGACCTTAGGATGCCTTAATTTTTAAAACAAAGTAAAATAAAACAAACGAGGGCACTGAGTCTGCTGTTTCCATGTCTTTGTTGTTCTGTGGGTAACCAAACCATAATTCAGTCCCATATGAAGGATCTGAGGGTTAACCACCACTTTGGATTGAGGCAAGGGAGTGCACAATATTCTGGGTCAGCATGTGGGAGAAAGGAGGGAGACGGGGATGCAGGTGCTCCTGTCTGCAGTGATGTTATTTACAGCCACACAGTGTTCTGGCCGTGCTCCCTGCTATGAACCCTGCCTGTTGTCAAAGAACGCTGCAGGTGTTTTGTCTGGGTGAGCTCTTGAAACATAACGCAGTGTGCTCAGCCGTCAGAAACAGAGATCGAGAGACGGACAGAGGGAGATAGATTGAGGAACAGCCAAGAGAGGAAGCAGAGGTCTGCCTCCATCTGTGCGACACTGTGTGACCGTCCCGTCCTGTTAGTCCTCTCTCTACAGGATAGTGGTGAGGGAGGACAGAAGGAGGTCATCCTCCCTGCCATTTATCAACAGCCTTGACCAGACTGCTTTGAAATTTCAGGGATTCTTTTAATGCTGCGGGTGAACCACAGTCCGGTGCAGAGACCTTACACATGGCTATAAAAAAAACAAAGGATTTGTCTGCTTAGAGAGGTCAGAGCAGTCATGCATGGGGTCACGTGAAATTAGTGGGTTTTTGTTATTATTATCCCAGGGAGGAAATTCTCCCAGTCCTCACTGGGAGCAGGAGGAGATGGTTCACGGATATAGGTGAGTCTGTAATGCAGCAGCATCAGAAAATAGCTCTCTGCCAGACAACTGTTATTTTGATTGTGAAAGGGAAACATATTTAGTGCAAGGGGAAGAGCCTGCTCTGAACTTGTTGGGGTTTTTCCACTGGCACACTGTTTGTAAAGTAACTCAAAGGCATTTTTAATCATTAGGGTTATCAAAAAGATACATTCAGGGTTATGGAAGCACATTTCACAGATGCGTGTGCATCATGTAATGTTAGATTACAAAAACACCATGTGGCCCAACTATCACTTGAGCAGGGTGGGCATTTTAGAGAATTACTCGGTGAACTCAATGAACTCACCATGTACAGTCGTGCTATTGAAAACACTCTGAAAGCTCTTCAACTAAAGCCCCATCTTATCATAAATGTTATTTTCCATAAGGGACAAATTAGGCAAGAAATAATACAGTGTGTGTATGCTGCACTGTCACCACCAAACATAAGAGTGTTAAGGCAAAAGGGGGAAGAGTAGAATATGACCTTCTGACACTGCCAAGATCATCTAACAAGAAGAGGAAAGAAAACAGCTGATGCATACAGATCTGGGAAGGAAATCAAGGCATGGCAGCCTATGAGGGACAGAGAAAACATGGCAAACCTGTCATCAAAACAAGTCTGACTTCAAAGGGAAGGTTCAGGTGTTCTGAAGTGGGCTTGTACACTAATACATAGTGTGAGCGTCAGTGCCCCCAGTTTGTATAAACAGACAGGAGTAAGCACACAGAACCAAACAAATGCACTGCAGAGGGAAGGTGTGGACACATTTAGCTACCTAAAAGAGAGGCTCACCTAAAAAATAAAAAAACTATTCAGTGTACATTATTTTAGAACATCTTGCAGTTTGAGTTGAGATAGTGATGTGAAAAGTAAAGCAGTTGTTTTTTTTTTTTGGAGCTGCTGGTCTACCGCTGCCTCTGTCAGTTACTTTTCTTTTGGGTCACTAAAATACTTTTTGCTGTTGCCCCCATGCATGGCAGCACATACACCATTGAAGCTGCACAGTTAACAAGAGTAAATGGACGTGGTTGTGCTGCGTGTTAATCGGGTGGATGGCATTACTACAAAGAGGCTGTCATTCTCAGGTTAAAAAAAAAAAAAAAAAAAAAAAAAAACTCTGCTGACCTGTTGATATTCCTGGCAGACGTCAGGCTGGGCCAGTGTGCCTGCGAGCTGTTCGAGATGTGGCCTAAGGAGGGTTCTGGAGCAGCCTCCCAGCACTGCAGCCAGCACCATGAGGGGTGTCCAGGGGTGAGAGGAAGATGAGGGAGCTATCACGTGATCCAGCTGCAGCTTGAGGAAGACAGCAGGAGGCACAAAGGTCCCTAACAGTTTAGCAGCTGCCAGGCACTACATGTGGGTACAGGGAGAGAGAAAGAGAGGAAGAATACCACAGGAAGTTATTTTTAGAATCTGCCGCACATCAAAGATCTACAACATCCTCCTACGTATGCAGGTGCATCCCGAGTCCTTGAGCCCAGCTCGACCCACTCTAAAGCTTAACAGATGTGTCCTGAAACGATTCTGAATGCAAAACACTTCTACTGGATCTATGTAGAGGTCGAGAGCTACTCAACACTGCACCTGATACAGAATGGTGGATAACTCACGTTGCTGACCACATCCTTCTCCGTGTCGGTGCAGGCCCGGTAGAGGGTAGCCAGGAGAGGCGGCAGATGCTGGGTGCTGTGGTCCTCGGCATGCAGCAGCAGCACGGAGAGCAGCTGAGAGGTCCTGACCCGGGTGGGCGCCAACCAGTCGCTTATGTCGTGGGTAATGGCCGGCACCAACCTGCCCAGGTTTCTCACCACAAGCTCTCTGCAGCCCAGCCCCGGACGCTCCACTGGAGGAGAAAATGAAGAACATTCACCTTTTCATACTCCTCTACTGTAATCATTGTTTTTTTAAATATCTCAGCCTGCCTACATCTCCTTCAGTTAATGAATTACTTTGCTATCCAGGAAGACTCGGAATAACTCCCCCATGACAGGTTGTTTATTTTCATTGAATGGCATCTATATGAACTGCACCATATTTATGACGGGTCACAGCAACACATGTCTATGTAGTCTATTTATCTACCTTTCATGAGTGTTCTTGTCACATTTTTTTTTACCTATAACATTTTACGATTAAGATTTCCCCACAAGGGACTTGTCAGAGCAAGTGAAAGACATTCTCAAATAGCCCTGAAACCCTCGCTCCCCCTCCTCTCTCTTTCTGCCCCACCTCATTCTACTTCTCCTATAGGCACACTAATGGGAGAGGAAGACAGGACTTAAAGGAAGACAGAGATAAATCAGAGGAACACACAGGACAAGACAAAACAAGCCCCTTTTCTGGTTGTCTCTCACTGTCTGACAGTGACCTCTTCACACTGGGAGGCCCGAGCAGATTTATGATGCAAAGACAGAGAGACAGAGAGAGAGAGAGAGAGAGAGAGAGAGAGAGAGAGAGAGAGAGAGAGAGACTTCCTTTCCTTTCCTCAGGCAGAGCCCATATTTACTGTGGGCCACATATAGGATGTTCAACCAAGCAAAGTCTACAAACTGTATCCTCTGACACACGCACGCAGCCTGCCCCTATATAGACAAGCCACAGTGACCATGTTCAGGTTCACACTCATCATTCCCAACCCTGAGGCCAGACTCTTATCTTTCCATGCCAGTGCTTGCCCTGAAAACTAAGATGTCATACACAACATCATTTTACTGTATATTATCAATGTGGACACCTGTAATAAAGAGGAGTGATTTAATGCAGCAAAAACATTCAGAATGTACCTTTGTATTTGACTAATGTTTTGTAGATTGTGTAAACATACACTATATTGCCAAAAGTATTTGCTCACCCATCCAAATAATCACAATCAGGTGTTCCAATCACTTCCATGGCCACAGGTGTATAAAATCAAGCACCTAGGCATGCAGACTGCTTTCACAAACATTTGTGAAAGAATGGGTCGCTCTCAGGAGCTCAGTGAATTCCAGCGTGGAACTGTGATAGGATGCCACCTGTGCAACAAATCCAGTCGTGAAATTTCCTCGCTCCTAAATATTCCACAGTCAACTGTCAGCTGTATTATAAGAACGTGGAAGTGTTTGGGAACAACAGTAACTCAGCCACGAAGTGTTAGGCCATGTAAACTGATGGAGCGGGGTCAGCGGATGCTGAGGTGCATAGTGCGAAGAGGTCACCAACTTTCTGCAGAGTCAATCGCTACAGACCTCCAAACTTTATGTGGTTTTAAGATTAGCTCAAGAACAGTGCACAGAGAGCTTCATGGAATGGGTTTCCATGGTGACCAGCTGCAACCAAGCCATACATCACCAAGTGCAATGCAAAGCGTCAGATGCAGTGGTGTAAAGCACGCCGCCACTGGACTCTAGAGCAGTGGAGACGCGTTCTCTGGAGTGACGAATCACACTTCTCCATCTGGCAATCTGATGGACGAGTCTGGGTTTGGCGGTTGCCAGGAGAACGATACTTGTCGGACTGCATTGTGCCAAGTGTGAAGTTTGGTGGAGGGGGGATTATGGTGTGGGGTTGTTTTTCAGGAGCTGGGCTTGACCCCTTAGTTCCAGTGAAAGGAACTCTGAATGCTTCAGCATACCAAGACATTTTGGACAATTCCATGCTCCCAACTTTGTGGGAACAGTTTGGAGCTGGCCCCTTCCTCTTCCAACATGACTGTGCACCAGTGCACAAAGCAAGGTCCATAAAGACATGGATGACAGAGTCTGGTGTGGATGAACTTGACTGGCCTGCACAGAGTCCTGACCTCAACCCGATAGAACACCTTTGGGATGAATTAGAGCGGAGACTGAGAGCCAGGCTTTCTTGTCCAACATCAGTGTGTGACCTCACAAATACACTTCTGGAAGAATGGTCAAATATTCCCGTAAACACACTCCTAAACCTTGTGGACAGCCTTCCCAGAAGAGTTGAAGCTGTTATAGCTGCAAAGGGTGGACCGATGTCATATTGAACCCTATGGATTAGGAATGGAATGTCATTTAAGTTCATATGTTCAAGTTCATAAATTCAAACCAGTAGAATAATCTGAGGGGATGTAAGGAAGTCTGAGCTGATAGCCTGAGCTTAAGATGGATTCAAAGGATTTTCCTGGCAAGTTTATTTCAACTGGAAGGCATCAGGTCTGCCAAAACAGTCTAATCCCTCCAGATTCCTCCTTGTTCGTTTATTTGTTTTTGTTTTTTTTTTGAAAAACAGCAACTTGCACAATATATGAACACAACATCTCTCCCATGTTTCTCATTGCAACTCAGCTGAACCAGATTGAGGCAGATTGAGACTGACCTCCTGGTGGGTAGAAGGGAGGCGGGGTGGAGAGAAAGTCCAACTTGTCCTTGATTTCGTCCTCATTCTCCGTCTCCCACTGGGCGCCTACCTGCTTCCACAAATCAGCTGCTAGAAGTCTGCAGGGGGGGATGTGGAAACACACATACTGTTATTTTATATGTATGTTTAAAATATAGGTTATATAACATATGACTGATTGTGTTTCATATATTGTTTTAGGAGGAGAGGTTTACCTTATTTCTGGGATCTCATCTTTGATACCACTCAGCAGGAGTGGGATGAGTTTGTGGAAGTAAGAGTATCTATCTCGCATATGAAGTAGCCAATGGCCAACGACTGCAGTCACAGCTTTTCTCACCTACCACAAAAATGAGGAAGGTTCAATAAAGTATCTATCTATCTATCTATCTATCTAAATGCTCAGTTTAAAGTGAACCTGTGGTGAGTCGTCAAACAGTCTCTGTGCCAGGTGAGAGATCACGTCATCCACGTTTTTCCCGGTGCCATGGTGAATGACTGCCCCAGTGGCTTCTATGACAGACACTCGCACCCGGGAGTGCTGATGAGAAATTGTCTGCATGAGAGGTTTGACAAGACTCTCAGCCTGCATGTGGAAGTGCTCTGAGAAGAAAGAGATGAAATACATTTCAGCCAGGTGATGAAGTGATATAATAACAACGTTGCAGATATGAGACACTAATCATTTATATTTGATAGACAAGAATGTGTCCTGATGCCATCTGAATGAAATAAGGAATTCATCCAAAGTGACACACAAAGTGGTGATTTTAAATGTGCTGTGCAGAAAGAATAATGACTGGCTGTGCCATTTACCTTTTTAACCAGAGCCTCTCACATTTGAAAATTCCAAATTAAAATATTTATCAGTGACAAAGTAGATAATTAAGCAATTAAGAGAAAATAAGTGACTAAAAACAGTGGTTTATCTGAGGCGTTGAAAGCCATTATTGACAGACTAACTAAAGGATTAAAGTAACTTCAGTTCCAACAGTGCAACTTTAGGAACACTGATAAGGCGCAATTCTTATGTTGCAGCACAAAAAACAACTTGCCTAAATTTACACATTTATTCACACTTGTAGAGCTGGACCTAGGTGAACCAAGCAGCTGCGCAGTGCAAGAAAGCGAGCGTGCTCTCCCCGAAACCATGGCAACAGCTCTAGCAACAACAACAAAACTTTTCACCAACCTGGTGTACTCTTTGCAAAGTTCACGATGCATTTGCAACTTTCCCTCCTGACGTCTGGGAAAGGGTCCATCACGGTCCTCTGCAGGATGTTGATCATTTCGGTGAGATACGGCGCTAAACGCTTCCCGCACACCTCCACCGTCAGAGTCAACAGCTCCACGGCCGACAGCCGAAGCTCCTCGGCCGGCTCCACGAGCTCTTTCTCCCCGAGCCTCTGAGCCAGACAGGGCATGAGATAAGGCAGCGACTCCTCCGGTTTGGGGACACAACGGATAAACTCTGTTATTGTCGTTATCGCGGTTTCTCTGCATCTTTCCATGGGGTCTGTCAGACATTTGAGGAGAGGTTTGAGGAGGGCAGAGAAAAGCTCCTGTAAGACGCTGCTGGACAGTCCTTTATCCACTGTCTCCCTCTTGATGAGCTCAAGCGCCCTCTTTCTTGTCGCCTTGTTGTCTTCGTTTAAACAGTTTAAATGTCGACTGAGTCCTCTCAAAACTTCAGAGGCAGCACGTTCATCTCCACCCGCCATAGCCGCCATCTTGACTAGTGTCATGGCAACTTGCAGCTGCACGACAAACAAACGGCTGCTTTACGACAGCTTCCGATTCAAATCTCTGAAACTTTATTGGCATTAACAACTTTTTCCATTCTGTTGACAAAACTGAGCCAGGCGGGTGTAAAATACAAAAGTCATCGTTTCATATGACGCCAAATTACCCTTTTAGAATTGAAATAGATAGATAATACCTAAATAAATAAATAATAAATTAGAAGTAGTATTCAAATGCATTTTATGCATTATGCAATGAAAAAGAGTGAGAGTAAAGATGTGTGAATTCACCATATGCAGGGTTAAATAACAACAATTATGATTTTTAAACAGTCACAGTAAATCAGTAACAGTAAACTTGTTACCGATTACAACAGGCACACCGTAATGTGCACTATACCCAATGTGGACTTATTATCATCTAGAAAACGGTGGATTATAATTGAGCATTGAGCAAATGTGGGCAAATGCCCCAGTCCTTCAAGGCCCAAAAGCTCAAGTTTTTAAGATGTGTAGGCCTACTAGTTTATCCCTAGACATTATTTGGATCCTATTGCCTATACAGCCAATTTTGCTCCAGGGCATACAGTGCAAGTCATACACTCCAAATTCCAAATCTACCATGAAATAAAATGTACATTATGTCAGATTTGTGATAGTGCACATTAAAATACTTACCACATCTTGTCTGATGCACACAGAAATCAGAAACAGCCTACTATTTCAGTTAACCCACGCATGATGAAAAGGGTTTTACTGTTTGTACCACTGTTGTGTCCCAATATCCTAATGTCAGCATTGTAGCTACCATTTCGGACTCTGACTGAGGTCATATATACTACTATATTAAGAACATAACACTATACACCAACCAACATCTAGACTTTCATATTGGGAAATAAAAATGGGTGAATTGCTCTATAAAATATATTGCATAAATAAAATATTATAATCAGTATCAGTCAAGTTATGGTTACACATTTAAAGAGTTTGACTCTAGTTTTAAGTTGATTGCTTTTTTTGCTTTCATAGTGTTTTATCTTTATTTGTTCCCTTTTATGCATTGTCTTTAGATATGCACCACTTCAACACCTCATTAAACTGAACAAAACATGTTGTTTACATTCATTGGCTATATAATGTTGATAGAGAGCTGGAATAAATAATGGAAAATGCAAAATCCACACATTTTGTGAGAGGGAAGAGGGTGGGTCTAGTTATGATCCTGCATCAAAGTTCTTAGTCCTCTCTAAACTGTGTGCAGCCTTTAAAAAATCTTTATGGGTAAAACATGAAAAAATCCCACATGCAAACGGTCTTTCGCGCGCACGCAGCCGCTGGCCTCGAGAGAGTGCCGCTGCGGTCGACAGGATGACAGATTGACGTCATCGGGACTGACGCAGAGCGAGCCGAAGCATCAGAGAGCCGAGCAGCAGCAGCAGCAGCAGCATCCCGTCCAAACAACGGTACTTCACCAGCCTCCCACCTCTAGCAGCGAGGTGTTTTCTCGCTGAGCATCCTCCGGAAATAACGGTAGGGACACCAGCGAGAGCACCGACGAGTGACCGTGTTTATGAACACCAAATACTGGTTAAGACCAGGCCCTTAGTGGCGTTAACGTCGCAGTAATTCCCTTTTCGCTGTGGTTTGTTGGTTGTCATTGTCAGGTTAGCAAAGCTAGCTGGGCTAGCTGTCTGTTCAGTGCAACTGAGCAGGTGCTCAGTTCCATCACAAGCTCCACTGAGTGCATGGAAAAATACCGTGATATGCTACTGTTTTTACTGTTTGCTGCGGATAAAACATGCACATGTCATGCCCTACAGTCATAACTGATTTAGATTTATTATGCATTTAAAACACGTCGTAGACGTGATTTCTATATGAGGAAGTGATGCACGGTAGTTACTAGTTAGCTTCACCTGCTCTGCTTCCTGGTTTGCTTATGAGACATGCTACCGTGTTATTTGCCATCAGTCTAGTCGGACATAATCATAGTTATTATCAGTTGTCATGCACTGTTATATAATTTGCTTTGTTTACACCTGCTCAAAGTGTTTACTTTCGCAAATAACATACATCCATGAAAATACAAGTTTCCAAAACGTTCATGTTCAGGTGTCTTTATGCACAAAGAGTCATACTGAGGGCATAAATGGACATGTATTAGTAATGCATCTGTTGTGCATTTCTGTGTACCCTACTTAAATGTAAGTGTTATGCTGTTCATGACACTTTTAGGTATAATTAACCATAAACCTCATATTGGGCTCCCTCTGCCACTGTCCACAACCAAAGACACAGGCAAAGGGTATGCACATCAGCCCAGAGATAAACTTTTACTAATAATATGTCAAGCAGGTATGACAAAACTACCTATCCTTTTATATTATAAAACTGAAACATACATGTTACTATGTAGTATTTTCTAAATTGTTTGGAGGAATATGAAAGCAGAATATGATTTTATGCTGGTTAAATACCTCACAATGTTGTGCATGAATTACTTTATATGTTCTTAAACAAAGACAGTCAACATACACTTGCACCATGCACTGCCATGCCTTTCTTTGGTTATTGTTAACCAACAGCAGTTCATGTCATGTGGTCCTTAACAGGACGCACACGCAACAAGATGTGAAATGTCCCCTCGCCTCCTTCCCATGATCCATTGCTCTGCCATTCTCTACCCTACTTTCATCATACTGTACGCACCACATTTTGCCCCTCCTTTGCCCCCCGCTCTACCCGCTTGTCTATTGTGCTTCCCCTCCCCTCCTCTCACGGTCCACCCTGTTTTCTCCCACTGCCACAGACATAAAAGATAAGATGGCCACCTCCTCCTCCACTATGGAAGACGACGAGAGCTTGAAGGGCTGTGAAATTTTTGTGCAGAAGCACAACATCCAGCAGATCCTCAAAGAGTGCATTGTGAACCTCTGCATCGCTAAGCCTGAGCGCCCTATGAAGTTCCTACGGGAGCATTTTGAAAAGCTGGAGAAGGTTGGTAATGATGAAGTTTTGTATGATTTAGGTCTCTCTTTTTGTACCATGGGGCTCTGTGTTGCCTGAATCTTGTGTGGTGAGCTTGAAGTTGTTAATTGCAATGTGCTTTTGACTGATTATGCTACATGGCATAGAGATTCCTTGTCTGATTCCTCTGATCATCTGCACTACTGTTTCATTCGTCACATTGTCTCTCTTCTGTTGATATTTGCAAGACCATCACACATGAGCAGACAGAGAACATCCCAACTAGTTACTGTGTCACTCCAACTGTTATAATAGAGCGTTAATTTTTCATCCTATAGTAGGAGAATCCATCAGGGAATATGAGAGGCCAGTGTCAGTGTCCTGTTCATAGGACAGTCTGTCTGTGAGCAGAGAGACTAAGGGGGTGACACGTTAATTTAAAGATAACAGCAGTGGAGAGGAGACAAGGCTTTTTGTAAGAAATGAAAGATCATAACTTGAAAAAAGTATAAACAGGGGCAGCTTCTGTAACACCTTCCCCATGGAAAACGATTTGACTCCTGCTCAGTGTGTTTTCCGACTTTTTTCAGCCAGTGTTGACTCCGATTGGCATTTCTGTGTAGTGGCAAAATGCTTTTTGCTTCACTGAATGTATTCTGTATCCTGCTGTATGTTGCAATATTTGTTTGATTTTATTGGGCTTGAAAATACATAAAGTTCAGTTTCTGTCACAGCTTTTATGTATATACAGGTGAATTATAAGTTAAGTCGTTTCCACAGTAAGGTATTTAGCTGAAATGGATGTTTCCTCATGTCTGCTCATGAGCGGATCATATGATTTTTTTGTTCACACAATGTACTCTACTCTTTTGCTCCCGTAGCAAGTACGTCACAAAAGGTGTGTGAGGTTTGTCAATGTTGGCCTGAGGAGAATGAAGGGCCATGATACGAAAGCTCCAACAAGAGAAGTGATTGTGATGTCGAATGAGATACAGCATAACAGATGTTCAACATGCCTGGAGGAGGGTCTCCATCTTCACTGCTGTGATGTGTGTTTGCATGTGAGAGTCATCTGATTTGATCATCATGATTGTACAAGTGATACTTTCCCCATATAGAGAATTATTGATTTTATCCTGACAGACCAATGAAACTGTTATTTACAACAACAGTTTGCAGCTACAACATATTCAATCCAGGTGTTTGGGATGGATCACACACAGATTTTAAGGCCAAGGTCAGGATCTTCTTCATACTTGTTTTTATTTGTCAGAATTTGGAGCAGTGGTCCTCACAGAGCTCTGATGTTTGAACACAGCATTGATGGCAGCTTCTGTTAGACTGTAATGTTGCATAGTGAGAGAGGCAGCATGAATACTAATAGACGCTCCGCAGAATAGCGAGGTAGCAAGTTGTGTTTCATGTTGTAAAATGACATTCTATGCTATGCTGAGTGTGTTGTATAAAAAAAGGTTTTAAATGTGCAAATTCTCTGAAAAGGGAAGCCAGAGAGAAATATAAATTATATGTATTACATTATCTAAATAGCTAGAATAGCTATGTATACTGTAGGTTGTATAAGTGGCTGGTAAAGAATAAATATGTTGTTATGTGACATGCTCTCTGCACCACATATCTGCCAGACCCTGTTAAAGTTAATGTAATTAAGCGCTCAGTCTTACTGCCTGTGCTGCTGCAGCTACACTTTTCACCACACTGCTGTTGCTGACATGTAGCATTTAATCTGCATCCACCTGTAGGCTCTGCTTATAGTGTCCTCTGAGGTTTTTCCTCTTCTTATATTTGTCTCCCTCTGTGGCGGGACTGCATGGAACAGTTTTTTTCGTTTCCTCGAAACTCGACGGTCATTGGGTAACTGCCAAGATTTTGTCTGGAGCTGTGGGCGGGCCTTGGCTGGCCTGGACGCTGAGCTTCCGCGTGATGATTGGAGGATCAGTTGAAAGGCTGAATCCCGTTTTGATTGAAAGGTATTTTGAGATATACACCTTGACAACTCAGCCCAGTCCCATCGTGGATTTTGCAAGCAAGTCGAAAAACAATCTGCAACACATTTGTTGGTATTTGCTAGTCGAAATTACTTGTTCATTTCTTACACTGTAAATAAAACACACTCACAGTATTTCCTCGTTTCAGTTTAACATAATATCAACATTTCCTTGTTCGAGTTTAAAATCGTTTCTTTAGATTGTTTTATTGAATTTAATGATGTAAGTTGACAATGAGGTTCCCCTATTTGAAAGACCAGCAGCCGCCACTGCTTGAGTCTTGAGAAAATCCATAGATGTTTTTTGTGCTGCTGCTTCAAATTAAGGTGACCAGATTTCTGATATGAAATCTGGGGACATTTCCAGCCCAGAGATTAAAATGAATTAAAAGTTATCAAGATGAAATGAATAAACTGGGATAGATTACAGTTTAATTTATTTAAAATTTAATTATGTGTGCGTAATTAAGCTACCAGCTATCATCCAAAACAGGGGCTGTCCCCAGAAATCATGGACATGCGCAATGAGTTAGACGTATTAAACTTCCCTGGGTTTGTACCACCACGGGACATGCATGACAAATTTTGCACTCAGCTGCAACATCTTTTTTTTTTTTTTACTTTATTATTTATCTATTATATATATTTGGACGAAAAATCCTGCCACACGACTGACATCCTGCTCCTTCTTTGTTAGCGTGTTAGCACAGCTGTTGTGATCACTGGGCTCTGCTGCTGGGTGGAAGAGCTGGAGTGGAGTCTCGAATGGACTGCTGGTATCAGAGATTTTGGATGCAGGTCAATATAATTCGATACTTTTTTGCTGATATCAGGCAAATATCCAATATCAGAATGACAGCCCTAGTTTGTAGTTTTGCAAACTGATAAAACTGAGGCTTGAGTCACACTGTGAGGCTGTGTGTGTGCACATAATCTGTACATAATAACACTATGGCTCCGTTCACAGCTGGTATTAACTTACATCTTGAGTGATCCAATCACAAGCGGGCAGCTTTCCGCCGTTAGCCCATTTTCGGCTCTGTCTACAGTCTCATAGGCCACACAGCACAGCACACCCTGGGATAATGTGTACACTATTAACCCCAAAACATGATCTTTTCCTAAACGTAGGAACCTTGGTACCTAAAACCAAACCAAACTGCAACTGTTTTTTGTGGGCGTGTCATGTAATAGGCATTTCATGTAGTGCTGCATGCCTGCAGCAACTTTTCAGGTTTACAATACAAAATGTGGTCAAATATGTACCGCAAAGTGGTTTGAGTGAATGGATCACGATTCGTCATAGTGGTTGTTTATATTTGGCACTGTCCACTTGTGAACTGAGCCGTGAAGCATTTTAAAACAGGTGTTAACACGTTCATTGACAATATGTTATCACTGATGTCCTCTGTGTAGGTCAAAGATCAGGATCAAAACAGCTTATTCTAAGGTAGCAAGGATCCACTGTTTTGTTTAGGGAGCAGGACTTGAACAGTTATGTTGCTGACTGGTGGTCAGTGAAATCACCTGGTGTGAACAAGTGGTTTGAATTAAAAGCAAAAGGCCTCTAAGGTCCTTGGTTGCCCAACACTATTCCAGTGAATCCTTCCAAATCTGTGCTTGCGTTGGGAGGTCAGTCATTCGTGGAATTGGAACAGGCCATGTTTAATGTTTTTGTGGTGTGTCCCACTTATTTAAGAGGCTTACTTTCCCTCCTGCACTGGGTAACTTTGAGGACAATTTTGGGTTCACGTCCATTTAATCTGCCACCATTTAATCAGCGTTCTGTTACTCAAAATACTTACCTCAATCATTGTGTACACATGGACAAGCTTAATCGTATAATAAAGGCATCAAAAACATATCAAATTCATGTGCACAGGCAAAGGATCGTATAGGGACTGGATTCGTGAATATGATAGGAACCCCTGGCTCAAGACGTTGTTAATCGGCTTTGTGCTTCTTGTGTACGGGATCGTATCATATTCGCGTCCCGCGAATGCTCGGGAATGTCTGCCAGGGATTTCACCCGATAGTGGAAGGAGGCGCCAATGCAGTCATAAATAGTAATGTTGTTGCCAGAAAAGTCAAACGATACCATGGCTTCGAAGAACTCAACAATTCACTTTTGGATGGATGAGGAGATGGAGCAGATTTATTGTTGTTCAGTAGCCGTCAACTGGAAGTAGTTCTAACACCACTTGTTGAAAGTAGAGATATTCCCATACCATTTTTTCCTTCCCAATACTGATTCCGATGTGTGGGTATCAGCTGATGCCAAGTACCGATACCAGTATCGGTAAATCATGCTACGCCTGCATGACTGTGATATGATTATCACTGCGGTGAGTCCTGGCTCAGGTTAAAATCTTTGAAAAACATGAATGAATACAACAAACTGAGGCCATTTATTTTTTAATTTATTTTTTAAATAAAAGTGTGTAAATAACAAAATGGCGCAACAGCAACTTAACTAAATAAATCTAGGAAGAATTATGAAAAAAATTAATGTGCAGCCACAATATTTTACTAGTTTTACTAGTTAGCTTAGTTCTTCCTTGCCCCTCTAAAACAGCAGGCTGCTCAGGGCACAGGAGGTGTTTGCCCAGGGCACCAAATAGGCTAGGACCACCCCTGCAGCTAGATACCACCTTAATTTATTTCACATATTTTATTCCTTTATGTTGTGTGCTGCTGTCTGTCACTTTGCATTTTGTATTCTATGTTGGGACAAAGACAGTGCTCTAAACAGGAGTCAAATTCCTCATATGTGAAAACATACCTGGCCAATAAAGCTGATTCTGAATCTGATTCTTCCTATTTCATATTGGATCAATAGCAGTTACACCCTCCGCGCCCTGTCTGATGATGGTCTGATGGCCGATCACAGCTCAAATTTCAGTTCACACATATTAACATGAACTAGTTCAACTAATCAACGGGCAGCCGAACAGGCTAAGCCGAATCGATTCAGTGTATACTCTCTTTTCTCCCGATGGAAAAAATTATGTGTACCGTGTAGTACAGCAGGTGACAGATGGCACAGGTGTCGCTATTCAGCCTCATCGCGATGCGGCCTGATTTTATCCAGCTGTCTTTGCATGCGGGGATGCATTTATTTATTTATTTTTCAGAGGGACGTAGGCCGCCTTAACTATAAAGCGCTGCGGGGAAACCCTGCATATAGGTTCTTATTTTAATAAATTACGTGGTATCGAATCAGTGACTGGACTTCAGTACTCGCCAATACCGATGCCATCATTTCCTGCAGTATCAGAGACATTTTTTTAATACTGGTATAGGAATCGGAACAACTCTAGTTGAAAGGGCTACAGCGCCACCTAGCATAGGGGAGTCAGCCAGGTCGCTGAGCATTATCTGAATTAAACGAACTCCATGCGTACTTGGATTTTGGGACAGACCAACCACCATGTTGCAGCATTGTATTTGGTGAAATCCAGAACGATTCTACCATGTGACCACATGGTGTCTTGTTTAGTTTGTTCTCAACTGTAAAATAATGGCTGTAGAGAAAGCAGTTTTGAATTTTAAGAGTCATGCCTCCGGCTCTTTCATAGGAGCTCAGCACAAAGAGCAAATACTGTTGTCATCACCTCTTCTCCTGTATTTCACTTGTGTTTGTTTCTCTCTCGTCTGCTTTTGTCAGCACTCGACACCCACAAGAGGCGGTAACCAAGGCAACAGTAGAGGACAGATAGACTGTAGTCTATCCTGTGTTGAATGAGCCCCTTTTTATTCACAAAGTTTATTCCTTCTCTCCTCTCATGTGTTGAGTTTTTTTTTTTTGTGAGACAATCAGATCAGCGGGGTCTTCTTTCTCTTCATTTGCCAGACTAACCCAACCTCATTTCATATCTGCACAGGATCCATTTCATACGCTGTTCACAATCTTATCTAGGAAATCTCTTCTTCTTTGTCTCGGTTTCCCCATCGTCCCTTCTCACAGTTTTATTCTTTGATGTTTCTTTTTTTTCCTCTGGCTTTCTCTGCATACATGCTTCCTTTACTTACTTTTTTTGGTGGCTCTCTTCTACCCGTGCACAAGCAAACTTGAGAGCACACCAAATCATCAGTCTGACTAGTCTGCCTTTAACTTTTGTTACGATATAATAACACACTGACATTGTGAATGGGTAAATGACAGGCGTCTCGCTTCCTTTCATCCTGCCAATTTATGCATGGCAGTGATGCCTTTGATCCCTACAACAGTAGCTTCATATGGGTGTTCTCATCTTTCCACCTCTTATCAGCTCAGCTCAGCTCAGTGTGCTGTTTACTGAGGCGTGAACCTTGATTTTTGGCATAAAAAAGACGGCATATTCTGTGACACCCCAGCTAAGTCGGTTAGCATGTTGCATCACTGTTATTTACTGTAAATTTGCAGCACAGCTGTTTATCTTGCTTGGAATATTTGTAATTTGGCAGTAATTTTTTTTTTTTAATATATTGACACAAACACTCTCACAAACAGCAGACATTGAAACAGTGATGATGAGAGAATGAATTGCCAAAACACAGAGGTTATTGTTACAGTGCATCACGTTAGATATAATAACAAATTCTCATCACTCTGTAGCATTACAATATGTCCAACAGGCAGCCCCAGCTAAAAATGGCATGATGGGATGCAGGAGTGGTTGATTAATAGTTCCTGCTTTCTCTTTGTATGCTATAACTAATTGTATTTGTGTGTTATGAATACCCCTCTCTTTCTTATCCGCTCACAGGGCTGTCATAAGTTTGTGACTCGTGCTTCAGTCCTTTTATATCATTTCTCCCAGATCCTCTCTTTCCTCAACGGTCTCATCCACGTTATATGTTACAGAGTAAAGAAGAAGAACTACAAGCTTCTGTGAAAGCATCAGATCCCCGCAAAACATAATTCTTCAATGAAAATTATGATGAGGATCATGATGTAAAAATGATCAGTCCATCTCATATTGCAATTGGTCAAAATAATCCCAATTAGATTTTTTTTTTTTTTAAATGATCCAGCCCTATTCCGTTTTACCTGTGTCTCTTCTGTCGTCTCATACATGTCCTTTGTCAGCTGTCTCATAGTGAACCACTTTTTCTCTGTCCCAATTTGGAACTAAAGAAAACACATTCTCATTTCATCGTCCATTCTTTGTTTTTAGAGGACATTTAAATACGATTTTACTGTGTAAGGCTTTAAACTGGTGAGTTACAAACTAAAAACTCCACTCTCATTGACATGCATTAAATTGTATCTCTATAGTTTGCAACCAATGGTTATTCTCTTTGTAGATTCATCTTTTATTTTGTCATTTTAAGGTTGCTTTTTTCATCTGACCAGAATCCTAAAATAATTAGTTTTCCCCCACAAGACAAAGACCCAGTGTTTGATCACTTAAGTGTTGCTTTCAGCTCCAATACTGAATACTTTGTTGTGATTTGTATTTATTTTTTGTTTCCTATTTATGTTGTTTTACAGAAAAAAAAGGCATTTGGAATAATTATTTAATTATGTTTTTTGTAATTATAACAGCATCTGGAAAGATAGATGTGTCTCTCTGTCTCTGCTGCATGTAGGCCAGTGTTTATACATCGTTGCCAAGCTTCCCTCAACATCATAAAGTGTGTCGAGTACAAAAAAACCGGGCTGTATCAGCTCTGCTTGTGAAAGATCCCATCACGTTGCATTATGTGAGAGTTCGTCACTCAGTCGTCTGTCAGTCTGTCGGTCAATCAGCCGCTGTTTCTCTGTCCTCCTGTAAGACGAGAAGCCTCTCTGTGCTGCCAGCCATTCAGCTGTCACCAGGACCTATCATAACAAATCCACCGGTCCCCTCGAAGGCCTCTGATTTACAATTTGTCAGGAGGGTTTTGTTGATTGTTGAGAGCATTTAGAAGAGTTCTGTGTCTGTTTAGATTACATAAAGTGAGGTGTATGCATACAGCATATTAGCAGCAGCCTAGTTTGTAGCACAGTGTAATTAGCGCCTCCAGCTTTTGTTCGCTCATCACCACCATGTCGGGAGCAGGGTATTCTGTCAAATCAGCCTGGGGTGCACGCAGTGACCCAGGCCTAAAACCTCCCCACCCTGGGGCCCCCGACAGGTAAATCAGACCACCAGCCCCTGTTTCCCTGGTGGTCCTTCTTTGTCCTCTCTCATCTGCCCGTTGCATCCGTCCTCCCTCTATAGCTAATCTGCAGTCTGTGTGAGAGAAAGAGAACAGGTGTCCGGTGTACAGCAGCGAGATGTAAAGCAACAGAACAGAGGCAGTGAAAGAGATGAAGCTACACAAGCTGAGGACGTTTGCTTGAGCAGTTAACAGTTACTTCCATACTAGAAAATAGAAAGTCAAGGGCTGCTTTCATTATTGATTAATCACAAGATTATTTAGTTGATGAACTTGTTTTCATATTTACGATGAAAAAGTTTCTTAAAGCCCAAACTGACATGTTCAAATGGCTTATTTTGTCCACACCAACAGTCTGGAAACCAAATAAGTGATTCCTATTTCTTGCAGTCCTGCAGTCTTGGTAAATTTATCTTATAGATCTGCTGAAAGTACCAAAAGTGAACAACAGCGAACCCTCACTACCAGAAGAACTCCCACTAACATCCTGCAAGCATGACGAAACTGTACTTGTGATGTGAGGGTCGAGGTTATGAATATTGCTCATGCTATGAGTGTTTCGGCTCTGCTGTCATGGTGTACAGTTGCAACTCTTTCACTCATGATAACTGTGGGATGGAAAAGCTGGTCTCTGCAAGTTTAGAGTTGGGTGGAGCTTTAGAAATTAGATTTGGGTGTTAAAATTGGGATAGCAACCCATATAGAGAGTGAACATGCACACACACACAGTCCTAATACAGCAGCAGACTCTGTCCATTGTGGTGCTGTAATGGTGTGGAACAGAGTGATGAGTAGACTGTTAGCTCCGCTGGTGTGTCAGCTCTCCACGCTTCATTACCTGTGTGTGTGTGTGTGTGTGCGCGGCACCTTGTTGTTTTTGGTTCACTCGCATGCTTTCAGCTCTGGCGGCGGGGAGTGAAATTGTCTCCAGATTACCGGATTAGGGCTACATAAGGTAACCGCTTACGGGCGCTTTCCCTTTTTTCCAATGAACTCTGTGGATAAATAGCACATTTATGCTGCAAGCCTCTCTGATGGGCTCAAGGCCTTTGCGCTGAGCATGCTGGCTATTAGGGCTGAATAATATTGGTTAGTCATAGCTATTAGGGAGAGACTTAGTCATAACTTTGTTCATTTCTGCTTGATGCTAATTGGTTGAACGAATGAACAAAACAGGAGGCCCATTATAACATGACATTCATAAATGAGTTGAATTTGGAATTGATTATGGTTTAATTACTGTGACTTTTTTCGTGTGGTTGGTATTGTGTTGGTATCATCTTTTGTCTCCATTCTTTGGTTTGAACTCTGACCCAACACGTCACCATGTCTCTAATTGAAAGCATACTTTTTTTAACAGAGTTTCTGTGTCCTGCTTTCGCCCCGTGTCCTCTCCCATCCTCTCTCTCTGGCAACCAGCCGCCGATGATGACGCAGGGAGAGCAGAGGAGGGGAGGGGAAAAGAGAGTCTGACATGGGCTTACAGCATTAATAATAGAGTAGAAAATATAGAGAAAGATAATAGAACAGAGAGATAGCAGGGTTTTAAAAGAGGAGCACTGTGCTTTTGGAAAGATGTTTGAAATTACTTAGAATGAGATGGTGAAAAGATAAACCTATTGCTACATAGCTACTGTGCACAGCCTTGGAAATGGTAGATGGCACTGCCTCAAACCTATGCCTATGTGTTCTTACAGAAAAGCTCAAGCGAGAGAAAAGTCTCCAAAAAAATCACTTTGCCATTGAAATGTTATGATGCATAAAAAATATGAATACTGCGCATATTTGCTAGTGTTCCCCGCATTTGACATGAGGCCTGAACTATTTGAGGACTTGACGGAGGCAAACACAATGTCGTCGCTTGATGCAGCCTGACCTTCTGACATCAGAGCAAAGAGTGCGAGGGGGCAAGGGGCGAGGAAGACACTGCGTGGTACTGAACACACACAGGGCAACGTATGGGGCGATGATGCATCCTTATGTGAATGGTCAGAACAGAGGTTCGTATTGATTGGACTGACGTTGCTATCCCTTCTGTGGCCTGAATCACTGTAGATGTGCGAGCGGAGTGAGAGAGAGACAATCTGTCAACAGGCGTCAGAGCTGGTGAGTCTGTGAATGGAGGTGAGACTCACCGCCAACTATTCAGGATGTTCGCAGTACCCGGTTGTCATAGTAACGACGGGGGGGTGCATGGGCGCTAGGATTGGGCCAGCTGATTGTGAGTGTGCGAGATAGAGAGAGGGAGAGAGAGAGGGCTGGAGAGCAGGGACTCAGAGTTGCGCAGCAGTGATGGGGAGACAGGCTTTTTGCTGCGATCACTGTTTTCATCTGTAGTCTTGTTCTTCAGCTGCTTTGTCGTGGGGGATTGCAGACATTTCACCTTTCTCTCTCTTGCACTCACACACACAAACTTGGGTTCTCTGATTACTCTGGCACACACACAACACGTACACACAGTGGTTGTCTTGTTCTATGCTAGCATGGCAAGATGCTGCTGCCGCTGCGGTGTGACTTGTGTGTCAGGTGTGGATGAGGGGGTCCAGGTGTGCTGATGCTCATGCACACTTTTACTCACTCGACTTGATGCCCGGCTTCTCTGACAGGCTGAGGGACGTGCAGCACTCCTGGCCAGGGGCCCTCCATGCCATGGTAAATACCTCTGCTGACAAACTCCTGTATATAATCTCATGACAAGGAGCAAGTGGGGATGCAACACTGTGGTCATTGTTGAAGCCTGTGCGGTTTTGTTGCAAGGAGCGAGGTGAGAAAGAGTGCTTGAAAGAAAGGAAAGCGTGGCTTTGTCCTTAGAGAGTGTAGCTCTCACGGTACCTGATTTCCGACCTTTTCCACCTTGATTAAGCTTTGAGTGTGTGAGCTCTCCACTCCCCCTGCAGTCTGCCTTTGCATCTGTGTGTGTGTGTGTGTGTGTGAGAGAGACTGTGTTTGTGTGTGTCTTGATGCTCCGGCTCTACCTCCCATTTTATTCTCCTCGGGCAGTGACTCTGCGTAAGCAAGAAGTGCGAGTGAGCTGCATTATTGCACTGTTTTACAGAACAAAGCGGCACAGTAACCTAATTAGCAGGAGAGATGCAAAGTCAAACAGAGAGTGCAGTGAAGAAGAGAGAGAGAAAAGACCATCAGATGAAAGGATGAGTGAAAAGTGGAAGCCGGAGCTATTCATGGTATCATTAGGGCAGTGCTGTGTTCCCACTGGGATGATGGAAACAGATAGTTAGGAAAGAAAGTGCTGAGTCGTGAGGCCCGGTTTTAGCAGTTTGGTTTGTCTCACTTTTCAGGTGATATGACAGATGTTTCCTCCTCGTTGTCACTTCAGGTTCTCCTTCTGTCACAGGTTGTCTCTCCCTTCCTCTCTGCATCCTGTCAATGTGAGAGCAGAGTGAAGCAGCACTCAGTCATCACTTCGCTCCCAGCTGCTCCTCCTGGTCTCCTTACAAAAGTTGCACAGAAAATGGTGGTAGTGGAATTATTCATTGCACTCCTCCAGAATATAGAGGATGCCATATGTGTCTGCTTTGCACCTTTCGTCGTTCATTTGTTCTCTTTGGTGAGAACAAGCAATTTCCTTAATCGATTGCTGTCCTTGTTCATGATCAATAATCAAATAGATCGTCAAAGATTATGGAGCACAAAATGCTTTATTGTCTTAGCACAGCTTGAATCATAGAAAGTATTTTTATTCATTGATTTTAATACAGTGGTGAGTATTTTTATGTTTGGGTTAATCTGCTTGTTTAGGTCTATGAAATGGTGAAAAACACCTGTCACCCAGCTAATATAAACCCGAGAAGATATCTTGAAATTGCTTGTCTTGTTCAACCAGCAGCCTGCAACTCAAAGACACGACCACATAAGTAGTTTGAATAGACCGTTCATTGGCCATCGCTGATTTTCCGTCGATTAAATATTCTGATCATCTTCTTGAGCACGAGTGTCTGTAACTCTGTTAACACTGTATATTATTGATTAATTGAGCTCATCAGTTCATCACTGAAGCAAATAGCAGATCTGTCTCACAGAGAAAGCTGCCTGCCTTTGTCTCTCTGGTTCTGCTTATTTCTGTCAGTATGGTGTTTTCTGTACTGCGGTGTGAGAGTGCCACCTCTAGCTATTTGCCCGTCTGGAGGACTCCCTTTCCCTCTGAGACGCTTTTGTTTGTGTCTGACTACACGGCAGTGGCAATGCGGTGAACCAGCTAACGATGAAAATGTTACAAACACGTGCTGGAGGTGAATAATACAAAGTTAATCCCCACGGTGCTATTAGACAAAGGAATGAGCACACATGTACACCAGTAGATGTTGGCTACCTTCACAAACACCGTTATCTACATTGCCCTCATTTCGCAGCATTACTGCATTACTGTCTAACAAGCCCACAGTGTTTTTATTGTGTAGTTATTCTAATGCAATGCAATAGTGTAATCAAGTGTACAATCAGTTATTCATCATCTGCGGAGTGTTCAGCAGTTGAAACAAAAGCCTGTGATGTCTTTATTCCTCAAGTACCTGGATGAGCCGCCTTCTGCATGTCCAGGTCTACAGACATTAATATTTGATGCCTTTCTCTTCATAGCGCAGCAGTCAGATATCCAGATGGCATCCTAAGGACCAAAACACATCCACTGTACTTTCTCTGAGGTTTCCCTGTTGTGTGTTATCTGACCTGGTTTAAGAATCCACATGATGCCTGGTGTTAGAAAGTGACTTCCTCATGTGATAGTAGTAGTTTATTTTTCTGCTGTTATTTTTAAATATGCATTGAAATAGTGTGTGAACAGGGGTTTTATTTTGACCATATTTTTTTCCCTCTGTGTGCCTCTCCTTGTCCCTCTCTAACAGTCGTGTCCCTCCTCTTGTTTTTAACAGGAAGAATGCAAGCAGATCATGGCACGCCAGAAATCTAACAGCCAGTCGGATTCACACGATGACGAGGTTTCTCCCCCACCGCCCAACCCTGTTGTCAAGGCCCGGCGCCGCAGGGGAGGGGTCAGCGCCGAGGTCTACACCGAGGAGGATGCCGTCAGCTACGTACGCAAGGTCAGCTTTCAAAGATGGATGCATAAGCAAATGTCCATTCACAGATGTGTTATACCTACACATATCTAGTAAATACCTGCATGCAAATGCTTCATCAACATGTTTGCACACAGACACATGCAGCCATTACTTACATACCTAGATATAATTAACTCAAATCTGTTTGTTGCACAATTCAATCATAGTAACAAACAACAAAAAAGTTTGAGGCCTTATTATGCTTATTTTCAAGTGCTTACTTGCAATTCGGGTTAGTACTCGTACATGTCTTACTGTAAAAATACACATTATTTTTCTCATTGAGGCTGTGCTTCAGCACCCTCCTTCACCCTCTGGACTGACTGTGATTGGTCAACCGATGCAAACTCTTCAGACTCCACTTAAGCTCTGCTCTGACTAGCTTTGTATGAGGACATGCCAGACAGCAGCAGACATGTTACTTGGTGACATCACTATGTAATGGAAAAAAAAGGCAGGACTTGAAGTGAGATGTTTCAGGCAGTTCAGGAGCTGTGGGGCAGAGTAAAACTATATATAACACAATAAAGAAAAGAGAATAAGCACAAAACCATATAGGTCCACTTTAATATATGCATGAGTGACAGAGGGCTTATCCAAGGCCCTCCCTAGTATGAAAAAATAAAAATACAGCCGAATACAGTCAAAACACAAAGCAGACATGGAGGTTGGTTGTTGTTTATTTGTTTGACAAAGAGCTGTCATTCTGTTAACGCCCACTCAAGAGCATGAACACAGACACGTTTGTCAAAACATTAAAAAACAGTGCGAAGGGAGATAAGCTGTGTACATTTATGACAGCTCATTAATGAAGAGATTTGGACATTTGAGTGAATTTATTTGCAGCGAAAAAATACACAGTTTGTGAGTCAGTTGGCAGCAAGATGTTCAGCACAGATGCTGAGCTTTGACTCTGTGATAATTAGAGGGACAGTGATAGACTCCAAGTGACAGCTTAATAATGCTGAACACAGCTATTGTTTTCATTCATGTCGGTTTTATTTTCTCGCTATGTGGCTGAGTTTAACCACAAATGTTAGATTGACCCCCCCCCATTTAAACTTAGAGGCTACTGTGTTTCTGTATAAGTCAATTAAATTATTCTAAAAACATTGACCCATACATGTAATCAGATATCTTAATCCCATGTTGTGCATTCCACGTCCCAAATCATTGTCAGGCATACATTTAAAAAAGCTGATATGAAACCTGATTGCATATATACGTTGCCAAGAAATCAAACTTCCTCCAGGAAACCTGTAACTGGAAAAATAATCTAATTTCCCACCAGTAGAGGCACTGAGTTCCTCATGTTGTTTGAGAAATCAGGTTATAATAGAAAGCAGAGCATATAAATACACAACTTGACGGATTGATTCGATCTCTAGTTTGTAGAAGGCATTGCAGTATGAAAGACAAGTGTGTCCAGTCCGTAGTTTAATGGAGCTATTGGAAATGGTGCTCCTTCCCCAGAAACTATAACTTCCCTTTACACATGCCAACACACACACACCCACACACACACACACACACACACACACACACACTCCAGTCGTTGTATCATTGCCATGCTTGTTCATTTGTAATTAGGGTTACACACCATTAATTGTCAGGTAATGACAACACTGCATAAACTCTCATCACCACACTGTAGTGGCCACTGGAGCATGCAGTGTGTGTGTGTGCGTGTGTGTTTGCGTGTGTGTGTGTGTGTGTGTGTGTGTGTGTGTATCAGGTGTGCGCACACCCACAAGCATCTATGTTTACAAGGTCTCCATCAGCCACTGCAGTTATGTGTCGTGGCAACAAGCCTGCCCCCATCTCCAGCCTCATCCTCTTCACTGTCCCTGACAAAGCTCACCGACTGACTCACACACACACACACACACACACAGAGACAGCCATGTTGGTTGCATGTGAAAGACAAATGAAATCATACGCTTACTCAACATAGCAGGCCATCAGAGAAAAAGTTAATTAAAATTGAATTACAAGATGAAAGCACATCATTGCTTCAGTATGAGAGTGCACACACACACGCACGCACACACGCACGCACACACGCACACACACACACACACACACACACACACACACGCGTATACACACATGTTGCCAGGACCATCAGTTCCATTAATGACTGCGTTGTGAAAATCAGCAGCTGTTAAACAGAACAAAATCAATTAGCTAACCCTGCTCGTCTGATTAAAAAGAGCTTTGCCCTAAAACACCATGAGTCTCGACAAACTGACAGACTGAACTACATTTCATCCAACTCTAAATAAGAGTTCCTGTGTGTTTTCCAAGCATGTATCACAACTAACAGCAGACTTGCTGTTAACAAAATGAACAACAGAGGCAAATACTCAATTTGTTACGAGCCATGTTGACTTCTTACTTACACCATACACTGATACGACATCCGTTATTTTTGTTCATCTAGCAGCGCTGCCATTACTGCAGTGGCAAGCCATAGTGTGGACTCAGCGTGGAGTCAGCTCATGTCTGTGAAAAGCATAACTGGGGCTTTAGGAACTCTTGCATCCAAATGTGTGGATGTATTGTTGGGCGACACCAATGCAGTGATGCTGACGTTTTTCGTTCCTTTGTTTCTCTGGTTTTGTGTATAGATCAGTTATATATTGCAACATTGCTGCTTGAAAGCATACCTGGTAAATCATTTGAAACCCATCTTTTTTCCATGTAAGTTCACACCCTGACTTTTCCCCAGTTGTCTACAACACAATGTCTAACCATCGCTCTGATAACTTACTGTGAAAAGGACAGTGATGCAAACGCTGCTAACAAACAGAGTGCTCTGACGTTTCCTGATCCCTTGGGTGGTTCTGGTACAGGAGCTGGATCTTGTGGAGGAAGATAAAGTGGCTGACCTGAAATCTGAATCTCAGAGTTTATTCTGTGTCATCCTCTAACTCCACTGAGCAGCCAGGCCAACTGTGCAGACAGATGCAATGTTGGTACTTTTTATTTTATATGTGATGTGGTTGTGTGTCTGTGTATTTGTGTGCATGTTGTGCACAGCGCTGTGTGGTCGTCTTCATGTGGAGACATCTGTTGCTTTAACGTAATTACAGCCTAGCCCCTCCTCTCCCTCACCACCAGGGCCGAAACACATGGACACACATCCTGTCTGTCCTGAAGTTATGCTGCAGTAAGAAGAGTTTAGTTTAGTCTTCTCGCTCTTTCTCTTTCCTTCCTCTAACGGTAAAACAAGCTGAAGTTCTCCTCGAGGACACATCTTTATAAATACAGACTTCTGTGGCTTTGTTGCAGCTACAGATTTTACCATTCCCTTTTCCATGCTCACACACACACACATACACCACAGAGTCTGGGACATGAAAATGCATGTTTTATGAATGAGTTCAGGCCTCTGCTGAATTTTTAAGGGCTCTCTGACATTTTGAGTGTAATCCCTGAACAGATGGGCTTTCCCAAAAATACGCAGACACACGTGTGGGATATTCCTTTCAGAGTTTGCCAATATCTGCTCTTTAATTACTCAATTTGGTCTGCTTTTGAAGCCAGGACTGTTATGTGTTTGCGCCGCTCTGTTTCATGTATCCACCTGCGCAACTTTGATGCAGTATGCTTCACTGAAATAGCTGCAACTTTGTCCACGCAGGTGATCCCAAAGGACTACAAGACCATGACCGCCTTGGCCAAGGCCATCTCCAAGAATGTGCTGTTCGCTCACCTGGATGATAACGAGAGAAGGTACAGAATGTTTTTGATGCCTCTGACTTTCCTGATAGGTTCGGTGACATCTGGAGTCATGCAAGCGATCACAATGTGTGTGTGGACTGTGAGTGCTTGTTTGTAAGCTGAACAAATCAAGAGTGTGTTGTCTGCAGGGATATGAAGGGCTGAACAGAGAGGAGAGGGAGGGGTGTGCAGTGAACTGTGGGTAAGAGGGCAACTGGATGTGTTTGCATGTGTTGCATTGTGTTGTTGGTTGTTATGGTAACCTCTCTGTATGTCAGTATCATGTTGTGTATTCAGATATGGGCGGTGGTGCTCAGAAATCCAACAATTCTCCACAGAGAGGGATGCCAGTTTTCCTCCATTCCTTCCCCTTTTCTTACCATCTGCTCCCATTCGTTGCTCTTTCACATGCCTCCTCTCTTCAACCATCCTCTCTCCATCCTTCCATCTGTCCCAGATCTCTTATGATGACTGGATTTGGCTCAGGGAGGAGGAGGAGGTGATGTGGGAAAAGGCTCTCAGGTGGCTGGCAGTGCCGCCCGCCAGCCGGAATAGTATTTCATTGGCGGGGAGAATCCATTATGCCCCATGGAGAGGAAAACACCGGAGCTTTCCTGTCGGCGAAAGCCTCCCCGGACCAAACCCAAAACACACTCTTTCCAGTCTTTCATCAGCTGACAATTTATCCATGCTTCCTTGGCACAGGCACGCAGGCCTCTGATTGCACGTCAGTGCTTCTGAAGCAGCCCCAAGCAGAGTGCAACATGTGATAGATCCGGACAGTCTGAAAAGCCATGTGCTTGGGTGGCTGATGTGGCAGATTAGAGTTACTCCGCAAAAATATGTGGCCATAGCCCATAAACCATCAGGTTTTACTGTATTTGAGGCCTCTTGGCATGCTGAGCTATGCAATGGCCTTTACACACAAGTTGCTGTAGACCACCGTTTTTGAGTTTAGCACCACACTTTGCACGATAAGGTGCATCTCATCCTAAATGATGTGCAGTATCAGTAATTTACTTGTGCACATCCCTGTAGCTACAGGCAACAAAACATAAAGAAAATAAAGCCACTCTTTAGGGTATAATCATATTTTTGTGTGTTGATGCCGTCTGTCATGGCATTGAAGAAGTCACAGTATGAGGCACATTGGCTTCTTTAGATGTGCCAGAGCTGTCAGGGTCTGACGCACATTAGCAGATGGAGTCTGACTGCACAGTCCTCTCTCACTCTCACTCCCTCACTGTTTCTTGCTCCTCCCTCGTTCTGCAAACAGCTGGGATGTCAGATGGTTTTGGTCTCATAGGACGAGGAGGTCGTGACAGTTGATCACCGCTCCTGGTACGGGCCTGTGCCTGACTCCTGGGTCAGGCTGGATGGTTACATACATCTGACTGCTGGTTGGCATTGGCAATGTGTTTTTATACTGTTCAATAAATGGTTTGAAACATTCACAAAATGGCTATTTTGGTTTGAGGGCTGTGACACAGTAAGAGTTAGAATAGAGAAAACAGGGCCAATAGCTGTCTGTGTGTCAAGGAAACATCATGTGTGATTAGTCACTCAGCAGTTATGTAAGCTGAACACTGCGATTTGTTCCCCCATTAGCACTATATTATGCTATCGTCCCCCTCAGTAATGAGCAAGATGGAAAACAACGAAGCCCTCTGTATCTCTAATTTCTCAAAGTCTCTCTTTTTCCTCTCATCACTTTTTTTCCTCTGTAGCTCTTCTTTCTCGCTGTGGTCGCTCTCATCCTGTCTTAAGTTACTTATCTGCCTTTCTAGGGATCCAGGGTGACTGTACAGGTTCTGTGAGCAGCACTTTTTAAATGGAGATTAATAACAGATAGTATAGTTGCACTTTCAACTTCCTTTTATTTCTTCATTTTCAAGTTGTTTTAGCTCCTGCAGCAGTTGTATATTGTGTCAAGGTTTTGCACATCTGTGTGCAGTTTGTCTTTCCAGTCTCATACTCATAATAGATACCAATCAAATTTTGTAGTTCTGCCAGTCTTGAACCAGTCTAGGACCACCATGGAGTTAGATGTACACATTTTAATTTTCAAAATGTTTATGACAAAGGAACCCAACTTTATGTTATGTTTATTCCTTTGGAGAATAAACGCATTACATGTAACTGTCACAAGCATGTACATAAATTAGAAGTGAATCAACCACTTTCATTAGATTAGAATCCAACATGTCCAGTGTCTATACTGTGTATATGAGGTAATCTCGCCACAGTGAAGCTGTCTTCTGATGACTTAGTGAATAATTACAGGAGTGGGTTAGCAGGCTGGAGAAAAATGATCCGGGAGGGCATCTTAGGACAAGCAGGATATTACTTAAACTAAAACAGATCCAGCTTGGGGTCTGCGCTTTGATCATGTCCTGTTTTGTAAAGTTTGCTTCTCCGTCTTCCATTGTCAGCAATATACTTGTTTTCCAACTGTTGTGGACAGGACACAGGTTAATGTTATTTACTGTCTCACGCCAAGGTAAAGCAGTGGAAGTAATAAAATACTGCATACATAACTCATTTATGAGTGGACCTCTCTTTTAGGCTGCAAGGTCCATCTTCATTTACCTCACATCTACATCTAGATACACTGACTATGGATAAAGAGAAAAAATTGTGGAACATTTACACTGGTGTACAAGGGTGAAGCAGCTGTACTGGTACACACGCGTGCATAACCAGGAACACAAATACCACCATCACTACAAAGGATGACAGGGATTACATTATCATGAGAAACACACACACACACACACACACGCGGACATTCTCAAGTGTGCAAGTCAGACTGTGCTGCCAGTGAGGCCGCTCCAGCTGGGAGCGTGGAGTCTTTGATTAACTCACCATTCCATATGTCAAACTTTATGACCTCAATGTTTCTGAGCTGCACCAGCCGTATATGTGTGTGTGTGTGTGTGCGCGCGCGCGTGTGTGTGTGCGTGTGTGCGTGCACGCGCACACGTGTGTTTGTAGTCCATCTTTCCTCAGCTGCCTGGAAGTGAAACCTCAACACATTTCTGCCCTCCAGATTTCAACTAAACACTGTCCTTGTACTAAAAACATTTGCTGACAAGGTTATAAAGAGATCAAAGCACACACTTTTTTGACCTTACAGGATTTGATGTATATATGGTATTATTCAGATTTAACCCTCAAGATACCCCTACAGTGCATACCTGTAGCACTGCACCAGTGTAAACACAGCAGAATATTGGGAATATTTTCTTAGGAAAGCAAAGTGAGGGCATGAGCATACATGCTGTACCATCAGGGGACACTATGACTGTTTGTCTCTTTGACCTTGGCTGGTCTCTAAACTGACGTCTGAATATCCCTTGCGATGTGACTGGGTGGCCCCTCTCTCTTTGCTTCCCGTTAGCTGCCGTCACCTCATTACGATATGCCCACACAAACAGATAAGCTGGGAACAGGTGTTTGATTTCACGTTGTGCTGATTCTGCTTTACTGTGCTAACACCCAAATCAGGCTGCAAGCACCTGTCTCAATACTGTACCAAAGTTGTTATCATATTGACTGAGACTATTATCTCATCTTATCATCATCATTTGGATGTCTGATTATTCTGCTTTGGTTTCAGCGAGCTAACAGCACTGGAGATGACAGTTTTCAGATTAAAGGTTTGGATAAGAAAGTGCCGGCAAGTTGATACCAGAAAGAATCAGGTCACACTGTTTCGCACCAATTTGGATACGGATGTCAAGTTTGTGTGTATATGTATGTGTGTGTGTGTGTGTGTGTGTGTGCGCACACATTAGCCTGTTTGTCCAGGTGCACTCTCAGCTGAGATTTGCCAGCCTATCTACCCGAACACTTCCCCCTGTTAAATGCCCATTGAGAATCAGTCCTTTTGATACGGTCAACAGCACTATCGCCTGTTTAAACACACATTCTCTCAGTTCCTACTGTAAGAGTGTTTCATATCTAACTTCCTACTCAAATGATATGAAATGAGATTTTTAGATAGCCGCAGACCGTGTGCTGTGTCATTAATGTTTTTAATGTTTTTTGTTGCACACCTGGACAAATGACCTTGGTGAGCTCCAACTTTGTTAATGTTTGAGTGCAGTGATGGAGAGCTGGAGACGTAGTCAACAAAAATCGATAATGAAATTCGTTGCAGACGAATTCATTCAGGATTTAAAGTGGAGGCATGCAGTGTTGGGCAGTAACGAGTTATTAATAGAAATGCGTTACTGTAACGCTGTTACTTTTGACAGTAACTAATATTCTAAGGCATTATTTTTTAAATAAATAAACAAGCAGAGTTACCGTTAGAATATGGTGTGTTTGTTACTTGGTAAATGATTTCCTGATTGATGAAATTTGCTTTCATTCATGCTGTCAGATGTCTCTATGGACAAGGGGACATGTCCCCCTCAGATTCATAGTGACACTGATCCGTCCCCCCACTTTTCAGAATAAGGAGACAAACATCACCGTACAGAACATTAATGTCCCTGCAGCAGCACTGGGAGCCCAGAGCTTGAGTGATTCAACTCATGGTGCGTTCAGGTGGTACTGGAATGTTGGAATTTCCAAGCTCCAAGTCAGAATTTAAATCATTACTTTTAACAGTAACACATTACTTTTGGTGAAAGTAATCACCAAAGTAATTGAGTTACTTTTTGAATGAAGTAAGTAGTAAGTAACATAATAGTAACTAGTTACTGTACAGTAACTAGTTACTATTTTTCATTAACTAGTTCAACACTGGAGGCATGTTGGACACCTGATGGATGCAGCTATTTTTACTTTTGTAGCCGCCTAATGAGCAGCACAGTTCATAAATATTTCTGAATAATAGTAGTCATCATAGTAGTCATCTTTATTGTTTGTATTGTTAGTTAGAACATGCCTAAAACAACTGCTAGATGAATTTAAAAGCCGATGGCTAAATAAGAGCCACTGAACAGGTGTACGCTTCATAATTCTATTCGTTGAGTAATCGTTAATATAATCGATAGCTTAGTCGATTAATCATCAAGATAGTCGATAGATTAGTCGACTGTCAAAATAATCATTAGTTGCAGCCCTAGACTGGAGTGAATCTTTTTTAGGTCACATTTAAAGAGTGATTAATTACAGAGGATGAGGCCCCTGGGAAATCTTTCAGAGGTGCATTTTTATTTTTCCCTCAACGCAAACAAACACACGCACACATACATACACATCGACACATATGCTCATCAAGTTGTCTTTTCTTGTCTGCATTCATACATTAGTGTAAATGCCCTCATACCACAAAACACTCTCCTGGGGACAGAGCAGAAATGCAGCCCTGCTGTCTGTGCAACCACATAAGTAGTCTGCTGGGCATGAGGAAACCCTGTTTATCCCATTCCTTGAGCTGCCTTGGCAGAGTTTGCAGTATCCTAAATTAATATTGCCATCTGGAAACAGGAGTTGTTAAATCTGTGTCAATGCAGGACCCAGTTTTAGCCAAATCAGCAAATGGAGTTCTGAGTAGAGAACCAGGGCCTCAAAAACATTATTAAAGTCTTCCATAAGAAACACAGTCGATACAACAATCAAGATGTTTGCAGTTAAAATGAAAAGGATTCAGTGAGGGGAAAAGGATTGTAAAGAGGAGGTGCTTACCTCATCCTGCCTGCTTTAATCCTCTAATTAACAAGCAGAGTAATGAGTTGATGAAGTGACCGATTAGTTGACCTCTGACCTCTAAACCCTGACCTCTGCTCCTTCCACACTAGCCCCTGCCGATGGACGGGGAACATCTTTAGTGTACTGGCGCTCTTTGTCTGTGTGTGTGTGAGTGAGTGCTTGAAGAGGTGTAAAAACAACAACAAATAAATCAGTGACAGGCAGAAACCTCAAATAAACAAACAACAGCGACGTGAAAGACACTGAAAAAAAAACTGTCCAAGAGAGATCATCCACCTCACCTCAGGTTCCAGCGGAAGTTTATTCAAGGCTTGCGTGAAGAAGGGACGAAACAACACAGAAGACACAGTGAGAGGTGGTGTGTGCTGTGCTGCCCTATCAGATGAACGCTGCTCTCATTGCCATATCTGATGGTTCACTCATTTGAATCAGGCTCCACATCGATCAGTGAGGAACTTCAGCTCTGTGCTCCGGCTAAAAGATTTATGTATGAAACACAGACACACTGATTCTAAAATTAACAGTATAGAAAAAAAATAATCTGTGACTAAATGTCCAGCACAGCATGTTAAAGCCACACGGTCACCTACATCTCCATCAACATCCATGTGCACAGTGACACTCAGTGTGCTGTTACCATATAGCAGCCCCTAGGGGGGGTTTCTGCCACACACAGATAATACAGACATTAACTATGTCTGAAATCAACACTACTGCCAGTCAGACACACCCCTGGAAGCAAATATACTCATGCAAGTGTGCATGCTTGGACACTTGTTTTGCATGACCCCCTGCAGGTTTCTGGCGGTGGAATCAGGATGTAGTAGTGATAAATGAATGTCTATTTGTCCATCTTTTGGAGCCACTGTCTTTCTGTCTCTGTATTTGTGTCTTTTCCCATCATTGAGAGGACCCGTTTGTCCGTGCGTTCAGGTGGAGGGCTCCAGAGGCTGATTTGTATTTTACGGCAGGCCGTGCATTCACAGCACCAACAAACTAGCAGGTTTCTGTTGTGTGTTGTTTAGTCCACTTGTTTGCAGGCATATGTTTGTTTCCTGTGTTGCCGATCCCCTCGTTGACTCTCTGTGTGTTCTCATCCCAGCTCTTCCTAAGAAGAGTCCGTCCCCCTTTTTGAGAATTCACTCTCTTTTTTCTCTTCCCATTTCTCTCAGTCATGCAGGCTCATTCACTTCTACGTCCAACACTCGCATCCAGTCCCTCCCCCCACAGTCTTCTCCCTCTGTCCCCTGCGTGGCTTTGTGCTGCTACCACAATGCCAGGGGCCAGGCGATGAGGTCACTCTCCACAGGAGAGCTGCAGGCCTGACTGAACCTCGACCATCTCCAGGCCAGCGGTCTCACCTCCCCCAGCGCACAGCTGAGAAAAACTTCACCTTCAAACCCATGCAAACCACTCGGCAAGTGCACAAACACATCGTTTGCAGGAAGTCTGCTTGAGCCACAATGCAGATAAACACAATCAAAGTGCACATGGTTACACTCACTACTGCACAAATTACTGGAAATATTTGTCCTCTCTCATACCCTCTGCTGCGCTTCAGCCTGTCCCTTGCTGCCTCTTCCGCCCCCCCATCCTTCACTCCATCCATCTCTCCATCCAAACTCTTCAGAAAGCAGTGAGTCATGTAGTGTTTAGAGTCTTTTAACAGCATTGTATTTGCTCCAAAATGTACTCCAGAGTCTGCACAGGACAGTTTTCCAGCTACAGCTATGATTCATCCCTGCCTTTTCAGCTGCTTACACCATCATTTTCTATGTGTTGGTGTAGACATGTTGAGACCTCTTCATGTATGTGTGTGCAAGCTGATGCATACGAGTGCTGCACACACAATGCATGAGCATCTGTTGGAGCGAGAGGGTATAAAATTACTCAATTTTGGATCCCAGCAGCAGTTGGATCACACGAGGAGCAGCAGTGAATCACTTCCATCTCAACTCCATCTCTAAGAGCGCCACATTTCATTTCATTCAAATGAACATTGAGGGTGAATGTGTGAATGTGCATGACAGTGACTTCCTAGCCTGATGTGCCCTCCCACTGCAAGAACACGATGTTCCTGCAATCCTTCAGTGCCTTGAAAGCTCAGCCAGGCCCAAAAGCTCAACCCACACACTGACCACCACACATTAAGCGGGGCCTGGAGCAGACCCTGCACAGCCCTGACAGAACAGCCCAGCTCTTGGCCCATGGCCTCCTATTGTATACGTGCTGTCTGCTTTGTCCACACCACAGTGATAGGTTCCAGTGTACAGGCACGGACAACAGTCTTGTTACAGCGCGCTAATTCTCCCATGACCTCCTTGTTGGCTTTTGGGTGTCACTCTGGTTGAGTTTATTTAGATAAGAGATGCTCAGCCCACTTCTATGCTGTTTTCTTCTATGTTTTATAGAGTTTAGGCCATCATGTAGCAGTTTGGCTTTTAAGGTGATTAGAACAAAGCTGTTTAGGGCTGCACGATTGATTGTTTTCAAACTGCTATTTGACTCATATCTATTACTCCATTAAAACATTATGACAGTGATACTGCTGTATTTACTTCAGCTCCTCTTGCATCTCAGCATCTCAACACTCCGAATGAATTAAATGTGAATGAGAGAATGGGAGAGAAACGATTAAAAACCGACTATAAAGCACAAAAACAACAAAACTAGACACTGCATCTATTAATTTTCAGTGGTTTTATTTGCATTTAATGAACTGACAAGTCGGAGTCGTATATTTTATGGATTTCAATGTTTTACAAACACCATCTGACCTCCCACTCATGAAGTCATTGTGTTTAAAGCCACAGAATGAAGCTTTAATGCCACGATAGTGTGATGGCACAACACAGAAATCTTCCGTCTCACGTGTTTGAGCTTCTCTGAGAAAATTGTGATTCCCTGTTGTTGTTGCTGTGACAGCAAAATGACGTCTCCAGCTAGCCGTGTTGCTAACATTAGCACATTCCACAGCGTTAACACATTATACACAAGGTGCTTGTTGGTTGCTCAACACTGTCCAGGACTGCAGGCTGTGTGTCTGATGAAGCTGGCTGTTTATAGCTGGGCAGGCCTTACGTCAGTCAGATGTCAGCTATTGAATGTCAACTATTTCTCTCTCTTCTGTGCGCCTCTTACCTCACTGGCTACAGTACTAGTTCATGTGGTTTCTGCACACAGACACACACACACACACACACACACACACACACACGAATACAGTGTACAGCTTTAGCCTTAAGCATTTCTACAGTGGATACACCTCGTCCTTCACTTTTCTCTCTAGTCATCCACTCATCCTCCCCTTCCTCTTCCTCACGCCCAGGGGTATTTTCACAATTGGCCGCTCTGTCTCAATTTCAGGCACATACGCTATATTGCCAAAAGTATTCGCTCACCTGCCTTGACTCGCATATGAACTTAAGTGACATCCCATTTCTAATCCATAGGGTTCAATATGATGTTGGTCCACCTGTTGCAGCTATAACAGCTTCAACTCTTCTGGGAAGGCTGTCCACAAGGTTTAGGAGTGTGTTTATGAGAATTTTTGACCATTCTTCCAGAAGTGTATTTGTGAGGTCACACACTGATGTTGGACGAGAAGGCCTGGCTCTCAGTCTCTGCTCTAATTCATCCCAAAGATGTTCTATCAGGTTGAGGTCAGGACTCTGTGCAGGCCAGTCAAGTTCATCCACACCAGACTCTGTCATCCATGTCTTTATGGACCTTGCTTTGTGCACTGGTGCACAGTCATGTTGGAAGAGGAAGGGGCCAGCTCCAGACTGTTCCCACAAAGTTGGGAGCATGGAATTGTCCAAAATGTCTTGGTATGCTGAAGCATTCAGAGTTCCTTTCACTGGAACTAAGGGGCCAAGCCCAGCTCCTGAAAAACAACCCCACACCATAATCCCCCCTCCACCAAACTTTACACTTGGCACAATGCAGTCCGACAAGTATCGTTCTCCTGGCAACCGCCAAACCCAGACTCGTCCATCAGATTGTCAGATGGAGAAGCGCCATTCATCACTCCAGAGAATGCGTCTCCACTGCTCTAGAGTCCAGTGGCGGCGTGCTTTACACCACTGCATCTGACGCTTTGCATTGCACTTGGTGATGTATGGCTTGGATGCAGCTGCTCGGCCATGGAAACCCATTCCATGAAGCTCTCGGCGCACTGTTCTTGAGCTAATCTGAAGGCCACATGAAGTTTGGAGGTCTGTAGCGATTGACTCTGCAGAAAGTTGGCGATCTCTTCGCACTATGCTCCTCAGCATCCGCTGACCCCGCTCGGTCAGTTTACGTGGTCTACCACTTCGTGGCTGAGTTGCTGTCGTTCCCAAACACTTGTACGTTCTTATAGCACAGCTGACAGTTGTATGTGGAATATTTAGGAGTGAGGAAATTTCACGACTGGATTTGTTGCACAGGTGGCATCCTATCACAGTTCCACGCTGGAATTCACTGAGCTCCTGAGAGCGACCCATTCTTTCACAAATGTTTGTAAAAGCAGTCTACATGCCTAGGTGTGTAGTGTTTGAGCGTGCAAGTGTACCGTGATCTGCTGTGTTGAGTAAATACCTCTCAGGTTTTAAACCCCATTTTGCTTCTCGAGCTTCTTCTTGAATGCTCATTTTGTTCTAGTGCTTTTCTTCTGCCAGGAGGGAAGTGAGGGGATGGGTGGAGAGGAGGAAAAGACATGCCCGCGAGCAGCGGCATGTCTTTTGATGTTTAGCGACATGTCAGGATATGTGAGAGATAGGCAAAACTTGAGGCACCTGCACTCAGGGTACAGGGTAATTCATGTTTAATATAATTGTGTTTATTTAGTGGAATCACCCTTTTTGTCTGCACACCAAAGAGAATACATACATACTCCCTTTCTATATATGTGTCTGTCTCTTTCCCTCATTCCAGTGTCACTTCCCCCTGTAGACACATCAGAGAGGTGGAGGCTTAGTCCTGTCAGCGCCTGATTCGGCCCTGACCCCTTTTCTCTCTAAGTGGAGGAAGCTCGCTTTTTCCTGTCCTGGGGCAACAAATGTTGGAGACAAGAGAAGTGTGAAAACGCTAGTACTGAAGTGAAGTCTGGACGGACAGCGTGAGGAAAATGAGATAAAGCAAGCAAAGAAAAAAAATACATTGTCAATTTAATCACACAGACTGATCTATATACTTTGCAAATGTGAAAGGGAAAGAAAGGGAGAGGAAGGACCGGGAGAAAGACTGCAGGGTTGGACATGTTTGCAATGTTTTCAGGCTGTTATCACGGCTGCATCAGCAGGTGGTGTGTGCTGGATCATCAGGTAAAACAGCCTCGTCACATCTAATGACAAGAGGGAAGCAGGGAAGCACTAATCATGACACCAGCAACACTTTTTATCCCTTTTCCTACACAAATTACAAGTAACCTCAGGTGACTCTATGCTGTATTCCCGGTACTCTGCTCTGAGAAGGACTCTTGTCTGCGGTATCACACAATAAACCTGTGATTTCAAAACATCAAAGGTTCACATGAGGCATATATTTACAATTAAGATCCTGTCAAAGTATTCAGTGTTTGTTCTCCGCCCTGTAACACATCCTCATTTCTCCTTGCATCCCCCTATCAACTCCTCCCTCTCACTCACTTTCGCTCCGGGCTGCTCCTTTCTTCCGCTGCCATGCTACTCACCTCCCTGATGCCAACCTGAATGTGAACACACATTTCACATATTTTTATTTCTCTTCTACCTCTAGAGCAGCCCATTGACACGCCAGTGACACAGCAGTGTGAGGAAAGTGCTGCAGCTCAAGGCATTGGGCTTGGGAAGGATGTGATAAAGCAGATTTGCCCTCTCATGAAGTTGGCATTGGCAGGCTAGCAGAGTCCAAGGTGCCAGGGACGATTCTTTTTTTTATCTGAGGACTACTGCCTGGATTAGGCTCAAAGGTTTCGGAAAGCTACTGTGTCAGTTAGCCCTCTGTTACACAAGGCGTTGCTTGTATTTGTTTGAATCATTTATAACATTAATAGCAAGTGTTTACACCACAGAGCAGTTACCACAGCAACACAGGCTTCTGGATTTATTTATCACTGCGGTCATCTCAAGTCTCAGACACAGCTGGTCTGATATTGGGTCTCAATGTCTCATATGTCTTACACCTGCAATTTAACTGTAAGAATGCATGACTTTGACTTTGTCTGCCTTTATTTTATAGTAATAGTTTAGAGAGAGACAGGAAGCTAACTTGGTTATTAGGTTGCCCCGATTTAGATTTTTCAAGCTGGGAAAACATGGCAGCCTTTTTTAGAAATGTCTGGACCATTTGCCAAAATCAGTTTGGGAATATATCAGAGGGGAGAAACCGCCCATGAGTTGCAGAAGTTGTGCTTCATTTTTTAGCAACTGTAGGTTTTAATGAGGAGTTCATAGAGTACAGGCATTGTGTCACATCACCAGGCCACTGCTCTGTGCAGTCTGGTATGTGTTTGACCAGGTGGAATCCGTTCTCCAGACATCTGTACTCAAAAAACAACCTTGGGTGGGTGTAGTAGGGGCTTTTACACCTCACCAGTTATAGATTAGACATGTAGATGTTGTGATTTTAATGAATTAAATTAAATGTGACATAGCTGTATCTCATCACTGCACCTGAAATGAGAGATCTGACTTTCCCTCAGGTGGTCTGATCACTGCATTGCATATATACATATAAATGCAGCAGGTTTCTGCAGCAGACTACAGGCTCCTCAGGTGCTCTGGTACTGCGATCTATGCATATTGAGACACACGTCTTTGAAGAAACAGGATGCATCTTGGTTTACACCCCTTATAAACCCACCAGGTCCAGGTGTGTGGGTTTAACATGGTGTGATCCCTGCCCTCTGTTGGTTTTAAACACACCTTCCAACATTTAACCACCCAGCTCACTCAGACCTCTTCAGACCTCCACGTATGCGAATCTCCTCATTAGATCTTGGATTGGAGACAGAAATATCAGTCCAAAGTGTCTCTTAAATTCTCTTGAAGTTTTTTTGGTTTGCGGTGGACCATTGCATAGTAAAAGAACACCACGTGTTTTGGATATTATGATGTTAATCAGAGCCCTGAGATGAGAGCAGATTGGGAGAAGGCCAGTTGAGTTTTAGAAAGTGAGGGTTCACTTCCTCACTCCAACCTTGACCTTTCCCCCAGCATTATTGACCATCTCTAAGTGGTCCTTTGTCACCAGCCATAAACTGTTATGTACACCTGTAAACCTCCAGGACCACCTCTGTGCTGCATGCTCACAGTATAGGCCAGTTCACATCAGCCCAAACAGATAATAGGACCCTGTGAAATCATCAACCTAGCAAAAGGAAATAGTCAACTATGTGCATAGAAAATAAATTGTTTAGTGTCGGTATTTGTCTTTCTGTTGCTAGGAGTCTTTAAGTTTGTTTTCCAGTTATCTCTCCGTCCGTCCGACTGTCTGTAATATTCATGAATATCTCAGCAATTCCTGGATGAAATGTCCTCAGATTTGGTGAACGCCCGCTTGGACTCAAGGATGATGTGATTACAAGGTTACTGTGACCTCACAAAACACATTTAGGGGTGAAACTCAAGAACTCATCTGCTAATTATGACAATTTCACACAGATGTCTAATGGAATAAAATGATGTAGTGATGACATTTTGGACAAAGTGCCTGGTTGGCAGAGGCATGCAACTGCAAGTCGGTAATTCTACTTTGTATCTGCACTAAAGATGACAGGAAACAGCCACAACAGCTAGAGCTAGAAATATGTGTACTAGATTCAAATTCTGTACTTTTTGGAGTATTTTTTCACAAGATATATAGATGTACATTTTAAGAAGGCCAATGTTAAGAAATGGGCAGCAGCTGGCATGGCCCGGCCCCTCCATTTTTTTCACTAGGCCTCTGGGAAGGGACATGGCACGTGCCAAGAGCTTTCATGTCATAAATATCCTCCCTGAATGCTTCAGTGCTGTATAATTACATCTCCTTCATCTCTCTCTCACTCATTGTCATTCTACCGCCTATTGTGATGTGTGTGTGTATAAGTGTGTGTGTGCACATGCTGGTTTATGTAATTACGTGGTTTCACAGAACAAATGTCATTGTATCCACACTAACAGAGCTCAGTGGGTTGAGTTGGTTTCTCCGTGCGAGTAACGTTGGCCAGCGGTGCTCAACTTTAAACTTTAAACTGTACACCACTTAGTCAGCCCCATAAAGATATTTTCCATCTCACTGTTATATACCCATGATAATGAGTCACACCACAGGCTAGTAAACTATTCTCTTAACCTCCATCATCATTGAATATGCTTTCTTATTTTATTTTATCGGTATCTGTGTAAAAGGTGATCACGTTAAACCGATGAAACCTTTTTGCCTTTTGTATGTGTGGATGTTTCTGCCCTTTGATGGATCATTGTAACCTTGCATGATTGATCGCTGATTGTTTTTGCAGAGTCAGCCAGCTGCTGAACTTTGCCTTTCCAGGTGAGGGATCACCGTGTCACCCAGCTACCCTTACAAAATATCAACATATTATACAAATCAAGTGTACAGTTGGTGTCAGGCTGGCACTTGTTCTACAGAATTGTGCAGACTTGCAAAACAAAGACTATTGTTCTGATATGCTTGTATCAGCAGTCAGAATTGCTATTGACTGTGGTAGTGAAAATTAATCCTTCAAGCACTTATGGCGTGAGCACCGCACCAGCCAAACCAGTAGCACTTCACTGCCAAGCCAGTTCAGAGAGCTGGGAAGTTCCCGTGCGTGATGAAGTTATTGATTATTTTGGTTCTTGTAAAACCAAAAATGTAATTTCCCTCATTGAGGGATTAATAAAGGAATTCTTCTAAACGTCCTCCAGCCACACAAGTGCGTTAAGTACTAGTGTGGCTTAACATCCTGTGGTCCATTAAGTAACACAAAGACATGGTGGCAGTTCACGCTTTTAAAGAACCCCTCAGTGTTAATGGCACAACGGCAGTGCTGTGTGTTGAGGGAGCACTGGAAGATATAAGACGTCTGCTGTTGAGCAAATAAACAGCTGTGTTATAGGAGGGATTAAGAAGAAGGTGCGAGAGAAACACAGTCAATGCCAAGTGGGAAGAACAAAAAGCAATCCAGCAACAACAAGCAGGCCTGGTTTTATTTCATTAAAGACTGAAATCCCCCAAGCTAACCACATTTTTATGGGTGTTTGAGAGCAATAATAGGTTGTTGTTGTTGTGTGCGTAAGCGAGAGTGAAGCCACTCATGAGCTTTTTCCATTCATTTTCGCACAAACACACACCAACAGTACTTATGTGTACAGATACTCAATGTTTAAACCTGACGTAGCAGCTGCTTCATCTGACTGCAAGAACCATGGTTTCATGATGATGAGCGCAACACAATGCAATGCAGGGCGTTACATGGAGGTGTCTCTTCTCTCTAATTGCATCCATTTTTTGATGTTAATTCCATGACAGCATCTTTTTTGGCATGACTCTCTCTTGAAGCTGCATTGTTTCTAGCTGTAACTCCCTGCGCTATGAATGGACACTATATGGGAAATGCACCACACTTCTATGTGATGACATCTGGACAGGGACTGTGTGTGTGTGATGTCTGCAAGGATAGTATGAAAATAATTACCAATTTGATAGTTACATGGGTGCATTTTTGCTTTTTTTACCCTGACATGTTTACATGTGAACATGTGTTGCAGGGAAGCTTCTCCACATATCTGAACTGTGACACCATCCACCACTAAGCCTCATCTCCCTCCTGAGGGTGGAGGTGAACTTTATAAGCCCTGTCAGGGTCTGCATGGTCCTTCTATGTCTGTCTGTGTATCTCTGTCTGAACAGCTCCTCTATTGTTAATTAGGGGGTGTTCTGCCTTTACATAAGGTCAGAGGGGCTACAGGTAGCAGAAAGGACAAGATTAATCGCTTCATCTGGGAGTGGAGGGAGACCATAGGCCAAGAGATGAGGGAAATAGGTGGGGCAGCAAGAGAATTAGAGGGAAGAAAGGGGTAATTGAGAGAGGAGAGGAAGGGAAAAGTGATGGAGAACAGACAGGGAGGAAGTTGGGGACGAAGAAAAGGGAAAGAGAGACAGGTAGAGACGAGGGGAAGTAATTACCTGCGAAAGTGTCTTTGTTGAGCCCACTGAGAGGCTGGGCATGGAGACAGAGAGAGAGCGGTGGTCATGGGTAATTAAGCGCAGGTTTGCTCTTTGATCCTCTCACAATGACTGCACGTCTCAGACTGGAGGATCATCCTTCACTGCGTGATGCATCACCATCATCATCACCGCTACGGGCTCACAGCAAAGTGCAGCTTCTCATCCGTGTGCTGATTTTCCCTCGATGTGTTCATGTTCAATTGGATTCTTTCCCTATTGACCCTCTTTGTTTGCTAAGGCAATTACATTCATGGCCTGCATGTTATTAGCTGTACGTGACCGGCGTCCTGAATAAACAGGCTCCATGCTGGGCGCAGGTGGCCGCAGATGTGCGAAAAGTCAAGGGCTCTCTCGCAGATGTTGCTCTGACTCACCATCAAAGCAAGTGAGTTCTCGCGTCATAGGAGGTTGCCCTTTTTTGCGTGTTTTTATGCCATTGTACTTGTGTGTGTGCATGCATAGCACCGCAGGAGTACCTGACTGTGTCCGTGCATCTTTTAGCGCATGCTTTTACACTACAAAGAGAGAGGGTGTGTGCAAGTGTGTGTGTTGAGTCAGTGGCCAGCTGCATTGCACAGGGCCTACCTGTGGGTGCAGTTGGCCCAAATCCACCTTCTCAAGTCTGCTTTTTATTTAGCGTCACATAAACAAATACCAGCATGGTCCATTCACTTCCAACCCACTCAATAACATCCTTAGATCTCACCCCAACATCTGCTGACCTGCAGTTTCTTTTGGGATTTTTTTTTTTTTCACAAACAGCAACACTTTCATGTTAGTAGTATGCAGCAAGGTGTAGCATAGTCTAGCTTACTGTCATAAGCACAGACATATTCAACATCCACACAGGCTATTTTGTACTAACCTGTGTGTTTTCATAGGCAATAAATACTCAGACACACACGTTAGAAGACGGGCTCAAACGTGCCCCCACATTCACTCAGCCGGTCTTTAATATTGCCTGACCCTCTTATTATTTTTTTTTTTGCACTATATTTCTCTATGAGACGGGTGGTATGCAGCTGATTAGATGGATGAATATACCCTGAAGGTGAGAGATAGGCGGAGAGGAAGTTATACAGAGAGTTTTTCCTCTCTTGTCCCAACACATCTCAGCAGCGGAACTTCAATCTGCGAGACTTCATGCATTTAAACGACCCGATTAGGAGCAGGAATGGTTGCTTCATCCTGTTGGGCTAAAACTAAGAAATGAAGCACTCAGGCGCAGCCGATTGTCTTGTTTGTTTTCTCAGTGCATCTCTCAAAAATATATTCAGAGATACAAGCTTTGATCATGTGCTGAAACAACACAGGGTCATGTTTAAGCCTACAGCGACTTGCTAATGTAATGTGAAGATATGGAGAAAGTGGTGGTGGATGCAAATGATGTTGTACATATTTGTGTGTGTGTGTGTGTGTGTGTGTGTGTGTGTGTGTCACGGTCATCCAGAGTTCTCCTTGGCCCTACTAACAGTTGAGTTCATGCAGTAGTGATGGCTGCCCTGTCTTTCCCATCATGCCTCTCCTCCACAGAACTCTTGTGTGTTTTGACTAAATAATTCAGAAGAACTGTTGTGTAATTCGCCATAAAAGCAGGTATCTTGGCAATAACTGAGTTCTCCCTCCCCTCTCTGTCTCTATCTCCTTCAGCGACATATTTGATGCCATGTTCCCAGTTACCCACATTGCGGGGGAGACTGTCATCCAGCAAGGTAAGTGGAACCATAAGGAACCATTTTTTTAGGTGAATTGATGAAATCATAAAATTTCAACTTCTGCACATTTGCTGTATTTATTGGCAGCAGGGTGACGTTTTGGGCCAAAATACCAGCAACTCAGTTCTTGCAGCCTCCTATCTGTTTGGGTCTCTCCTCCCACCTGTGCGCCAAATGCTGGCCACCGAACTATCACACCAACCGGCAAAGCAAAATTCCAAGATCAGGAAAATAGCGAGCCGTCAAAGCCTTCACTCTCGACAACCCTGGACTTTGAAGGATTACAGAGCTTAGCCAGACCAGACTGTATTTTCCATTACCCCCCACTCACACTCCTATCAAACAGAGACACATTTAATCATACATTTAAAACACTGGAAACGCTCATTCTTACACTCCCGTTTTCAGATAATACTGTTCACACCTGCATGCCGTACACACACACACACACACACACACACACACACACACACTCTCTCTCTCAGACATTAAGAGAAGGAAAACTGACACACACTCGCCATGTCACTCCCACGACTCTTAAGTCAGGAGTATATCAGTCCTAATTTGGTGATAATCAGTCTAGCTAACTTTGCAGGGCCCCCTGTCCCAGACAGCCCATTGTTATATACACTGTAGAGTGTGGAGTACAGTATATACGGTGCTGATGTCATTGCTAATGTCTGGACTACTGTACAGCTTAAAAAAACACTACTGGCACATCACACATTATTTAGATACAGATAGGAGTTATTGAGTCTGTGGCTGGTGGTATTTAAACAAAAGGAGTATTGTCATTGTAACCTATAGTATTAATGTCATATATAAAGTTCATTTCATCTGACATATATCTAGTTTGGCAGTTATAAATGATTCAATCTTTGGCAAAGGGGACATTTTATGTTTGATTCCAAATTCCTATGTGAAATCAGTTAGTTTTATGGTATATACCGTGCAGCATTGTGGGTACAAAGCACCTTCGAGGCTGAGGACAGAGTAACCTATGTTTTCCTTTTGAGCAAAGCCAAAGAACCTTAACAGTGTTAACGCCAATTAGCCTGTGTTGAAACAAGGCCATGCCGAGTACACCAGTGTGTGTGTGTGTGTGTGTGTGTGTGTGTGTGTGTGTGTGTGTGTGTGTGTGTGTGTGTGTGTGTGTGTGTGTGTGCACTCTGGTCAAATATTTGCCTGCACTCTTAGGCACAGGGAGATTGGACAAAGACTTGAGCCCCAAAGTGATAAAAGACAGGAAGAGTCGAAGAAAAGAAAGACAGAGCGAGAGGGAATTGAAAGAGATGAGATGAAAGAGAGAGAGACAGAAGAGGGCTAGGTTGCAGCAAGTTGTGTGTGTGTGTGTGTGTGTCTGCGTGTGTGTGTGTGTGTGTGTGTGTGTGTGTGTGTGTGTGTGTGTGTCTGTGTGTGTGTGTGTGTCTGAGGTCTCCGCTGGGACAGACCATGAGACAGACAAGGAGCGTTTTGTGTGACAAATAGAGCTGTATGATTAACGAGCTCTCTCCACTCAGTATTAATTAGCCGTGTGAACTCCTGTGAACTTTACACACAGGGCGCTCTCAGCCTTTCAACTCTTCAGGTGAACACACAGACACTGTTGTGCACACGCCCTTACAAAATGCTCACACTGATGCATACTTGTGTCATGTACACCGATGCATCATCACCCACTTGCTCCTCTGTTGCATTTGCGCCTCATTGTAGGAGGTAGCTGCAGGGAGGGCCTCACAGCGCTCTCAATATGTGGCTGTCAATAACTTTTTTCATAATTTGCCCCCTGAGCCCCGTGTAACGGATACCATAATTAAAGGAACACTTCCCCATTTTTCAGCCTTATCTCCAGACTAGATGCTTTTAGTTGACATCAACCAAGCAGATCCCACCATGGCTCACTTCAAGGGTTAGAGGTCGCTTTGAAAGCACAGCATGACCCCCAGTCAGTGACAGCAATGGACAGCAGGCTTCCCAGCTTTTAGATTATTTTGGGGCTCTTTGCCTTTATTTGACAGAATATTTATTTGATAGAAAGGGCGAGAATGACATGCAGCAAAGGTCAGATTCGAACCAGGGCTGCTGCACTAAGGACTCTCCACCAGGTGAGATAACTAAGCACCTCCAACCATGTGTATTTATAAAATAAATAAGCAAACATATTCTAGAGTTGATGAAGGTAATGCAGTATAATGTCATCTTAGTGAAAATTGTAGCCACAGTTGCCTTGTCCACAGGTGGGGGGGGCACCTCATCGCAGAGCCACAGTGGCTGTGTTTTCTATTCTTTGTGATGAGCAGACATTAGGCAACCACTTGTTTTCTGCTGGTACACTTGGGGCAGACTTAAAGGAATAGCTTTACATTTTTGGAGCTGTTGCCAGGCAACCAGAGGTGGGGATTCCAGGATGTTTCAGCTCCTGGTCAAAATAATCTCCAAAATAAAGTTCAGCATTTATCCCCCATTCACAATTAGACTTAAATCATATTTTACGCCAGACTCAGCAGCTTAATGTTTTTATTGAACATACTGTATATGAGGGTGGTGTTGATCTTCTATTGAAACTCCTTTTCACACAATAGACTAATAGAAAAGGTTTGTCCTCGTGGCAGAATAAATTTGCACACACTGTATGTTTCTGTACTCATACTGAAGAGTTGTCGTTCTGCATGCTCAGAGGCCTCTGTTTCAGAGTTTCCACTATTACCGTAAGCTACACCAGCAGCAGTAATGAGCACTGCTGTTTGCTGGGGAGAGCTCTATTTCAGAGGTATTGTCAGGTCCGGTGAAATAAGCTTTCTGGTGGAGGCAGCGGCATCTTTGATACTAGGTCTGCCCTGAAGCTTTTAGAGGCCCACAATTTATACAGACCCAAAGACAAGAACTTCAGCAGTGATTTTATTAAGGAGAATGGGGGGGAGTTAACATGAGGAGGAGAGCTTGTGAAAATATGCTCCTACTGTATGTTTATGTAGAAGTTTTCAGGATTTATTTTTGTTCCTCTGCTTCCAGAAAGTAGTATTCCAAGTGTTTGACAAATGATTTTAATCTCTTAATGCACCCGTTTAGGTTTGATGGTTTAGAAATCCTCCCTTGAGAACTTAAGCAGGAGGTGGAAGCAATAGGAAGTATAAGCTTTCCTGTTAGCTCCAGGTAGTTTTCCTGTTTTTTTTTTCTCCTGCTCTCTCACAACCTCCTAAGTTTCTCCTTGTCTCTGCCCTCCAGGTGATGAAGGAGACAACTTCTATGTGATTGACCAAGGTGAAGTGGACGTAAGTGGCCGACACACTCTTTAGACTAATTTCTTTCATTGTAAGTTAAATAGACTAAAGCAGTCATTATAAATCACAGAATCCAGTATGCACAGTGCCAACAATAGCATGTATTCACCTGTTTTCAAGGCTGGGATCTAAGAAGGATTTTGACCCAGTGGGAAAACCCAGCCTTCTCCGCTCATGTTGAGACAATGTATCCCACCAACAATGGACAGGTTGTGTTGTATTGTCCCCATGTTTTGTTCTCTCCAAAGTTCGGTTCCACTCTGATGGCAATCTGAACGTGGCGCTGTAGAGTCCGGCGCACAGCGAAGGAAGCCAAACTGAGAGCGTCTTTTGTCTTAGCGAGCCTGATGCATAGCGATAGAGTTAAGTGGAGAGATAAAACAGGAGCTGACCTTATCGGCTTACAGGTGAGCGCCGCCACAGTGAGGAAGAGGAGAGGAGCAAGCCTGTGCCTATATAAGCTGATTCTCCTCAAAGACAGAGACTAGCTTAAATCCTGAGATGGTGCCTTGATAGAAATATTGCATAACATCATTGACTTTCGTAGTTTAATATGATGTGAAATGTGATGAGATAAGTAGCTGTGTTTACATCAATTTTCATATTTAAGCGGCACAAACTATGGAAATCAGTAAAGGAAAAAGTGAGATTTGATGAATTATCTTAACTAAATTCGACTCATATTTCAGCCTTGATATGAAAGGCCCGATTAAACCTTCTTTTTCCTTCACCAATGTTTTTTTTCCTCAGCAATCGTCAATGTCAGACACTCCTGTTGTGTAAGATCTGATATGCAGTGTGTGATAATCTTGCTCTCACAATACAGGCTTTTTAGTTGGAAATGTTGCGTTTGTTTTCACCTTAAATCTCACAGTCTGTGACTTGTCTCTTTTCAACCAAGTCAGTGTTTTGAAACCACTTGTTCTAGTTGTGTGTTTACAGCTTTTCCTTTTACCACGACTTCCTCCTGCATCTCTCACTCTCTAAGCTGTGTAACCTTAATTCAGAGTTGTGAGTTTGGGAAGTTTTTGTAGCGACATTATCCTGGGCTGATATTTGTTGGTCTGGAGCTCAGTCCGGCAGCTGCAACATCACTCTCTTTGCTGGGACTTCAACCTCTTTCAGCCTGCCAACAGTGAAGCTTAGGCATCTACTCCCACAGACAGGATGCTACCATTGTGCACCCAAGTCAGGGAAGCACCCCATCCTGGCGTCACTCCCATGCTCATCTGTGTCTACGTCACCTTTCCCTACAATCCACAGGATTGCTCTCTCCCTCTCTACGGACAGCTGCTGCCTCCAAGCCACAACTCAGGCATTAAACTACTTCAAGCTCAGTGCCGAGGTTATTAAAGTGTGGAGATGTCTCTCATTAGACGGGTGTAAATCTGCTGGCATCCCATAAACTGCCTGAAAGCTGACAACCATTGCCACTGGTGTAAACACCCCTCCATGTCTGCACACAAAAGTATTCACTTAACAGACATTGGCCTGTATTTATATGGGTGTACCACAAAGGAAATTAAAGCTTTCACTCCAGAATGGGAAATGATGTAGTTGAGAAAACCTATTCGGAATTAAATATTGAGTATCTGGTAACATTTTAAGCCCCCCATACAAATAAGCAGTACAGAAACATTTAAAAGTCCACCTAATATATTATAACACACTTTTGTGTAATTGAAAGTGGATATAAGTGTTTATTAATGTGTTTTACACAACTGTACCTCCAGCTGTAGGCTGACTGTTTTACTGGCGTATTATCAGTGACAAATATATTAAAACACACTTAATTGTATAAATCAGTTGTTTTACATTAATGCTGTTCGTTGTTTACAAACCACGTTTGACAAATCATCATTCTGCATTTTCCGAGGATATTTTGGTCACAGGTGGTATTATCTGACAGTAAATGTTATAAAGGAACAATGTATGATGTGGAGGTATCTAGTGGTGTGGTTTCAGATTGCAATCGAGTACCCCTGTGCTCACTCCTCCTTTTCCAAGCGTGAAACCATGGTTACACCGTTCACCTCACTCTGAGGTCCATCCATCCATCCATTATCTACCGCTTATCCTCATAGGGTCGCGGGGGGGCTGGAGCCTATCCCAGCTGTCTTAGGGCAGAAGGCAGGGTACACCCTGGACAAGTCTCCAGTTCATCAAAGGGCACATAGAGACAAACAACCACTCATGTTTTTGGATGGTGGAAGGAAGCCGGAGTACCCGGAGAGAACCCATGCAGACATGGGGAGAACATGCAAACTACACACAGAAAGGCCACTCTGAGGTCATCCATACCTTAATAACTCTACTTTAGGAGCATTAGAAGTCAGACGCTGGCTGGCTGTACCATGGTTTAGAAGCATGCATGCATGTCAGAGAGCTACGATGGCCTTCAGGCAGTGCAGGATTATGAAAAGCACTCACTAAAGCCAGTGTTTGGTTTGTCCATTCTGGGCTACTGTAGAAACATAAAGATGACCTGCTCCCTATGCAGATATGAGGGGTTCAATCTAACGAAGATACAGCATTTCCTAGTTTTTGGTGATCATACACTAATAGATATGAGTACTATATTTCTGCTGTTAAACCCCCTTAAATATGACACATTGATTCTAAGGCACTTTTATCGAGCGAATATGCTTATTTCACTATTTTCATTAGAGTAGATGTGGCATTTGGGAATGCAGTCATAGAAATGCTGCTAAATAGACAATAGAGACAGACTTGTCCTGACACACATACACACACACTGAAGCAACCCACAGGCATGCACGTAGAAACACTGCAAGTTACTACAAACAGAAAATACACAGCAACGCTGCCTGCTCATCTGCCTTCCAGGACTTTTGATTTGTTGCTTCTTAATTACCACCAGCCAAACCCAGATTGCCGTAGATATTTGCATTATGAAAATTCAGTGACAGCTGTGAGACGACATACATGGTTCAAGACTAAGAGTAGTTTCATTGTGAACTACATCTCACCTTACAGAGTGCTCATTAGATATAGTGAAAGTATTTCAGATTCCAGTTCGCCTCTTCTGCAGGTTTTTGTTCTGGCTTCAGTCTGCCATAACTGATCCAGCCAGGACATAATGCTGATTGTTTGAGTATTTGAAACAGCTCTACACAAACAGGAGCTGTATTAAAGTGTGTGTGGGACCTTATAGGATCAGATCTATAACAATGGAGACTGAACAGAATGAAGATCAGAGGATACTTGAGGACTCGAATGGAGGGAGTGTGCAGTGAAAAAAAATTATATTACCTGTACTGTATGCTCTGTCTGATGTAACACTTTAACACTCACATGATTGTTCTTCTAAGCTTGACGTAACTGAGGCCAGTACTCGGCATCTCTTTGAAGCCACCCTGGTTTATAGTGCAGGATGAGTCTCCTGTGGTCTACTCCAAGCCTTGGATAATGGCTTGCAACAGTTCCGGCAATTCACGGCCACCGGAGGGATAAACCCTTCCTCCATCTCCTTTCTCTCTGTGTTATTAAGTCAACAACATAGTGGATAGTGTGTCGACAGGTGAAACCGTAACGGCCCCAGAGACAGACCTGAATGAGTCTCAGTGAGGTTGTATTGTCTGCAGAGCTATCGCGGCTAGCCTACATAGAGCTGTGTGCATGCGTGTGTGTGCATGTGTGTGTGTGTGCTTGTGTGTGTGTCTATACAGAGCAGACCCACAAGTCTGCCACGGCTTTGTGTCCTCCCATCACTCGCAAAATCAAAGGGAAGGTCCTAACAAGACAGGACAGAGGAAATAAAAGGGATGGATGGAGAGATAGCAGAGATAGAGAGCTTTTTAGAGGGTCTCATTTGAGGGCTTAGTGGGGATCAAACGCTTAGGGAGAAGCTCAGTGAGCATATCAAACTGCCCGGAAACTGAGGAGAGGCAGGGGGGAGGAGAAGGATCGGGTAAGGTGTCTAAGGAAGGGCAGAGAAGTCAAAATGGTATTTTCAGGTGTTTAAGCTTAAGATGAAGGAGAGAAGAGAAGATGCGACACCCTCTCCATCACTCTGTTGATTGTTCTCTCTGCAGGTGTATGTGAATGGGGAATGGGTGACCAGTATTGGAGAAGGAGGTAGTTTTGGCGAGCTGGCCCTGATCTACGGGACACCCAGAGCCGCCACTGTCAAGGCCAAGACCGATCTTAAACTGTGGGGCATCGACCGAGACAGCTACCGGCGCATCCTTATGGTACGTGTTCCAGCGCACTGACTCATACGTTTCCAGTATTTTGAGTCAAGTTCAAGCTTGCTGCACATACTGAAGCCCAGGCTAATATGGTCCAGCAGAAACAGCAGAAATAAAAACAAGTAGAGGTATTTTGGTGGACAAAGTGTGATGTATGCATGATAAACTACTGTAGTAGACTCTCCATTCTTATCATTTGCGGTCATTCACTTTCAGTGTTTTCTCCCACTCAACCACTTAATACTCCTCAAAAGCACTTACTGTAAAACATGATTTTATACTTGAAATACACACACAAAAGCCACCTCCACCACCGGGTGTATTCTCCCCTTTCAATGTTTCTCTAAATCTGTTAAACGAGGAGGGTTGCGGAGGAGAGAGGGTCATACCTAATGCCTACACACACGCACACACACACACACACACACACACACACACACACACACTCCTCCAGCTCCAGGAGCTTATCTAGCAGGAATGTCTAAATGTTTAAACTGGAAACACAAGGTGCTCTGCCCTAGCTGTCATAACGATTCACACTCACACACATTTTGGGTGCTGTGAGGATGAGTAATTGCTATCTCCATGCCTAAAATACTTCCCTCAAATGTTCACCTTCCTCCAAACATATTGCATCTAACCCCCAATTAACCTTCCCAACACCCATCTAAGCCTTCATCAGCTGCGAACATTTCTGTGAGTGTCAAGCCGCTTGAACCCGCAAAGATGGAAGAAACTGTTTGAACCTTTCAGCTCAATGTAAAGTTGGCACAGGCCTGCCCAGCACTCATGTCACCTCTTAAGCACATAGTTGAACCGAGGGCACAGCCTGCCCTGGTAACCTTTCTTTGAGAGGATTCTCGCTCTCTCCGGCTCTCATTCCTCTCTTCCTTCCAGCAGCAGAGCAGGAGTGGCAACGGGGCAAAGCAGAATTCAATTATGTGAACCTGCAGTTAATTATTGCTGTCAATGATTTGTTAAGCTGTTTTTATAAAGTGTGGTATTCTGGCAACATCTTAGGCCAAAACAAAGATCATTCTCTGTGTGTCTAAGTATGTGTGTTTCTCTTTATTATGCTGAGTGCTTGCACCTGCAGCTAGTTAGTCAGGAGCTGGGGAAGGTGTGCTGCAGCTACCGCCAGTTTCACGGTTTGCACATCTGCTTCTCTGCTGGATCTCCACAGAGCAATAGGAGCTTCTCTGTGCATTGTTCACACATGCATGTGGGTCAGAGTGTTTGTGCCCTACTTGCTAGCTAAAGGTACTGCATTAATGCAGCGGTTGCCACTGATAACGTCGTCCTGGCCCACAGCTAGCGTTGCAATCTTGGATTTGTTAAAAAAAGGGCCAAATGTTGTTTGAACAATGGCGCATGAACAAGCCGAGGTTATCACATGATGACACTGTGACGTAGGACCCCGGGGGCTGAATTAGTGGGAGCCCTGTCTCAAAAGGGCACAGACTCATCGTAAATTTAAAAGAAAAAAAATCTCTGTACGCCATCGTACCAAATGACCCACGGACTGGTACCAGTCTATGGCCTGGTGGTTGGGGAATGCTGAGTCGGCTGTACACGGGCAGCTGTTCCCAAAAATGACCCAGATTTCAGCGTTTTATGATTGAGAAAAAAATGTTGCATGTTGACTAGAATGATGGTTAGTTATGGTACATTAGCCGGGTAAGAAGCACGAGTGAGCATGTTGCGTGCAAACAACACTTATCACAGTATCCGAGTAGGAAGCAGAAACCCTGAGGGAGCATGTTGCAGTTATTCTAGTAGCTGGTCGCTGTCGTAATAAATGTTATTATCTCCAAGCTGGAAATTTTGTTTTGGAAATCTGGTCACCTTAGAAGGACACCAAATAAAGTTTATCAGAATCAGAATCAGAAGAACTTTAATTATCCCCAGGGGGCAATTAAGAAGAGCAAAGAGCAGCATCTTGAGAAACATTTTTCACAGTTATATGATATTTCATAGACTAATCACTGAATCAAGATTAACTGATAATGAAAACAGTGGATGTTTATTGTGCCCTTGAAGATCTGGACCTGATGATGCTGTACCACCACCCAATGGAAAAAATTACGCATACCCACACCAGAGTCAGCATTATCAAAACTGCTTTTGAAGTCGATTCAGCCACTGAGCATTGCTGATAACAATATGAACATGTCAGTTATCTTGTCCTGTAAAATCTTTGTCAAAGCAGCTTTTCAAACCCCCTCCTCCCCCTCCTCCCCCTCCTTATCCAGGAGTTCATTTTAGTAAACAATGTGATACCATTCCCTGTGATTAACACACTCTCGCCATTGTGTTGCCGCCAGTCATACAATACCCGCCTTGTTGTATCTTAGTATTTAAACACGCACAGCTACAGACAAAGCCGCTGACAAACTGACAGACCTCTGTCAACAAACACAAGACGAAAGGAGACGAGGAGAAATGATACCAAGAAATGAGATGTGTGTGTGGGGGGGGTGTTTGTGTTTCGCATTGGACAGAGATAAAGGTGGTGAGGATGGAGCAGAAGGTGCGGTTGGTTTAGCCTGGCTTCGCTCCACACCTCAGGTCTTTGATGATGATTCTACCTCGGAGTCGGCGAGCAGACACAGAGGCTGGTTCATCTTTAACCGCGAGGAGGAGCAAACACGGCAGGAGCAGGGGAGCTTTGTACATGAAATGTGCTCAGGCCCTCCCAAGTAGACAGGAAGGGTAAGGGATAAGGACAGATGAAAAAGAATGCAAAAAGGAAAAAGATGTGCACCAGCAAAATAAATTAGGATCAGGGATCAGAAATTTTCAAAAGTATCATTTTCATTCCACCCAGTCCCGGTCAACCCCTGTCTTGGCCCACCCAGCCCTTCTTACACCATCGCATAAATCAGACCTGCTGTGTAATGTAATGTTATGTACGCATGGTAAGCCTTTAAGCTCAGCAAGCCAGTCTGAGGAGCTCTATGGGGAGGCTATGAAATCAGCTAACCAACTCAACATTTTTTTTGAAGGTGCTTCTTTGGGTGTGTGTGTGTGTGTGTGTGTGTGTGTTTGTTTGAGAGAGAGAGGTAGAGTGTGTATTTGTGTTTGCTTGCTTAATGAGCATGAAGTTTTGTCTCTGCAGAGACAGCAACGAAACATAAGTGGCAGAACTTAAAACAGACAGCACGCTCCGCTCCGCGCGCACACACACACACACACACACACACACACACACACACACACACACACACTCAAATCATTTATCCAGGAGGGAGGCAATGCAGGCTAGAATTCCTTTAATCAAGTTGTTTACGATTTTGAGCTTGACGTTGGCTCACTTGGGAACATTTTCTCCCCTTTTAAGACAAAATGTGAAATTATATGAAATTAGAGGCAGCAGCAGGACTCAGGCACTTATGCGCTAAAGACACCCCAAGCCTCAATATATCATTTCCATATGCAGGGGCAGACGCAGGGCGGACAAGATCGTCTCTCCTCACTCTCTCTGTTTCTCTTTATGTTGCCGCTCTCTCTACGAATGCAATGAAGGAAGGAGGGGGGAGCGAAATGCAGCGAAGGAAGGGGTCCTCTGGGTCTAGACTTGTCAGGAAGCACCTGATGGTTCATGGCAGAGGCAGAGAGGGGAAAGTCCCCATGCCTGGTGGTGGGCGGGGTGGGCCACACACACACACACACATATAGATATAGTATATACTATGAACCAGAAGTCATACACACCTCCATATGTGTGACCCCATGAACTGTGTCTCCACCATTAGTGATAGATTACTCCCATATTGCAGTTTTTAATGTCCATCTTATATCATAATGTGGCACTACGGGTATTTGTTTCTTTTTCAGTGAGCCTTAAAGACCAGTTGTAGCATATAAAGTGCTTCTACATTACGTGTGGCCAGTGAATGAGCAACACGCACCCATGTTAGCGAAATAAAAGTTGAAGTAAAATGAAAATCTTAAGTGAAAAAGTAATAATACAGATCATATATGTTAAACACAATGGAAAAAGTGTGATGAATGGAAAAAAATCTTTTCAACGTCAGTGTGAAAAAACTTTTCAGCTCCAAAAAAAAGCATCATTGTCTGTCATTTAATGATACTCTCTGTTTTAATTCTCTAACAACAAACGTACCGTTTTTTTTTCTTAGTAGCAACTTCCCCACAGTAGTAATTACTGGAATTGGTTTTAGGAATTGGTTATTAGAGCCTGTAAGTCAGTATGAGCATTGAGACATTATGATCACAGTGTTTAGCAGTGTACCTAACAGTGTCTCTCTTGTTTTTGTTTCACAGGGCAGCACGCTGAGGAAGAGGAAGATGTATGAAGAGTTCCTCAGCAAGGTCTCCATCCTCGGTAAGTCTTTCAATATGTGGAAAAAAAACATGTCACATCCTCTAATCCTGCGATTATGAAGGTTGAATGTTTGCACGTATGTGCCATATTTCGCATTCATTTTAATGCCGGGTCAGAGAGTCCAGAGTGATGGCCGTTAAATCTGCAGAGTGTAACGCATACTGTAGATTAGCCCACATAAACACAGACGCACGTTGTCACACAGGGCCCACAGCTGAGTAAGGCCTGTGTGTACAGTCCTAATCTTATCGCGCTGCTCACACTAAAGCCAGTCACACTCTCTGTAATGTCGCCGCGTGGACAATTAAAGAACTGGGGAGTTAAGATAAGCCTCTCTTTTCCCAGCTGGAATTTGGCTAACACCGGGAGGCGAGTGGGATTCATTCGGACTTTAAAAATGAGCTGCAATTGGAAATGACATGTCATCCCCCTTCTACTCGTGTGCGTGTGGTGTATAGAGGAAGGCCGTGCCCCCTGTACAGAGTTATTAGCTGGCTGAGTAAACACATACACTCAATTCAGGTCTTAAGAGAACGCCTCTGCGAGATCCACTCTCTTCTCATTCACCTCCTTTCTTCCACGTCCCCTCTTTTTTTCCTCTGACGGCCTTGTCGAGGCCTGCATTCAAAAACGCCCGCCTCCCTTCTTCCAATTGCTTTTTCCTCTCTTCACTCCTCTTTCTGTCGCTCCGCTGCTCCACTCCACCTCTTTGAATCAGAGGAGGGGCAGGAGGCGGGGGTGTTTTTGTTTGTCTTTGATTTTTGAGATAGGCACGAAATTGGGTACAAGCCCTTGATGTCGAGGAGCGAAGGAGGGAGGGTGGAAGGGGCCAAAAACAACATGTTCTTTGTCACACATCCCAATGACCCGTTGTCCTGTGTGCGCACCATGCATGTACGTGTTGCAGCAAGGTGATCCAAGCGGGCGCAGGCCCCGTGGAGCATGAAATGTAGGTTCTTTAGTCAGCACATTCGTGTATCATGTTGCATGGCGAGCTGTTAAGGATCACTACTACAGGACCTGCCGCCTTTAGCTTGCAGCCAGACAGAGGACATCCATCTGGGGCCGGCAGACACCGTGGCCCCACTAGAGAGGACACTGGACACCTCCAACCGATCAGACTTTGCCTTAGCTAATCCTAAGAACATACACATTTACACACATACACACACATAGACACACACTGGGATCAGTTACTGAGCACATCAGGAGACAATAGTCCCAGACAAAGAGATTCGGCTGTAGTTTTACGCTTCTAAACACTGAATCATCCTTTTATCTAGACAAAACTAAGGATGAGGAGTGTTTTCACTGCAGATAAGTCACATTCCAAGTGTAGATGCATAGATTGTCAGGATTAGGCAACAATTATCCACTGAAGAGTGAGCTCTTCTATGTGGAGGTATTTAGTTATTACTGGTTCCTCTTTCTTTAAATATCAGTAATTCAAAGTTGCTCAAAATTCTTCTGGTTGGAACATTTTTCCAAGTGAAGATATGTGACCGTCTGTGTTTTTGGATTCTGTGTGAATACCCACAGCTTCTAGAAATATCCCGGGCCCGACCACGTCACCGTACATGTGGTCGAGCAGTCGGAAAGACAGCTGCCGGTGCTCAGGATCAACAAAGCTGAAAAAGATACCAGATCACAATCACAGGTTTTGACAGGGCTCAATCACAATTTGTTGTTTCTCGTCCTCTAAATTTAAGAGAGCTCTGAATGAATTTAAAATATTTTCATATTATATTTATCTTGAACATTTAACACTCATTTAAATGTTTTTTTGATTACAGTTTAAGCTGTAAATACCTCCTGTGCATATTTGCTTTTATAACACCATGTTGCTAGCGCCTCCCTCAAGAATACCTGACTGTCTTTGACATAAAAGATCTTTCTGTTACTGTACGATCTGATATAGGACAGCTCTCTGTCACCACACCCACAATCAGTAGAGCTGAGGTCTCATTTAAGAGTATCAAGGTGTTTAACTCCATAAGAGGATGGAGGAGGCTGGGGAAATGTGATGGCAACTGATGAATGACTGGATTAGCCCAAGATAGGATTTGTCGTTCCCCACCAGCTTACTGGACCTGTGTGAGAGACATGGAGCATGGAGAACACACACAGAGCCAATATGAGTATCTACCGTTGTGTTTGTCAGGGTAAATGATGTAATTCTTACTGATCTGAGTGTATTTCTCCATTGACAGAGTCATTGGATAAGTGGGAACGTCTGACTGTGGCCGACGCTCTGGAGCCCGTTCAGTTTGAGGATGGAGAGAAGATAGTGGTGCAGGGTGAACCTGGCGATGACTTCTTCATTATTACAGAGGTACAGTAACATCCGGAGGGCTGTGTGTGTGAGAGAGAGTGCGTCTTGTAAAAAATTGGTCGCAGCACCAGTTAGAAAGGAATGCGGTAACTTTCCTTTACTGTCACATTTCCTGTTCATGTTGACATATGGGGCCATGCATGTTAGCAGGTGGGCACCGGGGTTGATGTGATGTCACTCTGCTGAACTGATACCAGTTTATAGCCACCAGCAGACACACTACCTGATGCCGTCACCCTTCCCTCCACGGCACAACATCCATGATTCCAGTGTGAACAACGACCACACTGCAGGCTTTGTAGAGCTGGGGCCCCTGGAGCAGCTTCATGATGGCCCCCCGTCCTGTCATCCTAACACACTTTTGATTAACTCCATACTTACACAGCTTTCACCAGGGTCAAGTCAAGAGGGCCTAAAGAGGGGTGGGGGTCCAACCTGCTGTCGTTTTGTCCTTCCCTCCCTGCTCTCATTCTTCTTGCTTGCAGATTAATCTGTCCGTCTCTCTGCCTGTCAGTGCAGTCGTCTCACTGCATAGGAGCGGTGAGGTAAGCCAGAGGAGGATTTTATTTATTGTGTTGGTGCTTAAATCCAGTAAAGCAGAGACATTACCAATACTAGCCACCACAAGCCACTGGTCACACTATTAAGGCTGGAGCAGCAAAAGCACTGACGTACTGAATTCAGAAAAGGTGTTTTTTTTTTTGTCTTATGAATTCAACATTTCATATATAGAAAGAAGAATGTTTTACTCTTGTTTAAGTATATTGCTTAAAAGCTTGATTTTAGTCCAAAGTCCAAACATTTATAGACTACACTGCATACTGTATCTCATGTTCTCCTCATATTATCCAACCAGTTCTGGTTGAGCTTGAAGCTGCAGAAATCCTTTAAAAGCTAGTTTGACTGTGCGGAAAAATGAACCCAATCAGGGTTCAGGACACAAATATAGCAGTTACTGTTGCAATACATGACTCATCAAACGTGGAGGCTTGTCCACCCCAGAGTAAGAGAAAGACAAAAATATGCAGAGGAAGCTGAGGGATTATGGGATGGAGCCTCAGCTCAGTCCAGCCTGTCACACCAGACACTGTGAGCCTCACCCAACAGTAGTTTGTCACTTTCTTTCATTCCTTTCTTCTGTCTATCTTTTATTTCCCTCAATGCTCCGTCTCTCGCTCTGTCTCGTGCAGCTTGCCTTTCCCAGAGCGGCTGGACTGTGGAGGAATGTGTGTTACTGACTTTCACACAGGGTCAGGAGATCCAGCCTCCTGGGAGGGAGACGACAGAAAGAAAGAGAGAGAGAGGAAGGATGAGTCAAAGAGGGCAAGGAGGGACATATAAGGGAGAGAGAGGTTGATTTGACAATGAGAGAAGGATTTTGTCAATCTCACCATGGCTTTCCTCTCTCTCCATCCTCTCTTCTTTTTCTTGGTGCCAACACCTGCTCTTCTTTTCATGAAGGTTGAGATGTTCTCTTGTTGTCACTCTCTCTTCCTCTGGCTCTTCTCACTTGTTTTTGCGGTTTTTGGAGCGTCAACCAAAGACAAACCCTGCAATCACTAATTGCGTGCCGCTGATGGGGAGGATTAACAAAAGGAGGCTTAGAGGCGTCACTTTCTTTGCCTGCCTGGGGAGGAATGGGGCCCTAATGAGAAGTGACATGTTTACATTTTTTTTCGCTCGCACTGTACAAACAAGTCTTTACAGAACTCTGGGGACCATGAAGGCTCAGCCTCACCTTCCTCTAGCGTCCCCTCCTTCCTCTCTTCTCACCCTTATGCTCATCCAACAACTGACAACTAAAATGGGGCGCATGAAGTGAGGAGGGATGAGGAAGCTTTTCAGAGCATCAGAGATGTCAGTGAGAGTGTTGCTTCCAATGTGCTTTTTTAAGTTTTGTTCACTTGTAAGCTGTTAGCAGAGGTGTGACACTGCAAGACAAAAAAGTCTTAGCCTCGAGGGCTGTTTCTTAGAAAGAATCTAGTGATATGATATACTTATCATAATACAAGGGTTACGACTCAATATTTTGCAGTACTGTAAGCAAGGTGGTACAGTGTTTATTGTGATCTTTTTGGGGGGAATCTGATTTTAAGATTTTCATCATATCACCACCATATGCATAACGTCTGCATTTATCATAATCCAGCTGCAAGAGAACACATTTCTATTTTTCTGTATGTCCGATTTACTATGGAGGATGCAATTTGGACACCCAGCATGCTCTGTATTAATAAACTTTGACTAAACAAGTGAACAGTAGTGGTGGTAGTGCTCTGGGCTCTGGACTGTCACTCTCATCTCCTCTCATCATCAATATAAACAGCAACTTACTGTGTCATCTTATATTTGTCCTTTGACCCTAAACCAAAGCAATCACACTAAGGGCATTTAAAGGGTCCCTGTGGGTCACACAGGAGAGAGATTCCCCTGTGGGTCATCTGCAATATATCACCTGTTACTGTAACCTACATGTGTATCTATGAAAGTGCAATTTAGTTAATGGAACGCCACTTTTATTGACCGACAATCAATGCAGTTAATCAATGAAGATATGTTTGAGTGAAAGCATACAGTCACAGGAACAAAGGTAAAAATGAACAGTTTTTTGAGTCTTTCTCTCTTTGAAAAGTGGCCTTTAGGTCATGTAAGAGTGAACTGTGTGTTGACGTTTGAGTGAAAAGGTGCAGGCTCTGGTGCTGGGTGGCCTCATGAACAGGCTACTCAGGATATCACCTTTCTTCTTCCATCTCTGCTTGAGTTTCTCTCTCTCTCTCTTTTTCTCTGTTGTTTACCTAACAGTTGTTACTTCCTGCACGCAAGACGCTACATTACACAAGCTGAGCCGTGCGGGTATGCGAACAACTACAGCGTGGTTTCCTTTCCTTTGTGACTCCATTCATACTTTCTATTTATCTTCCCATTTCTGTTCAGTCTTTTCTCCAGTCCTTTGCTCCCTCTGAGGAAGATCTTCGATGTTTATAAAAGAAATATCTGTGGAGCAGAGCGCTGCCCCTGGGGTGGTACGGCACTCAATGGTTATCTGGACCACACCGGGAGACGAATGATCTACTGTACTTGACGGTGCTGCACTGTCTCACTTTCTTTGTTTGGACATGAATGGAAAGGAGAGGAATCAACTGGTTGTAAACACAGGAGCTTCAGTGCTGCCCCCAATCTCTCCCCCAATCACATCTCTCTCTGTTTTACACGTTTACGTGTGAGGTTAAACATGGGTGTAAATGGAGTGGTGTAATTTTATGGGATGCTTGCTTCAGCTTTTGCATTCAACAACTGTAGCTAACTAGCTGTAATTATATTTACGTTGTCAAAAACAAAATGTGACAAAGTGCAATGGAAACAGACTTAGTGAATAAACCACGACGGACGCGAAGCATGTCGCTTATTTGTGAAATCACGAACACATCAGACAACGGAGAGTTTGCGTCACCAGACATTTAATGTGCTGTGATCGTCTGATATTTGATATAAAAGTAGTGGATAGAAACACAGCTTAGTAGAAACTGTTGTTCAAACCTGCATCACATTTGGATGAATTCTTGGGCATTTTATACCAAAGGAAATGAGGGGAGAGAGATTGGGTGTGACTTGCAACAAAAATCCCTGGGTGATGACTGGAATTTTAGAGGGCAACACTAACTTAGCTCATATCTTAGATTCTGTCTGATTGGTGTGTAATATCCCTGTTTCTCCATATGAAGAAGACATCAGTCTGGAGCAGCTTTAGGACCAATAGGACCCCTGCTAAGATAAGATGTTTAGATAACTGATGTCCTGACTGATCAGTTCAGCTACTGAACTATCTTTAATCAGTCAGCCTAATAATGTCAGAGTCCTCCTGTCAACATTCAAGGCCCTCCAGTCTCACCTCCTACATGTTCCTCCTCCCTCTCGCTCACTCAGATCTTCCTCTTTTATCCAGCAGTCTTCAGCCACTCTTGAATGCTGAGAAGGGCACCTTGAAATAAACTATTAATAATAATAATAATAAACTATTATTATGATTAATAATAATAATATTACTATTAATCAAGCAAATTTCATTTCATTGCCAAGTGATTGGGAACTGCAAGCTAATTTACTCCAATCTCTCTTAAAAAGTACCACTGAAATATAGAAGAAGGAAACTTTTTTGTGTGCTAGGAAATTTCCCACAGTCTATTCGGTTAGAATTTGCTTGTTAAAAATAGAAACCCAAAGCACCAAATGGGAATATCCTTGGCAAAACAAAAATACAAAAGCTTCAGGACGTCATTGACACTCAGTGGTTGCAGCCATTGGGTAGGGAATAACTGTCACTTTCACAGAAGCGTACATGTGTGAGCCTGAGGAAACATGTCCATCAGCTCCCAACAAATCTTAACGTCACCTTCAGCCACATTCATAGCTCCCATCACATTAGCTGAATTCTCCATGCTGCATTGCGTGTGTGCTGGACATTACAGGACAGTCTGGTCATCTCTCTCACACGTTATGCTTCACTTACTTGAACATTATCCCCCACTTCACCTCAGTTCACTTTAAGTACAAACCCACTAAGTCTCACACGTATCCCTTTCAGTGAAATACAGCCTCACCTTTGTGTCGCTGCAGTAAAGAGCTGGCAGTTTTGGGGGGGTTCTCATTAAAGCTCATTATATTCATATTTAGCATCGTTATCCTGGTCAGCAGGAGCAGAGAAGGATTAGAGACAGTCAAGTCTGTTTTATCACACCGTCCGAGACAAGCTGGGAAGTTCCTGATTTCTTAACTGCAACCAATTTACAGCTGAACTTTGGTTCATGTGAATGTCTAGACATCGGCATTTAAAACACATATTTTACCTCTGTCTAAACATATGCACACTAATTGTTTGCTCCATCACACACAAGCCAGCTGATTAGACTGTTATCAGGACATTAAACAGGCATTATGGTTCACAGTAAGGGGCCTACTACACCCATTATTATGTTTTATTATCTACTGACATGGTAGATAACAGAGAGAGGGTATAAAAGAGCATGACAGTGACTGTGGTAACTGACAGGAGCAGAAGTCAGGCGCTGTAGTATAGATGGCATGAAACTGGATGAGATGGGTGGAGGCTGTGGAGGAATGGATGGCAGACAACCATTAAGTCTCACTTTCACTTTTTAATGCCAAAACACAGATTTCCTTTTTCTTTGTGTTTAAACATAATATTTAGTGCATTTTACTGTGTGGCCCTGCATCAAAACCCCTATAGTTACACTTGGCATCACTTTAGGATTAGGCAACAAAACTGCTATAGTTAGGTTTAGGACAGAACTACATGGGCTTAAAGCTCCTATGTTTGTGAAGTGAAAGTGACGTTGAACTTTGTGAAAGCAGGACACCAATAAACAGCTGATTTTTACACAATAGATGAAACTTTTTGTGACAAATGGATGAAAGCCTTTTGTCTGTTGGATTTATAAACCTCCCCTCCCACCCACCTGGTGTGTGTGTGTTTTAAGCTACGTCACCACATTTCTGGTGCACTTCCTTATAGCATTTACTGTTGCTGTGGATGGTTTAACATTGTAGTTAATCAGTGGATTTGATGCCAGCACTGAGGGATGAATCAAACACTAATGTTCATGAGAAAGTGTCTGTATTTGATGCCCTGGAAAGAACGGGTTGAGCTTAGCATAGCGACTAACAACGCCTGTTCAATGGCCTGATAAGAGTCAACTCAGATGCAGCCACAGGCATGCTTTTGACAAAAGTTAATGTGGGCTTATAGGGCATGACGTTCAACTCCAAACACTCAGCGGATGCTCATATGTGACCATGAATATTCAAGCACGAGCTCATTCACACGCAAAGTCTGTCAGCAGCTGCAAGACATGACAGCATGAACCGTTATCATCTGTTGGGCACAGTTAACGGAAATCAAATTTCCTGCGTTCTACTTTTTAGATGACTCACACACCAACGACCAGTCCAGTCCGTCTGTCCAGCGGACATCAGCTGTTGATTTTCTCACTGCATGTGTGTATGTGCCTGGGAGTTAGCGTTTCACTCTGAAGCCATCAGGATTTCTTGTTATCGTTGCCCGTCTCTGTGTGTTTGCAAATGTAGAATATAACGGGGTTTAGCGACATGCTATTGGAGCATACAGTGTTTGGGGCCGCGCACATGAAAGTGTATTCCTGTTTTAGGGTCATGTGGGGACGCTGTATGGGAGCTCCCTCAGTCTTGGACAGTACTGTTGTTTCCGTTTTGTGGGTGAATGCTGATGAAGGGGATTATGTGATGGAGACACTGAGGGATCAGTTTAGCATCTTATGGGTTCAGATGTTTGTCTTTATTACACTCTGGAGGAAATGAAGCAGAACCAAATCACACACCCCGTTGGAATATCTGAGTATGTGTCGTTTTGTGTTTCTGTCCCACAGAACAGGTGTCCGTCTCACAGGGAAAACGGTCAAATCCTGTGCACCTGTGTTCTTATGAAGCGAAGGAATTTCTCCTCGGCTTAATCCTCCTGACGATTTTCAGCCCCTCGCTCAATAACTCCTCCTTTTTCTTTCCCACCCCTCCTTTCTCCTTTCTCCATCTCTGCCCTCTTCACCAACACCCCCCATACTCATCTTTTCTTCTGTCTCCAGGGAATAGCCTCCGTTCTGCAGCGCAGGTCTGACAACGAGGAGTATGTGGAGGTGGGACGCCTCGGACCCTCCGACTACTTTGGTGAGTGTGCCAATAAAGCCTTTTACCTTCCCACCTTATTATTACACCTGATATTTATTATCAGAAATGTGCAAGTACAAATTGGCAATTCTGGTATGTTGCAGAGCTGATAAAATGTGATCCAGTGAATTTTAAGCAGTTGTTTGTCACTAAATAGGAGTCAGCTGGATTTCAGAGGGTACTGGGAGTGATGTGACAATGGGAAAGCTGGAATTATGCTGTAAAATGATGTCTGCAACTAATGATCATTATCGTTTTCGCAGTTATGATAATATGCCACAAGTTCCCAAAGCCCAAAATGTGGTCACTGACGTCCTGTTTTGTGTGTTCTTCCAAATAAGTGACATTTCCAATAATTTTTCACTGTTGGAGATTAGGAATGGATTTAAATCACTGACTGAGTTTGTTCAGCTTTTTCCTCCAGTGCTTTCTTTTTGCAGACGGTATTTCTTCACATCTTCTTGTTGTTATGTGTCTGTTGTTTGCCAAAAACAGATTCACAGTAATTTTTATACAGTATTTGAATTTGATGATGCAATCCAAATGCTTTGCCAGCTTCCTCAGATTGCCATCTCTCCATCCTCCTCCTCCAGGTGAGATCGCCCTGTTGTTGAACCGCCCCAGGGCCGCCACCGTGGTCGCCCGCGGTCCGCTCAAGTGCGTGAAGCTGGACAGGCCTCGCTTTGAGCGCGTGCTGGGACCATGCTCCGAGATCCTCAAGAGGAACATCCAGAGATACAACAGCTTCATCACCCTCACCGTGTGACACATCGGCCCCCTCTGGGCTCCACCAGCAGGGGTGGGCGGCATCAGCATCAGAGTTTGGGGTCCGTGGGTGGGAAGAGGTGAGGATGCGGGGTAGAGGACACGGGTTTAAAACATCCACAAACTACAGGGCGCCTTTTCTTTTCCATTTTGCGCGTTTTTATTTTCTTTCAATCTTGTGCACTTTGACTTGACCTGTGCTGTCACGTAGCTTTATGTCAAACACCAATGCCAGAGTGTGAAAATCAGAGCGAGGGTGAAGATCACTCATTTCCTTATATACTGCAGATGAGACTCGGATACAGCGTGGAAACTGTATGTGATGCATGCGTCTAGAGTGACAGAACGGTATTTGCACTTTTGTGAATTTACGGAGGGTACAGATGATTTCAGGAAATAAGAAGGAAGTAAAGTCATGTTTACATACAGCGGGAGGGAGTGAGCACATTTTTTTTTTTTCGCTGGCCTTTTTTTTCCACTTCTTCTGCATGGTGCCATTTCTAGATCAAAACAGACCCGCTCTACTGACCTCTGTTCCCAAAAAACATAGCGTAGAGCGTAGAGGTGTGAAGAAAAATAAATTCTTGCCTGCTTCATTTTTAGTGCTTCCTCAGCGTGCTTTTACTGCTATTATCAGTTGATAAGATTTTAATATTATGTCAGCCAAATTAACCAACAAATCCTCTCTCTCCCAGTAATCCCCAGCAGCTCAGTCTGATCTGACAGCTGTGGGATGCCAAAGGAGCAGTCTGACACACACAACTATGTATTCTTACACTGTCTCAGGACTATATGAATCTTAAACAGAAACACACACGTCTCTCCTGTTGCTTTTTAAGCTGATTTTGTTCTGTTATATATCGCTAGATAAAAGCTTTTGCAATACTTAAGAGTTTGTAACGTTGGGTCAATACAGAAGTTTGATTTAGCAGACATGACTTATATGTTATAAATATGGAAAAAAAGAAAGATATACTTGCTTTTCTTTAATCTACTGTAATCTGTCCAAGTTGCACAACTGACCCAGCGACTGGTGTTGTATAAAATGGGACCTTATGAAAAGAATCTTTCTATATCCCTTGTCTTTCTTTCAACTATTGAACCATCTTGAGCAAATAAAGATAAGCTTCTGAAATCCTCTTGATTTGAGTCGTCATTTTCTCTTGATCAGCCTGGTCTTGTCCCTGTGTGAATGTGACACTTTTTTTTTACTTTTTTCCTTCGTTTATCCTGACTTCTGGCATCGTCTACTCCTCTGCTGACTGGACTTTGTTCTCTCTGGCTCCCTTTGTCTCATCTCATGCCCACACCCCCTAATATTATATCTCTATTAATCCCCCTTGTCTTTAAAGTGCAGACTGTCTTTTTCCATCACACTTTTCACCCCACAGATACCTCCCGTCCATCCCGGCCTCTCCTCTTCTCTGCTCTCCATCCCTCTTACATTAGGCCGAGTGTCAGTCATCCATCAGTCTGAGCTGTCAGAGCTCCTCCCAGCCAGTTTACACCACAGTGGACTGCAGTAAAGTCTCTGCAGCTTTGACACATTCCTCTTCATCTTAATGCCCACTAAATCAACTAAGGAATGCGCCCCCAACTCCCCGACATTGAGTTTAGTACCCCTCCTCCCCACACATGCACACACACTCACACAACTTCATCAGTCTGACACACACACAACTATGGTTTGCAGCTCAGTGAAAGTATTGTTCTCCCATCTGTGAAGAATTGGGGTTTGATTTTCAGCACGAAAACACGGGTCCACACATGGCAGTTAACTGTGATTAACATATCAGAACTTGTTTTACACATATGCATACCATTCTGTAGTTTCAGACCATATTATGATTTTAGCACTGCTGACAATATCAGGAATTATAAGGAACATATGAAAAGCTCAGTTTTTCAATGCGCAAACTGAGAAATAAAACAATCAGTTTGTCAGTGTTTCTCTTCTTGTGTCACATGCCATATCATCAGAATATTTCACCCACAGTTTGAGACCTACCTTTGCAAAGATGCAGCATATTGTCATGTTCCTGTAGAAACGCAAATTACAAGTATGAGCATGATATGTCCCCTTTAAAGTCTCCTCCTCGGTCAGTCTGTGTATCTTCAAATCTTTGAGGATAATACAGGTGATGTTTCAGACATTCTGAACTTGTGTAGTTTGAGAAATAAATAATGTGTGTGTGTGTGTGGGTTGCCTTATATTCACATCGGGGTTACATACACACTTGACTTAAGACCAGTTGATTGGGTACGGCATGTGCATTTAGGGACAAAGTCCATGTCCCCAGTTGTTCAAACCTTGATTTTGGGTCAGTGGTTAGGGTTGGGTTTAGGCTTAGGAAATTAGTTGTTGCAGTTAGGCTTAGTGTAAGTTTTCAGGAAACAAAGTTTGTCGCCAAAGGGAGGGTAAAAATGCCACAAATGTGTGTGTGTGTGTGTGTGTGTGTGTCCAGGGCACCAGATTGGACAGGACCATTACTGGGTGGGCCAACTGAGGACAAAACTTGGCACTGTCGTATGAGCAGTATGAGATGAAGCCCTGATAGCTGATACCAACCACACACTCTTTTACCAACTTTTTACTTACTAGGTAATGCAGGTCTGTGTTCGAGTCCTTTATTCTTTCAGCACCCTCTGTACAGACAGGAGTGTGTTCAGGTCCAGGCTGCTGTCTCCGTCCTGCCTTCCTGACAGACTGAGGACATACAACTCCTCCTCACAGAGATACACTTTCACAATCACTTTTTTACCTGCACGTTATCTTTATCTACAGCATACCTGCACACGTTTTCATTTTTTAAATGCTGCCCGACATTTCTCTCTGAAAAAGCGTGACCACATCACACCAGTTTTAGCATCCATCGCATTGATTTTAAACTTCTCTTAATTGTTTTTAAAGCCTTCAATGGTCTTACCCCTCTGTACGTGACTGAGCTCCTGCGTCGACACTCCCCAACCAGAGCCCTAAGGTCCCCTGACCGGCTGCTGTTGGAGGTCCCCAAAACCAGGCTATAGTCTGGAGGTGACAGGGCCTTCACAGCAGCTGCCCCTAGACTCTGGACCAGTCTCCCCGTCTGCACAAGAACCTCCCAAATCCTAGAGACTTTAAAATCTTCCCTGAAAACTCACCTTTTTTTCCCTGGCATTTCATAAATGAACACACACTAATCATAGGCACTGTACTTATGTTTTTTTCTTTTACTCTTCTTATACTGTTTTAATTTTGTTCTCATTGTAATCTCTTTGTCTGCATCATTTTTATGTCCTGTGTACAGCACTTTGATCGACTGCTGTTGTTTTAAAAGTGCTCTATAAATAAACTTGACTTGACAGTATCTATCTATCTATCTATCTATCTGGTATCTTTAGCTAATGTCAGTTCAGGTAACTGCATGATCACTTTGAAAGCAACATGACCATCAGGAGCTTGGCCAAAGTACAGTGGCAAAAAGGTCAAAACTATTTTAATCACCTTGACTTTGCTATTTTTCTGTGTTTTGTTCAATGATTCTGCTCCCCTGCAAAACAGAAGCAGTCCATAAGAGGAGGAAAGCAACAGTAGCAGAAAGGATGAATGTCCTGAACTGCTCCAGCATCTCCTCTGCATCCTTTTTCTTCTGCTGCTGCAGCTTGGATCTATTACAACTTCCAGCTTACTCCCACAGCAGAGTATGTTTGGTGTGATGCTCCTGTGCATCTTATTGTCCAAACAAACAAGAGACTGGACCCAGTGAGCCAGTTGGTGGGGAGGAGTAGACAGAGAGGATGCAGAGGATAAAGAAGGAAGCGGAGGAGACGACGAAACATGCAGGAGGAGGAAGAGGAATGCAAAGAAATGCTGCGCCAGCTTCACTGACCTCTATTATGCTCTCATTTGGTTTCTTTAAATGCACTCCAGAGTGGTGTGAAGTCCACTGAGATGTATTTTAAAAGAATTTATCCCAGCATGGGAACATTTTGCCTCCTCATTTACAGGATGGCCTCTTACAGTAAGTGCATCCGTCCAAGTTTTATATAAGGGTTGCCAAATATTTACAAGATAAGATGGCTGGGAGTGATTTGGTGTGTGTGTGTGTGTGTGTGTGTGTGTGTGCATGCTTGCCCACTCGCACGTGTATTTGTTGCATCCCATAACCAGACACAGCCATGATCTCATGAGAGGATGTTTTATTTGGTGCTGCATATTTAGATCTGGCACAGTGACCGTAGCCCCTGGGCGTGCGACCCTCTCTCCCTCTTTCTCCTTCTTTCTCTCTCTTTTGTTTCCTGTCCTCCTCTGTGTTCCCATAGTCGCCATCTCTGCTCCCGCCTGCTTTTTCTGGGGAGATCCAGGCTAATTAAAATGCCTGCCAACACTAGGCTACAAACTCCATTGATTCTCTGCTTCTTCTTCTTCTCCCTCCTCCATGATCCCCACACCCCAGTGGAAAAAAACATCAACCCCCAACCGCCTGCACTAATAACCAGAGCCTTTGATACTTCTTGTCTGGGTATATTGGGTGTGGCGACCTGACTGTTCTAGAGCCCAAACTCTTGGTCCAGACCAGCATATCATCCCTTCCTGGTCCGATTCTCAGCCTTAATCGTGACCCTCTCAGGTCAAAGGTCATCACCCGGGCCTGGTCACAGGTGATTGAGCAATAGTGAGGCTGATGGGATTGAAAGGTTAGGGATGAGAGGGGGTGTCGGGCCGAGGTCAGGGGGAGAAGGAGAGTCAAAAATTGGGTCAGGAGATCATCACAAGGTCCAGCTCAGTCAAACTGCAGCCGTCTAAATAGTGACGGCAGAGTGACTTGGTGGTCAGTTCTACTAGTTTCAATGGAGCAAAACAATAAAGAAAAGAGTTAGCATTGCACTCTGAAAGACGGAACCAGACAGACAAAACCTGGTGCCTACATTGCCCACAATGCATCTCATCCACTAGCAGTTTGGGCAGAGACTTGGGCTGCGTTCAGACTGTAGCCTGAAGTGACCAAATCCATTTTTTTCACCCCTATGCGACCTGCATCTGATCTCTTGATTACAGTCTGAACGACACAGATCTGATTTTTTTCAAATGCGACCAGGCCACTTGGATATGTGGTCATAATACCAATACATATGTGATCTTTTGACATGCGACTTCAGTCTGAATGGCCAGGTCATATTCATCCGACCTACACATCATCAGCAAGTGACAAACGTCACTATTCTGCGCTGAAGTAGGCCGAAGTGGTAAAAAAAACAACAACCATGATAGACGATATGTCCTCCACTGTGCATGCGGGACACTTTTGGGGGGAAATGCGAACAACCTCACAAAAAAATTGGATTTCACAAAAAAATCAGATTTAAGCATTAAACCCTGCAGTCTGAACGTAGCCTTGGATGTGTTATGCTCTTAGCGGCTAACGTAGCCTCTAGCTGCTGTCTTAAGCAGAGCAGAGGAGCTCACTTCTGTCTAATCCCTCGCAAAAACTTGTAGTAGCTGATTCAAGTGACATCACATAAGGAAATGTATCTGATTTTGTGCCACTCCCTTTGCAGCCACAAACGGCTTTACACAACTTTCTTCGCTGTCTTTAAGGGACCATTTGTCTGCAGGAGGACACGGCCGACTGCCTCACAGAAAAGAAAGGAAAAAGAACGAAAGCAAGAAATGAACGAGGGGGGCGAGATACCATCTGTTTGTTTTTCTGCTTTTCTTTCCCAAGCTTGTTATCGTTCCTCATTTCCTGCTGGACGACAAGTAAATAATTCACATGTATACATGTACCAACACTGAGCCAGGCCTCCCTGACTCGCCTTGATTTTGGCTGCGGCTTCAAAGCTATTCCCAGCGAACAGAACCTCAGTGAACGGCGTGTAGAAAAAACAAACAAAAGACTGAAATGTTCTTCTGATATTCTGCATGCTCAAGGGGAAAAGAATGGGCCAGTAGCATTTTTCTGAGTGAGATATTCCATCACGCATATGACTCCACAATTTCCTGCCCACGTCGATCTCGACCCAACACAATCCATCTCTTCACTTCCACTCTGACTTCACTCCCTGGGGGGGCTGCTCAGCAATTGTCTCAATTGTTCCTCTCTCTTTCCTCCTACTCTCCGAGGAATCGTTAGGGTTTTGAGTGCAGATCATAAAAGCAGTCAAACTCTGTTTTAATCACATTAGAAAGGTGAAGGAATGAAATGAGTGGAAAAGTCCCTGGTGGTCTCAGATAATGTTAGTATAATTTTTTTGGCTTTGAGACATTTTAGTAGGCTGATTTGACTCTTAAAAAATCTCATGTTTCCAAACCAATCACCATCTTTTGTGATACTACATGGCTGTACTGACCCTCTGTGATATCTGGCTATGGTTTAGCATCCTCCCCAGGAATCACCATGTTGTCTGTGTCTATTAGATGTGAGTGCTTCACGGAGTCTCCCCCCTGCATCCCAGAGGATTCACTTCATCTCCCAAAACACAGCCACACACTGCAGGTGTGCAAAGTCACAAGGCACAAAGCTGTCAAGTGTCTGCTGATTGTCAGGCCACCCTCGACATCCACCACCCTCCAGCCTCTCCTGAAGGATCCCCCAAATCCCTTCAGTGTCCCAGCTATACCCCGAGCAATAACCCCAGGCTGAGGCAGTGGCTGGGGAGTCCAGCGGGGTGACCCGGCTCTCCCTAAACCCTGCAGGAATGTGTGGATTTGAGTGAGTGCCGTAACCAGAGAGCATTCTCTCCTATCTTTAAGCCCATAATGGAGCCACTTCCTGTTGATAATCAGTTTGTTGTGATCTCCCTCCACCTTGGGATTTTGACACTTCATCTTGAGTCCTAGGAGAGGAGGAGGAGGAGGTGTTATTATGGTTCTGGTCTGTGTGCCATAATGACAGTATGGGCTGGCATCAAAGGCTTGGGGAACAAAAAAAAATAAATATTTTTAATCTGAAGACAAACCTCTGTGCATGCACACAAACACACTGCATGCACACAAATGTTGCCCAGTGTGTCATTCTTTCATACAGGGCACACTTGACAGGTCCTCTTCCTTTTTTTCCCTTCCTGTTTCCGTGTTACTTTCAACTCTTGATTGTCAAATAAAGGCAAGGAAAGGAAACAACAGATTGGAGGTTTTCTCATTTTCTTTCTCTCTTGTTCTCCCTCACTGACAGACATACCTCAGTGCTGAATCTGGTACTGTTTTTATGACCTCCAATAATAACAACAAGAATAAAAGAGACTGCTGTTTTTTTTGTTTTTTTTAAATCAGCTATAGTGTTTCTTCCAGAGGAGCTAGGATAGGGGGCTCACACTAACCACTGTTAATCATTACCACGATGCATGCGAAACAGCATGGCGGTACACGGCCCATAAACTAGGTAGGGCTTCCCTCCTGGAGGCTAAGTGCTTTACTCGGTTAGGTGCGGTTGCTATGGGAATGGCGCTGTGTGTGAGGAAAATCACATTTAGGGCCCTGCTCTGTATCACAGCATACCTCAAGCCACAGTGGGCCCCGGGGCCATGACACATGGTGAAACGTTGAGTCGCCAGGTGCACCAAAGTGAATTCTATAACTGTTCGTAATCACCCTTTAATCCATGGGGGTTTTCTTTCAGTGGCATCTTTCCCTTCCTCATCTCCCTACTCCCGCTTCATCTCTGTCATGGATATTCAACTCACTCAAGCCAGGCAGGAGTCTCCCCTTAATCCCCCTCCTGATACAGAACCCTGACCCACCCACCACCATCAACACGACCATCAGTAGCTCCCTCATCTCATGGTCCCTGCACCATGAGCGGCCTATGTGGCTGGTGAAAGATAAGGAGAGAGGGAAGGGTAAATAACGTTGTGAAAGCCCTATCTGACATGCCAATTGGGGTAATTATGAGCTTAAAGGCTCCTAATATATTTCTGAGGACAGCTTTGTGCGCCCCCTCTGAGAGCTGAGCTTGTCTGTCATGCCATAAAGGCAGCTTGTCATTGAACTTGTGAGTGATACATTCTGCTTATGATATGTTTTATAATAAGTTGAATCTCTCACAGACCCCACATCTACTTTGATACTATACTCAATATTAGTTTCTTGCTATTTGTTTGGATGACTTTTCTCCGCAAGTCAAAGTCATTTCTTTCCACTCACCATTGACGGGTAATCCTATAAACTCTCATATGTTTATTATGAGTACGTTGCTCTATATGGCTGAATTTTCCTCCGTCCCCTTGAGACCGTGGTGAGACAGGGCCACTCTGTCTCTCCCTGTCCTTTCTGCGTCACCCTGCACTACCTTTGGTGTCAAGAGACTGATTTGTGGGTCCTGTCCTCCTTGTCTCTGAACCCAGAACATGGGGACGCAGTAGGAGTTCCCAGTGATTTGGGGAAGTTGGAGTGGAGAAATGAAAGGGGGGGAAGGTTAGGTCAGACCACCGCAGAGCCAGGGAGACCCCTGTCTTCCTCCTCGCCAGTTCCCACCGCTCCCAACACGACACACACATGTTGAAAAGGTCAGGTCTTGATAGACAACAGAGCACCGGCAATTACACTGCTATTTCTCAGTGGCTGGAAGTCCCCCGTTTTCTGTGAGTGTGTGTGTAGAAAGAGAGAGTGTTTTTTTTGTCTTCATAGAGAATAAAGAGGCAGTGTTTTAAGGGGTAAAGGAGCAGGGAACAGGGGGAACTGCATGTAAGGGCTTGTGCCTGAATTCATTTCTGTCTGTCTGTTTGTTGGAATTGGAGAATACTCATGAGAGAGCGCAGGTGTGTTAGAGCGTATGAGTCTACAGGAGAATGCCTCTGTGGGTCTGCTTATACCTGAGAGCTGCTGTTCTGATTTTGGGTCTCCAAATAGGATTTTCTTTCAACATCTGGAGCTTCTGGAGGGCTTCTGCGCCCTCTGTGCTGTTGTGGTCAGAGGCTGAGCTAAATGACGGGGTCAGACCTCAGAGCTCTGTAGGAACTGGATGCTGAGGTTTGCAAGGAATGCATTTCTTCCAGCGGGTTCCCAGTATTTTCCCTCTTTGGTATCATTTCTCCTTTCACACCGAACACATATTTGTAGCCCTCCTAAAGGAGGGTTTTCATAGAGAGGTGAAGAGTGGAAAAAAGTTGGAGTTGTGGCTAGAGCGGACCGCAATTTGACAGATCTGGAGATCACACAGAGAGGATGCCGTGGTCCCTTAACAACTGAAGTGTGCTGCTGTGTAATGTGTAATGTGTTGCAGCTGGAAGTTTGCCCTGCATACCTTGCACCACCGGCTTGCATTTATGTGTACATGCGGCGTCATTTCGGTCCCAGAGGTGGACTCAACTACGTAATTGTGACTTGTGAAAGAGCAGTTTGGGCATTGTGCCTCCTGAATGCCTGCACACCTATAGCGCCTGGAAGGAGAAAGGGGTTCAGAGAGGTGCTGGGGGGACGCACAGAGCACCTCATTCAGGTTGCACAGCATGTTGGAAAGATGAAGGCCTGTAAATGGCTGCTGGTAATCGGCACTATAAATGAGCAGCTGCGTCCAGTCGTAAGGTGTAAGTATGGCTGCTGTACTTGCCCCCCTTTTTCACTGCTTAATATTCAGGTGAACAAGTGGTAAGAGTGTGTGTTTGGGTCCCCACCTCTGTGAATGTGTAAATGTGTGGCTGCTTGTTTGTGTGTAGAGGTTGCCCTGGATATGCACTCTGCTCTGGATAATTTCCAGGTCCAATCTATATCGCTACCAGCCTCTGGAATGCACCTTTGCTCCTGGCAAATTTCAACTGATTTACCAGTGTGTGTGTGTGTGAGTGTGTGAGTGTGTACATGAGTGATACAACCATAAACGTTACCGCTGCTTATAATGGGCCTATTACAAGACACAAGCTTGTGTCAAATAACACCCAGCTCTACACACAACCCACTAATGGAATCAGCTTTGTCATCATAGACACTGAAGAGCTCGTTAGGGCTTTGGTTAGCTGGGAGCTAATTCTCCTCTGAGGAGGAGGGAGGAGATCTCTCCTGCTCCTTGTGTCCGTGACTCACGCGTGGTCATGATATGGCCTGGTGGCGCTGATTAAGACATGGGGTTAAGATCTGTGTTTGTTTCTCTGTTGCAGGGCAATCCAGCCTTTGGCGTCATGAGATGCCATAGACCGGGGATGCACTGTGGAAAATGTGCTTTCATTGAAAAAGGAAATATAACAGGTATCATCATCTGGCTATCAGTATATTGAGTTTCTATTGTCAGCTCTGCTATCTTTTTATGGTTCCCCAGCGCAGTGAAGTGTGAGATTTTTTGCTTTCGGTGCAGGGTCAGAGTTCAGGTGCACTGGGATCAAGCTAAGATTGGGTTATAACACTAACTGTACTGAGATACCAGGCCTTTTGCTTTGATCCAGTAGGTGTCAGGACCTGTGGATAATAAAGTAATATCACCAAAAAAAAAAAGGGGAACAGCGAGGCAGAGCCAGATGAAGGGTATATTTAAGGGCTTATTTGTTAAAAAGGAACCCCCCCCCCCTTTTTTTTCCTACGCTTCTCTCAGTGGGAACTATTTGTGGCCTGAGGGGGAAACGGGAGTCATCATCTCGCTCAGAGAGCCTCCTCTCCACAGCGTCTTTATGGCTAGATTTACTGTGCACGAGCATCTATAAAGCCATTTAACAGGGATAATGTTGTTAGGTACACAGACCTCAGTTGCCAGTAAACATGTTGCCTAATAGATTATGCAGAAAAGCACGAGGGATAGATTTTCTTTTTGGTTAATTTCTTCTTTTCCCCCTTAAATGTCAGCCCAATGATTCTTTTCTCACTTTTGCTCAGTTCAGTTCGTTCCAACGCCTTTTAAAACATATCCTCGATATGTGCATCACTGCTCTGCATCTCAGTTTAAGATTCCCCGTTTCCCAACACGATGACAAGTCCATACCAACAAGACACATGATTCATGTGTTTCAGCGAGGCTGCACATCCAGGCGGAGAGGCTGACCTGTGATGTAACTATGACAACACTGGGGGTCATGATGAACCGGCCTGTCACCAGCCAGCGTTAGTCACTGTGTCAAGACATCACATACTGTACTTCTCGCACACAGGATCATTGCAGAAACAATGTGTCACACAAATGTCTTTCACAGAGGGACAGTTAATATAAAAATACACTCTCACCATCTTAAAAAGAAATTCACAGGCTTATTAAAATAGTTATATTAATTACTCCACCAGCTGCTGGTGCTGCTTCTCCATGCAGAGTTTCCAGCCGTGACGCCCTTGAGGCCTCAATCCCTGCGATCTATTTGAATGGACAAGGTGGAGGGCAGACCACCTGGTTGACTGACCTATGATAGTCACCTCTGGCTGATAATGTGTGTGCACACGCCGTCTCTGTCTGCGCCTCTGCCTCTGTCGGTATGTCTCGTTTATCAGGCCCTCAGGCCGGCTCTCTCCTCCCAGACCTCCCAGCACAGCACAGCCTCCAGCTTTTCCTCACGACAAGTTAAAACCAGTTTGTCGTTAACCTGCTGTTAACTAGAGACTTCCCAAAATCAAGCCCCTCACATGGGCGCGTGACGGTCATCGTCGTGTGTCATCATCACAGACATGTTTGCATATTTCTTTGTGCTGTAAATGTCCAGACATGGTGTATAAATGGGTTGAACTCGAAGTCACAAAGAGAGCTTGTGTTACATCATTATGAGACATCATGAGTCACCACCATTATCGCTTCCATCATAATGATCTTTTTGTTTGCTAGTTTGTTCACCAAATTTGATTACACCCTGAAAATCAGCATTTGATGAAAATATCATTATTGACTTCCTCTACCTCTGTTTTCTATTCAATCGAAGATATTATCATTAACAATGAGGAATGAGAACAGTGTCTCATTCTCATCCTTTTGTTTCAATTTGGCTGCAGTTATTGGTCAGTTTTGCACATTTTCCAATCAGTGATAATCAATATCAATTACAGCCTGAATCTCTGAGTGGGCTCAGGAAACACACACACACACACACACACACAGAGGGGGGATGGGGACATGCTCTTGAGTCTTAAGTCATCCAGCCAGCCAACCAGCTCCCCTCGCTGAATAGATGCACGATCACAGAAACGCAAGGGGAGGCGCAACGGGCACGGAGCTGCAGGCTCTCTATATCCAGCGGCTCACAGGCGCTCTGACTCCATTCACTCCAGAGTCCCACTCAGTCAAGGACCCGTGCAGACTGCAGCAAAGACAGGCTCTGGATAGCACGGCACGGACACTTTTCTCCCTTCCAAGAGGACTTGCCCGTTTTGGATTATATTTCTCTAGGACTGTATAAAATATTAACACAGAAAAAAAAAGTCTTAATTGTGTTCAGCGGCTTCTTGTTTCAGAGAGCTTAAGTGTGACGGTTGTTTTGTTCAGAGCGTGAAGGACAAGTGCAATGCGCCTCAGACTTGTCTCTTGGGATTGTCCCACAACTGCGCCCGAGGAGCTATAATGTCGAGCCGCCTGCACGGATCTCCCGCAAGAAGACGCGCTCCAATGTGAATAGTGAGAGTCCGAGCAAAAACCACAGCTTTCTTTTTTTTTTTGCTCTACACTTTGCAAACAGCAAGTGCAGCAGACTGATCCCGCTGAGCAGCCCTGACACCCCGGTTTCTGCCCCCGAGGGGATGGTTGTGGATCCCGCGGGGCCAGGAGCGAGTCTGCGGCTCCCACAGAACAGCACCTTTTTCTTGCTCGGGGTTAAATCCAAATTAAAAAGGAGATGAGAGCCGCACTTTGTTACTTCCTGCTGTGGACGACGTACCTGCTGCTGGCCAGCTCTGAGGTAAAGTTAACAGCTGCTCCGCACAGACAGAAAGGTGCGGGGCCGGTGGACACTGAGTCCCTGTGGTCCGCATTTCACACGCAGCGGTGCGGGTTTTTTTTTTAGTCCTGTGAGGGACATCCAATAGCCACAACTTGATGCCCTGAGAAAGAAAACTACAGAGCAATACGTTTTGATCTAAAGCCTGTAATTTGGAGATAAGTTGTCTCTACATCATTTAAAGCACGTCTTGAACAAAGCTGTCCAAACTGTTTTTTCTACAAGAATACAAATAGGCTATATTGTAAGAAGAAAACATGATTTTTTTCCCCCAAAATGAATAAACGAGCATATCGGCTCCAGTCACCATGAGGGGCAGTCAGTGACTTTTGGGAACCAAAAACGTCTGCACTTGGACGCGTATCGCAGTTATTTTTGGCGTTTGTGCCAAACCTGTTTTGTAGCCTGCAGCCAAATGGGCAAAGGTTTTGGTTGGGCTAAGCGCTTTCATGGGAACCGCCTGATATAAATAGCCGCTGTTCCTGTAAGGCTCAACTTAAAGTGCTTGCAGGATCGCAACAAGTGCGAAGTGTCCAGCTCCAAACTCCTTTAAAAAAAGGCGGTTTAATATTGTTTTACATAGCCACAGAGGAAAATGATAGTAAATGAATAATTTAAGGCGTTTTGAGGCTCAGTTGAATGTATTAATTAATTCGGCATCCAATTAATATACTCAAAGCAGCAGCTATAGGGATATTCACACATTTTTAATTGTTCCTATAATTATTCTTGTCCTGCATGTCAGGCACAGACACTGGACTCATCTGTGTGCCGAACTAACCATAAGATCGCAATAAAAAAACACCTGATGTATTATTCCACAGTCATGCAACTTTGCACCCTCACAGTGCATAACCTTACTAAATTGCATCATTTCTGAAAGCGATTCTGCGCCACCTTCTCTCCGGGAATGGATGGCAGGAAAGTAGCTGTAGTCGGCACATATTTGTAAAGTCGTTCTAGCAGTGCTCTTCCTGGTGCTTGTTTTAACCCAATACGATTACATATACAGACAAACAATTGGCCTACCAAACGTTTTGCCACTGACCCGACACATCTCTAACCTTCATCTCTGTTTTTTGTTGCCCCCCTCCTCCTGAAGGAAGTGGAGTTTCCCCAGGAGCTGATAGACAGACTGTCCCACAGTGAAATCCACAGCATCAGCGACCTCCAGCGGCTACTGGACATTGACTCCGTAGGTAAATTCTGCCTCTTGATACTTTCACCAACAGTCACATTATCAGTCCTGATCCTGTTGTTCACTGCTGCTGTTGTTTATTGGTGCTGACAACACGGGGGTGGCACTAAAAACAACTGCTCACTCATTACATAAGCAGTATGCTTTTATTAGCTGTAGAAGTGTGCTCTGTTGTGGAATCACTTTTAAAGACAGTCCTGAACTTTGCCTAGCAGGGACACAACATGTGCTGGCTTATAAGGGTCAAATCAAATAAGTATTAAATGGAAACTGTTAGCCCTTGTTGTCTTGATGGATGGATAGGTAAATTTTGTGCTAATTCATCACAGAAAATACTGAAAACATACTGTCAATGATCAGGGATCCACTTGTGCCTGACAACTGATATAGGTGGAAGCATGGTGTTGTGATTAATTGAGATGTGGAGACTTTGCCAATCCTGCAGGTTTAGTGGATTTAGCGAACAAACAGTGTTGTTTGGTTGGGCACATTCTGCTAATTACATTCAGCAGAGAGTCAGTGAAGTTATGACTCCTGACGTGTGTGATAAAGCAGTAACTGCATCTACTGTACACTACACATGTGACAAAGATGGACTTTCACTGGCAGGCCTTTTTTGTTCTTGTGCATTTTCTCTCAGCTGCTGCAATAAACTGGCTTTATAGCAACAGCCAGACTGCTACATACAGTACAGGTTGCACTGTAAACAGAGCCAGCAACTCGCAGGTCAGGCGGGTTTCTTCAGTTTCTCAGTTTCGGGTTCTTGGAGGTGCTGCTTCTTCTGCGTTGGGGGGCGGTCTGTCTGTCTCAGGGTGTCTCAGATTAAGTTACAGGAGTGCGCTGGAAGTTTGCCTTCACACAAGCTTCTATTTGCACAGGCTCTGGCCATTTATCAAATTCGGGGCTGCCCCCTAAAGATTTGTTGATGGAAATAGGTAATTACTGAATTTGCTTTAACAGTGCCAAGTGATGCCAGCTACCTCACTGGTCATAGCTCATTAGTCGCCACAAAACTTATAAATAGGACGATCTCTCACTGTGTTTTCTGTGTACCCACACAGTTGCTTTCCTAACGGACACATCAATTAGGACAAGCCCCACATCATTAGTGTTTCATTTGTTAACTCACAATCAAACCAACATGCACTGCACAACAGTGATCACCCCACTTTATGCCAAGCCCAGAATAGTGCCTCTAGCATGAGAAGAGGTGTTTATAATTGAATTAACATGTCTTTCTTCAAACAGAGGAATGTTTTGCAGGGGTAACAGTAGTAGGCTGATTATTATTACGAGGACATAAATCTGTCTGACGGCCAGCTTGTCGGCCCAGGCCAGCCCATTAAAAGACCTTTGACGCCAGCCAGAGGGTATTTTCAGAGCTTTTGTTGCACATGGCCAGCACAGTAAAGCTACCAGTATAGGCTGAGCTGTAGACATGGTATAGCATGTCAACCGAGAAAAGGGAAAGGATTATATGAGGTGTCGGTTCAAACCTTTGAACAGCAGCACCTGGAAGATCTAACACAGGCCGATGTTGTGCTCAGAAGGTCACACCTTGGAAATCCTTGATTATTTTTTGTCATTATCTGGACAGATGACTTTATGATTCATCTTGCAACATGTGTGTGAGGATCAGTGGGAAGGCCTGTCGGGCTTCCTTTGGCCGCAGTGTGTTTCATTTACTTTGCTCACTGCACGTCTGTGTGAACACATCCTGCGAGGATGGTGTCTTCAGCTCTGACTGACAGATGAGATGACCCCGCCGAAGTCTGCAGATGGCTGTCTGGCCCCTGAGGGTGCTCCTCTCCTCACTTTTCCTCCTTGGACGGCCCCTCCAGCCTGCCTGCTCTTCTTATCTCTCTCACAGTGAAGGACTTTGACAGAAAAGGGAACCTGACTCTTGATGTGGGGCAGAGGTGGAGCATTCTGGAGGTTGTGTTCCTGCTGCACTTCACTCTGAAAGGCCGCTGGTTGTTGTGCAATCTGCTTTGTTTTGTGACAAGCCGGTGGTGTGTTTACCTCCTGCACACTTGGCGGCACTTCCCATGAACCTGCAGTGCCTCGAAAACAAAGCTATTGTGCTTCCTACCTGCTTTCACACCTATTGCTCAGGTGACCCTAAACTAGTACTTCATCAGCTCAGCCTCAGGCAGAGAGGCAGAGGGAGAAATTTATGGAGGCACTTACTATAAGAAGTCAACAACATGTTGGCCTATTGTACAAGTAAGAAAGAGAGGAGGAGGAGTAAAGGGAGGGAGCCGAGGCCTTCGGCTAATGGAGGGAGTAATTTGCGAGTCATGAAAGCCTGATTCATGGCGGGAGACTGTCTTCTGTCCTCTTTTCTCTTGTCTCAGGGTGACGCCGCTGTGGGAGCCTCATTACTTTTCAGTCACCTGGAACCACCAGAGGAGCAAACCCTCACTCCTTCAAACTCTGCCTCTCTTTATTTCGACCGATTCTTCCACTCTGATCAGCCTCTTTCCCCCATATTCCTCCTTTTAGTGCAAAGAAAACACCGACAGAAAGGTTCTTTTATTGTGCAGAGAAATGGCCTCAGTAGTCTATAAAGGACTTCTTTATGCCCTCCATCCCTTGCTCTTGTTAGGTCTGACACAAACTGTCTCCAGGTGGTCACCGGCGTGTCGCCCCCCCTCACTGCTGTCCTCCTCTTCTGACATGGGAGAGGGATAGGTGTGGTGGAGATAGAGAGAAAGAGAGAGAGACACAGTGGGAGTTCTGTCAGTGACCCGCAGTGTTAAAAGGTTGTCAGGTAGAGAAGTCAGCCAGCTGTCACAATGACAGTGCAGACAGTGTAGGTGGGTGTTTACACATATATGGAGACGGCACATAAGACATATACGGTATGCTCATGTATGACTTATAGCTCGGCCCTTTGCTTAACTCCAGGCCTCAGCTGCAGTCAACACTTCCTTTCTGTGGACCTTTGGTTCTGGGTCGCTGGCTTTCTGACTGACAACAAGACAGGCGAGAAGGAAATTCCCTCTGCTCTCACCGAGGGGGCAAGAGAAGGCATCCAAAAGCAAATAACTGACAAATCCCAAGAGGTGGATCATGTATAGGTTAAGGAAATCCCTTCAGATGACTCTGGTCAGAGCACAAAGGAGCTGGATGAGTGGAATGTGTTTGCTTGTGGTGAAGCTTTGTTGTGCCGGTGTACACTGGGTTTTAGCATGTTGTGCAGGGATAATGAGGGGAGCTTGTGTAGTTGTAAGTGTGTCTTTATGTTAAGTGTACAGATGTGGGATTGTGTCAGCCAGCTGGGTGGGGATGGCCGTACTGTACCTACAGACAGGTAGACCCACCCACTGAGCAAACACTGTCAGACTCTGCTCTTTGGGAACGCGAACAAGCTTTATCACTTTATAGCTGCTCATGGCACTCTTCTGTAATCCACCTCATATTCTGGGTGGGGACCAAAACAAGGGAGCTTTTTATCAGATGACCGTGAGCAAACTTACCTGGCTATATTAGACTGGAGTTAGGGAGCCTTAAGGAACTGCAGCGTAACAAAACGTGTACTTTTCCAAGCTGCCGAATGATTGAAAAAGCAAACATTTTCAGGTAAATGAGAGACATGAAACCACTAATTAGGTTTGGGGATAAAGGCGGCTGAGCACCACCTGTCAAATGACCCCTTTAGTCCGCTGTGTGCCTGTGAAAGCTGGTTGTTTTTGAAGGGAGCATGCTGACTCACCTGCGTCTAGATACGTTATTCCTGCTGGGAAAGTTCAGCCAAATGAGTGAGTGAGGCTGACTCATAAAGCTTGCAATTACACAGAGGTCTGTGTAATGTGTGTCTGCACCATATTTTACCTCAACTCATGACATCATCAGCAGTCACCCTGCCTGCCATCCTGCCAGCCAGCACATTGAAGGGAACCCCAAGCCCTTCAGGGACTCAAAGCAGTGTTACATAGGATGTCACCATCTCATTATGTTCGTGTGACTAACCAACACATTGTTGGTTGTGGAAGGGCTATATAAAACATCAATGGTGGATCGCATACAGCCTTTTGGTGAGGCCTATAGCTCGCCACAGTCGACACTGTTAAAGCTGCAGCTGTCGCTTGTTGAGTTTGCTTCCTCTCTGTGTGACATCATTAACGTGGCTGCCTTCTGTTTTGACGAGGTACGGGAAACAATGTTATCGAGGAGCCCAAGCACCACAAGCACCACAACCACCATAAGAACTACTCTCATCACCATGGTTACTACAACGACCTGAAGAGCTCCCAGCTCCACAGCCGACGCAAGAGGAGCATCGGTAAGACTGACAGAACGAATATTATACTCTTCACCGGGCAGCTCAGAGGCTGTGCCATGGTTACATTTGGCACTACATACTGTACACGCACAAATTGTAACACTGTCATAATGCCCTAAATATAACATCTATTTTAAATATCCTTGACATATGAGTTCCCAGGAGATGAAACCGATCACTTTACACTAATTTCAAACAAAGCTAATAGTTAGTGGCTTTTATATGGCTCTTTTGTGGATTAAAGGAACCCTAATGAAGATGTCTACCCTGTATTTATGGCAAACAAGGAATCATGAGAAACGAGACTGGTGTGTGAGGTTGACGAGGACGTCTGACATGAAGCCTTAGATCTGAGACACACGCGTCAGGAGAGAAACATATCCTAGAGCGTGGAAATTCCAGGCATTCAGGGCTCAAGTTGCAGCTCGCCTGGGCTCCCAGTCAGATTTCTTCATAAAACGCCACGCGGTACGATATCTGATCAAGGCGTGGAGAATACCATGTAGTGTGGCAAAGTGTGTAAAGACTGACTGCGTGTTCCTCCCAGCAATGCTGCATTAAAAGGCAACTCAGAATAAAGTGGCTTGTTGCGTTCCATGTATGTACACAAGTGCATGATACTGTACACCATTTTGACAGCTGTCTTCACGCTCTGTGTGCATGCACATATCATCTTTACGACATAATGGTATCTTACTGTACACTCTCTGTCACATCTTTAGGTTTGAGTGCCTGTCAGAGCATTAAATCTGAAATGAATGCTTACGGCCAAACAGGGCTTACAGGTCAAAGGCCGTTATTAGATTTCCCACTGGTGGGCATAAAGGTTTTCTGGCCTGGTCACGCTGCATTCACCACAGTGAGAGCTCTGAACAAAGGAGCGGTCTCTTTCTGTCTCACCGACTTGATCCCAAAGCTCCTTAGCTGATATGAGATCAGCTTTTTTGATAGTTTGTCTCCTTAACAGCCTTAAGGAGGATGGGTGTGATCTGAGGTAAGACAAACAGCTCCCACATCAAGTGAGTCATCAAATAATGAGCAGCGAAGGAATGCACGAGGCAGCTGTGAGTGAAACGGACGGATTACGACAATATATCAGCACGCGAATGCATTCGGAAAATGTGTCACCAGACACTCTTAAGTGCAAGCCGAGAGCATTAACTTGAACTCCTCCCACTTTCTCCTTGTCTTCCTTGCAGCGGAGGAGGCGGTCCCTGCGGTGTGTAAGACGAGGACGGTGATCTACGAGATCCCCAGGAGCCAGGTGGATCCCACGTCTGCAAACTTCCTAATATGGCCGCCCTGCGTGGAGGTGAAGCGCTGCACAGGCTGCTGCAACACAAGCAACATGCGCTGTCACCCTTCCCGCAAGCACCACCGCACCGTTAAGGTAAGACACACACACCTCTGCAGACAAGACTGTGTGCTAGCTTGATGACTGACTGAAAAGTCATGCCCATATCCTTACAGTCACTATTAATGCAAGGTTAAATACGCTATATCACCTCATTTACGCCACAAACACACCCACTTCCATCCACAAATCTCCACCACTCTCCCTTGCTCCAGGTAAATAAATCATGAGAGGCGAGGCTGGGCAAAGCTGCTCTTCATTTCAATCCACCCCTCTGAACCTCCTTGGCCAGTAACCAAATAGTGGCCACCTCACCTCCGCTGCCCGCCCCCCCTCCGCACTCTCCTTCCATTTCAGCCGATCACCACCCTCGCTCCTCATCACTCTATCCCATGTTTGGCGAGAGGCCAGAGAGGCTGTGCCAGGCTCGGAGGAAGAGAAGGAGAGGACGGGGGGGAGGGTTGTTGGCACCTTCAGCCAGGACATCTGTTGACCATGGGAGGGATGCTCCTGCCAGATATAAGCCAGACAGACTCACAAAGAGAGAGAACGAGAGAAAGAGAGAGAAACAGTTTCCTGTACCTTGAGAATATCATATGAGTGTCATCGGCTACTGCATAGCCATTCCTCCACTCTCTGTTTGTTTGGCCCTTTGTCTTTTCTGGAAGCAGGGAGTCTGGAGAAGACGAGGTGACAAAGAGAAGGAGAGAGGGATTGAAGGGGGGTTGCACTGTTCTCAGAGGCTCTTTGGCATCGGTTGCTTGAAAACACGTCCTTCTGTTCAGGATCAGAGGAGACACCGTGGCTGGAGTGGAGTCATATTTTTGCTGTATTTACACTACAGACTGTTCGCCGGTGCACAGGTCTGTTTAGAGGTATGGGAGTTATGTGATCTGTTCTGTAAGAGTGTGAGAGACAAACGGGGGATAAACAGGATAGCCTGGAACACTCCGATTGTGTTTGTGTTTCTTTTTGAGTTGGATACTTGTTGTCTCTTTAATCAGTGTGATCTTGCCCAACCATGAGACCAGCAGATTATTAAACCAAATCAGTCTGGCATAGGTCAGGTAGATTTCAGGTATGTTTTAGCCGTTAGACAAGGTAAGACGATCAATCTAGGGCACAAGGTTTACAGTAAGACATGCTGGCTCATAACAGTGCTGATGTACAGCACAATCCTGTGTCTCTCCGTCTGCCAGACAGTAATTGTGCCTCAATAGGAGCTCTGTCTGTGATAACAGTGATGAGGATGGACGAAGAGACACAGAGGACAGCGTTAAGACGCTATAAAGCCAGATTCAGCTATTCCTGGAATGATTCTTGTCCCCTCCATGATATAGAGGGGGACCTTCAGGCATGGTGGGCAGGGATTCACCGGGGCCATTTTTCCATGTGGATCCAGCCGCAGGCGTCGTATCCCTGGAAAGGTCACCCGTCAGGGCTCGCTCCGGTCAGGAGACATTCAGCACATTGTGTGTGAGAAATATTGTCTCATGCCAAGTTTTTTTCTCTTTTCTTTTTCTGTCTGTCCTCTCAGCAGTTAGTCTGAATAGGGGTTCAGTTTGTGCTTCTCCCACCGTTTATTAGAAAGCTAAAAATGTTGCCCGTCTACCCTGGGCCCGATTTGTTTTCCTTCTGCTGGCCAAGGATGGGAAAAGAACACATTCAGTGTGTTTCTTTCCTTCTCATGCCACTATGCATTTGTCCAAATGCACCTTTGTTTATTTATTCTCCCTCCTCTGTTTCTATCCGTCTTTCCTTTTTTAAGGTCTGTACTGTACAAGTCTGTTCTGTTCAGTGGTCCGGTAATAAAAAAAAGTAAGTTTAAATTTGAATAGGTCTAGCCTGAGTGGGAAGAGAAGGGGCAGATCTTTAAAGTCACTCTCTTTTTCGTGGTCTCCATTTTCCTCTTCTTTAATTCATTTGCATTTCCCTTCAACTTCCTCTGGTCCATCTGGACATAGGAAGGATGCAGTGAATGAAAACGAGAGGCAGAGATGGAAACAGAGTTTGGGGAAGGCAGGCAAACAGAATTCTTAATGAGTTTTTTTTATGCATTCAGACTCTATCATCCCAGCATTCCTTTAACTCGTCCTTCAAACCCCAACCCACCTCCTTTTGCACTTTCAATGACACCACATTCACTCCCCATATCCCAGCATCTTGGCTCTCCCCTTCTTTTCCATCTGAGTGAGTCCTCCACATTTTTTCTCCTCTTGGTGTTTTATCACAGAAGGCTGACAGGATGTTTCGCTGTTGTTGTTCTTAGACTTGTTACAATCTAGACATGACATGAAAATAAATAGCAGAATTAGTATATTTGGTTGTCCTCCTGTATTCCTTCTGGACCCAGCAGTTGTATTTCTTAGAGTTTTCTCAGTAGCTTCACCAGATGAAGGCAGGACTGAAGACACTGGTGTACAAGGTGTGTGCATGTGATACAAAGAGAGTTACAGGCAGCGATCTTGACATGCACACATTCTTTTGCACATTAGTCTTTGTGCGTATGCATGTGTGCGAGCCCCTGTGTGTGAATCTCAATGCCGCTCTGTTTGCTCTTCCTATGGGGCTCATTAAACAGGCCATGACAACAGCCAAAGAATGGAGCTGTCACTCAACCGTTCACTCATTAACTCTTAAGGCTTCTGCAGTACATTTGCTCTCCAAGTTCATTGTATTCTCCTTCCTCATTCAGAGAAGTAGATACAGAAATGGTCTTGGTTTGAAGTAAGGTAATCCAAAAGTCTTCTTGGGTTTGCTTCCTGCACAAATACACAATTGACAGTATGAGGTCGTCTTCCATGTCAAGGAAAGCACAGAGAGAGCGCTCGACGTTATGAAAAGTGAAGAGCAAAATGAGCTGCTAAATGCACCCTTGAGTGCCGCAGAGTAAGTAAAAAAAATGTCTAAATTACAGTATTTGTGCTGTGAATGGTATTTCTAATTTTCAAAATTAACACAATTAAACAAAAATAGAAGCCGACCATGAGCACTAATCCTTTCCCTCAATCTAATCAGTATGGTGTAATTTGCCAACAATGAAGCTCAGTTTTTCTCATTTGGTTCGGTTTAGTCATTGGAAAATTTTTGACAGCCCTTGAGTATTTTGCAGAGGTCAGAGAGGGTCGTCTGTGCACATCTGTGTAAACCAAGGAAGGAGATTGTTGTGTGTGTGCTATGCTATGTAAACCCGCCCACCACAGCGCAGGGACAAGGCCATTTGTGTGAAGCGGCAGCGAGAGGAAGACGGGCCACAGAGTAATGAAGTGTTGATGGCTGCTGGATCAAAGTGGAGGCTGACAGAGGCCAGGCGGATATAGCCACAGTGCTGAGTGTGGGGGCCCACACATCTCCCTGCACTGGCCCTGGCCACGACCCCATCACGCACACACACACTGACAGTTACCTTGGTGACAGCGGGTCAGATCCGGGTGTTGGGGGAAGCAGTAGCTGTAGCCCTGCGGTCGTGAGGGACCCTGACTTACGGGGTGTTTCATAAATAAAAGACAGTGTGACGGTGATACAGTGAGCATGATTTATGATCGTCTGAGGGGTCCTGTGGATTACGTGAGGGGGGGGTTGATGGGAATGAGGGGCCCCCCTGTTTGAAGTCCTTTGCAGCTGTGAATTATTTTCCCTTTGATTCACTCAGCTCCTCTACTAGATGAAGAAGGGTGAGGGAGTTTGTGTGGATAAATGTGTGCATGTTGTGCACAGCGGGGGTCGCGGGGCGGGTCAGAGACCATGGGAGCGTCCCGGCGAAGCCAGAAGTCGGGGAGGTTGGCTACCGCCGCACCGGCTGGAATGCATCAGCTTGAGCAGGAAAAGTAGCGGCTGTATTTTAATCATATTTTACTTCCCTTTCTGTATTTTCCTTCACTCCTCCTCTCCTGTCCTCCCTTTCGCTCTTCCCCTCTGACTTCATCCCCTCCACCTCTCTCCTCCACTCAGTCTCGGAGTCTGATTGTCTGTTATGTGAAATAGTTGTTCACTCCCTCCTCGCTCACTCTGTCTCGCCCCTGCAACACAGCAATCTCTTCCACTCTCTAATTTTACTCCTTTGCCAGTCTTGTGCCATTTACTTCATCATTTTTGCGCTCTTTCATTATGGTCTTATTCACTCTTTTAAGTGCTCAGTCTTTCTCATCTGTGATTGTTTTATAAAGACAGGAGGCGGAAAAGAAAATAATAGAAAAACGACACATTTTTGGATTCTTTGATATTTGATATTTATATCACACAGTGGTTTTTTTCTCGGTACGAGGGAGAGCATGGTGCGCCATGAGGTGCCTTTTGGCATTGACCTGTGAGTGGTGTCCTAAATGATCTCCTTGCTTCCTCTCTTCTCCACACACCGCCTGTGATAACCCCTTCCACCCGAGTGTGTGCTTTGATGGGGGTTGAAGCAGCAGGTTATCTTTGTCTGTGGTTTGTAACCTTCATCATCCCTTCCTTCTGGTTCCTTTTCTTACTTTGTGTGATTTCAGAAGACAGACAGAGATACAGAAAGCTTCTTTCTCCCCACCACCTTTCACTTAGTTTGCTCACAGTTGCAGCGTCTCAACAAGTGCTCTTTGTTTCCGGGGGAAACAAGCTCCCCCCGATAAATGAATTACCACCCCTCCATTCTCCAAACACACACACACACACACACACAAACAAACACACATTTATTTTTGCTCCATCCTGTCACCGTTCCAGTTCACGATGGTGCACATCCACAACCCTGTTGTGTTTTCCTTGGAAAGTTGGAGTAAAACTTTCCCCTACATCAGTGCTCCATACTCAGGGAATTCCCAATTAGCCCGGCCGGGACCATTGGCTCCACACAGGAGGCACTGGGGACAAACTAAAGGGGGTGCACTTCCCAGAGCCCCCTGCCTCACCCCAACCTTCGGATCGGATATCATTCCACTGCCGCTCAGGGGACTCTTTCTCAGGGCCCCGGATTTCTAGGGAGTTTAGATCGGTTTGATTTATACAAAGAGAGTGCGGGGCCCCTCGTCATTGCATGGGGGTCTCTTCTGATGTATATGTGTTTTATGTGGGAAGTCATTGACTCTGCGCAGGGTAGCAAGCTGATGCACTTTATACGGACGAAGAAGTGGCTAAAAATGGGAGGATTAAATATGGAAAGTAGAAAAATTGTAGGAGTGAAGACCGAGTTGACACTTTCCCATAGCACAAGAAACAAGAGAAAGAGAGAGTGTTGACAAAGTGGGCAGAACAGTATTATACACGTTCACACACAAATATGAAAGTGTGAGTGTGATTGTGCTTTTGTGTGTGCCCTGCAGGGAGTGTTTTTAACCCTGCTGTGTGAGGGGCAAGGAGACAAGTCAACCACTGGGCCTCTCATCAAGGAGGCCCATCGCTTTATCCGTCTGTCAATAGCTGTTTGTTTGGCCGGAGGAGTTTGGTTCTATATGTGTGTGTGTTAGTCATTAGGATCAACCTCAGCAGAAAGTGTCAGACATCACTGACTCTGTTGACTTCTGGCTGTCTGCTTCTGAACGCCCCTTCAGCTCAGAGAGAGATTCCCGTAAACCAGTGACAGCAGAGCCGTCCACAGAGACAGCTGCATGTTTCACCTCCTAGTCAGATTATTTCATGATATATAAGCAGGGGTTTTCTGGGAAATTTGTTTCGATCTATGTTGCTGCCTGCGCTTTTTGGTTGAAAACAATAAACTCCTCTATCTACAGTATCTCTCTATCCTGTCAGCTTTAGTGAAATAAAGCTCCCCGGTGAGTGACCCAGAAACTGGATGTTAATAGGTAACACATGAATGTCATCTAATGCTAGTCATGATCATGGTCAGTCCCTCCTCCTGCTTCCTTAAATAACCCCCTCTGTTTGCACACCCACACACACACACACACACACACACACACACACACACTCTTCCCTAATGAGAGTGATGGTCCACCTTCCTGCTCTGGCCCTTTCACCCTCTCTCTCTCTCTCTCTCTGTCAAGGCCTGATAACAGCAACCCAGACACCATTGTCCTCTGTTTGCTCACTGCATACCTCCTCTGCTTGCTTACCCTCTTTTCATTCCCTCTCTTCTTTCTCTTTCTCTTCTCTCCATGGAAAGAAACTGTTGCAAAGGAGCGGCCGGTGAAACCGCCGGTCCCCAGTCTCATTTTTATCCTCCCCCAACTGGCCCTCCAGCCATTGTCGCAGCCCTGACCTGAGGCAGTTCTGGCTGTGCGAATGTCAACATCGTACATTGTTTTATTAGACAGAACGTGGTATGTTCATTTGTCTGCATGACTAATTTTGCTGCTGAGAGCCAGCTTGGTGGTGAGCCATCGTGGGATAAAAAGCCTCTCATCAGTTTTGGCCTCTCTCATGTGTGAGCCTCATGCTGACTGTGAAACCATTTTGTTCATAACACCAGAGAGCGCAGGGAGATTGTCAGCCAATATCCTCTCTCGTGCAGTGGCCAGGAAGATGGGTGAAGTGGGGGATATTGTTCTCGTGTGGCCCCCAGGTGCTCGGTGGTGGATGGGAAGGTTACCTGCCCTTGGCACTCACATCAGAGAGGGAAAAACATACAGCCGCCTCGCCTGAGTTACACAACAAGATCATCATAACCTCCACGTAACCTTCACTATTCAGCTCTCATCTAAGCTTTAATCAGCATAGTCTGTTCATAATCCTCTGAGGATCGGCCCTTTTTTATTACATGCTTTTGGGTGGGAAGTGGAGGTCAACCTTGTTGTGTTAAACTGAGAGGGTGTTAGCTGGACTGAAGGGCAGGAATCCTTGCATTGCTTTTGTGTTTGCTATACTGCCTGCTTTCTGGGGATCTACTGCTTAGATTCAACCGTCCATAAGCTGTATTTCTTGCATGCACATGTTCAGCAACACTTTCCCTAAACCATGAAGAAGTATTAAGGTGGTTTAAAACCAACCGACGTGTCGGAACAAGGCGAGGGAGTTTAGGATGTGGATGCTCCAGGCCTGGAGCAGGAGGGGGGGCATCTCCCTGCCTCTCTTCTCCTGCCAGGGTAAACCTTCCCTGGGCCTTGGAGCATGTGCCGCTCCCCTCTACCCTCCATCCCTCCTCTCCCATTGTTTGAGCTTGCTTGGACAGGGTCGTACACTCCATTCAGTATTTACACACCTGATCAACCGCCCATAGAGCGCACAGCGAGCGGAACCCAATGCATCAGCCTCTGAGGAATGTTGCACTCACACTTCAAACACGGCAAGGTCGTGCTGTTATTTTTTTTTTTTTATGAATTAGTTTCTGAAAGAGCCATCAGTCACGGCGCTACGCCTCTCGATGTTAGTGGACGGGCAAAAGAGTGTGTGTGTGTCCATCGATGACAAAGAGTGAAGGCGGCTGCTGGTGCTCGCTCTTCAGATAACCTTCTCTCTCACCCTCTCTTCAGGTGGCGAAGGTGGAGTACGTGAGGCGGAGACCCAAGCTGAAAGAGGTCTTTGTGCGGTTAGAGGACCACCTGGAGTGTGTGTGCACATCACAACACCATGTGGTGGAGCACTCGGATGCAGAAACAGGTAAATGAAGTTATTATACAATATGCTATTATAAAGTCATCACCAGCATTGCCTTTTTGCAGAAAAAAAAAGTTTGACGGCCAAATTCCACCTTCATCCCGACGTCTTCATCATGCTTCTTGTTCTGTCTGGCTCTTTGTTTTTGCACTTCATGACCTTTTGCTTTGATTGCTTCCAAACAGACAGACACACCTGCGAGGTGGCTATGCTATTGCAAAACCGTAAAAAGTGTGTGTTTGTGCCTTGCTAGACAAGGATGTGTGTGTGTGTGCGTGAAAGTATATGTGCGTAAAGGGAGAGTGTCCAAAGGCTGCTTGGCATGACAGCAGGCAAATCCGCCAGTGCCTTGATCTGAAGCCTTTCTCTCCCTCAGAGAAGATAAGTGCTGATGTGTGCTGATAAGGCATCTGAAGTATTTATAGTGTGTCATATCTTTGTGCTCTCTGCTTCTGTCCCAGGGCTCTTGTTCCTCTCTCTTTCTCTCTGTATCATAAACCCCTGCTTCTCGCTTTTAACCCTCCTTCCTATCCCACCCTCCCCTCCACTTTGTGTTTTCAGGCCATCGTAGGGCTAAAGGTAAAAAAAGGAAACCTAAAAAGCTAAGGCCCAGCAAGGATTTATTGGCGACATAATAAAGTTGCACTCATTACCCAAAGTCCACTGGAGAGCCGTGAAGGGAACAGGTAGGACTTTAGCACCACGGCGTCCACTCACCTTTTGGCACTGCAATGGCCCAATCACGGCACGGGGGGGGCTGCCAATCACCATCAACCAATCACATCACAGCCAATCAGTGTGAGAAGAGGGAGGGCTAAGGAGCATCACGCTCCATGGCCGAATGCTGCATGCTGATTCTGTGACCTGCTGAGCATGCTCACCACTTGTGTCCACTTTGTGTCCCAGCGTCCTGCTCATGGTGTGCTAGTGTTCACGCTTTTTGTTGTGTTATACCATCACACCCACTGTATGTCACTGTTTGTTTCACTGCTTTTCCTCCATCACATTATCACCACCAGTATCCTCACTCATCCTTGTCGAACCAAAAGAGACATTTTTCACATAAAAAGAAAAAGGCACCACATAATTTGTCTTTTACACAAAAAGTGACACATACATCATTTTCAGTGATGTCTGGTCCGAACACCATCTTTTGAAATCTGGAGAAACTTGATTTGGAACATTGTGGGCCTTGTGTGTATCAGGTTTTTTGAAATGCATGAAGAAATGATGCAATGGGACATAAAATGCGAAATCAGTTTTTATTTGTTCTTCTTATGATGAAACTTGTGTGCTTGTGTTTGTAAAATGGTGATGCTCAGCTGTTTTTCTCTCTCTCCCACAGTGGATGTGAGGTGAGACCAGATCAGAAGAAGGGACGTCAACGTGGGAGGGACCTAAATGGAGGATACCACCAACAGGAGACCTGCTCTGTCCTCTTCCCCACTGCCATGCAACCTTCGTTTTAAAAGACAAACTTACCTGTCAAGACGAGAGACTGAAAATACACAAAAAAAAAACAAACAAAAAAGATGCCAAAGGTGTTTTTTTACTTACCCAACTGACAACTGAACCCTGCTGATAACTAGGAAGGAAAGATAAAAGGTGCTGTACGGCTCGGGCAGGGCAGAAAGACGCTGAAGGGAGGCGATGAAAGGCATTTCTGCTGAACATTTTGAGACTTTGTTTAAATAAGACACAAAACAGAAACAGCTATGAAATGGTTGGATCGAGCTTTCATGGGAATCTGGTGCTCAGACTCCAAACACCAGCAGTGGATGACCTCCAGCTGGGCCACATAAAAGTGCCCTGCCCCGTTTCAATGACTCGTGCATAAGCAGGAAGAAAGAAAGAGAGATAGAGGAAAAACAATGGAAAGAGAGAGACAAATGGAGGTGTTTTATGTTCAAAAGACTATGGAGTATCAACCATTTTGAGTTTTTGGATGATTGTTCTGAGTGAAGAGAAATCTTCCCTGAGACCTCTGGTCGTCTGTGACTTTTTCCATCCTCTATGTACAGTTCAATTTCAAAAAGGAAGATGCGCCGCTACCTACAAGCTATTTATATGTGTGGACGTTTGCTTTCTGCGTCTTCCAGTACAAGAAGAAAGAACAAAAAAAGACATTTTAATGATTTTGGAGACTTGCAACAGTTCTGTGTGGTCCGGTTCTTTGTAACCATCAGCATCACAATCTCAACATCATTTTTTTTAGTCAATGTTATTGTTGTCATCCATGTTTCTTATTATATTACAGTATATCTGAATGATGTCAAGTCTTGTATATGGTTTGGATATATGTGTGCAAGGAGGGGATGTGAGAGTCAGTACAGGAAGATGCTTTATTTTTGTTATGAAATATATTAAGCTTACTTATATCCAAGCAGGAATTATGTTTATTTCTTTTGTTGTGGTTGAATGCCCGTATTTAATCCATTGGAGAAGATACAAAAAAAGAGTGAAATTGTGGCAGAAGGTGGAAGAGACGAGGGAGAAAAATCTGCAGGTGCTTGTTGCCTCTGAGCTGTGAAGATGGGGATAGAGTGGCTCAAACACCACAGTGAACGTCCTTATGGTAGCTTATTCCACAGACGTGATAAGCACGGCCCAATCCTTAAAGTAACAAGCCACAAAAACATGAATACAGCACATTAAAGTGTGTTTATGCCAGTCACATAAAAGCAACTCCAGTGTGCAAGGTTTCTAATTTCTCTCCCACATGAGGCTATTTTTCCATCCGTATCACTCTTGACATTGATAAGAAAGATGGCTGCCAGCTCTGCTTCACATGTTGTGGCTGCAACGAGCAAAGTCCACCTGAAAGAGTGAATGGGCAAGCAAAGCAAATTGACTAGCGCGCATGAATGGGCTCCTTGTTTGGTTAGGGCTTTACTTCTCTGTCGACAGGAGAACAAATCTCTGACTGCTCCACCCTGTGAAGGTACTCGCACCTCATGCATGCCACATGCCATCGGGACAGATGATGATGAGGCGGCTTGAAAACAGTGCAGCGCTGGCCTGAACCCGTGGCCCCCACGATGGAACAAACAATTACCAGTTCCTGTTGACAGTGATAAATGTGTAACCAGGCCAACGCAGTACAAAGACAATGTGTTCAAATGTGGAAGTCAGAGGGGAAAGAAGTGAGTCACTGTGCACTGTGAAGTGAGTCAAGTGAAAGTAAACAAGAAGAGTTTGAGTGACACACACACACACACAGCCCACCTGTGAATTAACTAACCATCAGTTGACTGGTGCTATATTTATAAGGCTGATGTTTCATCACTGTTCACATTCACATCCAGAGGACCAGGGACCACGCTTAGAGCTATTTGATTAAAGAACGCCATTACACTATCACTAAGGCTTTATTACTTTTCTTTCGGGCTTCCATTGGAAAAGACAGCAATAATCATAATTTATATATTTATGTTTTCAACAATAAATATATTTCTGCTTATGAAATTGTCCACTGAATGTTGAGTCCCATAATTTGTTTGCATTGTGTTTCAAGGATGCATTTTAGGATAGACGTCATGCAGCACTGAAGACTTGGAAGACTGGGCCATGGAAAGTAAGAATCAAGGGAATGATGATATTGCACTGAACAATATAGCAGAGAAAAAAACCTAGAGGATAAAGTATGTGAAAGATGTGATTACACATACAGTATATATATAGTTTGTATCTATACTAAAAGAGCGAGGTCCACATACAGTATGTTGGTGCTGCTGCAGAGGCAGGACAGAAGCTGGAAGTGAGGGTGGTGTATACAGGAAATGTGAGCTTTTCCAGGCTTGAAGGCTGAGCAGGAGCTGGGCTTTGCTCCAGCAGCAGACGGTAGGTGCTGGGGGGCTTTATTACTTTTCCCTGAGCAGCTCACCCTAATCCCAGGGCTGTGGGACATGAAAGTATTCCCTCCTCTGAAGAAAGGTTGAAACATGAAAGAGAGAAGGGATCAGAGAGACAGCAGTGGAACAGGGGATAAGGTGAATAAAGTGAAGATAAAAGGAAGAGCAGAGGCTTGATTGATTTTATTGTTTTTTTATCTGACGTTCACGGCTTCATTCGTGAGGACGAGGGGGGGCTGGAGTGTGGATTGAGGAGTCAGGATTGTGTGTGCACTGTTCAATGAAAAAAGAGGAGAGCAATATGTCATGGTGGGGAGAGAGGGAGGAGGAGGATGGAGGAGAATACCCTGAGGAGTGAGAGAGGGAGGGGATGCATGAGGAAAAGAGGGACTGGAGTGGACTCAGGATGTGGGTAATCGGCACCACAGTGAGAGGGGGCAGACAGGGCAGCACTAAGTGGACATGCTTTCATAAACAATGCCAGAGGGGGACGATGGGGCAGACAAGGTGTGAAGAGGGCTGCTGAATGGGCTCTGTGTGTGTGCAGTTGGGCAAAACAAAGGAGGTCTCCCAGTGTGAAACACGGACCAATGGAATTTTGGGCTCTTGAGGAGGGCAAACTGTGATTTGACTACCCACAATGCACAGGGTCAGAGTTCAGGGGTCAGGGGTGGTATGGGGGGGGGGTGCTGCAAAGCTTTAATCATCTCCCTCCATTTCTGCATTTACTGTAAATAATATCTACTCATCCCATCAAATGCTTTGAGTGATTTTTATGTTTTCACATGATTGGACAAAGTGTATGTTATTTATGCACTGGACCCCCTCAGAAGCCACCTCGACTACTTCCTTCCTCAAATCAAGACGTCGTAACCTTTGCTTCATTACTTACACCCCTTTCTTCCCTCTCCGTCCTCCCCTTTCCTCTTTCCCTCCATGTCACCCTGTTATGTTTCTCCTCTCTGCCCCAACCTGTGGCCTCTGGGTTTTGAGGAAAGGCAGAGGACTCCTTTGAAGACGGCGACAGCCAAGTTTGTCCGGGGCCACGGCCATGAATGTGCACCTTTGTCCGTCTCTCTCACGTCTTCATATCCTGCCCCCGATACACTCCGCAGCCTCCCTCTGCCCCCCCGCAGCCTCACACGGACGTGCTCATGCCCTCGCTGGGGCCCCTGTTGCACAAATGACCCCACTAATTATGTATTTAAGGTATTTGGCTCCTGTGAAAACAGCTTTGGTTTAGCGGTGGAAGGTGGTGGGGGGTATGTAAGGACGTGGGGTGGTCCATGGTCTCATGGCTATCATTATTGCCCAGCGTTTTATGTAAACACTGGATTAGGGCAGTGAGGGTTGATTGAGGAGAAGGGGTGGTGGTGGGGGGGTTTGGCACAGGGGGAAGGCAAGCAGGACTTCTGAGTTCTGGTCTCCATGGTTTCACGCACATCTCACCTCAGTCAGGTGGTGGTTTATTGTCAATACACAGTGATGGTGCAGCTCATAAATATATTAGAAAGCCCAAAGGTGTGAAAGCCTGCAGCCTATAGTGTTAAATCTTTGGTAATAAACATATATGGTCCCCTACTAGACTCGGCGTCTCTTGTACCCAGTCATTTTTATGGCAAGGCACTGTGCAGCTATACTCTCACTCTCTTCATTCAACCCTGGTTTCCATCCCTTCTTTCTCCCACTTTGTCTCTCTCTATATAGCAGCACCATCACTTGTCATGTGTCTGGGCCACAACAAAGGATGTGGTCGCCCCAGCATTTTAATACATGAACCCAACAGGGTTCACTGGTAGGAACTAGTCTCCACTTCCCCTTACTCAAATCTGTCTGTATCACTTATAAGTGACTGTGCCAGAGTGTCTTAAAGGGACACTGTGTAATTTTTTAAGTATTTTATTACCTCAAATCAACATCTTCATTCATTGGTATAAAATAAGCTATGCCAACAATCTGACTTATCTTCCTGGGCGAAGAATCAGTTATCTGTCACTCATACGGAGGCTTCCATGTCTTTCCGGTCTATCAAAACTACGAACTGCCGAGAGGGACATAATGCACTACCTGCTAGTACCCATAGGACAAAATGCATTCCCGCGTTTTGAGATTCACTTTTCACAGAGAAGCAAGGTGGAGATGCCGGTTTTACTTACCCGGCACTGAACTAAAACCTGCACTGCACTTTTGGTCATAATACAAGACCACACTTATGCCGCACCGAATCCTCATCGCCAAAAAAGCGTAAAAGGGCCATAAAATGACCGGAGCTCTGGGCCTCCACAGTCCTCCGGACTGGTGGAGGGCTGTGGAGGTCCAGGGAAAAATGACTGGAAATCCAGGCCCGGGGATCGGCGGTGATAGTGGCCGCCCTGGAGTTGACCCATTCCGCTTACCGTAGTTCCAACCATGTTGCAATGCATGCAAAGTCAAATTTAACCACTAGATGGGAGAAAAAATTACATAGTGTCCGTTTAAAAAAGGCAGTCTGGAAATCCTCTCTGACTGATCCATAAGTGCTCAACTTGTACTGAGCGAGTGAGGTGAGCCTCTGTCAGGTCTTGTCAAATGAAGGGAGGCAAGAAGCAGGGAGGGGAGGAGGGTGCGGCAGAGGAACTACTGAGAGTGTAGAGGTCTCTGGAGGGAGATAAGTCAGGCTCTAATGGGAGCTGAAGTTTGTATGTGTTGTAATTACTAAAGGAGATGCCTTACTGTATGTGTATGTGTGTGTGTTTGGGAGAGAGAGAAAGTGTGTGAGCATGTTTTCCGATGGGAAGCTGGTTTCTCTTTGCACATCAAATAAATCAAAAGTCTACAATTAGAAAGAAGGAGTGAGCGGTGTTTGGTTTGTGGGAAGAGAGGAAGAAAGCTTGGAATGTGTCACTGCTATTGAGGAATGAGGAGTGTGTGTGTGTGTGTGTGTGTGTGTGTGTGTGTGTGTGTGTTCACGGTCGTGTGTGTGCATTTGTATGTGTGAGGTCGGGAGTAGCCGGCCCAGCCAACATTCTTGGGCAGCAGTATTATTAACTGTGGTGGAACCATTATCAGTGTTTACTTTGATCCAACCAACATCAGAGGAGTAATGGACTCAGCTGAACCCTGCCTCTTTCAGCAGTTCTCGTCTTTATCGTGATGATGCTCAGGATGTTCTTTACTTCATTATTTTCAACACGAGGAGGACTCCATTAACATGCTGACTAAGTGGTGTGTGTGTGTGTGTGTGTGTGTGTGTGTGTGTGTGTGTGTGTGTGTGTGTGTGTGTGTGTGTGTGTGTGTGTGTGTGCATCCAACTCAGACCAAACAGTCCCTGTTTCTTTGGATGAAAGCGGTTGAACTTTCTCTGAAGTGAGTCAAACGTAGAGAGGCCCCTCCCACATCCCATAATTCAACAGCACGATAAGACCACCTAGTTTTACAACTTTACTATAACACATGTGAGGAAACGCGCTCTCTCTCTCACACACACACACACACACACATAAACACACGCTGCTCTCTTATCTTTAAAGCAACACTATTGTCAATAGACAGGCCAGACACACACACATACACAAAGACTTTCTTGTGCTGACAGAGAGAAGAAAAAAAATGACATGAGCTGTATTAACAAGGGACTCTGGACCTTGGTGTGTGTGTTTGTGTGTGTGTGTGTGTGTGTGTGTGTGTGTGTGTGTGTGTGTGTGTGTTCATTTAGTTTACAGTGTGTGGGAAAGTCTGAGGAAGCAGCCACACACGTCGGCCTATCTGTCTGATGAGGGCATGATGAGAGCATCACTGCACAGGCCTCACACTGTTCACACAGCTGGCAGGTGGTACATGCATCTGACAATGAAAATAGCTGCACACACACACACACACACACACACATTCACAACTGTTGTCTTGTACAGGTGTGACTGATAACATTAATCAAAACTCGATTAAACAAGTCTACTGCCAATATAACATTTACTTTTTCAGACCAAAATATGCAGAAGTGGCCTAAATTGTTAATTATGGTCAGTAGAGAAAAGCTGGTAAAACTATCAAAGTACATGTGCAATTAAAATGTTAAGTTCTGCTCTTTATTCCGTATTAATTAAAAGTGAAATTCACATTGTATTATCACTCAGAACAATCTTGAAGGTTTAGGGAGGCCACAGAGCTACTGTATAAGTGAGTTAACCCTCTTTGACAACCTCAGCATCCGTACTTGAGTGTGAAAAACGGCCGACTTCCTGTTTTAACCACTTAAAGGCCGTGTGTGTGTTTCCGTGGGGGCATTTACTGATGAAACCCCCCAAGTGACACTCTTTGATGCGAGGTGACGCTGAGAGGCTGGAGTCAGAGTGGAAGCCGGTTTTGACGGAATGGTTTGTGAGGGAAGGTCATGGAGGCGGTGGAGGAGGCAGTGAAAGATGGAGGGACGGCGGGGAAGAGGAAAGGATGTCTGACAGCCCATTAACATCTCAGGCTTCACAGCACACCATTTATTCTCTTTGTCACACTTCTTGCAACAGTTTCTCTTTTCCTTTTATCTTTCTATTTATGCAACATGGTTTCTTTCTGGATGTTGTTCCAAACTCCTCCTGCTCCCTTTTCCTTCTTCTTTCTGCATGCAGTATTTTGACATCCTCACAGTTGGCCTGTTTTCATCTGCACACAGTTTTTTTCTTCACATTTCTCTTTGCTCGCTAAGATGATGTCATTGCAGAGAGCTCAGCAGTTCCCCACCAACCCCAGTGCTTTATATTCAGTGGTTTTAGACCAACCCGAATATCTCTGACATGACTTTCACCAAAGCTAATAACAGCAACAGGATAACTGCTACCAGTGCTGCTGGAAGCTTACTGGCAAAGTTTTTGTCGCGAGATGAGAAACAGGCCCAGCAGTGGTTGAGAAACTCAGTGACCTGCATGCCAGTTTGACTGCACCATTTATGAGTTTAATTCAGGTTCAGCCATTCCCCCTTCTCCTTCCCCTCACACACACCCCTCTGTGTGTCCCGCTCTCTCTTTAACTTGCTTTCCATGAGCTAAGCAGCATGTGAACACCTGCTATTTTAAATGACATGCTCATTGTCGTGCAGCGCAGGAGGTGTAAATCATCATGGGCCACTGCGTGAGGCCGCCAAACATAAATGACTGACACCTCCAACCTGCTAACGGAGGGACAGGAGGGCAAAACAGAACATGTGCTCAGCGTCCAGGAATTCATCTTTCACTCCCCCTTCCTCAGCACAACAGCAGACACACAGCTATCAGAGCCTTTGGAGATTCTTCTATAGCTGCTCGGCAGTGTCTTTGCTATGCTGCTGTAGGATCTGTAATCAGGGTTGAGCTAAATGCTAATGCCAGCAGGCGAACATACTGAGATTCATCTGGTACCATGATTACATTTCTAACACTAGAAAAGCACTCAGAAAGTGCAGACGTCCGCCAAGGCAGCATTCTGAGAGAGCGTATACTCCTACAAGCCCACAACGCCTAAAAGTGAATGTGTTGATTTTAACAAAATGTCAGTATTTGACTGATTACCGAGTGATTTTGTTTTTTCGCAGTTATTAATATTTGACTATAAGAATGTCGAAGATTAGAATTTGAGAATTTTTGGGGATATTTTGAGACCAGTTGCATTGCTCTAGCTCCTTCTTACTAGCCTACAAATCTAGACGCACCCTAGTGGCAAAAAATATTTTTGCCTAGCAGGACGATTTAGTGGCGCACCATAAGAGCTAATCCTGGCTCCGGCAAGGAGTCTGTCGGAACAATCACAACACTCTATCTGCGTAGCGAGTCGTTGGGGTGGGCTTAGCATGATGACAACAGGGCTGCACACTGGAGATATCTGAATCAGTGACTTCTGGATTCCATTAGTTTATATACCAAATTAGGTGACGATTGGCTGAAAATTATACACCCTGGAGCGTTCAGAAATATGCAAAATCTCCCATACTTTACTATGGTGTGACCTTTCATTTGACCTTTATGACCTTTGCAAACCATCAAATAAACAAACCCTGGTGAACACATAACCTCCTTGGTGGAGGTAACTAGCGCTGCACATACAGTATAGCTAAGGACAACTGGAACATCATAAAAGTAAATATTGGACAAGATTTAGCTCTGATCATGAAGATGGAGAGAAAGGTGGTTAGAAGATCATCAAAATCATTGAGATTTAGGAACATCTGTATATAATTTCATGGCAACCCATCTCAAAGTCTTTGACAGTCTCCAACATGGTGGACCAACGGCAGACAGTAGGAAGCATATAAGCGGGTCAGTTTAAGCAGATATAAGCTCATGAGACTCTGTGTGTGTGTGTTCATGTATTCACATGTTGTGTGAACAAGTGCTGAGCAGCGGGATCAGCGGTGCCGAGGAGGGAAGTGGTTTCTATAAAGAGCTCAGTAATCCCAGGCTGTGCAGCAGGGGGCTGAGGCCATAACTCCAGGGTGAGAGCCTCCTTTTCTCTGCCATTCTCCCGTCCGAGCCGTGGACATCATGTGCTTTGTCATCATTCTCTATTGTCAAGCTGCTAATCACCTCTCTACTTTTTCCCTCAGCGCAGCCTCATTTCTAAGGTGCTTATGTTGAATGCAGTGCTGTCATCCATTTAAACTGAGATGGCCTCAGTGTTAGGACAGGAACACACTTTAGAAACATCTTACAATAGTAGGTAAGTATTGACTCACAAATAAAGCTTCTACATCTTGAAGTTTGCTGACAGTAATAATGAGAGGAGCATTGTTTCTAAATGTGTTTAGAAAGGAAAATTAATGTGGTCTGTAGGAGTTCATGGCATGCACGTTGTAGAGGACCTTGTCCAGACCCCTGACCCCACCACAGCGGCCTCCACATGCTCATATTTATGCTACAGCTTATGTCTAACAGCCAACACAACCTTTAGGAACCCACCTATATGTACTGTATATGATGTGTTGCATCTGTAAACTCAAGCACCATATTTCATAAGACTGAATCAGAGCTGCAGAAGAATAGTCGGAATAACACAACAACAGGGATTAAGAGTGACTGTAGTGAAAGAAATCAGCCTTGGGGTGTGGGTATATGTGAGACCGTTGATAATGCCATTCAGTTTTTTTTTTCTTGCGTTCCTCCTCATCTAATCACCCCAGTATTGTTTTATTACCAAGCCTCTAATGAGATCACTCTGCACCGCATGCAAAAGCAGTGGCTTTGTCTCATGTGCACGCCGGCGTCAACTCAAAGTCCCATTAAAAACAGATTGTGCTGCTTCTCAGCCTGACTCCTGAATCCCATTAAAAACACCCCACCGAAGTAAAACAGTCATTAGTGGGTGAATCGGCTTTAGTAATTAACTTTCTCTCCCACTGCCAGCCATTGTGCTTAACGTTCTCCCTCCAGGGCCCAAAGTGCCCAGTTACTCGCTGATGTAATGTTTTGGTTTACCTGAGGTCCCGCGGGCAGGAAGTGAGAAAGAGCATTTAGATGATGTGTGATAGGAAAACAGGAAGCTGAAGTAAAATAAACAGAATTTTGGGTAGATAGCTAAATTCCCTCAAGCCCACACAGGGCCAACAAGGGACTTCATTGTAGCCAAGGCCTTTTGATTAAACAAAGAATAACACCACAAGTTCCTTATTTAGGATTGGGTTGGTGATTGCTGTGCTTGTGTGGTATACAGTCATTGTGTTTATTTAAAAGATTTAACCTCCATTAGCTCAAAATGTGAATGCAGAGTAAGAAGCAGAAGCAAAATGATTATATGTTTACATACCTGAAAAAAACTAAACCTCTCCGCTCTGTCCTCTTTAAGTTAACATCATATCCAGTCTGCTTTCCCTTCCAACTCCAGTATGTTTTAGTCCAGCTAACATTCAACATTTTTAATGGAGTTGTAACTAAATAATGCTCCCTTTTAATGCTCAAGTTTTCTTTTCCCCACCACCCGTATCAAAGACCTGGCCTGATTCTGTCGGCGCTGTCAGTGCTTCAAAGGCTGTGTTTCAGAGTGGGGCTCTATGACGTCCAGTGGCAGTGTTTCAAATCACCTCTGGTGCAGTAGATATAAAGATAGCATTCATCTCTTGACTGCTTTATGTTCCCACTGTGGCAGAGATAACTACCTTACTGTCCCAGGACAACAGGGCCTGTGTGGATCTTTGTTGCTCCTATGCCAGTGGCGAAAGTGTGCATTTCAGCTCTAAGTTCATCCAAGACACTGAACGCTGAGGGGCCCTGTGTGTATACATGAGAGTCAATGGATGACAATGATATAGTATGTTTGCACCAGGGGAAACCAATACTGCAACAGGAAAATGTTAATGTGTCTGATAATTTGATGACATTACAGGATTGAGACAGTCGTCTTAGCCAGCACATTAGGACAATGGCTCTTTTTTGAAAATGACAGACGTTGTCACTGAGCCACCTATGTAAATGTGTAATGATATGTAAGAAGAGAGGAGAGCAGGATGAGATGGAGGTTAAGCGAGAGCGTGAGAGTGAGAGAAAGTAGAGGAGAGGGTGAAGAAGCTGATGAGAAAAGAGGGCAGCAGGAGGGGAATAAGGAGATTCAGTGTAGCGATAAAGGCAAGCACTGTATGTCAGGTATGCAGTTCAATCAGACTGTCGTATTCAAATCAAATCAGGCAAATTTGCTTTTTTGGGATTCTTTTGCAGTTTGTGGTAAATGAGTGAGTGATCATTTGCATATACATGCTGTGAGAAGTTCATATCCTTGGTTTAGTGGAAAGCTGTCCTCCTGTAACTGGGTGAATTGCTGCAGAGTTGATGGAGAAAAAAGATAAACAGGCAAACAAGCGGGCATGTCCACACTGCTCTCTCTTCTTTTCATTCTCTCTCTCTCTCGATGTCAATCTAAGCCCAGAGATAAATGCGCAAAGATGATAAATCTAGTCCCAGAATTACTGGCAGCAGCATTTCTCTTCTCTCTCTGCTCTTCTGTCTCTTTTCATCTCTTGTTCCCAGACTGAGAACAAGTGTTCCCATCAGGCTCATGGTTGTGTGCACCTGGCTTAAGTACGGGTGGCGTGCTCTGTCTGAACAGTGCTGCAAGGTGGCATTGTGTGGTCAAATGTGCAGAGGAGTCACGTACGTCTTCTGTTTAACCTCAGAGCTTCCACACAATGGGGTCGCTCCTCTGAATACTTATCAAGACTGAATGACAGATCCACTTTGAAATGTCCTCCACAAGAAATATCCAAAACACTACAACCAACACGTTGCCAGGAGATGTTTAAGCTTAGAAGTTCTCGTAAAAATCAGTCTAGTATCAGAAATGTTCAACATTTTGCTTCATGTATGAGGTCATGTACAATGAGGCTTTGTTAGACATCAATTTCCCAGTCTTATGAAGATGCATGTACATCTAAAGAGGGATAATCGCTGTGTTGAAAAGAGCCTGGAGGATTAAGGAGGTAACAGATGGGGGGGGGCTTGAAGGAGAGAAGGTCAACAATTTTGGGGGCAGAGACAAACAGAGTCAAGTAATGTTGTTGAACAACTGTTTGTGTCTCAGATCGCAGCACTGTTGAAGGCCTGTCTGACCTGAATATCAAGGGAGGGCAACAAATATCTTCTCCTCTCTCAGTCAGTCTGTGATCTGAAGAGTTTCACTAATTTAATCATAGTTGTCAGATCAAGAGCTATGCACTCAGTAAATAGCTCTTGACAACAAGACCAAAACAACAACAACAACAACAACAGAAGAAGCAGATGCCACATAGCCCAAGGAAGATGTAACTTTTTTTCTATTCTGGAGTGTGACTTCGCGTGATGAGAGATCAAAAGCAAACCTCTGCAGGCTCACTGGAGTCACAGAGGTGCCATTGTGTGAATGTGCAGCCCTTCCAGCTCGACTGGCTGTTTGGTGCTGGAGGGCCTGTCTGCAGCCAGTGCTGCCTTTGTGTTGCCATTTGAAACAAATGTCACAGGAATTCACTGCTGCAAAACTCAAGGGCCATGGACGGCACCGCCGCCGCCACCGGCCAGCCCGTGAACTCTGTGGTGTCACAAAATGTGAAATTCCCACAATTGCTAGCATTGCTCTTCATTGTAATATCACTGCCAGGAGTTGGAGGGTGTCTCCACAGTGTCAGCATAGTGATTCATATCCCGTTGCACAGGAATGCACCGATGACTCTGCTTTGTGGTCTGCTTTTTACTGAGGTGGTGAAATGGTCGCATGTTTTCAGTGGATCTTTCATCCCCCAGGAGCTTAATGAGTTATAGCTTGACTGTTTTCTCACCATTGATGTAAAAATCCTAATCAGCAACTTCACTTGCATTTAAAACTTCCCAGGGGACGAGGTCGCAGCCTTTTGTTTTCATGTCGGGATGTGACGTGGAGCCGGGCCCGTCCACTCTACATCTCCCAGCAATCCCAGTGTCACCTCATTGACCTCTCACCTCCAACCCCTGCAAAATAGTGAGGTCAGAGTGCGACTGACAGCGGCTCCTGTTGTTACAAACAAGGCAACAAGGCAGCCACGGCATGCATGCATGAGCTGCATGCAACTCACATTCATATCGACACACAGCTGTGCAGAAACACTGGGTTTCCTCACTGACACAAAAAATCACTCCACAATACCTAGCATACCTGCTTAATCGCTTCATGCTCTGCCATGCCATGCAGGGTTTTCTCTTTGAGAAGTGAGAAGGAGCTGCTGAAAGCTCGCCCGGCATGTTGTTTTATAAGGTCATTTACTCAGATTCCATTCTTGAGCGGAGCGTTTTTATGTCGCAGATATCCAGGTGATGGCCGCTCAGAATAGCTGCCAGTTGTCCTGGCATTTCATTGTGTAAAAAACATAAGAAAAAGAGGAATAGGAACATTTAGGGTGAGGTAATGAGAGAGAAAGGGGAAGTGAGCGCAGCTTTGTGCATACTGTTATGTGCGGTCATCATTTGAGTATCTTATGGAGGACTAATGGGCCACAGTGAAGGAAGAGTATCATGCTAAGGAGAAGTGTGAAATAACTTCTCCATCTTCTGTTTCTCTCGCCTCTCGTGCTTCCTTCTGCCTTTTTGCCTCCAGCCAATCAGATATCCTCTCTGCTAGTTTCCTCCCTCATATCCTCTTAGGGCCCCACACAATCTCCTTTTTTCATTTTCTATCCCCTCTCTTTTGACTTACACTACCTCTGTAACAACCTGTTGCCCCATAGATCCATCAATCATTTCTTCATCTCTTCATGTTTTCTTTTGCTCGTTAATAGAGCAGGGAGAAGGAACGAACAGAGTCTCCTCGGAGGTATTTCTCTCACTCCATTTCTCTTTTAGTCCCTCTTATTTTTTACTCCTGCTTTTTGGCTGCTCTCCAGTGAATGTTAACACCCATCATGGCATGCTGGGCATCGTCCAACAGATGCCCTTGAGGAGGACATTCCTGTCTGACACAACTCCTCTTTTCACGCTATTTATACCCAAATATCTGAACTCTGCAATGATACCAGTACAGCATGTAACTAGACCATTGTTCTCTGTGAAAATAAAAATGAAACACCACTCTTCTCACATTGTTGCTTAATTCAAATAAAAAGCACAGATTGTCAGTGATTTTTCTTTATCAGCATTTTATTAACTTGCCATTCTTTCAGCATCAGTTATTCTCTACCTCTACATTAATCCTACAGAAGAGGAATGAACAATGTTGGTGTAGGAAGGACAGAATGTACCATTATCAAAAGTAGAGAGAGTGGACAGTCAAGGGAGGGTATTCTGAGAAGTGCTCATTGAAAAAAAACATCCATTAAGAGAATGCTGGAGCTATTTCTTTCATATAAAAGAGCCCAATCAGACTGGTGCTTTTCAAACCCATTCACTGTGAAGCTCTCCTGCTTGGAGAAGCTCTAGTGAAAAGAAATGAGAGGGAGGAGGACACTTTGTTCAAACCGACTGAAAGACAATTTGTCTGCCTGGTGTAAGCTAATTCACAACCATCCCACATGACGTGTGAACTCTAGCCTCACCAGTGCCGCTAAATATCATTCGCACCCTATAGGAGGACCTTGAGAATGTTTTTCTCCTCAGCCTAAAAGTAGCCCGCTCATGTACACCAAACGTGTAGTTAATCAGCTGGCTGTTGGAAAAACATCAGTGCGCTTGTATATTTGTCTTTGGTTTTGTGCATGCTTGTTTTTCAATCCATGCCTCAAAGCGACTACTTCACATGCATAAAGTTAACACCTGTGGAGTGCAGAATGTCACCACTATTGCTGCGTATCAACAGGATCAAGGCAAACAGGGAGCAGCGCTTATGAGAGCTACACTTGGAAACACTTAATGCTGTCATCAAAGCCGGTGCTGGGGTTGGATGGTCACACCGTGACGCTGTGTAAGTGGGATGAGAGGTGGTAATGGACAGAGGGAGTGGTGTGGAAGGGTTGGCTGAGGACTGTGTGGACCAGAAAGCTCAGCACATGTTGGGAAATGTCCCCCTCACAAACATGTGCTATGATGGTCGGCCTCCTGTGCACACCTGTCTACACTGTATTAACACGTTTACGCAATAATCACCAACATTTCCAAGAGTCTTAGACTTATTCACATTGAAACACAGCAATCCTGGCCTATGCTATCTTTGGGTAATTTTGCCTTCAGTTGACAGTAACAAGTGACAAGATACATAAAGAGAAACGGTGCAAAGACATGCAACAAAGCACTTCATCTGGAAGTGAAATAGTCACATGCCTTGCATCCCATGTGACCCCCCCTGGGTTTAAAGGGCGGGTACACCCATTTTACAAGAAACAAAGACTTATTTTATGTAGTAACCTTTAGTATTATCTATCATACTAAAACCCCAACATATTCAAATGAGCACTTTGTATGAGAAATCAGGGGATCACAAATCATTTGGCTTCATTCTCAGAGGGAAATGCCATCCATAGAGCCATGCTGGGAGCAAGGGGGGAAAAAAAATCAACACTAACTTCCTCTCCAGGAGCAGAGCCCTGATACTAAGCGAGGGGTTAAGCGAGAAAATATGCTTCATTGTAATTTGGGTGAATTGACCCTTTAACCTTATAAACTCCATGAGACGTTTTTCTGTGAACCCCAAACCAACAATGTTTCCTCTTCTGTGATTAAGAGCTGAGAGGTGGGCTGAGGAAAGACAAGCTGGGTGCTTTTTTAACAGGGGTTAGGAGGGAAGTTCATAGGTCGGCCGACTTCAACCGGCGTAACCATCCAAAGTCTGCTCTCTGAGGGTGTTGTTTGGATTTTAGACAGAGCACCTGTTGAGAGTGGACACATGTAGAAAATTACTGACATTATTCAAACAAAAGTATATCTTCCTATTCTTGTCCACAGTATCCATCCTTCTCATATAACCAAGCTCCAGTGCAGGCCAGATTTTCTCTCAGTTTATACAGTAAGCGGTGAGCATCGACGGCTTTTGGGTTTATCCAAGGCAGCAGTTAAAGTACAGGACCACAGGCGTAAAGCTGTCAACATGTGGACACGGTCGGGGAACACAGCCTTGCCTGTCCCCACAGCAACTTTATAGGAATGCTTAACACCCCCCACCACCTAAACATATCTGTCTTCTGTATCGTATTTTCCCCTTGCCAGGCTGCTTAATATGCAGGCTGCGATTCCCCCCCTCACATTCCTCCAGATAACTCAGGATTTTTTTAAGAACAAAGCCGTTAAGACTTGTTGGGAAATCTCCCACTTTCATCTTAACGCATGCCAACCTATGTGTGGCGTTTTAAGTTGTTCATACTGATATCAGGTTTACCCACTGAAGGATATTTGCGCTGTTGATGTGAGTCACTTAAATTGTCTGTGTGTGTCAGCTTATGTGTGGAGACAAAGTGAGAGGTAATTGTGTGACAGTGTGTGAGATTTTTCCATGTCTTTGAAGTATACAAGATGGGACGGGCCAGTCTGTCGCCGTGACAATGATGAGCCTTTGATGTGTGATTAAAGGAGTGATGTACACCTTTATGTAATCAGCTCCAGCGTTTGACAGTCTGCATCCTACAATGCACCATTTGTGAGGACAACGTCATTATTATCCTGCCTGTGCTTTTTGATCATCTGCCCTCCTTGTAGGCTGGCAACCAAGTAACACAGTTACAGAACCCAGGGGAAGAGAGCATCTCCGTCAGACAAATTATTGTGTCAGCTTCGCAGGATTAGTCAGGTGAGAAATCAGCGACCAGCATGCACAGAGGGATGTCTGCGTCAGCTGGAGGTGAATCAAAGAGCTTGCAAAATGGTCAAGAGTGAGGTTGGTGGCCACGTGCTTATCTTTTTGGGCCTTCCAAAATGATTACTCAGTGAGGGATAGGAAATACAAGAGTACTGCCTTACACCCTGCACAGCCTAATCAAAGCAACAATCATAACCTTGGCAGTCTAATGGCACAGCGATAGCATGTGATAGTATCAGTCAGCTTTTTTTTTTTTTTTTTTTGACAAACGCCAGCCCTGGCCCAAAGCCTCTCTATCAACATGGACATCAGCCAGAACCCGACTATGCAGCCATGGCAATTTTGTTTTACTTTGTTCTCCTGCTACTTTCTCCATCCCGTATTTATTTTCCTGCTTGATACTCTCACTTTAAAGTGGAGTGACACACAAGCTGGGTTTTCCAGCCCAGGTTTCCTGTGTTTGGAGGGGGTGGGTGAACAGGGATATAAAAACAGAGTAAGGGGTGAGAAGGTCACAGGGAAAGAGGGGAAAAAAGAGGTTGGAAAGTGTGGAGGTTAATTGAGAGGTAAATCTAAGGATAGACCTTTCTATTCTAGTATTTAACGTTCAGTCTGTGATCGCAGGAAGAGGATTGGGACCTGAATATGATAAAGAGATAAATATTAAATGAAATTTCATGAAGCTGATCCATTCTTGACATTACCTTTACGTAGAAGTTGCAGAACTCAGAAAGTAGCAATGTAAAAGCTTGGTGAGTTGTAACGAGACCCCAAAATAACAAGACAACTCAACCGTGAAGTCACACTCTATCACCTATCCTGAAGACTATACAAACATGATACTACTTGGTTTATCTCCTAAACATGGCCTCAACAGAGACGTTGTCAGGCAACGACCACGGTAACCATATCTGAGAGATGGCACTGGACTCCGAGACATTATCGGATCTAGATGAATGATATCACGCTTGACAGAGAGATTGTAGCTGCCTGGTTTGTGGATGGTGTTAAGGTGATACAGCCCATTTAAGGAGGAACACAAAAGACATCTTTGTGTGCTACAAAGTGGGAGAGATTGGAAGCATGACACTATCCAATACCAACAGCTTTAAGGACGAGAAATAGTAACAGCAATTCAACAAATTTTAAAGGGGAAGTGCCGTTTTTGACAAACTGGACCTTATTTCTGGGATAAAATACTGCCATTTACTCACCCATTTGGAGTCATCTGGGGTATTTCTGATGATAGGATTTGACAATATCCATTTAACAGGAGTGAATGGGGCACAGAAATGCAGCCAGTAAATGACACAAACTTGACCATTTCGCAAATGACAGACATTTAATAAGATGAGCTACACTATCATACTATTCTCATTTGAGTCTGGAGTTGTCCGTAACTTGAGAAAATTCAATCTGTAAACAGACTCTACTTCCTGTGTATCATAGTTTACTAAGGACCCCTAGTGCCCACCTATGTGGCCTTCACAGTGAAAAACAAAGCATATATGTATATGTGACAACATCACAAATAAGTATTTTCAGCCACTGTGAAGGCCACATATGTGGGTCCTTAGCAAACTATAATACACATGAAGTAGAGTCTGTATACAGATTGAATTTTCTCAAGTTAGGACAACTCATGACTCAAATGAGAATATTAATAGTGTCTTAAAGGGATACGCCACCCCCAGGCCAAATTCAGTGTCTCCCCACAGTCCCAAGACCTAAATAAGTGTGTGAAAGCATTTTCCTGGCCACCCAGCCATTGTCCGAATTTATCAGAGCTGACCGCAGGTTGGTTCCGCGGCATAACTACATTCCTATGACCCCACAGAAATATTTCGGCCAAAGTGAATAAATGTACTCCATTTTCCGCCCCAATTACTTTCCGTGTACTGCACATTTACTTCTAGTGAATGGCGGTGCAGATCACAACGCAAAGGGCTTGTCTTGTTCGTTTTCTTTTGGGAACTATTTTTCGGTGCGGAGAAACACAGCCGACGCACACCACGGAACGTCATTGGGAAACCCCCACCCCCCCACTTCCCCCCACAACACTGCTTCGCTTACCTGGACCAGAAGACTGGAAGTTCCCGTTATTCCAGGTGATCCAGATGAGCGCAGGAGAGCACATGGTGTAAGTGTGGAGAATGCCAACCAATGGCTACTGAAATGGAGTGTTTTTGTTGTGCCGAGTGGGGCGAAACACTACCGTCGATGCAGAGGAATACTGAAGGGGATAGCCGCGTTTGTCACTACTACAGAGGATTTCACGGCAATGATTCACCCCGCAGTCCTCACTTTCTTTTTCCGGCGCGATAAAGTGAATTGGAAAAGGAAAAACACACCAAGCGGACCTAATGGGCAGCTGTCTACAGAGTAAGTAGCCTATTATTACACCCAGTACATGATTAGACGTCACTCTGTGGTCATGGTATTTGTAGCAGGAAGATGGTGGCTACGCAGTGTTGTGGGGGGTTTCCCAATAACGTTCCGTGGTGTGCGTCGGCTGTGTTTTTCCGCACCGAAAAATAGTTCCCAAAAGAAAATGAACAAGACAAGCCCTTTGCGTTGTGATCTGCACCATTCACTAGAAGTGTGCAGTACACGGAAAGTAATTGGGGGGGAAAATCGAGTATATTTATTCACTTTGGCCGAAATATTTCTGTGGGGTCATAGGAATGTAGTTATGCCGCAGAACCAACCTGCGGTCAGCTCTGATAAATTCGGACAATGGCTGGGTGGCCAGGAAAATGCTTTCATACACTTATTTAAGTCTCGGGACTGTGGGGAGACACTGAATTTGGCCTGGGGGTGGCGTATCCCTTTAAGTGAGTAAGTGAATCTTATTAAACATCTGTTATTTGAGTCAGACGTTGAGGAGTCACCCGGTTCTCATGCTGATTGTCCGTTGGCGACATATAAAGGGGGGGGTGATGCTGGGTAATTTTCATTAGTTGGTAAACAATGATGTGCACATCTGTCACACATCACCCATGTTCACAATCACCTGTGTGGGTGTAAAAGCAGCTCCAAAAATTGTGCAGAATATGTAACTATTAACAATGGAAGAACTAGTCCTGGCCAATGGCACACTGCGGTGTGAGCGCATTTTTCTGGAGTCTGCCGCTTCACCTCCACCTTAATATCAGACTATTTCTTCTTCAGCTCCATAGTGGTGCTGTTCCACACCCACGGCATTCACCCACTGACAGACACGGTCCCAATCAACCCTCTTACACTTGTTGGTGACACCTGAATTTAAAGTGCCAAACAATGTTTACTGGTGCGCTTCAACCTTGGATAAGAGCGCACACAAATTTCTCCTCTTTCATACATCCAGATTTTTGGTGCTCTTTCTGGATTGCAGCGTACGCCAGCACTCTGTATGGAATCCACGCAAGTCTTACAAGTACATGAGGCCCCTGGATATTTCCCCCTGCATGGACATAAACACACATCCTTTTCGAGTTGTTTCATCACCATATTATTTTGGAACCATGATCTTCTCTTAACCTCAATTGAAGTATTTTTTTCTAAACATAACAGTAGACTGTAACCAAAGAGGTTCCATCAAAAATTATTCATTTTGGATGAAAAACACTGTATACCTTAATTTGTTTAAAAATTACACCTTAATTAAAGGCACTGAGAATGTATTTTATAAAATAAGTTAGTTTTTTACTACCCAATCCAATCTCAGGGTCACTCAAGGTCACATTCCAAGCAGATCACATCGATGATGTGGACAGTTGAATATGTTTTTCTCATTCCCAGCCCACAGCCCCCCCCCCCTTTAGTTTACTCGTCCAAATTATGCAGACAGCATTTCCTCTGAGGAACAACTTTATGTCTGTCTGTCTCTTATTTTTCTGCTGTTTTTTCTTACTTCCACACCACACAAGCACATAATGGAGGAACAGAAGTATAAATGTACCAATTATAAAGATATTTGTGGTCATAATCTGAATACATAGCCGAGGATATAAGGTACAAAGGCACCAGTGTCATCATGGGAAAATGATGCCTCTGCTGCGTTTATTTACGTCTAGAAAAGAGGCCTAATAATCGTCTGGCTTTTTGTTGGTATGAAACTGTTCCATTAGTCTTCAACTGTCAAAACACAGAAGAGGTATAACATTACCGTCTACAACATCCACAAGCAGAACAACTGTACACACACCCCTCTCTTCCCCTCTCATGCCCCTGTTTCCTCCCACACTCCCTCCTTTTATCACTTTACCAGTCACATTACATGATATGCTCTCCCGCCCTCACTTGCTCTTTGTTGCTCTGCTTTATGATACTTTCATACGGCCTTCCTCCATTCATTTCTACGTGTTGTGGTTGTTGAACATGGTCCCACTCAGGAACTACTGTTCTGTAACAAAACCCAATATTTGTTCAACTCTCATGAATATAATATATCCACCACACTGCGGTCATTGTTTTGTCCAAGTAAGTGTGTCCTACCTCCTTTTCTAAATGACAAATGCACACAATATTCAGGTCTCTCGGAGACAGCTTCAGTTTGAAAGAAACGAAAGTGAAAAAGCTGAACTATAACACACAGGAGGAAAACAGGCACACAGAGGAATGTTATTACTGCACAGAAACCTGCTAATGTATCCTCATCCACTCCAAGATATTAGTCAACACTTATTAATTGCAAACACACAGGGTTGAAGAGGACATATCCATAAATTACCCATTAGAAACTTCTGGAGAGGAAATATCAGTTGTGTCTGAATCACTGATTGAATTCAGATGGTAGACCTGTGCAGACATGTTGCTGATTAAGCAGTCTGCTAACAGACATAAACACTGTGACTTGTAGGGCTCAGCTAATAGAAGAAACATGTTTGTCCCTTAAGAATCTGTTTGGAAGATCATCTAACAAACTTTCTAGATTGTTATAGTCACACAGTAAGAAGAAAACATGAGTGTTGTGACTTTTGGAAACAGAAGTCCTCCAAGAAACACGAGGCTCTGCAAAACCAAATGTTGACGTCTGGTTGGATGGATAATCTTGGCAGAGCTTCCTCAGTGCATTCTCATTCTGGATGCAGTGAGCCATGAGACTGCTGTGGATGCTATGTAGTATATGACAAAGCTTTGACAGTTACACCTACTAGTCCTGCAATCAAAATAAACAGACATAAAACTGACACACGTGCTTCTGCAGATACTCAAGACTGCAGAATTATAAGAGTTCATTCAAAATCAAAATGCTATTCACAGCCACTTGTATGTTGTTTATTATGCAGCAGTTTCACTTCTGAAGTTTCTTGCTGACGAACGAGATGAACGAGACCGGGCAAAAGCTGGTATCCAACAAGACGGCAGAGACAGAGGTATGATGTGAGTGCGTGTGATGGGATGGCAGTGAGCTGTGACGAACAAAGAAAGACAAGCTGAAGAAAGGAGAAAGACAAGAAGAACAGAGAATGTGATGGGTGCGATAATATCCACAGCAGATACAAGAAGAGTGTCACAAATTGAGGAAAAGGGATGCAGACAAGAGAGTGAGAACAGAGGGCAGAACTAGTAACAAAATAGTGACAAAATCAACAAAACAAATGCAGGTAAGAAAGGCAGGCAGGTAGCATGTGTCAGTTTTTGTTCAGGGCTGTAGTGTGTTTTAGTTCACAATCAGTGTGTCGCAGAGTCTCGGCCAGTCTGTTCTGAGTAAGAATTGTTTACAGCCGTCATGATAACATCAGAAAAACACATTTCTGGACTCACGCTACAGCCTTGAGCCACCTCTCCACTTATGGTCTCTCTCTCTCTCTCTCTCTCTCTCTCTCATCTCAAAAAAGTGCTGTGGTAGACATTACATAAGCCTGTTAGAGATGACTGCAGGTAGTGCATCATACTTCAGCAATGAGACTGATGTTGTTTTGTGGAGACCACACACGGGAGAGACTAAAAGGTCTAAAAGGCCTGGTGTGAGTCGATGCAAAAATAGTTTCAAAAAGAATCAAGAATTTCCTGTCATGGAATGTAACAAAATACATCAGGCAAATACTATAGGATAGCACTTACAGCTACGGAAAAAAGAATAGATCATCCTTGTTTTCTTCAATTTCTTGCTCATTTTAATGCCTCGTACCACTAAATGTATTGTATATTACCTGAAGAATAATAAACACTAAATACTTCATGTCCTGCACATAAGCTGCACATGATGCCTAAAACAACAGAATTATGTGAAGCCACAAAGGCAGCCATCTTGACACTGCTGGAAATTGGCATGAGTGAGTGACAGGTAGCCAACAAACTGAAGATCTCCAAGACAGCCGTTCATTACACCAAGAAAAAACAAGCCGAACATGGTACTACCAAACTGCTAGCTGGTTGAAGCAGGAAACATTTCTACCCGATACTGGGGATGGCTGGAGCTCAGTTGGTAGAGTGGTTGTCCCTGAACCCCAGGGTCATGGGTTCGATCCTAAAGGAATGGGTTAAATGCAGAGGACATATTTTGTATATGTATGTACCTGTATAAAGCTGATTATGATTTCCCCACGAGATGACCATGCATCCATCCGTTCCTGTGTCAAGAAGTGTCGTCAGACCTCTGGGGACCTTAAAAATGAGTGGGCACTATTGAGAAATGTGACTTGTTCAGCAAGGACCATTCAAAACCGACTTCTTGAAGCTGGTCTGAAGTCAAACAGGGCATGGAAGAAGCCTTTCACCAATGAAAGGCAGGAAGGCCTCTTTGCTGGGGCTCACAAGGACTGGACTGCTGATGACTGGTGATAACTGAGATTCTCTTCAGCGATGAATCTAGTATTGAGTTGATACCCACTACAGCCAACTTAGTGGTTGGGAGGAAACCTGGAGAAGCCTACAAAGCAGACTGACTTGCCACTACAGTAAAACATTGGGGTGGCTCAGTGATGATCTGGGCTTGTTTCACTATTACTGGAACATGGCAAATGCAATTGTTTGAAGGGCAAATGAACCAGTTCATGTACAGGGCTACTTTTGAAAACAGTCTTCTTCCATCACCTGGAAAACGCTTTCCTGCCTTAAATGACTGAATTATCCAACAAGACAATGCCCGTTGCCACAGGTCACTTAAAGCCTGGATGGAAAACCAGAACATTCAACCCATGCCTTGGTCTGCTCAATCACCAGATCTAAATCCAATTGAAAACTTGTGGAGAAGCACAAGGCCAGAAACAAAACAAATTTGTTTGAATTTGTGCAACAAGAATGGGCTGCTCTGACAGCAGAACAATGTCAGAAGCTGGTGGAGAGCAAGATGCCAAGACGCATGGCTGCAGTCACCAAAAACGATGGTTATGCAATCAAGTACTAACTCCTTGTGTATCATGAGACTAAACCAGACAGGAAAGAAAACATGGAATGCCTAAAAGCGCTGTTTTGGGCAGTAATATGCATAGCTACTGATGTAAGAGGAACTGAATTTGGTTATTATCAAGAAAACCATGGAAAATGTCTAGATATCAGATATCTAAACTCGAATGAAACAAATGTAACCCTAGTTGTACCAGCCATTAAAATGTACGAGAAATTGAAGGAAACAAGGGTGGTTTAATATTTTTTTTTTCCATGACTGAATATTGGACAATTCCCATTTTATGTTACTTATTACTTCTACTCTAATACAATCAAAAGGGGGCATATCTAATAATTTGGTATAAAGAAAGCGCATGGTTGAAGCTTCAAGTCCTGAAGAGAACGCTGGGTCAGACTTGACTTCAACAATTAACTCTTTGAGTGCCAGCCATTTTTTAAAACCGAAAGTGCCTTGTACCAGCATTTTTGCCCATTTTTCAGTCATATTTCAAGACCTACAGAATATTTTGCACCATGTCTCTGAAAACACTGAATAGCTCAAATGAAAGAACAGTCGCACTATTTCATCATGAAAAAAATATTTGTTTTGCCTTGTTCTATTCTTGTTTTGTCTGGAGGAGAGTAGAGGCCACTTTCACCAAAATTGCCACTTTTTGTCCAGCATCCTTTTGTTTTGCTCTCTAAACATGATCGTTTCCACTTCCTGCTTTGATTGCTATGGTGCATATTAACTCTTTATGTCCCGGCTACAAATCACAGAAGCCCCAACATTACTCACAGGCTGTGGGAGACTGTGATCAGCGACCTGCTGCAAAAAAACAAAACCAAAAAAAAAACACTTTAACGTCATATTACATCAATGGCACTCAAACAGTTAAGGGCAGAGAGGGCAGGTGAACGACAGGTGGTAAACCTTTTCTTCAGCTCAGTTAAAGCCCCATTAGCGTGTTGGGACTAACTGAACCATGAGGAGGCACCTTTAGTCAAGACTGAGATGGGGGTGGTGATCAAGCTGAACCACCTAATGAAAAGCCAAGAAAGCACTGAACCCACCTGATGGATTCAGACGGGGGTCACTATAATATTACCTTGACCATACTAAACCTTTCCCTTTGACTCAATATACCTTATAAATAAAGTATAAATACTGTATAAATACTGAAGCAAGCGAACTGTTCTCTGATAATGCTGTTTGAAATATGAACATGAACATGAGTGGGAGGTGGCAACAGTTCTTCACCGTGAACCCTATATTCTCTATCGATGGATGGATGGTCTTAGCCCCCAAAACGACAACCCCCAACCCTGGAGCCTCATCAATATAGATCATCTTAATCATTGTTTCAGGTTCCAACAATTAAAATAAGACGATGGGGTGTGTAGTGCCTGGGAGGAGATCCATGGGACAATCGTGGAGGTTATGGGGAGGTAGAATGGAGGCCTTCTGTTCACTGAATCCCCAAATATGGGGACGTAGTATTTGCTTTTATCTCAAGTGAATTGTCGTCACAAAAAGGTGCGGTTATTGACTGTCGGGAGAGGATTATTTAGATTTAGCAGAACCCCATGTTCTGACAAGTCTTCTCATTTCCCTGCACTTGTCTTTTCTACTTTGTCGGGAAACAAATGAAGTAGCCTTCTTTTCCACAATACACTGCTTATACACTCTACCCACATGCACATTATTTACATGAGTTCATCACTGAGGTTCTGAGAACTCTGCACCTGACAGAGGGCAGGATGGACATATTTTCTCTTACATTCACAGATTGTGTGTTCAACCTGAATCAGAAGCCAAGTCCTCAAGCAACTCAGCAGCTAAGGTGAGATGATCAATAGAGAACTCATCATCTTTGTCATCATCATCATCATCATCACCTGACGTAACCCACTGAGACGTTTATCCCTTCCTGGCCACTTAGATTGTGACCAAAGCTTTTCACATTTTAGCCTGCTTCTCTCATAATGTCCTAGCACATGAAAAGCCTGTTTATTTTTTTCTTGTTACTTGGACTTGCTCTTTGATAAACCCAGCGTTCAGCTGTGTCATTCTGTCAGGGTAACGGTGAGTGTAGCAGTCTAAGAGACTCTTAAAACTAACCACAAAACCCGCAAAGGAATGTAGGAGAGAGGGGAAACACCAAATAAAACAGTTGAAAAAAGGCTCCCTGCCCTCACTAACATTTTGCAGACTGAGCTCAAAGAGCAAACAGTATTATTATGTCGATGGCACTCAAGCCTCAGATTTTAAATGAAGTTGAAATATGTCAATGGCACTCAAAGAGTTAACAAGTTTATATGCATTATTATGAGTTATATATTTTATTTTTCAGTAAGAATTCTTTATCAGTTTTTTTATTCTTGTCATCTTGAACTTCAAACTACTTTTCTTCTCTATCAGGACAGATTGATGTGCTCATTAATCTTAAATAAACTGCGGGCTTTCCTAGTCCAATACGTTCTGCTGTCACAGGTCCTTTGCTTCACTTTTTTAAGTCATCTTGTCTCCACTCACTTTCCATCCAGGTATGACATCTTCGCTTTGCACAAGCAGGCGCTATATCTGTCTGCACACTGTCTGAGGGCTGAGGATGACTTGGGGAACTACCCCTCCACACTTTTATTACCTGAACAATTTTCATGTGTGCTGGCTGTCTCTTCAGAGCTGCAGATGAAAGAAATCCAGAGAGATGCACTCTGTGTGTGGGATCAGCATGCTGCCTGAGTGTGTGTTTTTCATTTGACTTGGAGATGATCCAGGTCTGTCTTCTGTCATCATTTTCTGTTTTTTTTCCTGTGTTTCATATGTTAGTCAGCCTGTATTTCTTTGTCATATCTTCTCTCCTGTCTCTCATATCTTAGTTTTATTAGTCCCTGTCTCTTTTCATGCTTCGTTTCTAACTTTTTTCTGGTTATAATCAGCTGTGGGTGCTCACTTATTATTTTTCCTCCTCTGTATTTCAACCTGTTTTTCAGACTCCCTTCTGCCTAGCTTCATCTTTTCTGTCCTCCCACCTTCAACTCAGTGCATTATCACTTCTCTCTCTCTCCCTCTTGTCTTTGTCTTCCTCCCTCTACATTTGCTTCCTTTCCCCCATGTCTTCTGGACATTGATTATCTGATGGTGGTGCTGAGCTATAGGCCTGGACAGATAATAAGACAGGCCAGAGGCCGTAAAGCCTGTGATTATTTCCTCCCTTCTGCCTTACATGTGTGGAAAATGGAGTTTTGGAGCCTGCACTGCTGTAATTTCAACCCTTCAATCTGAGTCGGTCAGCAGGAGTGGGAAGGTGAGCCTGGTTCTATGATAAGGGGAGGGATAGAGTGGCATTCACCACTTTTTCTTTCTGCTCACACCCCCCTCCCGAAGCCTTAACTTCACCTCACCCTGCCGACACCCACTGAATGTGGTTTGCCCAGGAGAAGGTGTGAAAAATAAATGCTGAGAGTGCAGAGCACACCGAGTATATTTATGTCTGTAGTGTGTGTGAGTCCATGTTTTTGTCCATGCACGCAGCACTGGCATAAATGTTTCTAATTCCAACTTTTAATGAAGTAATCAGGTTTTAGACAAGTGGTCCAGCCTTCTTTGTATTGCTCTGCATGCACTGCAACATTTTTTTTGCAAGTTGAATTTGATTTGAACTGTAAAAAAATGTATTGGATGGACTGTATTGTGACTGGATGATCAGCTTCTTTAAAATGTACAGATGACTTCATGTCATATTGTTTTCTTGAATACTGAGAGGAAAGTAAGAAGCAGCACACACAAGAATAACTCTCATAACTCTGCCATTTTTGTCAGTTACAGAGTTCAAATCAAGATCAACATCAGTGTTTAGGCACTTCAGCGCAGCATGCAGATTCACGTTGCCATACGGTGTGAGTGAATTCCCAACATGCATTCCCAATTCCCTCAATTCCAATTCCAATTCCCTCAGTGCATTCATGAATGTGCAGGTATGTGCTTTGAGTGTGGCAACTGAATGTGAAAGGAGAATTTCATTGGATCAAACAGCAGAACAACTCTGGCTTTCCTGGGGATCAGTCTGGTAGCTGAGAGAGGCCCAGACCTAGAAACAGGTGTGTGTGTGGTGGCAGTGCAGGGTTAGTTCACTTCTTCCATTTAGTTTCATCCACAGGTCCAAAATAGTGCTCTGTGTCCATTATAGCATATGTCTGATTGAGCTTGCTTGTATTTCAGTGATATTTTAATTACACAAGATGAATATTATGTTTGATGTCCTGACTGAGCCACCTGAGGGTTTTTTATTTTTAAATATAATGAACCAATTCAGAGGCAGATTGCTGTCATTCTTCTCCCTGAGTTCAGCGGTAGGAAGCAGATGCTGCAATGAGGGTGCACTGAAGCGATAAAAAAAGCAGCACACATATTAAAAAAAAAAACAAAAGGGCTGTGAAAAGACCCTCGAGGGCCACTGCATCTGCAGGACCTGGAATGTGTGTTTGGCAAGGTGCCTGAATTCAGGAAAACATCAAATAACTGCTTCAAGGTGATCAGCCTCTCCATCTTCTCATCACACTGGCTGAGTTGTCGAGGATCCTCATCATAAGAAAATGAAACAAAGGACAAGAGAAGCCTAGCAGCCATTTTAAGCCCTGCTCCGACAAGTACAGTTCTGCTCCCGGCAACACCTAACTGATCCCTCCAACGTTTACTTTTCCATTTTTGAAAAAAGTAGTAGAAAGTTTCATGTGCACACCGAGGGGTATTGTAAGGCAATAGCAAGCTGGGTTTTCCCCCTCTCACAAGTGCTGCAATGGAACATTAAAAAAAAGCTAGACAACACACCCTTGGCAAAAAAAAAATTAAAAGAGAGCAGCTGAAAGGTACATTGTGTAAGGTATTCTTCTGGGAGTCCAGTCTAATAATCACAGGGTTGGGTAGGTTTATTTTCTAAATAAGACTTCAAGGAGTCATATATTAATCACAGCCCATGTAAGCCTGTCACATCCCCCCTAGTGGAAAAAAATCTCACTGTGGTCACAAAGAGTTTTGCCCCACATGTCTCAGTACACTCAGTTTACCCCTCCCTGATGCATATGTACCCATGTATACGCACATGCATGAACACATAAACACATGCTTATAGATTTAGTGTGTTCTTGGAGAGCAGCAGAGTACAGTACACACAGGTAGCGCTGTTCTGAGGGAGGCTGAGGACTAGTGTTACCTAATAGCTGGATATGTGCTGCTGTGAAAGGAGCTTTGTGGGGATCCTCTTCAGCTCTCACAGTGATTTGGCGCTCACCTTGTTTTGTATGCGGTCATCTCATAGTCAAGGGGGATTTCTAAGCGGTGCGTCCACTGCTTTCGTATCAGTGCAACAATTCTGTGCTGTGACGTTATAAACAGCCCAATTTCTCTGAATTTCAACAAGCAATAACTGATTTTCTTTTGTGTGGTTCTACTCTGCCACCAAAGCATGTATCACGCTGAACAGAGGCCTCTTGACTTTGTTTATTGTTAAGCCATGACGTTTCCTCAGTGCTGCAGCCAGACATCTCAGCTTGGCCAGGGAACTGGCTTGCCACAGGCTCCACTGCTGGACAAGAGGCCTGCAATTATAGCTCACTTCAAAGATGCCAGTCAGTCAAAGACGGCATTCATCCATTTATTTTGGCAAACCCCCGTCTACTCCCCCTTTCTTGCCTCCTCACCTTTCCACCTCCCGCCCCCCTCCCTTGCCCTTCTTCCTCCTTTCCCACCAACCCTCAAGCTTGTTTAGATGAGCGATTAAGGAGAGAAACAAGTGCAAATGGAGTTTGGGTTGGCACGGATCACTATTGACACACAGTTTACTGAAATATCTCCCTGCATAGTTTTCCCCTCACCTAAATTTGGACGTGGTGGATGTCGGCAAAGATGAGGGGAGGAGTGGGTCTCTTGTGCCCAAACAGGGAGGCTTTAGTCCTGGGCACAGAGGCCGTCCTCTGCCTCCTTCTCACCCCACCTCCTTCAGCTGATCCAGAAATAAAACCCAAAGACGGGGGGCATGTTTCACCTCAAGCCATCTGCTCTGTGAAAGCTATTAGATGTTCAATTAACATGGTAAACTGATAGTTTGCCATGTCAACAGAGCACTGTATCACCAAGCGTCAAGTTCTCCCCCCCATATACGAACCCCTCTGTAGACCACAAAATAGGCCAACTTTAACTGTCAATGACAAATTTAGCGAAGTGTTTATTCACTGGCCATGTCATTTTCTGCCAAGGTTTATTTGATCATGAGAATGCTGTGTGTGTAAGGGACTAATAATACTACTTCCTAAAAGTTGTTATTGCATGGGGGCTTTAAAGTGGCCTGGCAAGAGATTTGAATGGAGAGGAACAGCTGGCATATTCTCTCTATATATTACACTTTATTAGAGGAGCATCATCTAACGTATAAGTGATCATATTTCACAAAATTCCACTTGTCTACCATCTGCTGGGTGAGATTTGTAAACTGTGATCCTGATCTGATCTGAGACCCAGGATGGTCATTCATGTAACTTCATCAAAGCTACAGTTGCAAGGCTCAGGGGCTTTGGGATATGTTGTGCGGAAGCATGTGTTAATTTGCTCATCCATGTGTTTTTGGGAGGATTTGTGTATGAGCATTGAAGGGCACTGAGTGGTATGTGCAGGAGTGTCAGTAAATGTTTGTTGTTAAAGCAAACCAGACACCTCAGTCCCACTGGGCTGGAGCTCCACCATCACACCCCCTGGAATCTGAAACCTGATGCTGGAAGTTGGGCAGCCAGAGTGATTATGGGGACCCACCACGCTGGCAGTGTTACAGTTTGGCTCAGGTGTCCCATTCGTCACAGCACAGACCGGCCCCAGCTCACACCAGCCTGTGCCGACACCCTTGTCTCTGGGGTGGAGTCAGACGGCCCGAGGACCTCGCTATAGGAGCCTGTATGGCTCCCATGGGTCCAACTTATCCATCCATCTGCGCAGGCTCCTCTAACTCGTTAAAAAAAATCACAGACCTGCGGTGCTAAATCATCAGTCTGTCACACACATCATACACACCTGGTGGGATTTGTATCCCAGTAGAACAATAACTGTCACACAGGGGATATTGTGTGGACACTGAGAAGTGGAGTGAACATTTTAGGCTGGAGAACAGAGAAAGAGAGATCAAATCAGACACACACACACACACACACACACACACACACACACACTCCATCTTGGTTTGACAGCAGAGGTAGTTACGGGTCAAAACCACAGTGAGTGCGTCCACTTAAAGGCAGCTTTGTTAAGATGCATTATGCCCCCAAAACTGACCAGCTCGCCCACAAAACCTTACAGGAGAGAGAAGACACGGCAAGGAAGGAAAGGACCAAGGTATGACCACTGTTAACTGTGCAGGTGGGACCTTGTTGCTGCTTATCTGGGTATAACAGGTACACAGGATATTCTGAGCGCTGCTCACTCCCTCTTGTTGTGCTTGGAAAGCCCACTCATTCTCATCAAACTGTGATTGTGAAGTTCTCTTTCGTTTCTGTCCCTCTGCCAGTGTTATACCTGGCAACTTGCAGAAAGGTGCAGGTCATAACTCTCAAACACAGTTGCTCACAGTCTTGTCTTCTCCCCACACTCTGGCTGGCAGCCATGCAGGGCTCAGGATGAAACAGGGTAGTTTGCTATCACACAATGATGTTTTGTCACAGTAGTCCTATCGTCTTTAGGGAGGAGGAGGCCCTGATTATAAGCAATAATGAGCAGTACAACATTAATAATTACATTTCACAACTTTACATACTTTAACATGAAGTAACATCAATAAATACAGTAGCAGCTGTTGTTTTGTGTATCTGTGGTCTTTTACTGTTTCCTTATGGTTGTTTACCATCTCGTTCTGGTTGATTGGTGTCTCCTGGTGGTTGTTTTCTGTCTCCTTGTGGTTGTTTTACATCTAGTTGTGGTTGTTTTGTGTCACTTAGTAGTTATTTATTGTCTCCTTGTGGTCGTTTTATGTCTATTTGTGGGTGATTGGTGTCACTTTGTTGCTATTTAATGTCTCCTTGTGGTCATTTCAGCACTATCTGATATCATCAAGTAATTAAGAGTCCAGGGCCAATGTCAAAGTTGTTTTGCCCAGGACCAATGTTAGGGTTAGGGACTCTTAATTACTTGGTGATATCAGATCGTGCGTCATTTTATGTTCCATTGTGGTTGACTGGTGTCTACTTGTAGTAATTTTCCATCTCCTTGTGGTCATTTTACAGCATGTTATGATCATTTTCATCTCCTCATGATTGTTTAATGTTTCATTGTGGTAGCTTTACATCTTTTTGTTGTTGTTTGGTGCTGCTTTGTAATTGTTGAACTCTGTTCATTTACTGAAAATGGAAGATGAACAATGGAATGGAAGATAATTGGCAAAACATAATAAAGCTTTCATTCTCTAAAGAGGTGTACTGCTGGTAAAAATCATCTAGGCTATATGATAATATGATAACAATACTAATAATAAAAATAATAAATACTATTCTGTGAAACACACTGGTCAAGAAGTAAACAAATGACTTTGGCTCTATAGCAGATGACCTTTAACCCCTTCACACCCTCCTGTCACGGCGGTGCCTTGAGGCGGCATTGTTAATGGCTCTCTCTGCTGGTATGCAGAGAGCGTGAGCAGAACAGAGAGAACTCTGCCAACACAGCATGAAAACAAAACCTGGAACCTTGTGTGCATTAAGCCCTGCAGACACCCAGGTGGTCCTGAAAAAGATGGGAAGGGAGGGAGGCAGAGAGACATGGCAGTACATGGGAGGATAGAAGTTATGTGGGAGGGAGACTGTCAGGTTGTCTGTGTCAACAATAAGGAAATAATTGGCCTCTGTAGCCTGTGGGCCTGCTAGGGTTGGGTGGGGCATGGTCCTGGCATTACACACAATTAGGCCAACAAGGGGTCAAATGGGGAGGCAGTGGAGGTCCCAGTCCCGTCATTCATGAGAGGGATGTCTTTATGCCCCAGGCTAAGCCGAGACATGGTCTGGGTCACAGGGAAAGGCCCTGAACTAGGCCTCTGTTTGGTGATGAAAGCTTCATGTGAGGGTCCTGTTGATCTGAGACCAGGCTGGTGATGCTAATTACATGGTAGAATTTGAACATCGGTAGGTTAGTAGTGGATTGCGGATGTCAACAAGTAGGTGTAAATAGGTGTGTGGTGACCAGATGGTAAAAGTGGAATCACTCAGAGCTGGAAATTCAAGAAGCATTTTGTTGTGTTTTGTCATCCACTTGTCAAAACCTTACATCTATTTTCCACCTCAAGAAATGTGTGTGAAATCCACTAAATCCTACTCAACAGGTTTCCATGTCTGTGGCCAGGGTCTGCACACTATCATAAGCCAGACTGTTGGGTGAACGCCCACCAGCAGCCCCTCTCTGACTTGACCCCATCCTTGACCTCTCCCTAATGTGATAAACATTCCCAATCAATGGAGGAAACAGGGTGGAAGTAGACAGGGCCGTGAACATGACCTCCTGGTTGGTTTCAAACGGCCAGTGATTCTCTGTTTACACCTAATGCTCACCTTGTTCTTCTGATCGGGGGAAGCGCAGCCAGAGATGGAGGTCAGCTGGTTCAAACCTGACAATGCTGCAAAATGTATCTGTCTCACTGAAGCTTGTTCTCAAAAAAATCTGTCAGTTAGATGAGATACAGTTTCTTTTTATCAATACAAATTGTTTCTGTTTCTATACTCATTGCCAGGGAACCTCCAAATTTGTCAATGAAAACATGGAAAGCCATAAATACCTGAACAAACATCTAAGCAGACAGATATTTATTAGAATATAATAGTTATAGTGTTTGTCTAAGTCTCAGAGCTGTTTGATTATATTTATTTTTATTGTGTCCTTTAAGGCTACATATATCATTTATTTTCATTATAGATTAGACTTACTTATTACTTTTCTGAGTTATTAAAAAAAAATGCAATTTAAACAAAGATCTTTGACCTTTGAGGTTTTTTTTCCACAATCCAGAGCCAAGCTATATTGAGTTTGATGTTGAAGAAAAGCAGCAAATTTTCATCACTGAAGAGATTGAACATTGGTGGATTTTTGCTTGAAAAGTAATTAAGCAATTAATCTGAGCCTTGTTGTCATTTACAGTGTCCATTTTCAAGTGCTGGTCTGCATATTTCATGTCCTGTATTGCTCTAGATGTCATATTCCTTGTTCCATATTCACTTTTTAATAAGTCATTGCATTATAGACATACTTTGCTTCTTGTAATGTCCCTGAATATTGAATTGTGCAGTAATCTGCATTTTTTTAAAGATATAGCTGCATTGAGGGCAGCACAGTGGTGTAGTGGTTACTGTCGCCTCACTGCAAGAAGGTACTGGGTTCGAATCCCGGGCCGGGGCCTTTCTGTGTAGAGTTTGCATGTTCTGGGTTCTCTCCGGGTACTCCGGCTTCCTCCCACCATCCAAAAACATGCATGGGGATTAGGTTAATTGACTAATTTAAATTGACTGTAGGTGTGAATGTGAGTGTGAGTGGTTGTCTGTCTCTATGTGTCCTGTGATGAACTGGAGACTTGTCCAGGGTGTAACCTGCCTTCTGCCTTAAGTCAGCTGGGATAGGCTCCAGCCCCCCTGTGACCCTATGAGGATAAGCGGTAGAAAATGGATGGATGGATAACTACATTGAAAGTAATTGTGTGATTTTCATTTTTATTGGCTCATTATATCAATATTAGTCAACCCATACAAAAGTAAACCATATAAATCATAAATGTACAATGGCATGCTTAATATAGGAATATAATTCAGACTGAAAGCAACAGTGACTATTCAATGAGAGGTGAGTTGTTTCCTGTACAGACTGATCAGTTCAGATTGCATAAATAAAATGTGTGTCTTAAATAATAGTGGTTTCCCTGAAGACTGTCCATTGGCTTCGTTTGCCATGTGCTGTAGCACATAAAACACAAATACACAAACACACAGAGGGAGTGTTTTTTAATTGGTTGTCCCTATGAATTGAACAGTTTGGTATGTAATCTGCAAACAGTATATATGCATGTCACTTTCTCACCGCTGAGAGGGCTTGAGAGCGCTCTCACGTTCCTCATGAATGAGTTCATGTAATAAGAGAAAGAGTGAGTAAAAGATCTACACTCACACAGCCGGGGTCCATGCTGCATGTTCTGCTTTCCTTATTTTCAAAAAGAGGAAGTGCTACAATGATCTAACGTCACAACAAACAATAAAGTATAACCTGTCTTCTTCCTATCGTTTTTTTCACCGACTTCACCTCTTCCCTCACTGAGCCATTTGGTTTTACATAGCAGTACCTGTCAAAGGAATTGGTCCCCCGTGTAACTCTATCTGTGACAGTCAGTGCTGCATTACTTTACCTCTACTGTACATACACACACTCGCCCCCCATCTTACCTTTTCCCAGTAACACCATGCTCTCTCCTTTAGCTGCACAGATACAGTAATGCCACATGCACCCCCAAAGGAATTCACGGCTGGATGAAACAAAATATATGTCAGAGCTCTCCTTTTACTGAGGCCTTTCGCCACTTCCTCTTACAGTTTAGGACGTGATCAAACAAGACAGAACAGGAAAGTGGGATAGTATTTAAATGTATGAGAGTTGGGGGCAGTCAAAGTGTGTGTCCCTGGGGATGAGAAATGGATGGGGGATTGTATCTGTATCTCTGATCCCCCCGCCTCCCCTCTGGCCCCTGGGGAGCAGGCAGGGCTGCTGCTGAGACCGAGTAGGACTCAAGTTTTGTCAACGGGCATCAATCTCTCTTGTCTGTCAGCCCTATAACTCCCAACCCCTGACCCTGCCCCACCCTCTCATGGCCTGGGTTACAAAGCCTCCTGATGGGGATTGGTTGTCAGGGAGGTCCAGCTGAGAGACAGTGGAGACAGTAATCTGGCCCGCTATACTGCCATGTCTCAGGAGGATGCAGCTCCTGTTGCTCCGACCCGAACTTAACAAATCCAAATGTATGTCGGGTCTTTTCGTCTCTCCTCTGTTGTCCCTTATCTCTGTTCGTTAATAGCGTATCCTCTTCAACTATCTGCTATCTCTTGGTCATATCAGTCCATTTCCCCTCCCTCTCTCTTCAAGGTACAAAGTGTCTTCATCCATCTCTCTTCTAGCGGCTGAACTGCCTGCCGCTGAAGGATGTTGGTGTTATTGAACAAAGAGGCTCACTTGTTCTCGACACAGTCTGGTCTAGGAGCTCGGAGTCTGGGATCCTGGAGTCGGGTGTGTGGTGTGTGTGTGGGATAAAGATATGGTGGGAGCAACTGTGGAGAGAACATGACAAACCACTTGTGGCATGGTTGTCTCATTGCATCTATTAATCCTTGCTGGGCCCTTCTCAGCCGCTGTCCTCTCTCAAAGCCAGTGAGGTCAATAATTCACTGAGCATCCTCGCTGCATATATCTTTTCCTTTTCAACAGTGTATTTTGGGGTGTTTGCCAGGAGACAGACATTTTTTTTCTGGGGGTTTGGTATGAGGGCAAACAGAAGGCAGGTAGGGGATAGAGGGGTGGGGGTGTGTTGAGGTACTCCAGCTGTACGGTTCTTCAAGCTCTTCTTTATCTTTGTCACCCCCTGCCTCCCCTCTCACCATCACTCACTGTCCCTTGTCCATCAGCATCCTGCAGGTTCCTGATTAAAGAGGCTATTTCTTTTATGCCTCCAAATTGCAATGCCACTCGTCCCCTCTTACTCCATCTTCTTCTGTCCTCTCTCTCATATCTCTGTCCTTCCCTTCCATGTGGCCTGGCTCACTTCCATCATCTTGTCTTTGGAATCTGCAAGCTGAGCCTCGGTATGTTCCCGGCGTGCTCAAACTAAATGCTTTCCCATTCTTTCTTTCAGTTTCTTTTTTCTCGTTATCCCCCCACCCCCCAGATTGGAGAACCCTTGTCTTGAACATTGCTTTCACTTCAAACAGGTGCCACGCTATCATAGTCATGTGGGTCGAGTCTGGATTGAGGATTTAGTTCACAGGCTGAAAGAAATAAAGGAAGAGGCCAGCTTTATTTTTTATTTATTTATTTTTTTGCTTTTATCTACAGCTCTTCTGTTCTCCAGTAAAATTTCAACCAAAATCCACAGTCAGCTCTTGACTGTGTTTGCCATTAAGATCAGGACAATACACCTGGTTAACACAACCCTTTGTTCCATGCTGTCCAATGATCGGGGAGATGCTGCTGACATCGGCGCCACCATAGCACTTAAAGAAAGACTTAAATCAAAGGCGGGCTAACCTGTATGATGGTGCTTTTTCACTCACAGCAGCTCTCTGAAGCAGGAGGCCCTATACCCTCATGCAGGGTCTCTCAATCATGATCAAATCATCGGTGGCGGCTTTGATGCTCCATTCAGTTGCTGGCCCATTGTCGTAGCTCCCTATTCACCAGCACCTGGGCAGGCTGGCACGGTTAAACCTTTCTGCTGTGTTATCACAACACAACTGCTTGACCCTATCCAAAGGATTGGGTCGCAGATTGGGGTGAGAGTCTGTGTTTAAGAGAGTTGTGAAGTCCTCAGTTACAAAGAGGGAGGACAAATTCTCAGGAAAACATATCAAAAAGACAAAATTTTTATTAAAGCTCATCTAAACTACACTGTAACCTCTGTCATCAGGGTTTAATCACTTTTCCTTCAGCAATGCAACAAATTTGGACCCAGACTTGCAGAAACTTGCATGTTAGTTCAAACATGAACGGATGAACATGGGAAATGCTGACCTGACAAAGCTGTAGCGGTTGTGGAGCACTTCACAGCTGAGCAGGGTTGCCGTGGGCAGCAGCAGGCAAGACACCCTGGCACCATCACCTCGAGAGCAGCCAAGCCCTTTCTTGATGGCTGTGTGAATGTGGCCTCAGACGCCAGCCAGCGTGTCCCCTGGGTGCCTCCTCACCTCTGTGGTCATGGGAGGGGGGGACAGAGTTCTCCTTCATCACTTCAATGTGGGGATGGGACCAGCGCCCAGAGTGTCCATGCTCAGCCAAGTCCATCCCTATAGCTGAGCCTCAGCATTGGGCAGAGCAGCTAGGGGGCTCTGGACCCACTGGATACAGTGAAACTGACACTCCTCCTTAGCTAAATATATGGTCTACGAAAAGGGGCGCACTGCTTGACAAAACGCACTTGCAAGTGTCCATGCATGTCCACACATACACACTGCATCCCTAAATTAGTTTTAGCCTGGAAAATTGCTGTTTGGAAATGATAACAACAATAATGGAGGCATTGCTGTTTGCCCCATAGACTGTATGTTTGCCCTCATGTTGGTCTTTCTGAAAATAGGGTATGAGCGTGACAGGCGGAGAGGAGCAGAAACAAGGCCGGTGGTTCAACGTGATGTCTTTGATGCACCGTTGTTCCGCTGGCCGCCCTCTCCTCTCTGTGTAGCCCCGCGGTTTGGCCTTGGCTCCACGACCCCTCTTCACAGCCCTCTGGTCCAACTCCACCACCGCAGGCGCACTTCTTTAGCACGTGTCAATATTAGTTCAGGATTATTTCTAGAAGTCCAGAAGGGTAAAATCCTTTTAGAGATTACAGAGCTGACACAAAATAATGAGGAAGAATCTGAAGGAACTGTGGAGGAACCATTAATGAATATTTATTATTTGCATTACAAACACAGATGATTTAACTCAGGCATGCTGTGGGCGGCTAAATTTGGGTGAGGCCGCATGGTGTCCTGGGTAACCTCAGCCCAGAATAGCGCACGATGAAGACAGGAATCACAGTGGTGTGTTAGGCTCCTTTGCTCACGATGAGGATGGGATGGAAGAAAACAGAGTGAATAGTTATGTCCTGCCACCTGGGCATGATCCTCAATAAAAGGATTCTCGTCTGGGTCAGCAACTGGCGTTTGGCATCTCTTCTCTGGAGAGAACGAACTGGGAAACCTTGGAGCCAACTGGGTGGTTGAGTCACTCACATGTGCATCAAAGAAAACAGATTTTAGTCATTCTCTTAATGCTATTTAATAGCAGAGGACAGATGTAAATGCTGAATGCTATGTTGAAAGGGATGTGTATTTCCATGATATCTGAATGATTCCCAGGTGGGTTGTCCTCCTATCACGGAACTACAGTCAGCAAGTAGTCTTGTAGTTCATACCAAATATGCTTAATGCAGCCATGCTGTCTTCTGGGATCTGAGATAAATGTTCTTCCTTTTTTACTCGACTGGATGAGGCTAAATGAGGCTTTTCATGCCTTCCTTAGCTAAGTTGGGTTGGATTAGATTAGACTGAGGTCTGCCAAAGTAGTTAATACTGAAATAAGTACCTCTGGCCAATGTGAGCATGTTGTTTCTCTTTTAATCTCTTTTATTGTTCAGTTTTAGCTGATTTCTAAGTTTTTATCTGTCATATTTGTGTAGCTTTTTGACAATTTTAGATCGTTCTTTAAAATCTTTGTCCATTACTTTCAGCTCACTGTTACAGATCACTAAATATGTGAACATATTTTTTGCATCAAATTGTGATTTAAGTTTCCGTACATGAGTTGAGTTCCTCAGTCTCTCTACAAGTACCTGGCAAGGAATCTCAATACTCACTCAGTGTGTAACCTTCCATCATCCATCCAACCATCCATCCATTTTCTACCGCTTATCCTCATAGGGTCACGGGGGGGCTGGAGCCTATCCCAGCTGTCTTATGGCGGAAGGCAGGGTACACCCTGGACAAGTCTCCAGTTCATCGCAGGACACATAGAGACAGACAACCACTCACACTCACATTCACACCTACAGTCATTTTAAATTAGCCAGTTAACCTAATCCCCATGCACGTTTTTGAATGGTGGGAGGAAGTCGGAGTACCCGGAGAGAACCCACGCAGACATGGGGAGAACATGCAAACTCCACACAGAAAGACCCCAGGGCCGGGAATCGAACCCGGTACCTTCTTGCTGTGAGGCATCATCAAACAATCATATATTTACATAATGGCCAGGAGATAAAGACCGCAGAAAAAATGTGCTTGTCCAGTAGTAACTTTGGCAGGGTGGGACTAATTGATATCACATTATCACTGTGTCACTGTGTTGTGTTTCATGCATACAACACATGATGTCACTTTATCTGTATCCTTGAAGTATATATAACACAGATTATTGGTAACTGTCTGATCCTTTAACGTCTTGGCTGGGGATATCAAAGATTTGAAACAGCGACTGTTTTGTTTGTCAAGCTAATAAATAAATGAAGCAACCCAAGCAAGCTTTTCCAGATAAGGTGTTGCAGGTAAAGAATCTATCAATGACAAATGTCTTGTTATTGCTATACATTGGTTTGTTCAGATCAGCAATTAAGTTACATAATTTTTATGAAAGAATGAAATTCACTTTTGTCTGTACCACAGGGTGTGTAACATGATGGCATGCTGCTCAGAGAACATTCATCTTTGCTTCGGTTAATCATTTAAGTCATGTCTGAGTCTGACAGACCAACAGCATAAGATAGGAGCAAGAACCTGACTGACTCATTTTACATGCTTCAGTTTCTCTGTATTTTGTGTCATTAAAGAAATCTGCCTCACTCTCCCTCAACTCTCCTCTTCTGCTGTTCAAGAAAAGAGTGGAAAGTCCATAAGCAGAAGCTGGAAACTACAACCACAACCAACCAATGCACAGGACACTTATTCATAGACACACACACACACACTTGGGGTGGGGAACAAGAGCAGTGGCAGTGGCAGTAGCAGTAAATTGGTACAGACATCCGTCAGAAGCCCCATGAGTCACACTGGAAAACGTGCAGCTCTCCAAAGCCAGAGTAGATATCCATCAAAAGTGATTGCGGCTGGTGCGAGCTCCTGCAAAAACACAGTTAGATATATACACACAATTATGTCCATGTACACACAAACATGCTTTACTACATACAGTGCATACCCATGCATGCACACACACACACACACAGAGCTTTTTTGTGGCATTGACGGTAAAGCAGTGGAGGGAGCACTATGTCATCCAGAGAAGAGAGGCTGGGGGATCCATGCTTAACCACTGCAGAGCCTTTTGATTGTAGACAACCTTGTCTTGTGAGGTCACCTGACGATATAAACGCTTCGCCATTTTGCCAGAGCGAGCGACTAATTTAAAAACCAAGTACCACCACCTGTAGAAGTAGTGGGTGTGGACTGACACAAAGACACACACTTGATCTGACAGATTACCGCTGATGTAATCTTCCACACAAAGGATCCTTAAATCTCTCTAACTATTCCAGCCAAAACCAAAATAAGAAGGATACATTCTGACACATGCAGGATACTCAAGCCAGGCCATCGGGTTTGTGCCAGAAAAAGTGTTTGACATGAGAGTCAGGAGAGCAGCAATTCCCGACTGAATCCTTCATTTCTTTTCTGTTCGATTCTCCTCATCTGAGCTGTGCATCAGCTCTCACATATGGCTGCTATACATTGCACACTTGTGCTACACACATTACACTTGCACCCGAATTATATGGAACATGAGAGAACATAAGGAGAGGCCCATGTAGAGCAGTTCTTTGAAGGATCTAAACCGCTTGGTATGGTAGTGAAGCTGCTGTCCATGTTTCTTTCAGGAGATTCTTTCAATAAATCATGCTTCTGCATCTAAGCTCTGCCTCTCTGGCCATCTTTAATAGCTTTGATATGCAGTATGTCATGAGGATATGAATGTGTGTGTTTTTTTTTTAAATAAATTGGACACAGCACAGAAGCGCAGAGACAAATTGTTATCACATCTGATTATGAGCTGATGTTAGTGAGTGATCTTTTTTTTGGTTTGTTCCTCACCTCACAAAAGGTCCCAACTGCTGTGTAGAGCTCTGTGTTGTGCTGTGTGGTCAGGCAGAGTGGCGCTGCACAGATTCCTGAGACGTCAGACATTCTGGTGTTGGTGGGGCCAGTGGCTGCGGCCAGCGCCTCACACATGACTTCCTCAAGGTCAGCGGGTCAGATCCTGCGATAATCCTGCTGGCGCAGCAGCATGGAGGAGACATTGAGAAGTTGTGTGCAAGTTTGTGCATTTATTATTACTATTATTATTTTGCTGTTATGGATAGTCACTTTGGGTTTTTCAGGTTTTGACTGAGACAAAAACACTGCATGCTTTGTTTGGCAGGCAGCTTCTTTTCTTGTTTCCATTCTTGTGCAGTATATGCATGTGGTTGAGCCTTTGTGTGAACGTGTGAGCACTGTGCACTCATTTCCATTCGCATCTCAGCGTGAATGTGTGTGTGCACACGTAGGGATTGAGTGTGCAATTTGTCCCACAAAAGGTCAAAAGGCCCACACCTGCAGGAGATCTGCAGAGAGCATCGCTGTCAAGAACTGAGAGGGTGAAGAGATGAAACAGAGAGCAGAGGGGTCGCAGCCCCACCCCCGGACATTGTTATTTCAAGCTTTTCTCATCATATTGAGGAAGAAGAGAACAATGCACGGTGCACGCGCACACACACACACGCACACACACACACACACACACACATTCGGAGCACTCACAGAGCGCAGCACAGTCAGCTCTTTCAGCAAACAAGAAAGAGAAAAATCAAAGCACTGAGAGGCGAGGAGAAGGAGGGACTGGATGAAAGATATAGACGGTGGGGGAGATAAAGTACCTTATCCACAGAGGCTTTACTCTTCACTCCTCCTCTACTACTTTTACACTGGTGTGATGCAAAACATGCATCGACACGACTTGAGTTAAAGGCAGCTTTTTGTGCTCTCTCTTTAGCTTTTCAACTGTTTTTCCCCCTTCTTATGTTAGCCAGCTTTGTTTCACAAAGCCTGATGGAAGTGAGATGGAACAAAGAGAGAGAAAACTGACAGGCCATTATAAAAAAAAAAACAAAACTTGTCCATTGACAAAAATCAAGACAAATTACTCATTCGGTTAATTATTCAGTCATAACAACTTTGCTCATTTGCTTAGAGGAAAAATATATATCCCTTTTCAAATTGATTAGACTCAAGACATGACATTTTCCCCCTCATGTCTTAATCCCCCCTCCTCCCTACACACCCCACCCCCTTCTCCAGTTGTTAGGAAGGAATGCCTCTCCTGTAGATCTAATGGCAGTTGGGATGATTGATCAGGTGGCAAAGAGACTGGAGTCATTATAGGTCTACAGTCTGTGCGAGCATGCATACATTTGTGCATATATGTGCAGTATGCATGTCACATATGTATGTGTGTGTATGTACCACCGGCATCTATGTATGTGCCTGCCTGTAAATTCCTCGAACATCCATGTGTGTGTTAGTGTGGCTTTACAGCAATGGAGACACCAGGACATTTGGCACCACACTGACGTGACCCAACACTCGACCCTGCAGGACGCCAGTGACAGTCGTGAAAGATGAGGCACAGGAGAGGACATCAACAGGCAGCAAAACAGGCAGAAAACCCCACTTCAGCTTATTGCTGTACTGTCATCCTTCAAAACTGTATCTGAAAAAGTTGTTTCACCCTAAAAACTTTTTTAAACAGTTAATGAGGCTTGCACAGTTGTTCCATACAAGACTGACCTTCTTGAACCTGAACACATTTTATACAGAGGAGGGAAGCTCAAGACAACTTCAGGCACTTGCGTAACAAACTACAAGAAGAAACATATCTGTGTTCACTTCCCTCTTGGGAACCGTCCAATATTGAGGTATTTTGATGCTTCATTCTCTGACTGTCTGTAATACACATTTGTGTATATAGTGCTTCTCTTGCAAGCCCTTGCTTCGCTGGCTTTCTCCTCGTTTCTACTTTTAATTTTCTCAAAGGAATATTTGTTGGTGGAGCTGAATTAGAGCTTGAGTAAATTTCTGTCAGCTTGGGATTTTATTGTGAAGCCGCAGGGCTCATCTCATGTTGGCATTTAACCCCCTCTGCAGGAGAGCATTCATTCAGATGTTATCTGTCCAACAAGCACATGATCATGTTTGAATTACTGAAGCTGCAACACGCTCATAGTGAACTTGGAAACTACTGGCCCACAAGGCCATTTTTTCAAACTATTAATACGTGGAAAAATCCCCTTATTTTGTTGACATCATGTAAGATGTGCAGCCCCCTGAGACTTTGTGGTGATGGCACTGGGGTATAGTGTAGAGTATACTGAATAAATACTTTGATGCATACCCTGCTGTGTCCACCCCGCCCTCCCTTTTTCTCTTTCGTCTACAATTGCTCCATTCAGCCCTGTTATTTCTGATCCCTTGGGCAGTGCTCTTGGGTCAGCTAGCCGATCTAATGGGCCATCAGCTGAAGGGCTGGTAGTTAGAGCCAAGCTTTATGACTCAGGTGTATCCCGCCTACAAACACACCTGATGAGAACACATGGCTTCAGCTGGACTGTTAAGATTTTTGCTTTCAACTCTGGCTGGTGACCTTTATTACATGTCCTCCTTTTCTAGCTCTCCTATGTTTCCTAACAGACTGACAACTATCTTAAAGGCAAATATGCCAGAAAAGCTTTTTTTCCCATCACAATGCACATGGGAATATTTTAAGTGGTAAAAAAATGATAGGAGGATGGAGAAAAATCTTGGTGCTGCTCCCTTCAAAAAGGTAGACAGTCAGGCAGGTACAGTTCACACACACAATAACAGGCAGGGAGGCCTGAACTGGTACAGCAAATATTGATACTGACCTGTGGGCGTTCTCGTGTGTTTTCAGGACACTGAGTGGAGAGATTTGGGACAGGGAGGGTGAGGGATTTCTACATTTGTGCGGCTGTTAAGGAGTCGCAAATGCTTGCCGACCCTACACCCCTTAATTGTGCCATGGCTTCCTCTGGCGCTGTCATGTTTGGTTTTCCATTCAGCTCCCCGCACACCTCCAGACTTCCCCTGACTCCCTCCAGCAAAAGGAAGAGTGGAAACTGAATAAATCCGCTGGTCTTCCTCGAGGTTTCCTTCTGTTTGTGGAGGAACCAGGAGGTGGATCCCAGTGAAGCCAGTCAGGCCTCCACTAACACTGCTGCTGTATAGTCAAATAGTCCGAGAGGAGCTCCCACAGTCAGATATAGCTTTAATATGTTTACATAGCGTAGATAAAAATCATTTGGCAGGCACTGGTGGCTGTATGTACAGAGCATAGAGAGATGTGTGCAGCTTACTGTAAGATCAGTGCATAACTATATCCAGGTGTAGACAAAATAATCATCAGCTTTTCGGTAGTTCTGCAACTCAGTATTATTTTCATTGTCAGTGGCTTGGTCTATAAAACGCTATTTCCCAGAGCCCAAGGTGAGATCTTCTAATGTTTTGTCTGACCTAGAAGATAGTCACTTTACAGAAGACTAAACCAGTCAATGCTCACATCTGGGAAGCTTTAACCCGTAAATTTTGGGGCATTTTTGGTCAATAAAAACAATGATTCAATCAACAATATAGTTGCAGGTTAATTATCAGTCAAGTGACTAATCATTTAAGCTCTACTTTTCAGGTATAGTGTGTCTTTTTTTTCTACCACACAAGCATGTGTGTGTGCAATCAATAAGCCTATGTCATGAAAGGCAATCATAAGGCAAGAGAATCAGGGTCAATGTTTTTCTCTGTGTGAGTCAACTTCCGTCACTGTAATGGGAGCAACACACTTCCTCACACCCTCACGCACACAAAAACACATCCAAACTCAGGGATCACACATTCAGTCCTTGTCTCACACACACTCACATGGATCGAAGCTGAGCTGTATGGTTATCTTGCGCCATCTGTAGGTCATAGACAATTAGTTTGTGAATATTTTTTTCAACCTGTCACACATTTTCTTTTCAACAACTGAATCACTGTTGGGGTATCGGACACTTTAGAAAAGTAAAAATATAATAATTTAGATAATTTAGCATACTCACACACTTTTGCAAATAAGATATCAGACTTCACAGGATGGCTCCTCGTCACCTTCGCATCAGAGCGAAGTACCATTAAAGATATCTCCTGTGAATGGGTGCAAATATATGAGTAGGCATATTCTGTGCTGCATGTGTCTCAATTTCCATTTGTCTGTCAATACCGTGTGTGTGTGTGTGTGTGTGTGTGTGTAGAGAGAGAGAGGCAGCATTCACGCTAGGTCTTCCCGGCTTTTGCGCCACTCCCACCCTCAAAAAAGTTAGCAGCTTCATGGCAAGATTTAATTTTTCCTAAAACATTTTCAGATTGGAAAGTTTTAAATAAACCCAAATGAATACAAACACAGTCTTGCCTATAAAACAAGGATTACTGTGAGAACGCTGGAGCCAACACTTTGTCTTTTGTGTGCTCCATCCAGCAGTAAAGTTCCACATGCCTCCATTTATGTTTTCCCACTAATTTTGGATTTGTTTTTGTGTTAACGACAGGAGGGAGGGAATGACAAGAGAGATGTAGGAGAAAATGTCAGGGTATGAATGGGCTTCTTAAATACTTTGCTTAGCTAGACTGCTTAAATCGTGTTCCCTTGCCCTAAAAGTGGGTTTTGACTTTGACAGATTTACATCTTTTAATAGCCCTTAATAAAATGTCACATTCAGAGCGGTCATGAGGAAAATCAGGATCTCTCTCTCTTCCCCCTCTCATTACCCCTCTCTCCATCTTGCCATTCCTTCCCACCATCCATGTGGCAAAGTAGAAGCTTAATAAAACCATCACTCATGAGGACTCATTGTGGAGGCTGACAGCTAAACAAATCCAGGGATGCTTTTCATTTTGAGGAGGACCTGGTCCTGGACCTGGAGGGCCTGGTGGATGAGCTGCATGAATCAGTGCATCAGCTGCATCAGTGGACTTATTGACTAACATATTAATCTGCAACAATCTTGATCATTAATTAATTTGAATCCATGCTAGCAGTGTGATTCTATGAGTGACCACAGAGAACAAATCAGCTAAACAGCAAACAGCTACATCGTAGGCTAAATTTACCCTTTGGCTTACAACTTTCTAAAGTTTTAGATGTTACATTAATCTACAATTAGTTTATTTTCAATTTCAATCAAACAGCTGATGTTTAATTTAAAATAAGAAACGTCAAACCACAGGCAGTCAGATGAATGTTTACTCCTGGTTTAAAATTCAATTAAAAAGCAAAACACAGCTTTGTCTTATTGTAACATTAGGCCTATATAACAAACACATTCCAACTGTGTCCCAGTTGATTTCCGTTTGCAAGGGATATATGAAGTATTTGCATAGTCTTAAATACTGAAGATGTCGTATATTTATATATGCATTCATGCTTGTATATTTTTGTGAACGACATCAGCTGACAGGAAGTAAGCATGGTCCCAAGCTGCCTAGCGAGTCTCAAACCGGTTTCCGGTTTCTAGAAGTAACACCGCGGTTTGAAACTACAAGTTTCAGTGCGGGCTTCAGCATTGTGTTCATAGTAGCATTTACCGCAGAGTTATACCACCCGAGAGCATGTTGCACCCCGCAGAAGGTAGTCCAAATATATGCGTGAATGCTACAATATAATCCCACTTCAGTGAAGTTTGTGGTGCTAATCACGATTAGCGCGTTAGCATGCTATGGACAGCCGTGTGATGCTATCTGTAACTATAGTGTGTTTGTGTTTGTTTTTAGCTAAGCTAAAGCTAAAACTAACAGCGACAGAGGACATGTATATTTGTATTTATTAGGAGGAGAGGAGTGACGTTAGGACCAGGACAGTTTTGGAAGCTGAGAGCAAGATGTCTCCTTCTTGCTAAAGCTTCGCAGTGTCTTTGGCTAGTCCAGCTATGGTCAGTCTTCACTTAATTGCCATCCTCCACTCGCCCATGAAATTGTGAGTATCCACCATATAGTACTGTACAGTACACTACTGTAACCTGTTTTTATGGTGTTGCCTCAGAGGAGCTCTGGGTGAATTGTTTCTGCCGGTGTGGATTTGGGGGCTTTTATTTTGAAGGAAGTCAGGAGGCAGTTTGAGTAGGGGGTATATAGACAGTGTGCAGAGTGCCAGAGTGACCAAGTTAGTAAGGTGTGGAAGCCCAGCAAGGATGATGGACTGACGGTGTTTATTATTTTACATCTGATAGTATCTATATCTGATGGTACTGGTAGCTTGCACTAGCAAATGAATCCTGTTTTTATTGTTTTAAAAAAGAAAGTTTCATTTTTCAGAAAAGGGTTATTCCTAAGAAAATCCAGTGTGTATTGAAACTTTTGAGAAATTGTCATATTCTTAAGTGAAATTCACTTAATAGACTTGTTTTATAATCATATAATATACTTGTATATTTTAGTGGGCACAATATAAGAAAAGAGGGGAATTAATTAAAATGAAAGATGCATTCTTAATTCTTCACACATCCCTAATAATATATCATGCACCTGTCTATCAACACATACTAGGCAATATTAATTAGACTCCTCCATCTCCAATGCCCTCTTGTTTTAGTATTAAATAACTCATTCCAGCCACTCACATGTGACGTTTTCTCAGTCCATATAGTCATCGCTATCTAAGATACTTAACTGAATGTATTTGGGTTCTGAACTGTTGGTCAGACAAATACAAAATGCCATCATGTGCTCATCATGAGAAACAATTGTTGTGTCTTGTGTTTAATAAAATAAACACAGCACAGTAAATTGTGTGTGTTTCTAAAGCTGGGAAGAGGGAACTCTACCCCACTGCACCTGTTTCTCCCTCCCTGCTCCCCGTCACACTCTTTTGAGCCCAGCTACAAATTAACATTCCTCCTCGACAGATTTAGGGGAATCAAAAACCCTATGCCAAAAAGCTTTTTCTATCCTTTCCTGAAGGAGGGAGGTAAGACAATAGTGGGCAAGGGGGAGAGAGGTCTGGCACGATTAGGCCCAGCTATAGAGTGGTTGTAAATCAGGGATGTCAGGGTGAGTGTTGAGTCACCAAAAGACAGGAAGAGAAAGATGTGATGCTGTGCTCTTTCTACCTTCATAAAATCAAAGCCAAATCCTCCTCTGTCAATCACAGCCATGTAATGCAATGTGAGATGGGGTCCTGATGCCCTGCCAAACACAGGATGTAGTGTCTGAACCCTGTTATTAAAATAATCTAGTGTTAATCCACTCCATTTATTTCCCCCAACAGTGGAGGAATTTGGTTTTCACAGAGCAATACGGGCTCACAGCATAAACTTGACAGCTGATAAAAAAAAAAAAAATTGAAAGCAGCGGGCGTGAGAGACTGAAAACCAGGAAAACTTACCCTGAGATGGTAATTATTGTGTGGTGTGGCCTTACAAAGCCACATGCATAACAATTCTGGTGGGGTGAGAGAAGAAATCACATGCGACAGAGGAGGATATGAAAGTTTTCTCACCACGCCAGTGAGACACAACCGCAGACGGCATTCAAGCCACATGGTGCAGCATTAAGAGCCTTATAGTCTGTCAGAGGACTGTCATCACCTTTTGTGTAACGTAGCATCGGTGAATGTTAAATCAGCTGTATCTTGTTAATTCTCACAGACAGGAGGAGTGTTGATGTAGACTACCTCTTCTGATTCTTGTCTCACTGTAAATAAACTGACTATTCTTCTTGTTCTTGCTTGTTCAATACATCCCAGGTTCATCTGTGATGATTTTCAAGTATTTTCACAGTAGCATTTTGTAATAATTATATGCTCAAATAATTCACAGTATGCATGCATTGCAATGGGACATCAGTCAGAGTGGGACAGAAGGACTAATGTGGGAAGGAGGGAGGGGATGGAAGAAGAGCCGGAGGGAAAAAGGGATGTTGTTAACGCTCCTAGTATTCCACAGAGTTGTTAGACAGCCTCGGCTCCATCAACATTTGTCAGTGTGCTTGTGCGGATGTGTTCATGCCCTACTTGGCTGTGTGTTCAGTCCAAGCTTTTCCACTCAGTGCAACACAGGCTGTCAACAGAGCAGCACTGAAGAGGTATTGATTCCACATGGAGAGGTAAAGTGGGACTAGGATGGCTTTGTAAAACCATGTATGTTTCCTTTTATCTTAAGGAATATATAAAATGCAGTCCATGTATCACACCTAATTCTACTTTATTATATACTGTGGTTAAGAGTTGGTATGACTGGGATTGAAGTGGAAAAGGCATTAATTTAACATTGTTGACTGAGAGTTCCAGTGAAAACTGTGTTTGTTTTGGCACAATATTATTTAAACTGTCCTTGTTCATTTAGGGTGTTGTATGAATTTTATTAGCCCAGAGACGGTTCTCTAAATAGTCTCGCCCTTATAGGAATATGTGAAGTACTTCACAGTCGAACCTCACTTTTTTGCAATTTTATTTTGTCTCATTTTGGCCTTCTTGTTTCAAACCATGAACTTTAACTCAACTTAATATGTGTGATAATGTGGTTTGCTGAACTTCATGACTGGCTTTCATAAGAGGAAAAGTACTCTTGCATATATCAGCGGGTTTTATCTCTCCCATAAAGAATGGTGCTGATTTTAGATTCACTTCTAGAGACATGGGCGTTAGGACTGGTTGCTAAGGAGCAGTTTGTCGGACACCATAAAAATACTGCAGTGTTACTAGGTCTGGGTCTGAGGACAAGGGAGGGCAGTGGGGAGGTGGGCTGGCAGGCAGGATATGGTGTTTTTCCTCAGTATGAGAGGAGGTTCCCCCTGTGCTGTCATCTTTGAATGGAGCTGAATGGAGAAACTGCAGGATCTCTGTAGTGTTGCACCACAGGTCTCTGTTCAGTCAGAGGCTCCACTGCCATCCATCACCCACCATCCCTGCCTTTTATGGTCCGAAACAGAAGGTGGTTGAGATAGATAGAGAGAGAGAAAGAGAAAGAAGACCATTGAAGACCCATCTGTCCTCTGTTTTTCCTCTTTCTGAAATATATCCTGTGTGTGACTGGTTGTGTTTGGTTTCCAAGTAACCCTTGTTACAGGCGGAAATGTTCTAAACATGCCCCATAATCAAGATCTCAGTTGGAGCCTCCTAAGTCACACTGATCCCCTCACTTTGTAAAAGCATCATTCCATGAATGCCTCACTCACATGCTGGCATCTTCTGCAGTGTTTCTTACGGAGGGATCCCAGGTCCTCTGAGACGATGCCAGTCCACTTGGCTGGTTTGGATTCACACACACTAAGTTAATCCAGCTGCTTTACATTGAGAAGAGGCCTGTCTTCCCTCCAATTACAGTGCACAACATCACTCCCACCACAGCTTTTCTTGGCTGGAGGCAGTGTTTACCCACTGTTAGAATACTGACAAACTCCATGGGCCTGTACACACACACACACACACACTTCCTCTTAATTTACACAGGGTCAGTCCAATCACATCTTTACACTTTCTCTACTCAGTGAGGTGCTCAAATTGTACCAGTACTCATCGCTATACATAATGACCTACTCTTTTATCATTACTTTTTCTTAAATGCATTACCATCAATCATACATCATAGTCATCTCACAATAGGGCATGCAATAAAACAATGTTGTATTACTTTTGAATCCATACACCAACAGAACATCTGAATGTAATAGGGGGGTGTTTATTTGATAGGAAAAATGTTTTTGTTTTTGTTGTAGGGCACAAAGTTATGTTAGGCTATAGTAAGAGCATAGTAATGATTTATTGTTCAATTATAATCTTCAATTATTAAATACTAAAGAGTATCGTAGCTGCCGATACAAGTATGATCTCTTAGTGTGCCATTGCTTTGTCTGCCTGCTTGTTTTTGCCACGCACACACTTTTTACCCAGGAAAGAGTAAAGATGTCCTGTAGCTTGAACATTTTTCTAGATTTGTCCCACAGGAGTACCAACCTATACATATTCTATATTATTTTTATATACATATACCTACACATATATTTATTACCCCTCACACTTGTTGCTCCTTTACTGTCTATAAGATCTTAATTTTCATTGTCTATTCATACCAAGATAATTGAGGTGACCACTAATCCATTTTGCTTGATTTTCTGATGTTTGCAAATCTATCTGTCAGCAGGAAAACTTCTACTGCTCAGCATGACTACCAGTATAGACCAGGGTCAGGGAAATGAGGTAAAGTGAGGTAAACAAGGGGTAAATAGAAGAGTTGTTGTGTTGGGGCGAGCAGGGCACACCTGGGTGGCTGGGGCTGAGTCAGGAGGTCCTGCTTAAGACCTGGTCTGACTGCCTGTCTGTCTTGAAGGGGCCGTTGTTTGGCCAGTCCTGGCATAGTGTGTTGTTCCGTGGAGACTGGGTGCAGCTGTCACCACTGAGCAGGGTCATGGAAAGGTCTGGTCAGCTGGGCTTGGCACTGGAGGCAGGTGAACAGGAACGTTCATTTGCAGAGTCACTCAAAGTTGCCTGTTTATCTGGGACACTTAGCTACAACCACTGCAACCCAATACAGTAGCATGGAACTAGATCATACATTTTATGCTCCTTATTATTGGCATAGTGTCAGAGAGGTGTTGATTTGATTCTGTGGGTATATTTGAGGTTGAACTGTTATACAACATACTGAAAGGTATGTCTAATATTTTGCCTGTCTTGGCCTAAACTAGAGTTATGCAACATATTAAAGTTACGTGCTATTATTTTATCAGGTTTGTAATTTGCTTAATGCCATCCTGTTCAGGGTCATTTTAACTACAACCACTGCTTCTAATTATATGGATAGTGTAACACTATACTGTGTAACTGTGATATTGTCACAGTTGTGTCATACTCTTACCTGGTTCTGTAGCTGCTGAATGCTACACTGTGTCCCTAGCTAGACACTTACTTTGACTGCCTGTATAATAAGTATCAGAGCTGGATTGACATTTCATCTTTAATTTATTAAATAAGGAAGATATGCCCATTGTCCACATTACTCTATTCACAAGTCAATTGGTATGATTATCAAAGCAAGAAAACATTTACGTTTTGTTAGCCATAAAAATAGGAACTTAATGTACTTTTTTTCTGATGTGAAACAACAGTTTCTGGGTGGCATTCAGACACAGACTGAGCAGTTGTGTTGATCTTACACTTGTTGAGCATCTATGGGTTGAGTAAAATTACTTTTTACATGCATGTTGTGGATATACAGTAAATCAAAACCTCTGACATTGACTTCTACTGCCCTCTGGTGTTCACAGCAAAACAAAAACCTTAGTGTGGGTGTATGTGTATAAAGTGCCCACATACAGTGCTTCACACAGAAATTAATAACAATAACAAACAACAACTCAAACACATTTTTTTCTGTCCAGGAATGACAGTAAATAACTGGAATTTGGCATCACACTCTTTTGTGCTTTAGTATCTTTTTGTTAAACATTCAATTTGAAAATTCATGGATAACAATAATATATATTTTAGCATTAAAAATCTAATTTTAATCACATTTAATCAGCAACACTGTTAATTTAGGGCAGAGGTGGCAAACACCTTGCACTGGATGGTGGACTAATTTGTTATTCACTGTACATGCACAAGAAACATATGTCTGCTAGTTTGCTTTTATTCCATCAAGCATCGCCTTTTGATACAGCACATATTTTTAAATATTAAAACACAAGCATTATAGCATAGAGTCATGGTCATGGTGGAAAAAGGCATAGTGCAGAAGTTGCATTAGCCATAATCCTCTCAACAAAAAAGGTTTATTCAGTAATAAAAAAAAATGTGAGCATACCTGTCTATGTAGATTCACCTGATTTTGCAGCAGTAGGGGTCCCCAGTCCACCAGCACTGACACTTCACTCTCAGAATAAGAAACCAATTTATTGCCAAATAAGTTTGCTCATACAACGAATTGGACTTGGTATATCGGTGCATGACACATAGTGTAGGTATAAGAACAAAAGATAATAAAGTGACAAATAAGAATAAATAAAAGGTGCGAAAAAACTCTGAGCATGGGGTGAAACAGAGTACAGTGCAAGTATTGTTATCCAGATGAATGGTTAGTGGACGAGGAATGACAGAAGTTTATGATTTTTATACGTATGATAATGTGATATTCAAGTTTAAACAAGTGGTTTCCAGCCTAGGCTAGTTTCCTCATTGTCATGGAGTTCCTTTTTCCCTTCTAAATATACACTATATTGCCAAAAGTATTCGCTCACCTGCCTTGACTCACATATGAACTTAAATGACATTCCATTCCTAATCCATAGGGTTCAATATGACATCGGTCCACCCTTTGCAGCTATAACAGCTTCAACTCTTCTGGGAAGGCTGTCCACAAGGTTTAGGAGTGTGTTTATGGGAATTTTTGACCATTCTTCCAGAAGCGTATTTGTGAGGTCACACACTGATGTTGGACAAGAAGGCCTGGCTCTCAGTCTCTGCTCTAATTCATCCCAAAGGTGTTCTATCAGGTTGAGGTCAGGACTCTGTGCAGGCCAGTCAAGTTCATCCACACCAGACTCTGTCATCCATGTCTTTATGGCCCTTGCTTTGTGCACTGGTGCACAGTCATGATGGAAGAGGAAGGGGCCAGCTCCAAACTGTTCCCACAAAGTTGGGAGCATGGAATTGTCCAAAATGTCTTGGTATGCTGAAGCATTCAGAGTTCCTTTCACTGGAACTAACCCTAAGCCCAGCTCCTGAAAAACAACCCCACACCATAATCCCCCCTCCACCAAACTTTACACTTGCACAATGCAGTCCAACAAGTATTGTTCTCCTGGCAACCGCCAAACCCAGACTCGTCCAAATGGATTGCCAGATGGAGAAGCGTGATTCTTCACTCCAGAGAACGCGTCTCCACTGCTCTAGAGTCCAGTGGCGGCGTGCTTTACACCACTGCATCCAACGCTTTGCATTGCACTTGGTGATGTATGGCTTGGATGCAGCTGCTCGGCCATGGAAACCCATTCCATGAAGCTCTCTGTGCACTGTCCTTGAGCTAATCTGAAGGCCACATGAAGTTTGGGGGTCTGTAGTGATTAACTCTGCGGAAAGTTGGTGACCTCTTCGCACTATGCGCCTCAGCAGACCCCGCTCCATCAGTTTACATGGTCTACCACTTCGTGGCTGAGTTGCTGTCGTTCCAAAACACTTCCACATTCTTATAATACAGCTGACAGTTGACTGTGGAATATTAAGGAGGAAATTTCATGACTGATTTGTTGCACAGGTGGCATCCTATCACAGTTCCACGCTGGAATTCCCTGAGCTCCTGAGAGTGACCCATTCTTTCACAAATGTTTGTAAAATGTCTGTAAAAGCAGTCTGCATGCCTAGCTGCTTGATTTTATACACCTGTGGCCATGGAAGTGATTGGAACACCTGATTCTGATTATTTGGATGGGTGAGCGAATACGTTTGGCAATATAGTGTATCTTTGTGTAATCCTCTTTTGCTTTTTTACTCACTGAACATGAAATGTAGTTATTATTTATTGTTTTTATTTGTTAAAGAATCTAAAAGCTGTCCCAAGTAACATAATTTTTATTGAAACATTGAGAACAAATTTGTTCTTTTCTAATTTGTCTTATAAATCGTCAAAGATCTTACCTAAAATCATGTTTCCCAGCCCAAATCTTCATTACAGTATCTATCCATCAGGACTGATAAGTGGATCCCTCTGTGTATGCAGGGTATGTCATGTGCTTGTTTAAACATGTACTAGTCAACTGACCAGCATAATGATTGCTCTTCTTCGCTGTTTCCAGCGTTGACAGGTTAAAATAGCACAATAAAAATAAATTTATAAAGAAAAGCTGAATCAATGTTACGATCACACTTTCCATTATAAGCTTGCTTTATTTGAACCCTCTGTTAACTAGATACAACACAAAGCCTTTTACTTTTACTTTTACTCTGTTTCTCTGTAAATTGGGTGCAGTCGCTGTATTGCTTGAAACTCCACAATGAATCCTTTTTTTAAGAAAGTAGTTGATCTTTTGCCATCAGACTCCCGCAAACCTTATGCACATGTTCTGGCTGTGCCCTCAGCTGCACAGATATTGGAGTGAGGTGTTTGCTGTTGTGTCCGAGGTCATAGGTAAAAAAAATTGAGGCCTAATCCTCTTTGCGCTTTGTTTGGGTTTTTTTCAGGTTCAGCATCCTTGTCCCCCTTCCCAGAAAGACTGTTTAGCTTTTATGACTGTCCTGGCTAGGAGGGTCACAACAGCCTCTCTCTCTTATTCACTGGCTCAGGGATCTTCTTTACTCTCTTCGATTGTAGAAAATCAAAATGTCACTGCAGGGGTCTGCTGATAAGTTCTCACATGGGGGCCGTTACTACGAGTAGCTGGGCAGACTAACTTTTCTTTTATCCCAGACTAGTGTTATTTCTGCTGTTTTGTTGTCATTTTTTCATTATTGTCATTATTTTCTATTTATTATTTTATTTTATTTTTTTTCATGCTGTGCTCTGGGTGCCATATGGAGTGAACTACCTCTCTTCTTGTATATTTTGTCACAGTGGGAATGTCTGGAGGTTGTTCGTCTGAGCGTTGTTTTTATCTCTACAGGATTGTACAGTATGTTTTATTTTCTTACACTGAGAATGATGTGTATGACTGTAAAGTTTGGAAAAAAGAAAGGAGTTGATCTTTTTTGCCTTAAGGTTGGGTTCACTTCAGGAGGGACAGTGAGTTTGTGGTTTTGGGCGTTGTCTTGCTTTTGTGTGTTGGCATGTGCAGCACATAAAGTGCTCTCTTCTTAAAAAAATCTTAATCCTGCCACACAAATTCTTTTAAAATTATATTTTATTATCTAATCTTTCCATTCATGCAGTAAAGTGTCAATGGCACACCATACTGCCTCATCTGACTGTAGGCTCCATCTCCCATTTTAACATGGGTGTGTATTGGACGAATGTTCAGAGCTAGAGTGGGAGCACAGTGAGCAGCTTCAAAATCCTCTGAAGAAAATATTTTAAAATCAAATTATACCCGCTCCTTCCACTCCTCTGACATAAGTGTTTCACCAAAACGTTTGAAATCTTGTGTAGGTTGTAATGATGTGACTCTGGTCAGGGTTAGACTTTTGAATACAAGAGCCTCAGAGTGACAAGAACTCCCAGAATCTTCTGCATAGGGTCCCATGTTAATTTAGACAGCAAAGTCTGAAGCCTCTCTTTGGGGAAAACTGCCATTGAGGGCTTAATATTTGTACTAGAAAGGTAAAAAACAATAGCCCCAATCTCTGTACATTAACAGAAAACCAGACTTGTCTTTCAAAATAAAAGCCACAAACTCTGTATGTTAACAGGAAACAGTATTAATTTGTACAAATTCAGTCCAAAGGATATCTGTTTGAGTTATAATATAGATACGTCATAATAATATAAGAGTTATATAAAAAGCTTTGAGGTGTGTACAGCAGATGTAGTTACCTTAATGTGGCTTGTTGATTTGAGCCAGTTTCACTGTAAATATCCTTGCATTTTACCTTGAATCAGAGTTCAGTCAATTCAAATCATTTCAGAATTTATTCTGGTCATAGAAAACATGACAGCTTGGTATTTTAAATAAAAAAAGAAAGACAATCTCAAAAGACAGTACAGCAAACTACATCAACACACTGAGCGTCACAATGTGGTACTACAATGAAGTGGTTGTGTCAGTTCTTTAACATGAGGTTATACATATATTATGCATCTCCTGTTGTGTGAAGCTACAGCAATGTAAGCGTCTGCTAGAGTGTAAACAATTACATTTAGATTTATTTTTCATTTGGCATTGCTTTAAGCCAAATGTTGAAAAGGCTGAAATGTTTCAGAGTACTATAAACTCAGCACCATTTAATAAAGACACAAAGCACTAACAGGTGGTCAAAGCCCTTCAACAAAAGAATTAGGTAGAATAATACATGAATTATATTCACTTCAGTACTCTCTTTTATGGAAACTACATTTTGTGACTGTCAGCATGAAACTGATGTTTATAAATTCACTTAGAGCAATAAGCACTAGATGAACGCAGCTGCTAAATATAATCATGCTAAAATGTTACTGGTAGCAAAGGCATATCTTAGGTAACACAGGTAACAAATGTTGACTTATATCCCTTTAACTATGACCTTCTAGCTTCCATTTAAGTACATTTAGAACATGTACAACATAACTACCTTATCATTAAATACTCAAACACTGCATCAAGCTTATGTTAGTTCTGTGTTCACTTCATTTAGTGCCACTAAAACTTTTTTCAGCAAGCTGTAATGGTCAAAACCAGTGACACTGTGGTGATGTATAGCAATACGCTAAAGTGTGGTAGTGAATACAATCATCTGAACTTCCATAAAGTACATTAGACAATCGTGTAGCAGCACAGACTGGAGTTTCAGTGGTAGTTTTGTATTCAAAGGCTAAAAAATCAAGTTGTCAGGCCAGGGGAGGTGGAGCGTCCTGTTAACCCAGAGAGTGCTGCTTCTTCAGGCTGTCAGAGCGCCTCACTCGCTCCTCTGGGGTCTTTCTGTACCAGCTCCTGAGAGGAAACAGACACTGTCACACAACTCATTCGTCATACATTTATGTACAATGTTGCATTTAGCTTGAGGTAATTAAGATCATGTTGGAATTACAGTTCATTATATACACCAAGCATAACATCATGACCACTGACAGGTAAAGCGAATAACACTGATTATCTCTTCGTCACCTGGGACATATAAGGTCACACATAAACATTTACTCCTCAAAGTTGATGTTAGAAGCAGGAAAAATGGGAAAGTGTGAGGATTAGAGTGACTCTGACAACAAGAACCAAACAGTGATGGCTAGAGGACTGGATCAGATCATCTCCAGAACTGCAGCTCTGGTGGGGTGTTCCTGGTCTACAGTGGTCAGGATCTATCAAAAGTAGTCCAAGGAAGGACCAGTGGTGATCCAGAGACAGGGTCATGAGAGGACAAGGATCACGGATGCAGGTGGGGAGCAAAGGCTGGTCCTGGTGGTCTGATCCAACAGACCAGAGAAGTTGCTGCCAGATGCTGCTTCTGATAGAAAGGAGTCAGATACCACAGCACACCTTCAGGGGTCAGAGGTCAGGGCTGTTTTGGTAGCAAAGGGGGACCAACACAATACTTTATATACTGTCTATACTGTAAGTGATTTGTGATGACAGGGTAAGACACTGTAGTTATAGTGAAACAAGTGTATCCTCACCCCTGGCGGTTCAGCTGGCCTGGGACAGGAGAGTTTTGGCCTTGGCTTGGCTTTAGGACTCTGACAGGAAGACAGGATATATTTATCTTTTCTGACGACAGCGACCACCGTGAAACACAGTATAACACAGAAACACAAGGCACCTGTTAGTGGTGGGGCTCTTTGGCTTCGGCTGCATCTTCCTTGCCTGTGCTGGGGATTCACCAACCCTGATGGAGCACCACACACACAATAAAAACACTGCTGATCACTAGATCTCACCATGGAAAACAACATCTAAGACCAAATCTCATTTGCAGTATTAAGGCTGTTCCCCTTTTTCATCTTGCCTCTTTTTCCTGTCCAGAGACCTCTGCGTGGCGGCAGACAGAACCACTCTCTCCTTGGGCCCCTTGGCTTTCTCCTTTTGACCCCGTCAGCAAAAAAAATAGTTTGTGAGAGACGCGCTGACAATGACAACATAAGAAAGTGTTTCTTAAATGTAAGTCATCTTTCACCTTGATTATACTTGTAAGGGGCACCAGTTAACAGCTGTCTATTATAATTCATCTTAACAAATATTGCTGTGTTTTCAGGTTACCATTTCTCGCAGCTTCCTCTCTGCACGGAGCTCCCTGTCCTGCTGCAGCAATGCTAATCGATCCCCCAAGGGCATTTCAAAGAAGATGTCATGGATGTCATAAAGGGCTGCACGTAACTGAAGGCACAAAAGACGCACATATGAATATAAAGAACGACAGGCCTCTGCTGTCTACAGACGGTTAGTGCACAGTCATACCTGGGCTCTGACTCTCTCCTGCAGGGAGCGATCTTGTGCTGAGCAGGGACCTCTCTTCTGTGGAGCTTCAGTCTGGAATGAACGGATGAACTCCTGCGTATCCTGAGTGCACATATACACGGCACATTCATAAACATGCATGTTTTCTTCATTTTGTTACACACGTCTGTGTTTTTAATTGGCTGTGCACACTTTGAGCATGTGTGGAGTGTAATCTCACCATGATGGTCTGGCGCAGGTGCTTGACCTTCTCCGTTTTGAGCAGCCTGCGAGCGAGGAAGCCGCGAATGATGGCGCCGATCCGACAGAACGCTCTCTGTTGCTCTACTGTCAGAATCTGGAGAACATGACCAGGATATAGGCCGTCAAGAACATGAGGACAGGAGCACAGAGAGAGGTTTGAGACGTGAATGCCAAATATTGTGTCACACACACACCCTCCTGTTTACTGGGGCATACCCACCAGACTTAGCCTTGCTCTAGGTTTGCTAACTGCCCGTGTTGACCCCCACAGGTAGATGGGAGGCTGGACAGAGGGAGAGGACACACTGGACGCTACAGGACTGGGGAAACCTGGAGAAAGAAGCACACTTTCAATTTAGATGTTTGAACATCCATCCATCCATCCGTTTTTTTTTCCCTGCTTATCCTCATAGGGTCGCGGGGGGGCTGGAGCCCACCCCAGCTATCTTAGGGCGGAAGGCAGGGTACACCCCTGGACAAGTCACCACCTCATCGCAGGGCACATAGCCAATTAACCTAATCCCCATGTTTTTGGATGGTGGGAGGAAACCGGAGTACCCAGAGAGAACCCACGCAGACACAGGGAGAACATGCAAACTCCACACAGAAAGGCGACAGTGCTAACCACTACACCACCATGCCGCCCCTGTTTGAACATCTCTATTACAAAATTCATTATCCAGAGCTAATGAATTACAACCTTCTTCTGTCTCTGAGTCTTTTGCCTCCACTGCTTTATTTCAACATAGTAACAAGTGAGCATGTTGAAGTGTTACCTATACTGTGTCCTGGTGATTGCTCTGATGGTGTGTGGGCAGGGCTTAGTCCAGGGCAGGAAGGGCTAGCAATGGGACGGCTGTCACTCACAGACCTGCAGTTCCACTCACAAGCATCGGCACTCATTGGTCGCACTCGCCCCTGCTCCTTCAGTCTCCTCTCTGTATGCTCAAGCTCCTAAACACATGCATATTCAGACACACAAACACTCACTTCAGTGCTTTAACCTGAAGGAAATAAAGTCTATAAATTGTGCTGCAACTAAACAAATTTACCAAATAACTGATAAAATACTGCACCAAAAATATGTTTTTGATATCTACTTTTTTAGAATACTGTGTGATTCAATCAGCTGACCAGGCGGAGGTGCTGTTGCTCTTTCTCCTGCTCAGCCAGGAGGCGTGACATCTGCAAGGCATGCTCCTCTTCCAGACGCATTTGCATGTCCTCCAGAGCCTGTGCTCGCCTCTGGGTCTCCTCTGTTGATGTGAACAAATAAATAGGTGTAAAATAATCTATTTTATTAAATATTTTTCCATTTTACTTCACTTCCCCTGCCTTTGTATGGTAGGTTAGGGTTAGATTTCAGTGGAAGTGACACAGTTTAAGATGTTAGTAAATACAATGTGCTTTATAGGAACTGTTCCAGAGGGACTTACCTCTCTTATTGGCCTGTGCCTCCACTGCATTACATCTGAGGGCAGTTGGTGTGATCCTCCCATTGTTTGTCCCCAGAAGGTCATCAGGCTCCATCTTGAGTGGGATCTGAGCTAAGTCAGGAGTCATGCGGGGCCTCAGCAGAGATGGTGAGGGATTTTTTACCTCACATGGCTTGTTTGATGGGGCTGCAGGAGTGCGCCAACTTGGAGTCACCCACGTGACTCCTGCCATGAAGCGAGGAACCCTTTCCTGGCTGCGGTCTATGTACTCAACTCCAGAGTGGTTGATATGTGGCTGGCTGCCCAAGGTGTGGCAACGCCGGCGAAACCCTGCAGCCAGATGGTCACGGTGTACCGTCGGGCTAAGCCCTGAGGCACTAACGGGACTGCAGGTCTCCTGCACTGGACTGGTACTACAGTGGCTGGGTCGACGGTTGATACTGCTACAACCACCAACTTCACTCCCCATTGAGCCGCAGTGATCAGGGGACTTTCTGGCACCTGAGAGGATGTCTCCCCATTCTGAAATTCCAGTGCTTTCCCCTGACCGCCCTGGGATTCTAGGGATGAGGTCTGACGGGCTGACAGGGAACGAAATATGAATGTTCCCTGTGGAAACTGGCCGTGGTCTGCGTCTCTGTGCACGGGGACTAATGCTGGACTCTGGACTGGGGAGACGAGCATACCGGTCAGGTAGACTAGGTGAGAGGCAGCCAGACAGTTGAGGACTAAGGTCATAAAGACTCTGGATTTGGGTTTGGGGTGGGCCAATAGGACTATGGTGCAGACTGAATCCAAATTCAACACCCGTGTCCCCCGGGGGACTCTTGTTCTCCTTGTCAGAGACAGGCTCTGGTGGGGGAGTCCTAGTGACTGAGAGGACAACTTTTGACTCCTGCTGAGTCTGCTCTTTCTTTACATAGTCTCTTGATCTCTTTAGGAGGCTGTCCAGACTAATGTCCTCTTCCTCCTCCTCCTCCTCTTCCTCCTCACTCTTCTCTTCTCTCTCTGCCACCACTTCCTCCACCGCCTTATAACCATTGAGGATGGGCGTGTCTGAGCATGGCAGGTCATTTGTCTGAAGCTCAAATCCAGGGTCTCTGGGAAGTCCAGGAGAGTCAATGACCAGGGTGTACCCACTGACTGTTGCAGATTTAGAAAGTGGCAACTTTTCAACATCCTCACTTGGTGCCTTGTGTGCCTGTGCAGAAACAGTAAGTTATGATCAACAAACAATGGAGTTATATGTCAAAAACTACATTGGCCTAAAATAGTTCATTTGGTATATTCATATTGGTTCTCTGATAAATGTCAATGTCCTAAACTGAAATCACTTGTTATGTGTGTTACCCATACGCAGACTTTAAAATAACCTAATTTCAAAGTATTAACCTAGTCCTAACCTGGCCGTATGTTCAGTGACATACTCATATTTATCCAGAACTCTTGATAAATAGCTCAGACTATTCACATTCAATTGAAAGACCCTGAAATTTCATAACATAAAGGCGGATCTGTTTGTGCTTTGGATGCTACAGTGTACCAGAGACCGTGTTGAGTCAGACAACCTGTGTTTAAGTCTGCAAATGTCACAAGAGATTCTGGGACAGACTGTCATTAAGTTTTTGTGCTACACTGTGGGAATAACACACAGACCTATTTCACATAAGCACATATTGCAGAAATTCAGATGAACTAAACTGAACTTTATTTATAAAGCACTTACAACCACAGCTGAAAACAAAGTGCAGTATATTAAAGAGTAAAAACTAATAAATAATAAAAAACAGTAAAACTGAAGCAACGTCTCATACTGGGTCAAAAGCCAAGGAATAAAAGTGGGTTTTAAGATTAGTTTTAAAAATGGACAGTGAAGAGGCATGTCTGATGTGCAGAGGGAGATTGTTCTAGAGTTTAGGGGCAGCAACAGAAAAGGCTCATGGAGTGTTAAGAGTGGCAAAGTCAATGCAGTAGGACTTTCTTGATCATTTTTAATGTGGCATTGGTGTGTTTTTTTTCCTTTTTCTAATGTATCCTGTTCCAGACCACACCCAGGCCCATGACCAGAACCACACTGACCTGAGCTTGGTCCAGTATGTCCTGAACCCGGGCCATAAGGTTGTTCCTCTGCTGGTTCTGCCTGTCCAGCTCCAGCTGTATCGCCCTCCGTCTGTGGTCACGCATCTCAGTGCGCTGCTCTGCACTCAACTGGAAAAACACCATTTTTAAACACTGATTCAGAAAAGATTGGTCAAAAGATTAGACAAACATCATGAGACACATTTTGTGTGTTTCTCACACAAAATGTGTCTCATGATGTTTGTGATCTACTTTCATTATCAGTGATACCAGAATGTCGAACTCTCCACACAATATGTTTGTGTCTCGTGGAAGAGAAGTCTTCAATGATCCTCAACCTCAGGTCACATGGCTAGTCCTGAGAGCTCCTTTTGTCAGATAGCAAGTGGATTCTCCTGACTGACATCAAACCACCATGGTCTTCCTCATCATCAATTATCTCCTCTCTCCTTCCCTCTGCCAACTGCTGACCTAATTGGGACGAGTCAGCCCACGTGCTTCATGCAGCTCAAACACAAAAATGTGATTTCTCCAAAATGTTACCTTTCATTCAGATGACACGATATATTTATGCATCTCTGTGTTTTACACATGAAATATGCATCATAACATCCCTCTCATTGTTATTGTAACTGAACAACACTTTTCTGTTACTATGCAGCAGTAGAGATACAAACTCACAGCAGGACAGTGACAAACAGACTCTCTGGGGAAACCAAACAAACATGTCAATAAAAAGCTTGACAAATGACTTAACCTGGACATCTGTCTGCAGAAAGAAACTTTAGGAACTGCACTTGTTCTTGTCCACTCAAGGACAACTTCTCATGTCTGTTTATTTATTTCTTACCAGAGGTGAAAGCACAGCTCTTCCATGGAAGCGGATGACTGAGTGAGCCTGCAGGGACCACAGAGGCTCGAATGTTGTCTTCTTGAACTTCCCTTCCTCCTGCAGTCTGGCCAAACTGTGCAGACAAAACTCCTCATAGCTCTCCATCTCTGGACACCCACACATCCACTCTGTGAGTAGGAGGCACACACCATGTATCCTCGTCGTCTCCTATAGCTGTTAAATTAAAATGGAGAGCGTGTGGACATTGTGAGCTTAGACTTGCATCACTAGAGGAAATCACCTGGGATCATTATGTGGAAGAGCAGGAGGATCAACAAAAGAGGATCTGTCTGCTCATCGTGGTTTTTATCACACTCATCACATTCCTGTCATTCCTCTCTATCAGGTGACTGGCTTCCACTCAGTGCCCCACGGTTAATGGTGTCTTATTCAAACAGTTTCTATTCCTGAAACGCCTGTCAGCAATTGGACACAGCCCCCTCACAGACAGGCAGTGTAACACAGGGCGTTAGCCAAGCGCACAGCTGTACTGTTTTATGTCGGATAAATGAAATTAAAACATAATTTCAAGGAAAATGCTCCAGAGTTCATTATATTACAATTAGCAACCACTGATTAGGTTTTAATTGAACCTCACAATGCTGCCAATTGTCGTATTACAGTAGCTTAACGTCGCCGCACACAGATTCACCAACACAGCAAAGGTGGGGATGTGTTTTTGTAGATATGACAGAGCCAGCTTGATACCGGTAGTTAAGGTGTAATTTAAGAGCGACTCGAATTTTTTGAAATCAACGTTATAGCGGAAGGGTGACAGTTGGCACCCGTTACACCCGTGACGTTACCGCTTTCTTACCTTCAGAGAAGAGCACAAGTGACCTCCCTTCCCTTTCCTTCCCTTTCCTTCCCTTTCCTTTCCTTTCCTTTCCTTTCTGTTTAGACTCGCACAAGCGTCGCAGGGAAACGACAGAGTGTGGCTGCAACATGAACCTTGTGTTTCTCCTTCAATCTCGGGTTGCCCATCAGCACCATCATCATCGTTTTCTTTCAGCTCTTCCGGGCTCCTATAGCGCCTCCTAGCAACAGCGCTTCGGCCACATTCCAATATGGTCTACGCGACCTGCTTGTGTTGTGGTCGTCAATCATTTCACCCACACAGTTAATATTTGTTACCCACGAGCCGAGAAATTGGTCATTTAGCAATGTTTTGTGGAATGAGTTTGTTCAAATGTGACAAGAAAGAGGCAGTGAAGTAACAAGAGGAGACAGAAAGGTGCCACAGTGAGGAAAATGGAACGAGAATTTTGCACCTCATCTCTCATATCAAATCACTACAAAGCAGAGCCTCTGGAGACCATAACTGATGACATTATCTCCTTAATTGTCACACAAAAATGCAACAATACCAGTCATATTTTTCTATTTTCTAAAACAACAACCTTGCGCCTATCACATTTCTTATTTCTTGTAAGGCTGTTTCAAGCTGTTTTGAGCTTTGTGAATATTTTTAAGAACACATGGATCCATATTTATTGTTTAATTTGCAGCCATACACTGACAGGCACTTCTTCCCTGACAAGAAAGAAGTTAGAAAAGACCGACACATCAGATATACAGTATACAGGCGTATCATGCCATGAAGTCTGCATATCAATGTAGACTCTTAATATACATCAGTATATTTGTTAGTTATCGTTTAATTTTACATTGTTTAAAGGTGAGTGTGGGTATATTATGCAGCACATGACATTTTTCTTAGTGACATCTCTATCATACTCAAAATCACAGTACCATGATGACAAGCCATCCAACATTCAGTATAAGTATAAGATAAAGTTGCTGTTTTCACAGCTCATCTTTTGAGTGCACAGGTGAACCAGAATATACAGGTTGAGCAATGCGCACATGCTCCTTGTTGTCCCGAAGTAGAGCTTCGAGGTCCTTTTCTGTAAAGGTGGTTTTGGAACTCTGTCAATGGAAGTCACACAGCATTAGTCCTGATCAATGTAGTCTAATTACATGAATATTAATATGTACATGTTTCACAATTATATTTGTGGCCTACTTCAGAAGACTGGCGTTTCACCCCTACACATGTCATGGACTGCTCATAACACAGGACTATATCCAGGCGCTTTGGTTCTTTAGTCAACAGAGCTGCATGGAACTGGTCACGATGAGACTCTGGGTGAGAATGCAAAAGTAGAGCGTTTATTAAGTCAAGTCAATTTTATCTGTATGGCCCAATATCACAAATACAAATTTGCCTCAGAGAGCTTTTCAGTCTGTACAGGATATGACACCTTCTGTCCTTAACAAACAACCCTCACCATGACTAAGGAACCCCCCCCCAAAAAAAAAAATCAAATTAGAGTGTAAAAAAAGAAACATGCAAATCCATTGTTATTTCATTCTGATCTTACCTAACAAGTTCATGCAAGAGGATGCCATTTTGTCCTTAGAGACATGGTCGTGGTTGGAGGATAGCAGTTTCTCACACACACTCCCACTGATGAGGTTTTCAACTACTGCCTGTCTGCTCTCAGCTGGGGCTGCTTTCATGGCCTTCTCAATCTCTGGAGGGCAATATGCATACACTTTTATTTTCTTTCTATATCTGGAACATTGTAGTCAGAATAAGTGCACGATATTAAATCATTATTTTGTGTGCTACATGGCAAGTGAATAGTTACCTTGTGCTGCTATTAGACAACTCTCACAGTCGGTGTCTGTTGAAAAGGACGAACAGTCAACAGAATCCCAGGCTAAACTACAAATGGCCGATCTATAATTACTGAGGAAACTGTCATGATACAGAAATGTGGCGAATGATTTACTTACAGCGGTCCATGCTGCCAGACTGCACAGGAAGAAGGTAGCACACACACATTAGAAAAATTAAGATTTTCATTGTCGGTGACTGTAGACCAAACACACTCAACTACCACACTGAACGGCATGTAAAGTCAGACGGCTGCACCCTGGCTAAATCAGCTTCCCTTTCACACAATGGGGTCATGTGATCTTGAGGACAATGGGATCATATCTCCATCATTCCACAAATGGCAGGTGTCCAGTTTTTCAGGTTTTCTCTCACTGCTCTGACTGAGTTTTACCTGGTCTGTGGACAGGGGTCTCAAAGCAGCTGCTGTGAACACAAAATACACATCACAAGTACTTTAGCTATTCACAGTGTAGAGGGACTTAAAGCAATACAATTTTTAATAAGAGGAAGGAAAAGAACAAGGAGGAAAAATATGTGAAAAGTTTCTAGAGCAAAACAGTAGCCAATAAAGTAAGACCTACCGACCTGTTATTTGTTGCGATATTTAGGAGCGTATTTAGACAATCAGTTTTCTTCAGTGCTACCTTTGAGCCAACCAGTAATCAAGCATCTCTGTTTTTATGTAGAGTCCCTACACAGATACATAGATGTACTTTGACTCATCTGTGAGAGTTTGAAAATCAATATTATCATCTTAATTTTCTCAAAATATTTTCTCTAACAGGTTTCACTTGGGCACTGATCAATTTATGGTCTTCTTTTTCATTCTCGATTCATCATCACTGTAATTGGCAGCTGTAGTAATCATAGTTGTAGTAGTAGTTGTAATAGTTGTTTTTAACCTCCTAAGACTCAAGCTCTTATTTGATGTGCATTTTTTATTTCTCTTTGCTATTTGGTCTTATTGGCACTTAATAAGTATAAAAATAAGCATCATCTTTTCACATGATGTAGTTATAAGCGGAATTAAGTATTATGATATGGACAATAAATGTAACGTCAATGCCAGGTTTTAGGAGGTTAAATTAATTCACTGTTGTTGCTGTTTAGTCAGTGGCCACTAGGCGGTACTGTTCTATATGGAAAGCTAGTTTCAGTGAATAGCAACAGCTCCCATATATGGGCATTCATACCATATAAGGAGTGACGCATGTGACGCTCGAGTTGCAACGGAAAATATGACCGTGTGCGGGAAAGGCGAACGTTAGGAAGAAGGAGGACAAGGTCCGCTACACAGGAGAGTAACTACTGGAGAAGCTCTCGTCAGCTGGATAACGAACTTCAGGATAAACACGTTTGACAGTCACCGGCGCCAGAGTGAACGTGTGAGTACCTCTGTGTTAATAATTAGGGAAATTAATGCCACATGTGCCGTTCTGAACTGTCAGGAGGAGATTCAACTTCTGGCTAGTAGCATCTTTAACGTCTCGTCTCGCTGTCCAGTTTGGTTTGTTTTTCGTTGTGTCTTCGTGGACTCTTTATTTTCAGGGGGTTTACTGATAAACAGAAGCCAGGAGCCCATAAAGAATCCAGGAAACGGGTTCTGGTTTTTTTCCTGACCACTGTCCTGTGCAGTAGCAGGAGGCTAAGTTAGGCTAATGTGTTGTTTGGTCTCTTGGCAGTCTTGGATTCATTGAACACCTTCATCAAACTGCAGTAGCGGAATGGCTTATGGCTTATTGCACCTCCTGTCTGTCCTGTCTATATTTCCTTGAGCTTCCCAGAAAAGGCAGAGTATCCATGTAGGGCTCTGGGCTTCACAACCCTTCCGTCTTGGTTTAATTCAGTGAGGCTCTCACCTTTTCTTTAGGCTTTCTGTTAGTCAGTAGTAAGCATGAACATGCATTTTTCCTGGTCCCAGGTTGTTCAAGGCATAGAGGACTGAGATCATGGCCTGAAAAGGAGGATATTGCCTTTGGAGGAAATTAACTACTTTTAAGTATTTGGAGGGAGGCTACTTTTCTTTTTGTGTTAATTTATACTTCTGTTGTACTTTTCCAATAATGCATTCATTTTGCAGCTATAGTTACTTGTATACAGCAATTTTAGGATGGTCATGTTATGTACTAAGACTAGCTTGTGACCCCTTAAAATAAATGAAAGTGACATTTTAGATGTCTATGAGTTGTTAAAACAATTGTTAAAGATTTTTGTAGCATTTTTTCCTTCCTCCTGCCCCCATGAATTATCAGTGACCTTATTCTCCTCACAGTATGAAAAGCACTGGTATAAATAATCAAATAGATGAAGGCTGAATTCAGCTGCTTTTCACAGTCCCATACTGTGCATGTTTGCTCACTGATACTCTCCTGAACAGAACAGAACAGAACCAGTCATTAGGTTTTTTTACTAACACCTGTGCTTTTCCTACTGTGACAGTCCAACCTGTCTGCTATGAAAAAGACTTATTGAGGTGGGGCCCACTGGACTTTACTACCTAACTACATGTGAGGAAGGTAAAGGTAGCTTCATGTTGACCAGCTGTCTGTAAGATTCTGCATACTCACTGATGAATCCATATTAACAATATATAATAACATCACCATTTTTGCTGATTGTTGTTCATCTTTTACTTTTTAGTAATTGCAGTAACGTTGTGTTATTGTAGCGTCACTTTTACTTCAGCAAAGGATCTGAATTCTTTTTCTGCCACTTGTTATTGTAGTTAGCTCATATAAAACTTGCATGATAGATTCTAAATGAGAGGGTTTTGAGGGCTTATCTAGGCTGAAATAGGGTGGGAACAATCCTGTAGTTTAATCTTTGGCTGAGGGCCTGACCACCCTAAAATCTAGTTTAGTTCCAAAGTCCATCTTTAGAAGAAATGGACAGACTGCTGTCCAGCAGATGGCGCCTTGCCCATGACCTTATCTGCTCTCAACTTCTGCTCTAGGATTCCGATTTAGGTGTCGGTAATATTTTGTATATAGTTCTGTGTAAAAAGAGAGGTCAGTAAAAGTCCTGCATTCGAAATTCTACTTGAGTACTAACTATACCATCTCTACTGCACTTAAACTATAAAAAGTTAGTGTTGCATGCAGCAAGATAAGAAAATATATTTTGGGTGAGGAGCTCTCCTGTTAGCTGGTTGCTTGACAGTTTACAATGTTATTGTTCATATTTGTACACAGTGACTTTTACCAGCATAGCTTTGCATAACTTCTAACCTGTGTTCTTATCTGTGTGCTTTTACACTTTGTATCAAGGTTTCGGAAAAAGTTTGTGATAATATTTTAATAGATAAGATTTGATATTACACACATGTAAACCTTTAGTACCATAATTTCCATCACACACCAAGCAACATGTGGATGTAAAATACATTGTCAGGCTGGGGCATTGTCCTGAAACATGAAACGGTCCTGTCTGTCTTGAGCAACACTAATTCAGCTTCAACCTTAATGAAAATAATACAGTAGAAAATGTATTTCTTGAAGGTGTGACAGCTCTTAATGGAAATGACTCCCACTATATGAACTTAATTAAACCCTGGATTAAAGGGCCACTTTTGCAGACTTCCTTGAGCAATATAAGCAGTACATTACTGTTTTTTCAGGACTGTACAAATAGGACAAACATAGTAATAACTGTGGTTATTGGTTTGGTCGTTGGTCAAATTCAATTTCAAAATGGTTGAAGGAGCAATATTGCAATGATAACCCAGACCAGGCCATCACTAACACTGAGGCCGCATCTTCTATTTGGTCTGAACGAGGGGGACAATTTATTGAAATATACTGGACATGGTGGGCGGCATGGTGGTGTCGTGTTTAGCACTTACTGTCGCCTCACAGCAAGAAGGTACCGGGTTCGAATCCCGGGCGCAGGGCCTTTCTGTGTGGAGTTTGCATGTTCTCCCCGTGTCTGCGTGGGTTCTCTCCGGGTACTCCGGCTTCCTCCCACCATCCATGTTAATTGGCTAATTTAAATTGACCATAGGTGTGAGTGAATGGTTGTCTGTCTCTATGTGCCCTGCGATGAGGTGGCGACTTGTCCAGGGTGTACCCTGCCTTCCGCCCTAAGACAGCTGGGATAGGCTCCGCGACCCTATGAGGATAAGCGGTAGATAATGGATGGATGGATACTGGACATGGTGTGGGTATGTCCATGCTTGTTTTCATGCATTTAGACCTTCATACATGTTTTTTTTAAACAGAAAATATAATTAAATTAAATATGAAGAACATTTCTACCTGACTTTCTTTTAAGGTAAAAAAAACAGCACTTCCCCTTTAATAGCTTGGTAGTATGGAGTTATTATACTATGCAAAGTATGTTCCTGTAATTAAATGTGGCACACTATGATGTCTGATCTTGTATTTTTTTACATGATAATTGAGAACAGTTAACAGCATTGGTTGCTAGAAATGCATTTAATATTAATTATGTTATTCAAGAGATTTTTTTTCTTTATTTATTTTAATTGGATGAACTGTCCTATCTATCTATCTATCTCAGAATCAGAAAAGTGTTTATTGTTATGCAAGCAAAGAGATTTCACATTACTAGGAATTTGAGGAATTTGTCGTGGTGATTGATGCATACTGTACATGAAACATAAAAACAATTTACATAAGAAGAATGCATGGGGTAAAACAAAAAGATAAAATAAGATAGATAATGTAAAGTAAAACAAATGTATCTAAATTAAAATAATACTATACACTGACATATGAATTTACAAAATATACAATTGTACAGAACAGTATCTATCTATCTATCTAATACGGTATTAGTATTATTATCCTCTGTCTGAAATTTATTTTGGTGGCCTCCAGTTTCAGTTGAAACTCCTCTAGGAGTTCATTGTCACTGTAAACAATAGTGTGATCCCTGTTGGTGCTCCAGCACGGTCCTGTTCGTGCTGGTGCAGCAGTGCTGCTTTCCTCCAATAGATTCAAAGTGTGCGTCCTTGCCGACAATAGAGGGCCTGGAGTGGGAGGATCAGCTCAGCAGCGATCCTTCAGGCTTTGTTCCGCCCGGGAAGCCATTTTGGAAATCTGCTTGTTGTGCACTAGCATAACACTGTCTAGCTACTTGCAAACTTTCGTGTTTCGTTTTGTTGTGTTGTTTTTTCACCTGGAAAAATAACGTTTAGCGTCTGCGGGTCCGCAGTCAATACATCATCTCTTGGTTTCTGCGTCGGGATGCGAGCAGAAGTTTGCGCATCTTCACTTCTGTGTGGCTCTATTTCCTTTGGATTTACCTCTTAAAGAAAACAACATATGGACTCTAACCACTCGGGCAAGTTGACAAGACACTATAAGTAACACCTTATATGTTAATGTAGCTGTAGTTTTTGTTGTGAATGTGTCGTTTGTTTGTATCCAGATTGATTTCGTGCTTGCTGCGCTGCTTTGACGCACAACTGACGCGATCTCAGGCCTCATATTCTAGCACGATTTTCTGCGACATAAGCCCACATTAAATGTGTTATCCTTCATTACGGGTATGATATGGTGTTTCCACTGAAACGTGAAATAAACCTGAAGTAGGCCATGATAACAAATGGGAATAGCGCGTCTTTGCTCAAGCCTGCAAGTCGGTGCGTTGTCTAAATACATGTAGACTAAATTTAGCACCGGGCAATGTGAGAATGTAACGGGGCTTATATGTCATTTGGCTAGACCATGTCCGCAGTTATTATTAAACTGAATATGTTTTGAACGGCGCCTGCTTAGGCTCGTCGTAGGGCTGTGTAGCTTGCCGTCTTCGTCGCAGGTGGTTTGCGTAAAAGCGGCCATCAAAACAAACATGCGAGCAGCATAGAGACTGGAGATGTGTGTTTGTGGGGTGAACACATGCTGTTATCGTTGAATCTGTCTCCTGAACTGTGAGCTCAAGGATTAAATGCTGTCATATTTATCTGCAAAGCTTAAATGGCTTAATGTAGACCCTCTACTGTTATTCTCAGTTCTGCAGTAGTTGTAGCACAGTTGATGACGCACTGACTGTAGTATTTTGGAGTGTCCACCTTTCAGCGCTGGAATCATGATTTATGGCATCATGAAGTCAAAGTAATACTAATCCTGGTTGATTTTAAAGCAGTCGCCTTGGCTTTTGGATATTTATTGCTGTTTATCCTGCTTTTCAGCTTTGAGTCTTGGATGCGGATTTGAAGCGAGATTAAGATTATGGGTTGAGATTTTGGCGATGGATTTTTGGAAAAGCCATCTGTTTTAATTGCTGCTCACTTTTTTTTAAAAACATTCTCAAAAGTAGTAGGAGTTGTGGCCATAGATCAGTAAACAGTGTGTTTGAGCTTGCTTTGACAGATATGTTATATCAAACAGTCACACACGTTGTATTTTTTATGTTGTCGAGCAAGGTTTATGTATTATGTAATTGTTTTACAGTGGTGTTTATTCAGCTTTCTAGTCATTCTGGTGGTTGTGGTTTGAGTTTCTATTATGACCAGTGTAGAGAAAGAAAACACAAGAAAACATTTAACATTCACAAATGTATGATTAATTGTAGGAATTTTGTGCTGATTGGTATTTCCATCAGCTTGTGCACCTAATATATTGAGTTTATTATGGTAACAGCATTTGCACTGCTTGTTCCCATAATGCAAGTTTCCCTATGAGAAGCTCAGAGCAGTTGTTTCCCGCCCATTGCCTAAAACTCAGCCCCACCCCTTGCTGTGTTACTTGGTTTCATAATACTGCTTTTTCTCCGTGTGGTGCATTCACAAGCAGTCACTGTTGGAGTAGCTGTCCTGGTGAGAAGTCTTTCTTTCTGTAACAGGACAGGAGCGAGGAGCACCATTCTCCCTGTCCTGTCACTACCAGCCATTCCTGTATTTTACCGACCGGAGGAGAAGAGACGAGTCATTCAGTACAGCTCCGTCAACAGCCAGCCAGAGCCAGCATGCAGGAAGAGGTTGGCCAACTCTTGTCCACTGTCAGAACCACAGCAGCGTTGTTGTGTTCCAGAGGAACAGGAATGTCCTGCAGCTCTCATTCAGGCCTGCTGGGCTCTCTAACGTGGTTGTAGCAGTAACCAGCGGCTGTGTTTATAGCACTAGAATCAGTTTGGGAAGAGGCAGGGACTTTATCCGTGCTTTGTGTTGTATTTAATGTGTAGATACAGTTCTAAATTCTAAAAACAGTTTTCAAATTACAGTGGCAGAACTTGAGCTCATTAGCAGATGTCATTTTGTCTGCAGGAGACAGGCTGAACAAGGCAATCATGTGTTTCTGTTTTGTGAGTGTGTCTGGTAGTCAGTGCTTGATTTTATCATCCTCCAGCATTTTCAGCTTTGGCTTTAAAGAGTCCTATCCCTTGCATCTCAATTTTTGCAGTCTAAACAAAGAAGAATGACCATGGATTTTTCCCAGCTGCACACATACACACCACCACAGTGTGCACCGGAGAACACTGGCTATACCTACTCTCTCAGGTGAGACCTCAGTGCTGGGCTGCAGCATCAAACCATCAGGCCTATGGCATTTCACTTACACCCTGCTTGTTATTTGTGACTCCGGGTAGCCCAGAGACTGTTCCCTGAATGAAGCCAGATTGTCCATGAGACCCTGCTGTTGCATTTTAATCAAGGCTGTTAATTTTGTGGTGCCAACCAGCAGCTACTCCATATTTCTCCAGTCTTGTTTGAGGTTGTGTTACTTACACTGCCAGCAGACTAGTCGTTGCAAACAAAACAACATACAGCGTAACATGTTCAAATATATTCAGTTTTGATTACTTAGTTTCGTGTTTATGTTGCAGTGGTTTTTGTCAGTTATTCCTTTTTTTCCAAAAGAAAAAAAAATCCTGTGGTTTTGATGACTCAGCCTCATGATTCTGTGTGTGTGTGTGTGTGTGTGTGTGTGTGTGTGTGTGTGTGTGTACTTTGTGGAGGATTGAGGAGCCTTGCACAGGGTAAAAATGGCATGTGCCCCAGATTGCTCCATACATATAGTAAAGTTGATTCAAGGTCCCAACTTAAAGGCTGCACGGCTCCTGTAACATCAGTCACTCCCATCATGCTTTGGTTCGTGGGCTGCTCATCACAGCTCATACCATAGGTGTGGTCGGCACTTCACCAGCAAAGTCTGTGCATGTGGAGGAATGCAGTTGTCTTCAGCACTGCCATCACTGATCTCGGTGACTCTCAGAACAGAGAAAGGGTATGTGGATCAGGTAGGGAACTATCACCTTGCCCCATAAATCGCTTTCTGACTTGAAGAGTTGAATGAAAAGTTTATTGCGTACCTTTTAGGGAGCAGAGGCCACCCATCACTTGAATGAGGGAGTGAAAGTGTCTTGTAAGAAAATCCAGTTTGAACAAAGACCTTCCATTAGGTTTACAGCAGAAATACAGAGCAGAGTAAGCTGTTACACTGCTCTTTCTTGTCCAGCTGAACAACTTTATTATGAGTCAGTCAAAATGTGAAAACTAGTTTTACGAGTCACACTGTGGACTGAGCTAAAGCAAGATGAACGTACAAAAGCCTGTTTGGAATCTGCCAGGTAGACTGGAGGGCTGTAAGAAGCTAATTGTGTTCCCTTTGAATGCAGTCAGCTGAGAAGCTATTAATGAACCACACAGTCACAACCATGGCCCTGATCCCAGGATTAGACTAATAGTTTATGCTTCTTGAGGAGCTAGTTAAGAGAGCCAGGTAAATAACACAACAGCCAGACAGTGAATGCTGTATTTCACTGCATGTTCAAAGGGCAGAAATATGAACCCATTGGTCTGACAGCTGATTGCGTAGACTATGAGGCCAACGGTGAATACAAGAGAGCAATGTGTAGAAGGACAGAGTCAGGTGACAGAAACCGTTGGCCCATCTGTTGTCAAAACTCAAAAGGGCAGCGACAAGTTTTGTGCCGCTGAATGGCCCAAGAGAAAAGAGGGAGAGTTGGCCAGCCAATCACACTCTGTTTCTGTCCACATGGGACAGGCTGTTATAGGTTGGACCGCTAACTTTGTGTTGATTTAATTACATTTTGAGTGCAGCGAGGGAAACACTTTAATTAATATTCATTTACAACCTATGAATGTTTTTTTAGTGAATTGGGAGGTTTTTGTGCTCTATCACTTCCTCACAGTTGCTTTCCCTCTCCTCTTTCCTGGACTTAGTGAACACTTGAAAACAGATGATATTTCTAATATTTCAGCAGTTGTGTTTATTTTTTATTTCATTTTTTTTCCTAGAAATGATTTACAGCTTTTTAGAGGGGAAATTTAGACCAACAAAGCTACAGTTTGGAGAAGTGCTGCATCGATAAAGCTTTATGATTTACAGCAGTGAAGTGGTGCTCTGGTGCTCTACTCTCTGGAGTTCAGCATTGAGCTGTTTCACCTCCTCTTTCATCTCTTTACTCAAAGCAGTGTGTCATGTATGGATGTGCAGATACCCTCCATATTTTATGATGGTGGAAGTGGGTCAGTGGGGCCTCTTGTTGGAGTGTTTTTCCCCACTAGTGAGAGCTGAATTGTAACTGTAGTGAGCAGCAGTAGTGATCGAGTCATCTGATTTTGTGTGTGTGTGTGTGTCTGGGAATGGCAGGAACTGATAACCCATGGAAACCATAGGACACGAAAATGCATGAGAGAGAAGAAGAGGTAGAAACCTCCCATCCTCTCAAAGATCTGTTGAAATGCAAAGGTTTTATATTAAAGTATTATGAAATTTTCAAAGTATAGTCAAGCTCTACAAGACTTGGTTCAAGGACACCAGTTGGACAGGCACCGTTCACGCTTTCATCACAGTTGTTCTGACATCTGGTCCGAGTGTATTTCAGTACACATACCACTGCTTGAGTGCCAAGCACATGGCAGCAGCTGGAGTCCTCCTTTGCCATGTATTTCCTCCCGTTCTGGGGAGTTAAACCCATGGCAACACAGATTTATCTAAATGTTCCTGCTTTTCAAACTGTCACTATTCCGATGAACAAAACTCTGGCAAGCATTACAGGCAGAGCGTGTCTCTTTGCATGCATTTGCATCGGCCGGACTGTTCGTTTGTGTTACAGCATCCATCTGTCTTGAGCCAGTGAGCTGTTTGCAGTGGTCTCCATGGCAACATATAACGGCACACTATAGTGGTGCAAGAGAGCGAAAGAGGGGCTGAAGGAAAGTGGTTTCTGTGGGAGGGGAAGTGAGGGTGGGCTGGAACGATCCTAATCACTGTGGCAAACCCACCCAGAGATGGTGGGATGGAAACTTGATGTCTCTCTGGTAAATATAGGCCTCAGCAGCTTGGGGGGATAGCCTTTCTGTAACAGTCTAAGGGAGAGAGGGAAGAGTGTGCCATGTTTGTGCTCTGATTTTGGGATTTTTCCCAGATTTCGCTCACAGCTGAATTTCTGGGTGGATGGGAGGAAAGGAGTACAATATAATTTCACTAAACACAGCATAGTCCCACAGTGTAGAAAGGGAGGATATTTATGTTATCTTCAGTCAGATTAGAGCAGCCAAAGCATCGAAAATTGTCCCTTGTTGGCAGTAAGGCAGTGCTGGTGGAGATTTTTGTTTGATTATGTTATTCCTCTGTTTTTGCAGCTAAGATCAGACAGAAAACAAAACTAAACAAATTTCATTTTTGGTATGCATCTATCTGATGTCTGACTCAAAACACAGCACTTTTACAATGGAGGTAAAGCTACATGGGTTGCTCTTGGTCCTGGTCATCATGTATTATGTCGGTCGCACTAATCACTGTAGGCAGACGGTACAGTTTGAAAATGAGGCAAGGCTGAGGCTGGAATATAATGTCATGATGCACTGGAGTTGGTGACGATGCATATCAAGACAGTTCAGGCGGAGGCACGCGTTAATCCTTCTGATAGAATGCACAGCGCAGCTGGCTACGGGAGTCGGGTTAGTCCAAAACAGGCAATGCGCCCTGTAGTTGGGTTGGATCGAGGTTGGATCGTATTCTCGCCACATCTATTTGGAAGTGAACCGAGACCACCTCTTCAACGGGGTCTCGGTGCGGTTGTTTTGGTGCGCACCCGAGTGCGATTGATGTGTTCACACCTTCCCAAACGAACCGCACCAATGGGGTAAACACTACAGGATTCGACTCAACCGAACTAAACAAGGCAGGTGTGAAAACGCACTTATGTGTTTGAGAGTACAGGCTTTCTGGCAGGGATTTGACAGGGCTTTTGTTACCACACTCACGGTTTGGAAGTTGAGATTTACTGCTCACGTGGTTTCTATAATCTCTGAGGTGTGTGTGTGTGTGTGTGTGTGAGAGGGAGTGAGAGAGACCACAAATGGTGGTTGCTATTTGAACACATTGCTGTATTCTTTCATCCCGTTATTAGCAGAATTAACAGACATTCTTATTTTTATTTCTTATTTTCAGTGTTTCATTTCCTGCAGAGGTCTAGCAAAGACAAGAAATCAATTGTTATTCTTATTTTTTTATTTAGCAAACGTCTTTTCAACGTTATTCAAAGTAATCAAATTAAGTTATTTTAGACTGTTGGTCAGACAAAACAAGCAATTTGAAGACTCCTCTCCTGGGAAATTGTAACAGACTTTTATTCACCAAGCAATTCATCAATGAATCGCCAATATCTAGAAAATAATCTACAGATTGGTATCTGTAGTTTATGCAATTAGTTGCAGCACTAAAAGATACAATCCAAACATATTTCAGTATAAGTAAACAAAATGTTTCTTTGAGCCCAAAATGTTTTTGATCTGTTTAAATGCAGTATGCTTTGTAGCTGCTGTAGTACCAGATCATAGTTGTTGCATGTATACTTGATGTCTCACTGTGTCCATTCTGTGTGCTTTGTGATGGCGGCTCACTTTTTTTGCATACACCATGCAAAGCAGGCAGAAGGTGGGTGGGTGGCAAGTCCCTTTCAGTGGCGGCAGACCAAACTCACCAGGAGTGAAGTTACTGAATTTACTTTTTCTTTGTCATGGAGGAATGTGTCTTCGGTGGTGCTCTGGTTTGAAAGAAATGACGACGAGCCGGTTTTGCTGTTTCAGCAGCTGAATCCCACACAGATGGCTGTAAAAAAATCTCTTGTAGTCTCTAGGGTATGATATCCTGATGAGCTGATAAGGGCAGATGCTGAAGTAATGGTGCTTCCTTCCCACAGGCAGATACTTTCTCAGTGCTGCAAATGCATTCATCACGTTGCATTTACACCTGGACAAGTGGCTGCTGAAATCCAGTCAACCCATCCTGAAGCCGATCACTTGCACATGCACTTTAAAGTCATCTCCATTTTTCTTACGGCAGATATGGATCTTACTCTTCTTGGCATAAATAGGATTTTATACCTGAGTTAGCTCCACTTATTTTCATTATGGATTAGGCTGCACCGTTTTGACTGAAATTCCAATTGGGTTATCCATCCATCCATCCATTATCTACCGCTTATCCTCATAGGGTCGCGGGGGTGCTGGAGCCTATCCCAGCTGTCTTAGGGCGAAAGGCAGGGTACACCCTGGACAAGTCGCCACCTCATCGCAGGGCACCAATTGGGTTATGATTTGTGATATTAGAGGGTGACCATGATCATTTTTGTAACATTTTCATTTAAAACTTTATGGTGGATTTGGAGTGGAGGGGATCTGTACCAGAGATATGTATATAAAGAAGATGTGTAGATGGAGATGCAGCACAATAATGTAAAATCATATATAATATAAAGTTAAGTATTTTTACATCCACTCCCTTGAATAAACTGTGATGTGAAACAGCTTGGATCAGTCTGCCTAGTTTCAATTATGAAACTTTCCTTGTGCAAAACTCTGGGATGACTTTCATAGAATATGAAAGGAAACTAAATTATTCACTTTTAGTATAATTGGTAGTTTGTCATAAATTTCACCTGGATCTCAGTAATTGGCTATTGATTGTGAGTCATGTATGATGATAGTGTCTTGTATCGTGCATTATCATTTGCATATGTTGATGTTCATGATAATGTGTCCGAAACAGTAAAACATAAGCCACTACTGTAAAATGCAGACTCCTATCTGATCTGATGCTCTTGTGTAGTTGGGTGTCGTAAAAAGCCGGCTGTGCCCACTGAGTGTGGGAAGAGTATCAAAGCCTGAGTATTATGCAAGGAGAGGTTCCAGGAAGCTGAATGTCAGGATAGAAGTGTCTTTCATTCTCTATACCGCACGTTGGGCTCTTCATCTGACGTCTTCTTCACTCACTTCTGAAAGCACAGCGTCCGTCTCTATTTATATCACTGATGTGGGCCGTGGGAGCCGCCTGGGAGAGAGCAGCACATGGATCAATTGGGATTCGTAGACCAACTGAATAGAGTTTGCAGACTAATTAAACATTGTTTATAGCTTCTGTTGAGAGCGCTAGTGCTAAACATTCTTTTACCATGTTTAAAGGTGGCATGAATAAAGCTCAAATAAAGATCTATGTAATAGTGTTCATAAGTTGCCAGGTAGCCTGGCTGTGGGCTCCACTGATGAGGTTTCTTTCTCTACACACACCATGCCCTGTAACATGATCAATGAAACCACAGTGTTCTGGCATGATGAGTGACATGACATGTATCTGTTTGTGTGCATACAAAAGAAGACATACCACAGCGCAGTTCAGAATGTATCCTACCTGGAAGCAAGCCTGATTACTTTTAGGAACTAAAATATTGTTATGAAGTTCTCAAGTGGTCTCAAATGCTGTGCTGCCCCACTGATCCTTCCATGATTTGAATGTCAAAGTTGAATCAGACAAGCAGTGACAAAGATGTGATGGTGATGGAAAGCTGATTACTGTGTGGACAGTCTGCTTACCTGTGCTCAGGTAAATGGGGGAGCTAACTATCCCTCAATTCAGCAATTCAGTGCATTTGTGGTCTACAGTGTGATACAGATACATTTGTAACAGTTGAGCTCAGTTTTGCTTGATATATTTAATTATACCTGAAGTAAAAGTTATTATGTTTGCTGGAATTTATAATAAGTGTGGAATAGTAGTAGTGTTTTTTGATTAAATTGATCTAAACAAGGGATGCAATTGCAATTAGTGGTGTACCAGTCTGATATTGATATTGAATATTGGTCCACTATCAGCAAAAAAAAAAAAACAGTATCAAATAATATCAGCCTGTATCTAAAATTTCTGATACCAGCAGTCCATTCCGCTCCAGCAATTGTAGAATAGTCTTATGTTTAAGGTTAAAATTAATGTAACCCATTGCGTCAGTTTTTCCTTATACCTACTGTTGCTGACTATTGTTCATTCAGACTCCACAAACTGGGGTTTGACAACTTCTCTGAGGAGCGGGGTGTTTTTCACTTCCGATGTGATACCCATATTGCAGCCTTGAGTGATCGGCCTTGGCCGATACCGATATTGATCCAATACAATATCATCACAAATCACACTTTTCTTACCTGTTTTGTTGTATGGAGTGTTAGAAACTGTTTGATCAAATGATATCACTCAAACAGAGAACAATAATCAGCAAGAGTAGGTCTGAAAAGAACTGACCCATTTATTATTGATCAGTGGGTTACATCAATTTAACCTTAACCATAAGAATATTCTACAATTGAATAAAATGAAGGAAACATACATTTAAAGACCCTGAAAAATTACCTCAATGAATCCAATTAAAACCCAAAAATATTTCAAAGTGCAAAATAGCCACTAGCTAAACTTAAAAATGAGCATATACTACAATTGAATAGAATAAATAAAAAAATGGGGGAGCTTTTGAGACTTGTCCAGGGTGTACCCTGCCTTTCACCCTAAGACAGCTGGGATAGACTCCAGCCCCCCTGCGATCCTATGTGAGGATAAGTAGTAGAAAATGGATGGATGGATGTTGAGCACAGACTAGAACAACAGTTAGCCGGTCACTGCTGTATTAACTGTTAATCATCTCCAGCTCAGAGATAAAAACAGTTAACAGTCCTCTGACTTTAAAGTGGGTAGGAAGCAGAGAGCCTGGGGAGCATATTGAGCACGGACTAGAACAGCAGGTAGCTGTCTGCTGCTGTATTAAATGTTATTATAGGTGGAAATGTTCCTGGATTTCATTTAAGAAATCTGATCACTTTAAATTAAACTCCCCAGTTTTGTGCCACTACGGGAAACTTTGTACCCAGCTGCAATGTTGGACCGTATGGCAGGGAAAATCCTGCCATACAGCCGACATCACTCCTGCTCCTTGCTACTTTGTTAGCACCTTAGCACAGCTGTTGTTGTGATCAGTGGGCTCTGCATGCTGCTCTGGAATGGATTGCTGGTATTAGAGTGATGCCTCACAGTAGACATTAACCAGGGCTAATGTCTAACTCTGGTTAATATCAGACCAGTGAGATACAGAAGGAGAGGTGCTGCCCTGCCCTGGACATGTGTTCACAGAAAAGTCACTTGGAGGCAGAGTGACGAACAAAGCACATAATTGGCTCTTGGTGTGTAATCCTCAGGCTTTAGAGCCAGAGAGCAAAATGCACTGTGCATGTACACATGCGTGCACATACTGCTGATATTGCTCAGTATAGTTTGTCCTGCTTTGATACACTCACAGCCACTGACAAGGACTCTGCTTGTGCATTAAACCAAACCACTCTTATTTACACAGCCACGGCCCCGCCTTTCAAGCATCTAACAGGAAGTTTATCCGCTGTTCTCCAGTGACTGATAAAGTGCTTTGCCCCTCCTCTTTTCATCCTGTCTATGGAGTAATTCAGCTTGACCTAGTTGAGCCACAGTGCTGACGAGTGTTCACAGTCTGTGCAGTGTGGTCAGGTCCTTTCAGTTTGTGTTTCTATTACAGATCACTTGTATTAGTAAACATATCAGTAAAAAAGAGATTGATTTATGTTACGTCTAAGGAAAAAACAAAAAAACAAAAAAAAAACCAACAGTAGAGAAAGAGGGCTCAGTCAAGGTATTTTTTTTCAAGGTTTTTTTTCTTGTTGTTTGTTTGCACCCCTTAAGGGGGGGGGGGATTATATAATTTGCTCCACTGAATTTCGAAACTGCTGCCCTATGTTAGTCATGTCTGAATGTTTGCCTCGATTCTGCCTGCCTCCTCTGCCAGGTGGGTGTGGCCCTGTGAGTAACAGCCAAACAACATGGAGAACTCAAAATTTACAACATTCATGGTGTGTTTCCACTTGCAGTTGGCTTTGGACTGCAGTGAGTGGAGTGGAGTATTTTTTTTTCCCAGCCAACTTGCATACTTTAGGATGTTTATCTGGCAGATTTTTCCAATTTGGCTTTAGGAAACACACCGTGCCCAGTCTTTTGAATAGAGTGAGACACTTCCTGTCTGGCCCACTGCCAGTCACAAGGAACAAGAGCATCACAGCTCTCTAAAGGGATTGTCAGTTCCTGTGTGTTGTTTGTTTTTTAAATAAAAGCCTCTCTGAAGATGGCACATACATCAGGAAAAGTGCAGAATATCCCTCCTTGGTTGAATAAGTGGGGTCACTCAAGGCCTCTTCGTTCTAGAAACTGTCATGCGATACCTCCTCACTCTTCACCACTCCCCCTCCTTTCTCTCTCAGCTCCAGCTACTCCACAGCAGCATTAGATTTTGAGAAGGAGCACAAGATTGCTGCCGTGTATGAGTCGCCCAGGATGTCACGGCGGAGCCTGCGTCTGCAGACCAGTGCCGGTCACTATGGCAACGAGAGCCTGGCTGATTACTCCCAGAACCACAGCGGCAGCTACACCAGCACCAGGAGAGAGACACGGTGAGACGAGCAATGAACACGAACACTCCCACACAACAAATAAAGCAATGAAATCAAGTGAGAAGCACATAGCTCTAAAAGAGACACAAAACATGCATTATTTAGAACGTTTAAAATAATCCCAGAGGATATGAAGTTGTCAGATATGCAATATCATTCTTCTTTTGTACAGCTGCAACCAACAAATATTGTCATTGTTGATTAATCTGTTGATTACTTTCTCTGGTCTATCAAATGTGAGGAAATGCTGAAAAATGTTGATCAGTTTTTCCAAAAGCCCAAGATGATGTCCTCAAATGCCTTCTTTCAGCCACAGCTCAAAGACAGTCAGATTTAACTCTTTGAGTGTCATTGACGTGTTTCGATGTAATTTAAAATCCAACACTTGAGTGCCATTGATGTATTTTGACATCAAAGTGGTTTTTCAGCAGCGGTTCGCTGAACACGGTCTCCTGCATCCTGTGAGTAATTTTGGGGCTTCTGGGAGATGTAGTCGGAGCATTAAGAGATGGTATAATCGTGATTAGAGAGCAAAACGGACGGATTCTGGACAAAAAGTGACGTTTATGGTGAAAGTGGCCTCTACCTCTCATAAAACAAGAATAGAACATGGTAAAAACATGATGAAATGTCTTTTCATTTGAGCTATTCAGTGTTTTCAGAGACATAGTACAAAATATTCTGTGGGTCTTGAAATATGACTCAAAATAGGCAAAAACGGTGGCACAAGGTACTTTCTCTTTTACAAAACGGCTGGCACTCCATGAGTTAAAAAGCTGTAATCCAGATATTCTTTCGTTCTTTACTTTAAAAAAAAAACAAAAAAAAAAAAACATTTAATAGTGCCAATTACTGCCAACAGCTGACTGATGTTGTGCAGTAGACTGTAGTGAAATGTGGGAGACTTGGATCAGAATACTGCTTGGTGTGCATGTTGAATGTACTGACTGTTAGCGTTTTTTTAACCAAAGGGACTACCTGATACCCAGTGAGCATGCAGCCATGCACTGACCAGTCAGTTGGTTAAAGATGTATGTGTGTGGGTTTAGAGTACAGACCATGGTCTGGTGGTCCCAACATGACCCTTCCATACTTGTCTACTTGCAACAAAACTTGCACCTCTTCATGTTTCCTGTCTCTGCCCCTTCAGGACACTGCGGAGTAAAAAGCAGCAGTCCAGCTCCAGCTCTCTGTCTTTATCTTTGAGCCAAGCCGCCACTCCAAGGAAAACTCTCTCATTCTCAGCTGCTAATACCCCAATTAACAACAGCAGCAGCAGCATCATTCATGAAAGCAGCGCAGTGACCGATGGCTCTCTGCTCACCTCCATTCTGGACCAGGCCCATCTGAGACAACGTACCATCACCACAACCACCACCTCTACTGTGGATCGTCACTGGGGTCAGTTGTTGAAAATGTGGATTCCAAATGACCCATTATGCTTGTTTAGAAAAGTTATTTGAGCATCTTTAAATTGAATTCCACTATGCAGGACAAATTTCCCTTATTTTACCTTATTTTATGGTTGTATTTAGTGAGTTAGTTCTTGAATGGCATTAGCATTATCTAAACCTGGTTATCAAGAGGTTCTTAATTAGTTGGCAAAGAAGTGATTATTTAAGAGTGAAGTATATCATGAGATACCATGAAACTGTTCTGCGTGGAGAAACTAGGCACTGTAGATCCAACTAGACATATTCATTGTAAAAGAAAAGTGATTAAAACATAAAGCTTGAGTAGTACAAGAAACAAAAGAAACAGAAAATAATAGTGGTACACACCAGTTACAGGTTATATCTCTTTTTTTTGGTCAACAAAATAGTGAATAGTCAAGTGTTAACTACAAAGATAATTACGTTACTGTGCTTTCTGTCTCAAACTATTGTAAAGAACAAATAATATGGAACATCATAACACTGGAATTGTTTCTGCTGCTTAGAAATATGGGTGAAGTCAAAGCTGGACTTGCAGTTGGTATTTAGTGGTGGAAAGTATTTTGCTTTTAGGTACATTTCTTAGTTATTGTACTTAACTATTTTAATTTGGGCTGCCCTCTCTTAGTCAATCAGCCATTTAATTTATCACTTTGGTTTTAGGGCGCTAGGATTTCTTCAGGCAACTATTTTTTTTACCAAATTATTTATTTCCAAGACGCTTATGAACACACAATCTGTGTCTTTGTGTGATTATTTGTGGAGAAACTCAGTTTTACAGATCTCTAAACTAAATCAGTTTATTAGTTGACTAATTAATTGCTTGGGAATGTCTTATTAATACTTTATGAACTGTTTGGTATATATTAATCTCATTTTTCTGTGTACATGCTGTTCTCTCCCTTAGGAAGGAGCTCCAGTACTGACCACAGTTCATCAACTGTCAATGGCGACACCAGTGCGTCAAAGTCCCACACGTCGCTCGCCAATGGTTACATCTGCAAAGACTGCTCCTTTCACTCCCAGAAGATGGACTCCCCTGTCACACGGTCTTCAGCATCATCATTATCGTCATCCTCTCAGGCTGCAGATGCTTCCTCGGATGCTCTGTCTTTTTCCTCCTCCTCATCACCTTTCACAAGCATATACTCCAGAGACAGGAGTCGAAGGAACAAGACAGGTGCGAAACTGTTAGATTGTTGGGCTTGCTCACATTTGTCCTTCTACATGTTGCAATGATTGGAGATGGTGGGTGAAATCGTTAGGATGTTGTGATAATAAGAATATAATTGGTAGTGGTTTCTCTCCCCAGGTGTCCTGGTGTCTTTGTCTAACTCATGCATACACTACAGCAAACGAGCCCTGGCCCCCATAGTGTCCTTAGTCACACTGCTCTTCACCAATGTGCTCTGGCCTGGCTCAAAGGCCAAGAGCCCTCCAGGAAAAGGTATAGAGTTATAGATGTTCTTTACTCTTCATTAATTATCCGTCATTCTCTGTTTTTCCCTCTTCTGTCTTTTGGGGTGGCTTCTTCCACTCCACACAGAGTGAGATTCTCTGTGATCTTGAAGAAAAACTGACTGATTTTTTGCGTCATTTCTCTTTTGCAACTAATTTGAAATCTCCACTTTCCACTCGAGCAGCTTCTCATTATTACTCTTAATGTTTCTTGATGATGAGTCATGATCTATTTCTTTTCAATCTTTTCATAGCTTCCTAGCATTTTACTCAGTGTGCCTTCAGGGGATTTTCCAATCATCTGATCACCTGTTTTTATTTTTATTACTCTGTGTCTCTATCAGTGCCTCACTGTGAGTTTTGACTAACCATGATTGTACGGGGCGGGTTGTCACCAGGTGTCCTTGCATTGTTTTCGGACTCGATGAGACGAGCAGTGTCCTCCAGTTTGTCCCAACTGTGGCTGTTTAAACAGACCACTCTCCACAGGATGATAGGCCACAGGGCTAATGGCTATGAAGAACAAGGTACCAGTCATAAATACAAAGGACAAAGGTCAAGGGTCACAGCTCCTGACCCCCTTTGCTGCTCTTCTATTAATACACTTTCTTCTCCATTTCTCTCCTTCTTAAGCTCTTACTTTTTTAAAGAGAACAAAGCCTCATATTAGGATACATATCTAGTTGAATTGACTTTGAAGGATCTCTTAAAAATCTATTTCTTTCTCAATCCATCCAACCTTCACTTTCATGCTTTCTATCTCTGAAGTAGGAAGTATATTAGAAACAAAATATAAACGTCTCATCCCACCTCAAACCACATTGTCTAAATTCAAGAAAAGCTATCACTATGTATAATATATATGTATATATAGGAACATACATACACATATACATACACATATATACATACGTGTATACATATACATATGTGTGTGTATATATATGTATATAAATATATGTATGTAAATATGTGTATATATGTATATATATATGTAAGTATTTGTATGTATATATATATGTGTGTGTGTGTGTGTGTGTGTATATATATATATATATATATATATATATATATATATATATATATATATATATATGTGTGTGTATATGTATATATATGTATGTTCCTAGTCTAAAGCTGGGTCTTTTACAGCTACAGTAGAATTTCATCAAGTTACATTTCTTCATTCTAGCAGGTGTTACTGTATGTCATTTTCTTCTTCAGGCACCTTTGTTCTCATTCTTTTCACAATGACTTCAAGCTCCTCTACTGTGACACGGGAATTTAATCTTCTTTATCACCCATTGTTCATTACGCCACAATTTTCTCACGTAACATGGTCTTTGTTATGTAAATAAGTGTGTTGCATGTGTGTTGCAGCACGCTCAAGTTTCTGTGGAAGCATGAATGTGAAGGAACTGGTGACTGAAGATGCGTCACATCTTAATCTCAATGGCTCCCTGTGTAAGCAGACACACAAACACAACCCACACACAAACATTTTCTCCTTCTACACACTTCTAGTTTTTTGTGGTGACCATGATTGATGGAGTTAATTACATGCGTGACCTGTGTTAGCAGCAGTGAGCAGAGGTTATGTGAACCACTTTAACCAGTCAGCCATCTGTTGAATGTTGTTAACCGCAGATACTTCTCTTTCCATGACCTTAGTCCTCCAAATCTCTTTTAATTTAATTCAACACCAAAATGTGACCTAAATGGTGATCATTCCAGGCTTAAATACAATTGAAGTTGTCTATTTTACATTTAAAGATCACCGATCATGCACTTTTTCTGCAATTTTATATAGGTCTGAGACATCCAACAATATTGTATTCAAAGTGTATTACCCCAAACTCAGCCCTGGTCCTGAATTCCAGCCAGTTAAAATCACTGTATTGAGCTCTGCTGAGAACAGGCAGTTTCTGTACCTTTAAATTTTCCTGAGCTGTCTGATCTCTCTGGAGAGAGGAAGTGGCTCTAGACCCTTGCACACTGCACGAAAAAACCTTGACGCAGGTTTTTCGTGCAGTGTGAAAGGGTCGAATCAGCATTTTGACGCGGGTCAGCAATCGACCCAGGAGTTTATCGGCTCGGATCGGCTCCAGTGTGAAAGTCGACCTGTGTCGACCCGCCTCAACTCGCTATTTACCCGAAGACTTTGATGTATCTGCCTGTCGCTTCCTGCTTTAGTCACTGAGCAGCCTGTCAGGCTGTCAGTGTGGAGGAAGAAACAGGCACGCAGCTCTCACAGCTGGAGGTCAGAGCCCACACAGCTGGCACTGTGAAAAGAGACCAAAAGCAGATCCGAGCCGTGTCGATGCGGGTAACAAAATACTGCGTCGACACGCTAATTTCAGTGTGAAAGAGGTATCTCTCTCTCCCCTTACCATGCGCTTCTGTTTACTTCTAGATGTGTACTGGCACTGGCAAAAGAGGCTACCATTAACAGGAGTCAGAGTCACCCAAATCACAAATAAGTGTATACAAATTGTATGGGCCCATGCTTGGCTACACAGCTGACGTTGAAGCATGGATCGGTACAAACTGTCCTGGACACTACAGACGTGGTTGGTACGTACTTGGTGTGACAGCCTGTAAACATGTCCTGGAGGGTAGCTGCAGTGCTAGCATTACAGGGACATGTTTACAGGCCATCACGCTAAGTAGAGCTACACAGTAAAGCAAAGCAAAATGGAATTTACTTACAGCTCCATGACGGTTGGTGCAGATCCATGCTTCATCTTCAGCTGGTTAGTGAAGACTGCTTTGTTAGATGATGAGCACACACATGCAAAACTTTGGGAAGCCCTCTTGCTACATTTCCAGCTGAAATAAATCAATCCACTGGATCTTCAGAGGACGAACAGAATAAAAATAGCTTCCTGTACAGGTTGAAGCAGCCAACACACACAGCAGCTGCCATGCTTTGCTCCTAACTTTGTCAGGTTTGTTTGTGAAAGTTAGCGAGGAGAAAAAAATGGCGGCCCCTCCATAAATTTAGGGGAGGATTGTCTATCGGGGGGAGGCTGTCCTCTACTGGAGGGAGGGGCATTTTGCCGTTCTACATTAGTAGGGGAGAAATGTTCAACTCGCCTGTTTCAGCACACATTGTCAAAGAAGAGGAGCAAGCAAAGGAGGGAGGTGACAGATTTTTTTCACTCCTGGGGCCTCATTCACAGGCTATGGGGACACATACTACTGTTATACTACCTTTATAAAGTGAATTTTGTATAATTGGTGACCTTTAAAACAAAATTATCATATGTAACAGAAGAGGTCAAATAATGTGCATTTTCCTTAGAAGGAATATAATATGAAGAAAAATAGTAGACACAAATGGAGCAGTGCACCTTCTGTCATTTGAAAATAATCAGCATTTTGGTCATCAGAAAAGAAATAAGCCTAATATTGTGCTGTTAATGGCAAAGGTCAGCACCATCTGTAAAGTCAGGCTGATAATTAAACAGTTTTAGTGAAGTTAGAAAGTTAAATAAATGCACTTTTCATTCCGGAGACACTGCTGTGGAATCAAATGCACGTTTTTATATGTTGAGCTATTTATGTTGTCATCATATGCAGCATTTTTGCAAATGGACCATTTGTATTTTTTATTATAAACATATGAGTTAGTGTACTTGTTCATTTTCTGTTGTAGTTTGTTTTTCTGATTTGTACAGTGCTTCCTTTGTTTGCCTGTGAGCCATCTTAATGTCATTCAATTACACATCCTTTGTTTTTGTGTTTGTTTGGGTGCCATCCGTCATTTTGGCATACACAGGCGACGACTGTAAAGGGAAGCAGCATGCAGACAAACACACCGTCCTCCTCACACAGTCCTCCAGGCCCAGACGCCTGGTGGGGGTGCTGTGGAGCATCCTAGCTTACACAGGTGATAGCCTGTAAATATACTGTTAAACAAATATTTTTAGAACCCGTGAGTCTGTAACTCAACCCGTTTGAAGGTACTTGTGCTGCAGATAATCAACATAATTTTTTCCCTCTTGCACCTTTGTCCTCCAGGTCACATTCTCAGCCAGTCAGGCTACTGTGTGGTGAGAGCAGGCAAAGCGCTGGGATCAGTGGTTGGGACAGTGGTGCAGAGGCTGCTCTCATTGTTCTGGATGGTCCTGGCAGCTCCAGGTTGGTGGCTCTGTTGTTTTTTTTTCTCATCTCCTTTCTTTGGAAACATGGCCTGATTGTGTTCTCATACTCACCTGTGTGTTTTTATATATATATATATTTATCCAATCTGCCCAGTGAAGGCAGGCAGAGGACTACTGTGGTTTCTTGCAACAGGATGGTACCGGCTGGTGTCTCTCATGTCTATCCTCAACGTGTTCTTTCTGACAAGGTAAGAGTCTCTCCCTCATTACCTCTCTGAACCTTCAGGTATTGCAACACACACAAGTGACATTTTTACACATATTTACATCATCTCCTCTGTTTAGAATATTAAAGTGACTATACTTGAAGTCTTTCTAACATCAGTGTATCAAACAACAATATGAAGAGATTCAGAATGATGAACCTACAGAGACTAGCACCTAAAACTGAAGGCTATCCAGAGCTTTGAGTTTCAGCTCACAATAAAGAGGCACCTGTTTGTTGGGGAAGTTATAGATGACTTCAGTATTTTAATGAGAATGGCGGGGAGCTTCTAAATTTAAGTGTATAACACTAGCCTGGTTGTTTACGGCGACTACAAAGCTCTGCAAGCGTAGTCTGGCCAAGCTGCCTTGTAAACCAAGTTCTCAGAAGGAGGGCTTAACCCTCGTTTATCAAATGCCTCTGTGTGCTACTGGACAAAGCTTCAACCAGTCAGACCACTCTTTCCTCTGACGTACAGTCATGGAAAAAATTATTAGACCACCCTTGTTTTCTTCAATTTCTTGTTCATTCTAATATCTGGTACCACTAAACGTATAATACAATGAACACAACAAAAAATGCAGCTGGTCACATAATACTTTATGTCCTATTTGACATTCTTAAGCTTAATTGATTCCCAGGGTATATAAGAGGCCATTTCATGTCACAAGCAGCACTGCACATGCAAAGGCCTAGAGTGGTTTCCTGCTTACATTCAAGCCGTAGCACAACTCAGAAGTTGTCAGCTCTCACATAATGCCTAAAACAAAAGAATTATGTGAAGCAACAAAGGCAGCCATCTTGGCACTGCTGGAAATTGGCATGAGTGAGAGACAGGTAGCGAAAAAAACTGAAGATCTCCAAGACAGCCGCTCATTCCAACAAAAAACAAGCTGAACATGGCACTACCAAATTGCTACCTGGCCGTGGCAGGAAACGCCTTTCTACCCCACGAGATGACCGTGCACTCATCCGCTCCTGTGTCAGGAATCGCCGCCAGACCTCCAGGGACCTTAAAAATGAGTGGGCACTGTCGAAATGTGACTTGCTCGGCAAGGACAGTTCAAACCGACTTGTTGAAGCTGGTTTGAAGTCACACAGAGCACGCAAGAAGCCCTTCATCAATGAAAGGCAGAGGAAGGCCCGGTTACTCTTTGCTCGAGACCACAGGGATTGGACTGTTGATGATTGGGCTAAGGTTCTCTTCAGTGATGAATCCAATTTTGAATTGATGCCCACTCCAGCCAACTTACTGGTTAGGAGGAAGCCTGGAGAAGCTTACAACCCAGACTGTCTTGCCCCTACAGTAAAACATGGGGTGGATCAGTCATGATCTGGGGTTGTTTCAGTCTGAGTGGAACAGGGCAAATGCAATTGTGTGAAGGCCGAATGAACCAGGTCAAGTACAGGACTACCCTTGAAAACAGTCTTCTTCCATCAGCTGGAAAACTCTTTCCTGCCTCGAATGACTGGATTTTCCAACAAGACAATGCCCTTGCCACACGGCAAGGTCAGTTAAAGCCTGGATGGAGAACCACAACATTCGCACCATGCCTTGACCTGCTCAATCACCAGATCTTAATCCAATTGAAAACCTGTGGAAAATCATCAAACTCAAAATGGAGAACCACAAGCCCAAAAACAAAGAAAATTTGTTTGAATTTGTCCAACAGGAATGGGCTGCTGTGACAGCAGAACAATGTCAGAAGCTGGTGGAGAGCATGCCAAGACGCATGGCTGCAGTCATCAAAAACAATGGTTATGCAATCAAGTATTAACTCTTGTGTGTATCATGTGTTTAAAGCAAACAGAAAAGAAAACATGGAATGCTTAAAAGTAGTGTTTTTGGCGGTACAATGCCATAGCTATTGATGTAAGAATTTAAGTAATTTTGGTTATTATCAAGAAAACCATGGAAAATGAATAATCCTTAGTTCTTAAATTAAACTCTCATGAGCTATTTTTGTTGTTATCATTATAATTGTCCAAACAAATGTACCTTTAGTTGAGCCAGGCATTAAAATTAACAAGAAATTGAAGAAAACAAGGGTGGTCTAATAATTTTTTCCATGACTGTATGTGTAGCGACGAAAACTGCTTGATCCAAAGAACTAGTGTGTCATTGCCTTAAACACACCTCAGTCGAGTTGTTGGAAATGCTAGATTTTCATTGGTCCCTGTCACTACCCGATTTGTACCGGAAACCTGATGTGTACTGTGCATGTGCAAAACGCGTCTACATCTGCTCGGCAGCCTACTGAACTATTTTACGGCAGTTACTGATCAGAGTTGTTAATTTTCATAAACATGCCCTTATGGGTTCCCTAAATCCTAACCCTAACCTCCATTCAGGAGAAAAGCATGAATCTGCTGATAGATTGACACATCCATCCTCGCAGACATCTTTCCGGCTTTTACATTGAAATATTACGACTCAGCAGTGTGTTGCGACAATGACGACGCTCTGTCGTAAAAATTGTGAGCAGAGGAAGTGACATCGGGTTTCCGGTACGAATCGTGACAGTCCCCATTCCTAGGGGGAATCTGAAACTGAATTTAAATGGCAACTTGGCCAGACTGACTTGCTTGTGAAATTTTGTGCAGCGTCATAGAAAGTATGGGCAGGCTCAGGCTAGTATGACACTATTTGTCTTATTAAGTAAATATGGAATTGTTTAACTTGCATCTCAAAAAACAACATTTTGATTTATAATTCAACAGTTTTTCTCTGAGGGGTTTTGATAGTTTTGATTCATACAGGTCCTGGTCTTTTTTTTTTAAAAATTAACAGCACATAATCCTGGCAGTTGTGTGTTTATCAAACCAGTTTGTGACTCTGTATTTCAGATGCCTTCCCAAACTCTGGAGGCTCCTGCTGCTCCTTTTGCCTCTCTTGCTCCTGCTCGGTGAGTTCACAAGGAAAAGTGCTCTCTTCCTTTATGGCAGGTGTAACCCATTTAGTGAGCACATGCAGAGAAAAGTCAGCCTGTAGTGAGGCAGTACCAGTCCTAACCAGCACACATCCCCAGAGTGTGCTGCACATCCAGTACCATATTCAGGTCAGTCTTTCTGGGCTTCTGGTGAGTTATTCAGGCCTGTTTCAACACTGCTGTGCTTACAAATACTCCATTGCTGCCGTTGAACACAGTACACTATTTTGTTATGGCTGCAGCCTTACATCATATGTAAATATTGTGTGTATATTAGTTTGTTGTTTTATACACATATACCCAAAATTCAGCCTGTTTGGCATCCGTGAGGGGTGGCACAGTGGTGCAGTGGCCAGCACTGTCTCCTCACAGCAAGAAGGTACCAGCCTGGGCCTTTCTTTGAGGAGTTTGCATGTTCTTCCTGTGTCTGCATAGGTTCTCTCTAGGTACTCCGGCTTCCCCCCACCATCTAAAAACCAAAAAGGTTAATTGGCTAATTTAAATTGACCGTAGGTGTGAATGTGAGTGTGAGTGGTTGTCTGTCTCTGTGTCCTGTGATGAACTGGAGACTTGTCCAGGATGTACCCTGCCTTTCACCCTAAGACAGCTGCGACCCTATGTGAGGATAAACTGTAGAAATCAGTGATCTACTGATAGCTCAGCTATGTTAAGACGTGAGTGTGGTTTAACCTTCACTGTCTTTCTATATGCAGCTTTATGGTTGTGGGGTCCGTCCACTGCTGCCCTGCTCGCCTACCTCCCAGCCATAAACCTCACCGACTGGCGTCCTGCATCTCCCCTCACCCTCCTGTCTAACTTGGTACCAGCTTCTGCTCCAGTTCCTGCCTCTGTCCCCGTCCCTGTGCCAGAGACTCCAGTGGAGCTGACCCCGGCCACCCCGGTCTCACAGGCACCAGTAAGATACAGAGAGGAAGCCATGACTGCCAGAAGCACCAAAGCATTATTACAATGCACTGAGTGATTATGAATACATTATTATTCTTGATGCATGTTGTATTATCAACTCTGTTTACAATGTGTGTGTGTGGCAGTGGCACTCAATGAGTTAATAACTACTTTGCTTTGGTGCTTAATTACACACATGGTGCAATGCAGGGCTATCTTTGAGTGTCCACAGAATTGTAACTTTTTATACCAACTTTCCTCTTCAGCCGTTCCTCCCTGCGGTCTCTAGTGTGGACATGGAGAGATTGGAACGCTTGGAGCGCCAACTAGCCCTGCTGTGGGAGCAAGTCCAGCAAGGTGACCAGAAGCAGGAGCAGCGTCACATGGATGTTTTGGGTCTGTACAGCACCCTGAGGGAACAACTCCACACTCAGACCGACAGGGAGAGCCTGGGACTGTGGGTGTCCTCCCTGCTGGAGCAGAGACTTGGAGTCGTGCGGGGAGAGCTGGAGCAGGAGAAAACACACAGAGCACAGGTGAGTGTTGGGTTACAAGAGTGATGTTTTCATTAAAGAATCACCTGTATTTTGATGTTTTAACTCTTAATCCATGTAGAGTGCAGAGCAGCAGAAATGGCACCAAGAGGGTCAGGCAACACGGCTGGCTGATTTCGAATTGCTGCTAAACGCTCTCGCTGCCAAGACTGAGGTACGTTCAGCAGATCCACCGCTGCTCCACACACTTGTCAGCAACTAATTGTCAATTACTGGCCCAATGTTGAATTAGCCATAAAAATTAATCCTTAAAGCTGTAATATGAATAATAGACATTCATAATGACCACACAACACAGGGAATCATACAGTCTTTGTATTTTTTATTTTTTTTATATATTTGTTGAAACCTGACAATGATAAATAAATCAAATGTTCTGACAAAAGAAAGCTGTCAGACATTAGGTTGTTGCAGGACTGATAAGCTTGTCCTATCATGTCATTTGGCCCAAACAAACAACCTGTACGCAGGGACTGTCAGTGATACTTTTGCATGCTCTTGCTGGCTTCTCCAATGTTACATTCTCCAGCTTTAACTAACAAAATCTACTTCTATGGCATGATATAATGAAACATGTACCACAACCATAGAGAGAACAGTGTTAAGAAAGCAAAACGATATCCTGACAAGCTGAGACAGGCAGGGCCAGACAGATGAGGACAGAAAAGAAGGCAGATCTGTTTTGTGTGCCAAGTATTAAATCTATATACAAAGGATCAGTGTTCCTTGGAAAAATCTCCTTGTTGTTATAGCATATATTGTCTGTGCTATTTCCAGTGAATCCTGCTGTATACACACTGTTTGTTGTAGGAGGTGAAACAGAAGCAGCAGCAGTATGAGCACGAGAAACAGGAAAGAGAGAAGGAGGTTGCCACTTCAGCAGCAGAAACTGTTCCCGTCAGGTACAAACACCAGGAAGTAAACCTTCAAATCCACACGTTGAATGATTTTCATTCTTTCTTTTCACTTATATGCTATTCACATTTTTGAGCAAAGATTGTGGCAGCTCACAAGTGGAATCTGTCTTTCCCTCAGTGTGGGTGTGAGGCAGGAGGACCATGATGCTCTGCTAGACGAAGTACAGAGACTTGAGTTGGAGTTGGGCAAAATTAGACACGACCTGCAGGGCGTTGTGGGATGCAAGGGCAAGTGTGGACAGCTGGACATGCTGCAGGAGACAGTAAGTAACACAGAGCAACCCCGGTTTGGGTTGAATAATCCGCTCTTACTTTGATACAGTTTCTGAGATTTTCCTGACATCAACTTTCCATGGTGGTTCTTTATTCATTTAATTTCTGTGTATGCTTTTCCCAGGTATCAGCCCAGGTATCCACCCAGGTGTCCTCCCAGGTGCGCAAAGAGTTGCAGGCCCTGTTCTTTGGCAGCGGTGGCTCAGAAGATGAGCAGGGAGAGGTGCCTGAGTCTCTGATCCTCTGGCTGTCCCAGCGCTATGTGAGCACATCCGACCTGCAGGCCTCGTTGTCCTCTCTGGAGCAGAACATTCTGAGAAACGTTTCCCTACAACTGGAGCTGAACCAAGCCCAAAGCCTGGCTGAGGCAGAGTCCCGAGCCAGGACTGTTGTTCAGACCGTAACTGGAACTGTCCTGCATACTACTGCTGCTGAGGGACTGACAGAAGAGGTGATGAGCATGCACTACAGTCATCATCGGCGTGGATTTCCATTCCACACAATCTAAGCTGAGCTCATGTTTGTTTGCTTTATGTTCAAAGCTCATATTTAATCTCTCGTCTTTAACCCAGCAAGTGAAGCTGATTGTCCAAAATGCTTTGAGGCTCTACTCCCAGGATCGAACAGGCCTGGTGGACTACGCCTTAGAGTCTGGAGGTAAGAAGGAAGCCTCCCATCCATATCTATGCCTGTACAACCAAGTCAGTAGCTAACGCTATCAAGCTAGCTGCTCCATAACTCAGCTCTGTGCTCTGGTTGTGTCTTGCGTAATGAGGCTGCAGGCATTAGTCAGACTTGAGGACATCAGGGTATTAACAGCAAAAGATCCGGCTCCACTGTGAGGCGTGTTACTGAGCCGTCTGTTGACCTACATGACAGTCTCTCCATCATAGTAGGTGTGGGTAATGAGCTGACCTAGAGAAGCATGAGACACACCTCATATAATCACAACCATCCTGCTTTGCCTTTGTTGCATTTCTTTCTCGATGCTTTCTATCTGTCCGTCTCCACTTGTACATCAGTCAAGCTATTGATAGCTACAATATCAAGCTCCTGACTGAATTTACAAAATTAAAGATGGTAGGCTTGTCTGTGTCTTGTCTTTTAAAATTAAAGATGGTAGGCTTGTCTGTGTCTTGTCTTTTAAATATTTTAAAAGACAAGACAAATATTTTAAATCTCCTTACCTTTTCCAACTGTTGTGAAAGAATCTTATCTACTGTCACTGCTAGTTTTCCTTGCAGAATTAATAATAAAATGTCTTTTTAAAGAGGGCATGCTGTGTGTACACAGTAATTTTATCTTAGTTCAGGGTGTACAAAGGAACTTCTACGCAGGCTTTGGTTCCTGATTTTCTGTCCTTGTGACAAGTAAAGCCAGAGGTCAAAGGACATATTACATCTGCATATCTATGTAAGGACATGGTATCCATCTAAACTTGACAGATGGCTTTAAGGATAAGAACATGCTAACTGTGCAGTATGATTGACCCTCAACTCAAACTCCACAGTCATTGTAAAGTATATTATTGGTTATTTGATATAAAATTCTTGTTTAGTACTTCTCTAAATTTCTGTGTTCAGGTGGCAGCATCCTCAGCACTCGCTGCTCTGAGACATATGAGACCAAGACAGCCCTCATGAGTCTGTTCGGTTTGCCGCTCTGGTACTTCTCCCAGTCACCACGCGTTGTCATCCAGGTAAGCCTCATCTGGAGATATGCATGAGGGAAATGCCTGTTACTGACTATAGAAAGGTATTTAAAGTGTAGGTTCACAGTTTACATTTACAAATGGAGAGAATGTTATTGTTGACATTGACTTGGTTTAATTAACTACAGTGAAAGCGCTCGAGGAAGGGATTTTCTAGTGGTCAGAAGGAAGAATTACAGCCTGCTAAACCTGTTGTTTGTTGTTTGTTTTAAAATGGTGAACCTGTCCTTTATGCTTATTTGGTTTGGTATGATGTAATGCTTATATGACTTATTAAGACAATAGGATGGTTCTTCTTTGATTGATGAACTATATGAATATTAAACTCTTGTTATCATTGAAATATTGGTGGGAAATAACTTGAATTAGTAGGAACATTTAGTCACAAGTCTTGGCTGCTGTTAGTCTTATTTTGGTGTGTCTTCCCTTACTTCCTCTTCTCAGCCTGATGTGTACCCTGGTAACTGCTGGGCGTTCAAAGGTTCTCAGGGTTATCTGGTGATCCGGTTGTCCCTGAGGATCCTGCCCACATCCTTCTGTGTGGAGCACATCCCCAAGGCCCTGTCCCCAACTGGAAACATCACCAGCGCCCCACAGAATTTCACTGTTTTTGTAAGAAAATATACCAACATAAAATGTTACAGCTGGACACGGTGGATGGACTGTTTTCATTGGTGTTTGTTTGTGTATAGGGTCTAGATGATGAATACCAGGAAGAAGGGAAGCTCCTGGGCCACTACATATACGAGGAAGATGGGGAGTCACTGCAAACCTTTCCTGTTATGGTAACTTATTATAAATGCAGAATAGTTATGAGTTAATTGCCTGTCAGCATGTTCTGAGTATTCGTTCTTCACCTTCAGGAGCAGAACGACAGGGCTTTCCAGATCATTGAGGTGCGGGTGCTGTCTAACTGGGGCCATCCAGAATACACCTGCCTGTACCGCTTCAGAGTCCATGGAGAACCTCGGCCTCAGTGAGCCCACTATTACCATACATGCTCATATAGGACGTTACCTTATCTGTACATAGCTCTCGCCAACTTCTTCAAAAACAGAGGAGACAGCAGTACTCTGTGGTCGTTTTTATATGAAAGACGTGAAGATACTGAAGTTGTGGATTGTTAGAGGAATGCGCGCAGGATGCATCATGGACATGTGAAAGAATCACAGGAAAGTCTGTATGGGGACAGTAAGTGATTGCAGAGGAAGGATGGAACCACAGAAGAAGCTAAAACTCTCTTTTTGGTAAAAATAGGCTTCTTGCACTGAATCAGCTTGTGAGGGGCAACAGGCTCCACTGAGCGGACAAATCCATCTCTTGGCACCTTCCACTCCTACAGGGAAGTGGACAAATGAAATGGGGATTACAGACTCATCTCCACCATTTCCCCACACACCGCATCTCAGCCCGATTTTGGTTTCTGTTCTTAATTATCTGTATTTCTGTTCTTAATTATCATTTTCCGGATCGCAGCCACTGCACCATTTGCCTGTGACGCTGTCCAGGCATTTCACTCCCTTTGTTGCTGTCAAGTGAGCTTTGAATTAACTGAGCTTATTTGGCTGCCTGCAGGACTGGACCACACTCACAGTAGGATGCAAGGTTCACTGCATTCAAGGCTCGGTATTGTGTGCCCACATAGCCATAAGCATTTCTTTTGGAAATGGACATGCTGTGTATGGACACGCTGAATGTTTTCTCAAGTGAAGGCTTGATGCAAATCATCCTTAAACTTCACAGTAACACTATGTAACCACTGACCTGAGCTCTGTGTTCAGAGTGTCAGCAGGCTATTCACTATGTTCATTAGACAAAATATATGTATGGTTATGGATTGACTTCAGCATTAGTTCTAGCATGTGGTTCTTCCCAAACCATACTCCTTATCTTTTACATGCATCATTGATTTACAGAGGTGTGTTGTGTGTGTGTGTCCTCTCTGAAGGTTTTGGGTTCTGTGCCTGAAATTACTAATGGCTGATGCTAAGAGCTAAATAATGACTGTTATTTAGCGTTCAACATCTCAGTGTTGAACGCTAAATAATATAACTATTCCTATAGACAAAGTTGTTTTTTTTTTTTTTGCTGCATCTATAAAGGGGGGGCACTGTCTATGTCGTCCTAACTCAGTTATAAACGTCCTCTTCACATGGGCTCCCTCTATTCTGAAACCCTGAAGGAATGTAATCTGTATATTTCATTGTTGATAGCTGGTCCTTTATAATATATGTTTTTATCAGTGTTGCTTTGTAAAGATCATCCTGTCATTATCATGATTATTGTTGTGTTACTACCATCATTTCTACTGCCCTACTTGTCTTTTGCTGTTCTGTTTTTGTTTTGGGGAGGATGCACTGCAATGACTTGTTAGGGAAATGTTTGTGACACAGGTCTTCACAATTTGTTTCAAAAAATGGTGGGTGTGTGTAGTCATTATGTTTGGTTGCAAATATGGGGTCTAAAATGTTATGTATAAAAAAAAGTTTTGTTCACAATCTTATTTATTAACAAGTCAATTAGCAACTGCAAGATATGAGTTATTGCAATGTATATTTTGTCAAAAGCTGTTCAGTGCATTTTGGAATCATCTTGGGACTTTGTTTTTTAAGATAAATGGCTATTTTTGTTCAGTCATGAGATGACTTAACTGCTTTGGAGTATATTCCAATAAAGACTTTAATTTTGAAGAGCCTCTCTGAAAAATATAATCATGGATAAATACTAAGATTACTAAGATTATTCTATTATGCTTTCTTCAGCTAAAGCTGTATTATTTTCCTATTGAACAGAATAAAATACAATATTTTTGGTTGAATATTATGTAGGACTGAACCAATAAGGTATATTAGGGGTTCGTATATACACAATAGGGGTAATTATAAGAGTGTTATTGTTTAGATTTTAGATTTACAGACTTCAAGTCACTCAGAGAATCTTATTTACAGGGGTCTACATATGGACCTTATGAGTGAACTAAATCATTTTATTTATTTATTTTTTTCCTGTAGTTTATATGAATCATTCTTCGCAGCTTTGTACCACCGTCTTCAGGTCTTGATGGAGCCCTTTGTTCATTTATTTCAAGTGATCTGACTCCCTCTAGCGGCCAAAACCGGAACAACGGAATTAAAGGAGAAGCTTAAGATCAATCAGTTCAGTTCAGGTACGCTATCCCTTATTGATCAACCAATAAGTTATCTTAATATGTCACACTGATTATATAAGAAGTGCCAGAAGTATTGAAGCACTATTTAATGTGAGGATGACTGAGAACAAACAGACAATGTTAGGGAAGTTTTTTAAGTCGGACTATCTTTGTATTGAAATACATCTCTGGCTCCGTTGAGCCGTTGTATTCTAGAAACTGTTTATGCAATCTGATGACTTTTGGTCTTAACAGCTCTGACAAGTAGTTTGTGCTGTTGTCTCTATTAATATTCCAACGCCACTGCTGCTGCTCTCGTTGTTTACACCGGAAGTCACTTCTACTTCCTTGGCAACCTAGCTCGAGTCCCTAGCAACCACTGGAGCGAAGACATGGCGAAGAAAATCGGTGTCCAAAACTCCCTTTGGCAACAAGTTTGTGAAGGTAAGATGATGTTTTATTAATTAGGACCCGAGCGGACTGTGAAACAGGTCCGCAAGGGACCTATTGAAACAGTAGTGTTTATTATTCTTATTCCTGACACTGTTTTCCCAAATTTCGCCCCTTTCCCAACGTTAAAAAGTTGTGTAACTTTGCACACATTTGCGGCCCGATCCGAAATTCGATATTTTGGGGTGATCGCACACGGCGCTTGCGAAATGGCTGAGTAGCGCCCCCTACAAAGTCAAAAAAAAAATCCCATAGGGAAATTCTCTGACTTTGTCGTACCTCAACGAAAATTGGTAGAGATGTTAAGCATACGTGTACGAACAAAATTGTCTCTTGGCAGGAAGTTGAAATTCCAACAGGAAGTCGGCCATTTTGAATTTTCTATTTTCTGATGAAAACGAACTCCTCCTGGGGATTTCGTCCGATCGACTTGAAATTTGGTACAGATCATCTCCAGACCTAGCTGAGCAAAGGTTGTGCTCTGTGCGTAATTAGGTCAAAGGGCGTGGCCGCTAGGGCTCGCTAAGCTTTGGCGAATTCGCCGTCTAAATTCGAACGTTTCTCACGTTCACATACTCGATTCTAGCAGCTTCAAATTTTCTGAGCATGACGGGGGCGCGGCCCTGAACGTTCCGATTTATTCACATCAAGTCTTACTCATGGCGCCCCCCGGTGGTAACAGGAAATGACCTGTTCTTATTTTTAACTTTTACCGATTTCGCATAATTTACTCCATCAACTTCATTACGCTTCTAAAACATAAATAACAACTCAGTGAAGCTACAGTCTGAACGCTGTGAGGCTACGGCTAACGGCGTCTGTGTGGTGGCCAATTTTTGACCATTTTTTGAGAAAATACGTTTGGCTTTTTGACAGCTTAAATAAAGTCTATCATCATGAAAATTGATACACAGGTCAAGGCTGGCGTCCTCTAACATCTGTATGGTCCCCGCCGAGGGGCGTGGCCAAATGCCTTCACAGCCACCCTTTAAGTTTTCATGTTCTGATACGACATAGTTGACCCCATGGACTTCATTCCACTTCTAAAACATCCACAACACATTGGTGAAGCTACATTACGAACACCGTGAAGCTACGATACATGACGTCCGTATGGCAGCGCTGCGTCTTCCCATTTTTCGCCAAGAAAATATGTTTGGCTTTTTGATGGCTTTAATGAAGTCGTATCATCATGAAATTTGATACACAGGTCAAGGGTGATGACCTCTAACATCTGACGGGGGCCACATCCATGAGCGGTCAAAATGGCTCCATAGCGCCCCCTTGAAACGTTCAAAAACCCCTCCCCATAGGGGTTTTTACAGAGTTGGAACATGAAAATCGGTACGCATATGCAACTAGACTAGACGCACAAAAAAGTCTCTTGCACCAATTGTCTACTCCAAACAGGAAGTCTGCCATTTTGAATTTCGGATTTTCTGATGAAAACGAACTCGTCTTAGGGATTTCGTCCGATCGACTTGAAATTTGGTACACTTCATCTTCAGACCTAGCTGAGCAAAAGTTGTGCTCTGCACGTAATTAGGTCAAAGGGCGTGGCCGCTAAGGCTCGAGAAACTTTGGCGAATTCGCCGTCTAAATTCGAACGACTCTCACGTTCACATACTTTATCCGAGCAGCTTCAAATTTTCTGAGCATGATGGGGACTCAGCTCTGTACGTGCTAATATATTAATGTCACGCCTTACGCATGGCGCCCCCCAGTGGTAACAGGAAGTGTCCAGTTCTTTGGCTTTTTGATGGCTTGATTAAATTGTATCATCATGAAAGTTGATACACAGGTCAAGGGTGGCGACCTCTAACATCTGATGTGGTCCACACTAATGTGCGGGGCAAAATGGCCCCATAGCACCCCCTTGAAATTTTCAAAAACCCCTCCCCATAGGAGTTTTTATGGAGTTGGAACACGAAAATCAGTACACACGTGTAACTTGACCAGACGCACAGAAAAGTCTCTTGCACCAATTGTTTATTCCAAACGGAAAGTCGGCCATTTTGTTTCCTTTCTTCATTTTGGCATGATTTCCACATTGAACTATCGAATGGCCGTAACTCCTTTGTGTATTGGCCAAATCGCTTGAGGTTTATTGCCCCCTGCTCACATCGCCGTCCCCATCTGATACCCGACCGCAACGTACTGCAAGGGCCCTACATTTTCTAATTTAAACTTTTGTGAATTTAAAAGTAATATGAATTAATCTAATAATATGTTTGTTTACATAATGTGTTTTTGGAGAATATGAAGCTGAGAAGCCCAGTCCTCCCAGTGCTGTGTGGACAGATAGCAGCTCAGTGAGCACCCAGCTCTCCCAGTACAGCCCTAGTACACACTCCCCAGTCTTCTATGGACTCACCACAGCCAAGGTTAGCTTATCATCACATCATTCATCTCTGTGTTGGTAGTTTGGATCCTGTCACTCAACTCGGGCCTGTTCTGCAATTATCATTTTTGGCATCCAGGTGTTTGTGGACGCTGACCCTCTACAGGACTTTGATCCTCTTCTTTACCACCCTGCTCTGGCTGGCTACTCTGTGTTAGGAAAACCTCATCCTTCAAGCCCAAAGTGCCCACCAACACCTGAAACTACATCACCTCTAGGGCTACATGAATGTAAGACTGATTTTAATAACTTTGCAACCGTCAGCCTGGGTCATCTATATGTACTGTATAAATGCATTTTTCTGTGTTTGTCAGGTCCTGTCACACATTTTTTGCAGAGGAGAGTGTTTCCAGTGTTGCTGCCTGGACTGGAAGCTTTACTGGAAGAAGCCAGAAAACTTGGCTGTTTTAAGGTCTGGATTTCCTCTGACAAACACTCTCTAACTTATGTTGGTAAAATGACCACAGATTAATTTAAAACCTGAAATTGATGAAATGTGTTTAGTTGTATTCAAGTACTAAGACTAAGTACAGTTTTTTGGTACTTTGCATGTTATCATTTTCTGCTACTTTCTACATTAAACTTCCTCCAACAATTCAGATGGAAATGTTTTTTTTCTTCTCATTTTTCTTTCATTTCACAGCAGTAGTTCTTGGTTGCTTTGCTTATTACAATTTCAAATGCAAATCATATAAAATGCAATATACATTGCTGTATATTAATTCAATTTCACATTGACCAACTACTGCAGTAAAAAGCATACACATCACTCCATCTGTATATAATAATCTAATGATATAACATTACATTGACAGGGTCCAAAATGAATACATCATGCTGATAACTCTTTTACTCATGTGATACTTTGAATGCAGAACTGTAACTTGTAATTATTTCTACATTGTTACTTTTACTAATGTAAAGCTGACTAGTACTACTGCATGATGTATGCCAATGATTGCTTTCTTTTATGTTGCAGGGACTAAAAACAGCATTTAACCCATGTGACTTCCTAACTGAGTGGCTCTACAAGTAAGAGACCTCCACAAATGTTATATCTTTGTCAGCTGTGTGCCAAAACACTTCTGTTTGTGTGCCGTGTCTTTATTTTGTCATCTTTCACTCTTCCTGTTTCCTCAGCCACAACCCCCGCAGGCGAGCGCAGGTCCCCGTGACCTTCCATGACATCCCTTTTGTCAAGGACTGGCTCAGCATGCAGTGAGTGTCACACACACACACACACACACACACACACACACACTACAGCTGTTACCTGCAAATTCATTGTTTGTCAAGACATGACACACATTTGGTCTTTGAGTTCCATGGACACTGTGTCTAAAGTGCAAAACAAACATGAGATTCAATTAAGTTATGATGTAAACAGGCTCTTTAACAGACGTGCTGCATTTTGCATGCAGATGAGGTGACACACCCTCCTGATTTCCATCTATTTCTGTCATCAGTCCCAGGCCTCCCATCCCTCTGTTTCTACTGCTGAGTGACGATCAGGCTGCTCTGCTCATCCAGGCTTTCTGGAGGGGATACAAGGTACACAATGACTAGAAGCTCTCTGTCCAAGAGTATGTTAAAGGACAGTGATAAGGAAGGCAGACAAACAGAGGTAGAAGGAAAATTAATTACAATGGCCCAACACAGGTCTTAAAGTCAAGATGAATTGAAACATACCCTTTTAACTGTTTTAGATCACATACCCAACTATAGCGTTCCTATTTAACAATACAAAAAACAGATTTCTTTGTGTTTTTATGTCATAATCAAGTCATCTTTTCTTCCTGTAAAACAAAATATATGTGCTTACAAAATCTAGTACTGCAATCTGTAACTTTTAGGGACAGGACAGCTATAAACGATGCTTTTTAGTTGCCCAATCAAAAGTACAGGATTTGATTTAAATCCTTTTGTAACTGCACACAACTCAAAAAAAAATCACTGAAGCTAAAGACGCTTCTTGTGTTTCGGTGAACAAAACTAACAACACAGAATAAATGGTAAATTGTAAGAATATTTGGGAATAACTGGATGTGCTTTAGAACTTAAGCTCTGGAATGACCACCTCCCAAACTTTCCAGATTGATTTAAGAACTTACAGTGTGGAGGAAAAGATGGGCTTTTGAAGCAGGAACTCTGCAATTACACACTGCCGCAATTTTGCCTGCTTTGCATGTGACTCTACTATCCTAACAAACAAATAAACAAACAAAATGCCTGCATGCACAATGCATTGGCCCACAGTGCCATCTTGTTGTATAATCCCATCCCACAGAAGAGCGCCTCTTGCACAGGGACTGCAATTTCATTCAGCAGCTTGATTATGTCATCAGTGATGCAGAGATTTAATTCCTTCCTGTGTGGGCGTTGTGGTCTGAGGTGCTCTGTGCTGTGATTATAAATAGACATAAACAGACATTACCAGAGGCAAACAGCAGCAATATCTCCACATTCACACACAAATAAAGCCAGTGTCGTGCGCAGGAGTCGTGTTTGCGTTTGTCTCAACAGATGCACTTATTTGTTTGTTTCATGTTCGTGGGAGGATTTAGCTTCAGTGTTGCTGCACGAAACATTGAGAGGAAAAGATGCCAGCTGTGCTGTCATGTGCATTCTGTTTGAATGAGTGTAAGCATGCACACGAAGATGAGTTGAATCTATGTGTGCGTGCATCCATGTTTGGGCTACCACCAGCAGAGGGCAACACTTCCACTTTTATTCTGTAATAAGAACAACAAAAATCTAAGTAGTCTCTACTCTCATGAGGTGGCAGCAGTGAGCTGGCTGTCTGTTATTCCTCACTTTGTTTACCCAAAACCTAAAGGAGGTTCAGCAGGGCTGTTAATATAAATGCAGCCCAGCAGCCCAAGGGATTTAGAGGAAGGAGAGACACAGCCAGAGAGAGAGCAGTGAGACAATGAGAGGATATATCTGGAAGGAGGAGGCTCAGATTTTCAGATTGATGAATGGGTGACAAAAAGGTGGAGGATGATGTTGCAGAGTGGCTTTGGGTCAGGAACAGGGCATGATGAGGGGAAATGCAGCTTTGTCAACATCTTATACAGTGGCTAGGAACAGGCAGAGAGATGGGAGCAGTGAGAAGCACAGTTAGGGTGCAAAGTGGAGGGAGTGTGTCTCAAGATCATGATTTACTCAGGGTACACAGGGTGGAGGTATTTTGGGTAGGCACTGAGGCAAAGTCCCGACAGATGTTGTTGTGTGTTACCTCGACTCAACAGAAAAACAACAGTTCACAGCTCAGTGGGCAGAAGAGCAGAAACCAGGAGTCATCTGTGGAGCAATGAAGCTCTGTGAAACTTCATCATTTTTCTGTGTGCAAATGTCACATGATAATTCAATATTATCTTTATTCTCCTGTTATAAATGTGTTCCAACTAAACTCTCATATGGTGATCTCATTAGTTCACAGATCTGATATCTTGATCTACTCGAACAATATTGGGCTATATATTACACCATAATCTGTCCTATTTTTAAGTCTTTGATAATATACCTGAAGGTGTATAATTGTAATTGAGTAAATTAAGCTGTACAAAAACACTCACAATAAGTGTTTTTGTATACTTCACTAAATGGTGTAACATATAGATACCTAATGCTTTGATAATAACAACTTAATCCAAATTGAACCCATCTACTTCCCCACTCTTTCCCCCTCACTCTTACTCTTATATAACCTGCCTGACGCAGCGCTGACTGCAGAGGCTGTGTGTCTGTGTGTCTGTGTGTGTGTGTGTGTGTGTGTGTGTGTGTGTGTGTGTGTGTGTGTGTGTATTCATGCAAGTGTGCATGTGTGGTTGTAAGACAGACGGACAGACTGAAGGCCAGGAAGAAGCGAAGGGAGTGTTTCCGTAGCTTAGAATTTTATCCCTCCATTATTAATCTCTTTCATCAGAACATTAAGAGCAGCAGCAGAGATGGAACACACACTTCACTCACATCTATGACCCAGACAGCAGCGTTTGTCTCTTGTTTCTCTCATGTACAACTATGAAGAGCTGCTGCTTCTAAATATGTTATATAATCTTCTTTACACTGTGTGCCGACACTAATCCATTCATACATGCCTGCTACTGTAATGCACACACACGTGCATGCACACACATGCACTACTAAGACTTTTCAGGTGCTCTCTCAGGTCTGGTCAGCTGATGTGGCTGCTGTGTAATAAATAGGCATTAGAATTAGGCTGTCACTAGTGAGGTTTTGTGGTCAGGTACTGAGAGAAGTAGGCTTTTATAATCATAACCATAATCATTTCTGCTGATCTATTAAGCGTGCACATACCGTGGTTGGTCTTTTTCCTGACCACAGCACTGTTCTGTGCAGCCTGTCTAACTGATGACGTGATGGTTGAGAGATGTTTGAGAGGTTTTCTTGTTTCAGTAGGTGATTCTGTGTTTTTCTGTTTGTTAAACATGTTGGAAAATATGCTCATTCTCTTTCTGGAAGAATGTCAGGGAAGATCAATACCATTCTCCTATTTATCTGTTAAATACAAGGCTGCAGTTAACAGTTGGCTACCTTAACTTATCATAAACCAATGTGATCCCAATCCCACTTGTCATATTTTGCTTTTTGTGCAGTTTCCTGACGCAGGCGGTTTGCGCATGGTTAACATTGTAATTGGTGGTTGTTGGGTTTCAGCAGCAAAACCACTTGGTTAGCATTAGAAAAGCATTACTGTTTGGCCTAAAATACATATGCTTGTAATGGAACCAAACCCACGAAAATAACTATTGGCATAAATGGTGTCACACAGGACACACGCGCTGGACCCCTATCCTGTGTTTTTTTTTTTTGTTTTTTTTTAATCATTCACCACATCACCCACCTCTCCTCAATAGATTTCCATACTGTCAATACTGCTTCAATTGCTCTGGCTGTCTAATAATGAGGCGGATGGGTTTAAATAGGAGTTAGCTGAAAGCTGGTGAATCTCATACAGATGCTAAAGGGTGCCTCATGCGTCCACTGTGGGTCCAAAGCATCTATATTCGAAAGACTAGAAAAAGACATGTTTTTTTAAAAATTATCATTTGGTAATTGTAAAAAAAGGAAATGCTGTCACAGTCCTGACATTCTGAGAAAAGTCTTCTTTGGCTAGCAGACCCACTTATTGTCTAAAAGTAGGCTAATGTGTGTACTGATTGTAATCCACATGACATAAACCAATAGAGCTGTTATACACTCTCCCTCTCTCTTTCTCACACACACACACAGACATTCAGAGAGCTGTAGAGTCAACAGAACTAGGTCTGCTATTCCAGCTGAATGATCTGAGTGATAGATGAATGGTTTGAATTGAACTCCAGTGTTGAGTCGGTCACGGGCCACGTGCACTGATACTCTTGCACAAAATATGTCACAGGCACCCAGTAGCCAGTGGCTCTTCTTAGTCCTCACTTCTCACTTCTGTGCTCAGGGGCACGCTGTACCAGATTGAGATGGACTAGTAGGACTAGTAGTAGCATGAGAGGCTTGCACAGGTAGTCCTGTAATATCTGTGTTATAGTGTGTTATATTAGGCCTGAGTCTGTGAAGGCACGAGTCAGATCACAGGTTGCTCATCTGGTTAAGCTTTGATAGACGCGTCGGCCAACAAAACCACGATGGACTGGCAGGTGGATGGGGTGTGGCAGCACAGACTGTTAGTGCAGCCGGTGGTGTGTCTGCAGCCAGGTCCTCCAAACAGAAGCCATTGTGCTTCTGCAGAGTATGAGACTGAGAGAGGAGCGCTGTCTCACAGGCAGCTTTGCACAAAAATGAAGGCATCTTGAAAGGATGTACAGCTGGATTGAAGTGTGTGAGAAAGAGGGCACAGTTTGTGTCAATGTGTGGCTCTATATATACATTTTTGTAGGTGTGCTGTGAGCATTGGGTTTCTGTTTAATGTTGCTGGCTTTGAGATTTAGAAGAAAACGGAATCTTCTTTTTTGTGTTTTGTGCTTTTATCATTTTCAATATGCGTTTTCATGTGGTTTGTGATTTTGCATGTCAAATAATGTGCATGAATGCATGTAACCTTGCAGTATAAAAAAAAACAATAATCACTCTAATCCCAACAGTTTTGTATACACACAGCATAAGACACACATGCAGATGCATGGATGATGGTAGCAGCACAATACTGTATTTTCAAAGGTTCATGAATGATTCAAACCTGGAAGAAGAGAGAAAAACTGAATTTGATTTTGTAAATTTCATGTATATGCGGGCGGCACGTGGTGTAGTGGTTAGCACTGTCACTTCACAGCAAGAAGGTACCAGGTTCGATTCCCGGCCCAGGGCCTTTCTGTGTGGAGTTTACATGTTCTCCCCATGTCTGCGTGGGTTCTCTCCGGATACTCCGGCCTCCTCCCACCATCCAAAAACATGTATGGGGATTAGGTTAACTGGCTAATTTAAATTGACCGTAGGTGTGAATGTGAGTGTGAGTGGTTGTCTGTCTCTATGTGCCCTGTGATGAGGTGGAGACTTGTCCAGGGTGTACCCTGCCTTCCGCTCCATCCCCCCCGCGACCCTATGAGGATAAGCGGTAGAAAATGGATGGTTGGATGTATATATGCTTATATATAACATGCACTCTCACCCCTGCTAACAGCTGTACTGATATACTCCAACAGGCTTTAAAACACTACATACTCATGTCAGCTCCTTGCTCTGCTACTACAAACTGACAGCCCACAATTTAAAAATGCCTATATTCAGAAAATCAGCTTTTCAAGAACTGAGACACATTGTATGTGACACATTGTAAAGTGTTGTCTCAGGGGTCAAGCGGCCGTGAAACATTTCCCTTCGTTTAGAAGTAGCGGACAGCAGTAGAAGAGGAACTGGAGGTATAATGTTTCTTTGGGACACCAATGGAAAGTGACAGAGTAGAAATGGCCACACAGACACAAATAGAAACACAAGCAATGGTGAGCAAACACGACAGTCCCCCCCCCACACCTCCTCCCCTCCTGACCCTGACTCCTCATTTCCATCTCTATGGGTCGCTCCCATCAGCAGAGAGGCTGTTGCAGCACTGTGACACCCGGTGAATTAACTACTGGAGCCCTCTAGTCTTACCCATTCTTCAACCCGTAGCCAGGCTTATATAACAGGCCCACTTTCATACCCACAATAGCAACACTATCGCCGTCACCCAAGCAGTCGAACAGGGAGGGAGGAGTAAGAGGAAAACGAAAGATTGGAGAGGTGGGAGAGAATACAGAGCAGAGGAAGGAGATGAAACATTGACGTGTCGGAGAATGAGGAGAGAATAAGGCGTCAGTATGAGAGATGGAGGCACACCTGGGTACTGAGGGAGAAGAGCAGGATGACAACGAAGGAGGGAAAGGAGAGGAAGGAGAAGGAATCAGTAAGAGAGTAGTGGTAGAAAGAGGAGGGGGTTAAGATAGGGAAATGAGAGTGATCTCTTCAGGGACATTTTCTATTCATCTAAAAGCAGCCCTGTTTAGTCATCTCTTAGCCTGCAGCATACACACAACAACTACAGGGGTTTCCTCCAAGAACAAAAGCATAACTGCTGCTAACTGCAGACTGGGCCGAGAGAAGAATCAGAGCCAGCTTCTTGACACAAATCTGTAGCAGAATCTGACCTATGTGGACACAAACACAGTCAGCTATGTGTCGTAACACGCTTAATTACTAACAACAGTGACAGAGAATCTGATGGCTCTGATCTTCACAGTGTCAACATGTTGATTTACCACATAATATGAGCACAAATATGTTATTTACAGAAGTGATGATGGTAGAGCATAAGCACTGTCAGCAGAGTAGAGTGGACGTCCATCAAGCGCAAGGTCAAAGGTTCAATCCCAGACTCCTACTGTCCACATATTGTTGTGTCCTTGAGCAAGACGCTGAAATTGAAAGCTAAAAGATGCAGGATGGATTAAATGCAGAGGTAAAATTTCATGTCTGCATCTGTATGTATATGATGATAATAATAAAGTTTGTCTTGTGTTGTGCTGTAGGTCAGGGCACATCCAGAAGTGCAGGAGCTGCGCCAGTGGCAGAAAGAACTGAGGGAGAATCACGACATTGCCAAAACTGTCGAGCAGTTCTGGGCAAAACAAGAGAGCCGAGGTGAGAGCGTGCACACACACACAAATTGATATGGTATCACTGAATGCCAGACCTCAGACTCACTGGCAACACAATACCATTGATCTTGAATTTTCTCATGTGGACGACAACAGCTGCTGATAGGCAGGCAGGATGCCAGCACACGTTAGCATTCAGGCCACAGTGCATAGATATCAACCCATACTGTACTAAACACACACCAATATACACATATATCAGCACAGTGTCTCTCTCACACACATATAAACTGCAAACACGTAGTACTCATTCCAATAAGGCTTTGAAGTTAAAGCAGAGAGATGAGGAGAGCCGTGACACAGAGAGAGAATGAGGGCAGAGACAGAGAAAGAGACGGGCGGGGTGAGTCGGAGAAAGAGAGAGAAGATTGGAAGTGAAGGAGGAAAAGAAAATGTCTGCAGGGCTAAGGGTGTGTTTGAGTGACAGAGAGCCAGAGCAGAGGATGGAGACTGGGTATACATGTGAAGACAGAAGAGATACAGAGCGAAGAAAGAGGTGATAAAGTGTGTGTGTGTGTGTGTGTGTGTGTGTGTGTGTGTGTGTGTGTGTGTGTGTGTGCGTGCGTGCGTGCGTGCGTGCGTGCGTGTGTGTGTGTGTGTGTGTGTGTGCGTGTGTGTGCATGTGTGCGCACACATGAAGGACAGAGCAGAGCAGCTGGGAATGCAGGCTCATGTCCAGTGTGAGTGACTGGCATTAGAGCTCAATGAGAGTGAAAAACTTTGACCGTGAACAAACACACAGTGATTCCTGACCAGAGAGTAACCCTTAGTATTAAAAAAAATAGATTTTAGATTTTAGATTTTTTTTTCTTTTAAAGGAGAATGTCATCTTTAAAATTTAGCACAAAGTAGAGCTTTGCAGAGCCGTAAGCATGATTGTTGTCTCTTCTAGTGAACAGGCCCGCTGTGCAGGACACATCACAGTTTCCCATTTCCCATTGTATCACAGTGTGTTCAGAGTGGTATTAAAACTAGTTAGCGAGTGGACTGCTCTGTCTGAGTGCTGAGAAAAAAAACAGCAAAGTTGCAGCAAAATGACTGAAAGATACCATAAACATCCTGGTGGAACTGTGGAGTCCAGTGATAAATCAAGCGACCCCATTCACAATCCATCCAAAATTCAAAACTATAGATTAAAGCCACATGAAATGATTGTGCATGTCGTATCATCTCTGTTTTTGTTTTTGTGGCCCATAAAAGAGTGACTCAAGCATAAACACAGGTTTCTTCCACAGTGACACATTCCACACAACAAAGGATCGGGGTGCCACAGCCACACTATGCTGCTGCTGCTGCTGACCTGACATTTTAGAGGGGGGCCTGTGTGTGTGCGTTTGTGTGCATGTGTGTGTGCAAATGTGCATGTGTGTGCATGTGTGTGTGTGTGTTTGTAAGACTGTGTGTGTGTGTGTACAGAATCTGCACAGACTGTCCTGAATGGAGGCCATTTCCTGACCTCTGCAACAGAATCTGAAATGGATGAGAAGGAGAGAGAGCCAGAGTGTGAGCTGGAGGCAGGGAGGGAGACGATTAGTGCTGAAGTTGCACTTTGTTTGTTGGATTTGTCTGTTGTTGTTGTTGTTTTGGATGTAATAAAGCGAGTGCTGCTCTCCAGCACTGCCAGATTAATGACCTATGTTTGGGATGGAGGCTATGGCAAAAGAGAGGGTGAGACATTATTTGGAGAAGGGCCCTCTCTACTGTATACACGCTCTTTAAATCAATCCTGCGACAGCTGCACTCGTCTCGTTTGACCTGAGGGGACCAGCATGTGATACCTCTGCTGCCAGTTCACGTTTCACAGCCTGAAATCAGCATTAGTCGGTGACAGAGAGGAAAACAAGGGGAAAAGAGTAAAGTAACCCAGCGAGGAGACACGCAATGATATTTCAAGGTCAAGAGGTCACGGATCATTGGGCAGGTGCAGCTCTCAACTGCTCGTGAATCATCACATGGCTGTCCTTGACTGAAGGCTGACGTGCACTGTCTGAAACAGAGTAGCTAGCTAGCCTGAAAAAACACCTTTCCTTCTTATGGTAATAATAGCTAATAATAATAACAAAATGACAGTTTATGTTGTTGTCAGTGGTATAGCATGAAATCACTCTTATATAAATGAGTTAACTGCAATAATTGTAACCAAGTCTGACTCATATTATTATTTAAAATCCCTCCTGACACCATGTTTAGAAATAGCTCCCTGTTAAAAGTATGAGTCATGATATCTGAAACAGACATTTATTTTTAGATAATAAAAAAGGACACTAAAGAGCTGCCCAAAACCACACTTAAAAGCTCAGTTGCCGTACTCAGCTTTAAAATGAAGCAAAGCTGCCATCATTTATGGTCTGTCTTGCTGTGATTATAACTGGACAAATACAGACAATGCCTCATAGCTTCACTTCCATAATGTCAAAGTACAGGGGTTGGACAATGAAACTGAAATACTGACCAAGTTAGTCTTGGAGGTTTTATGGTTAAATGTGACCAGCCTGGTGGCCAAACTTCATTGATTGCACATTGCACCAGTAAGAGCAGAGAGTGAAGGTTCAATTAGCAGAGTAATAGCACAGTTTTGCTTAAAATATTACAATGCTCACAACATTATGGTGACATCAGAGTTCAAAAAAATTGTATCCAAAAAACATAAAACCACAGCTGCCCAACTCACTGCAGAGTTAAATGTGCTCCTCAACTCTCCTGTTTCCACCAAAACTGTCCGTCAGGAGCTCCACAGGGTCAATATCCATGGCCGGGCTGCTATAGCCAAACCTTGAGTCACTCGTGCCAATGCCAAATGTTGGTTTCAATGGTGTCACAAGTGAAAATCTTGGGCTGTGGACAATGTGAAACCTGTAGTGTTCTCTGATGAGTCCACCTTTACTGTTTTTCCCACATTCGGGAGAGTTACGGTGTGGAGACGCTCCAAAGAAGCGTACCATCCAGACTGTTGCATGGGGGTGGATCGGTGATGGTTTGGGCTGCAATATCATGACATTCCCTCGGCCTAATACTTGTGCTAGATGGGCACGTCACTGCCAAACACTACTGAACCATTCTGGAGGACCATGTGCACCCAATGGTTCAAACATTGTATCCTGAAGGTGGTGCCATGTATCAAGATGATAATGCACCAATACACACAGCAAGACTGGTGACAGAGTGGTTTGATGAGCATGAAAATGAAGTTGAACATCTCCCATGGCCTGCACAGTCACCATCTAAATATTATTGAGCCACTTTGGGGTGTTTTGGAGGAGCGAGTCAGGAAACGTTTTCCTCCACCAGCATCACGTAGTGACCTGACCACTATTCTGCAAGAGGAATGGCTCAAAATCCCTCCAGCCACTGTGCAGGACTTGTATCTGTCATTTCCAAGATGAACTGATGCTGTATTGGCCACAAAAGGAGGCCCTACACCATACTAATGAATTGTTGTGGTCTAAAACCAGGAGTTTCAGTTTCATTGTCCAACCCCTGTAATTACCTTTTACTGGTAGATAACAAAAGGCCATCACAGCAGCTGAAGCTGCATGGTGACAAAGTGTCTGGCTGAATTGTTGTTTCAACTGAGGCATTGTAAAAATATTGTTTTCTATCATTTGTAATCAGGGATAGCACAACTTGTATTTTTCGGAAATTAATTCAAATGTCAGTATTATGTACATACCAAAATCAGGAGGCTGTCAGTATAATTAGATAATAATAATCATAATTCTTGATAACATTTGGGACTTATTTTTGCTGATATTTGATTTTGCAACTTTTGTGCTACAACAGAAAGTTGTGCAGAAATGAAATCTTGACCCAAAAAAGCCTTGGTGAGTCAATCTGACAATTTTTGGGCTTCTTCAGGCTTTTTATCAATAGGAGATATTATTAAGGATTTTGAAGTCAGCTGTTGCCTCAGTGGAGAATAGAGAGTAGCAGAATCTACGCTTTGTCATTCATCCCACTTCATCTCAGGATGCTGGTTTTGTCTCCAGTGGGCTCTGCCATGACAGACCTTCCAGGAAGTCTCCAGCCTGGCGACTCAGATGTGTTCATCCAGGTGGTTTCCCCCACCCCTCAGAGCACCGTGGTCCACACCCCCACCCCCCAGATGACCCCTGATGGAGTTGAGAGGCTGACCCCCAGCCTGCACAGCATGTAGAAAATGGCCTCCACACCTGGCTGATTTCCTCATCTAGACTGGTGGTACTGTTAACTGACATCGTTTTTCTGCCGTTTAAAGGCTGTTAAAGTCTGTTAGGTTGATGTCAAACTGACCAAAGTGATCAGTCAAACAAACCATTAAAAACGTCTGTAACCAATCGGACATGGCCCGGCAGGGATTTAATATGTGAGACTTGTGTCTAATTATTAGTTGATTGCTTTCATTGCCTTTTTGATAGATCACTTCCCTTCACAAGTCCCACCTGACAAATGAACACCATATCGTATGGTTCACATATTATTACTGCCTCCCATAACAGACCTAATATTTCCTCGCAGCACCTCTAGCTGATAGCTCACTGGCAGATAACCAAATTGTATTTCCTTGCCTTGTCATTTCCTCTTTCCTTTGCAATATATATCACTCACAAAAGAGGTTTTAGCGTTTCCACTCCAGCCAGGAGTCAAGGCCAGAGTGAAAGGTGAGTCAGCATGCAGAGCAGCAATTTCTATCCTGTTTATCAAGAAAGGAAAAGGAAATTCAGGGGAAAAGCGAATGTGAAGAGTGTTTAAGAAACATCACTGACATCTATCTGACGGAGCAGATCTTACTGTAATTGACATTGAATTGCTTTTTAATTGCATTAAAAACCTGAATCTGAAAAGCATGATTTGAATTTGTATGGTTTAACATGTAAAACTGCATTGAAAATGTTAATCTGAATAGAGACTGTGCTGTGATTGGCTAGGCTAGTACTTGTTACTTGTAAGCCACCATTAACAAACTGTTACATAATGTAATGTTAGCATGTTAGCTTACTAGCATGTGATGATGAGCTCAGATGGCTAAATTAGCATCTGTGTGTTGGCTGTGTCCAGTCTATGAGCTTAAAAGCAACAAGCTGAGTGACGTTAGTGTGTTAGTGCTGTGTATTGCAGCATGCACATGAGGATGCATTGGGGCAGTGATGTGTGATGGGGCTCAGGTCCTACACATAAACTGGAGGCAGGTGGAGACAGTATCTCAAAAATATACACTCAAAGCATGACAACATATCTCTGTGACTGAAGTCCAAATACTGTCAGGAGGAATGAGAAAAAAAAATATTAAATAAATATTATCAGCATTTTAAATATATTCCAATTGTTGAACAGGCCCTTATTTTTCCCCTTTCTTTCCCACCATTTTATTTCCTGTAAACACAATAATTATAATAATAATATTTATACTTTAAAACACTTCTACTGAACATGTACACTTTGGAGAAGTGGGACTACTATTGGAGACAGTTTTATGGCAGAACTTGATGTTGCACTTTTTTGAGTTTTGGAAGATCTTGATTCTCGTGTTAAAGGCACCACTCCTGTCCTCTCCGCTGAAGTTGAGCTGGACCACATCATGCCAGTCGCCCAACCTCCAGCGAGGAGCTAAACCAGAGATGCACCAGGTGTGTAGTGCAGCAAACACCCATATGGCCTAATGTTATTTTTATAGGTACAAACGACACCTCCAAGCAGAAAGTCTGAACTTTTAAGGCAGGATAATAACTCTCTTCACCTTGTTGGCCACCAGGCTTTAGTCACGCTGAGGCGCTTTAGCTTGGGTGTGTGCCAATTTGTGGAAACCACAGCAGCCAAAACAAAAACAGATGTTCCTGACTGTGATAGAAGCTTCAAAGTAGCATTATTTAGCATGTCATGTTATTTATTACATTATATATTGGCTCTCCGTCACCTTCAGCTGCCTTTTTTTCCATAAATGTGATGTATTAGTCATGGAAATTTCATGAAATGTGATTAGCAAAATATTCAGCATAAAAGGACAGCATGCTGCTCAACTGCAGTTCTTTACTCCCCTTCATGTCAACTTCAAAGACTGTGCATGTTGTAGCCGTCTGCTCCAGTTTGTGTGAGTGAATAGAGTGCACTCCTGGCAAATTTCCATCACATACCTGAGAGGATACGTCTGGTTTCCCCTCCAGAGTCTCTGCAGAGCAGCCAGGCAGCGGTCTTGTGATGGACGGCTTTCCTGACCATTCCAGTCACCGATGCACGCTGCCACACAGTGAGGCATGAGGGGGGTCATGTATCTCCCTTTGCAGGTATGTGGATGTCTGGGAGACAGCTGCCACTGGGTGAGGTGATAAAACAGCCCATTTCATTCTGGGGACATCTGATAGTGCAGCCAGCTCCACAGAGTCTGACTGAAACTGGATCACACAGCAGCAGAGGGGAGTGGGCACCGGGCGAGTGAAGCCAGAAAACAACTGGTTCTGAAGGTGGAAGTGTAGAATACAACTATGTGTGGGAATACATAGATTATAAATTACATTAACACCATGCTCTTAGATGTGAACAGTATGCCACAAATATTGTTACATGTAGGAAATTGTAGGGGCAAATTAAAGACAGTTGAATATATTTTAGTGCAAAAAAACATATGACTTATAACGTAGAGCTGCAACATGACCTTTGGGACTGAAAGGAAAACACTCAATCTGTCAAGATGATATAGCCAACAGTTGCTTCTTTATACATCCAGCAGTTCCAGAGCAACATTATTCATTTGAAGTCATACTTTTGTTGACTTAGTGAATATAAGGCCAATATTCCCTCCTTTCTAGCTCATTTTTGATGACTACCAACAGCTGAGGGAAGACATGAAGCCAGACATAATGTTGCATCATCTCATGTAAAAAAAGAACATAATGAACATATTTTCCAAAATATAAAAACTATTCCTTTAAAAATTCAACGATGAAGTCAAAGTATTAAGACACAATGTCTCCATAGTTTATCCAACACCATGACAAGGTTACAACAAGTCTTGGTCATAAATAACCAAATTAATGGTATCCTCATCAGTATCTGTGTTTAAAAAAAATAAATAAATATGGGACAATACATCATAAACTGACAACTATCTCTAATTTTTTACTTCAGAATAATCGTGAATGTCACCAAATCACTCACACCTCGAAAAACAACACACACGTCAAATTAGAAGTTAACTACAAACATGACATTTTTATTGAACTTTTTTTTCCTGATTCAGTTACAGAAACAAGAGAGTTAACTGTTTTTTTTTTTATCGTTTTTCTAATTCAGGGGAATTAAGTTCTATACATAGGCATGCTGCGTCACTGCACAGTCACAGCTGTGAAAACCAATATCACCCCTGTCAGCTGCCCCGCTGGAACAGTCTGAAGGCAAGACAAATCAGGAGAGGACAGGCAAGGACATGTCAACCCGTGGAGGATGGGTGCTCAGTGGGCTGCCAGGGATGACGAACGTAACATAGAGAAGTTTTGTGCAAATTTCACCACAGTTTGATTTTAAACACAGAGACGGTATCAGTCAGAAAATTCTCTCTCTTTTTTCCCTCGAGTCTTCAAACTCACAGAGGAAGTTATTATTAGGTCCAGTGATGATGGTATTTGTTCCTTTATGGGGAATCATACTATTTTGGACCATTTTCCCCTGACTTTAATCTCTTTGCTTCTCAAGAGCCAGCTCTCTATTTGTGTTTAAGAAAGCACAGACATTAAGTATGTCATCTGATATACACTGAAATCATGATTGCTGTCACATGACCTTTACATAAATAGTTAGTATTCAAAAGTACATCTGAGAAAGGTCTTACATGGAGAAATGGTGATAAGCATGCACAGATAGGTAGTCGACAAGTGCAAAATCTACAGAGTCACGTTATTGGTTTTTTTTTGTATCTCACATTAAGTGAAAACATCACATGAACTGAAACCTCCGCCCCACTGCTTTGAGCGGTGAGAGTTTTGTCTTGTTGGTGACGACCATCCAATACCCTGAGGACCGTTCTTCATGGACTAAGGATCTGGGACCCATAGCCTGTTTCAGACCAGGGTCAGCCCAAACAGAGCCTGACGTAGTAGGACATACTCTCTTTGGGCATGGATTTGGCCTGCTGGTGCCAGTCCTATTTTAGAATAGCCAGTGGGTAAGACATAAACATACAGCAGCAGTAAAGCCTTGACCCTTCAGCTTTTCTTAGTCCAAAGGTCACCAAAATACATGTTGGGGTGGGGCTTGATGTTTTTCAGCCCTCCTAGCTATTCATTTTTGTATAATTATCCCCAAAGTACTGTCAAATAACTCATTGTTTACTGCATGAAGTGCCAAAATTATTCACAGCTATTGTCTTTTTTTTTTTTTTTTGAAAAATCAAAATAACTTGTTTGTATCCCCATACCTGTTCAAGCAAAGAGAGGACCACTGTCTTGACCAAGAATATCAAATCCCTATAAATGATAACATGTATCATTTCCTTTAACATTAATCAAACCAAAAATAAAATGAAAGCATATCTAGTGTTGGCAAAACATTTCCAAAAATGCTAAAAATAAAATAAAAGACACCAGCAAGAAAGAAATAAAAGCATAATGTAACAATGAGCAAATGTATGAACAACAAAGCAAATCAGTTTAAAAAAAAAAAATCCCCAGATAAAAACAGTTTGCTGTCGTCAGTTTTCCAGTGGGTCATATGACACTAAACTCAGACTACAGTTTAAAAAAAGAAAGTAAACAAGCAAGCAAAGCTTTACAGCACTACTATGTACACAGCTTCTCGGTGGAGAGAGAGAGAGATAGATAGATAGATAGATAGATAGATAGATAGAGAGAGAGAGAGCTGGTGTCGTGATGAAGGGAAAGGGTGTGAAACAGACTCCAGTGAAACAAGAGTCCTTCTTGGCACTGAGCTACACTTGAGTTATAGCTGACCACAGGGAGAGGAGGAGGAGCGAGACGCTTCACCAGATAAAGAAGACAACCACATAGAGCAGAGCAGCATGGCTGCCTGCACATCAAGTACAAACACACACACAGACAGACCAGGGAGCCATTTTCTCACACAGATCTGGCACTGTCGCATAGACTCCCCTCGGACCGCCACTCGCTGTCTTCTTCTTCCATCCCCCTTCTTCCTCCTATTTGATCTCCCTCTTTTTTACCTTGCACTGTAAATCTGATCTGTCTAAGGCTCTAGGATATCTCCACACACCAGCCATGGCTCTATCTATAGCCTGTCAGCCACAGTTGTGACTACCTTATCTGCATCAGTGCTGTTCCCATAGTTCTCTGCCACGCTGGGCAGTTACTGTATGTGGAGGAATATTTAGCACCAGAAAGCTACCCTGACCTCTGACCCCCCCTCCCAACTTCTGACACTCATAAAATCACACGTACGCACACATAAACACAGACAGAGGAGCTAAGTACAGGAGAACAGATTCATTTCCTCACTCTGTTTCCTGCTGATATAAAGTGACAGTTTCTCCTGGCTGGTTCAAAATGCCAGTGGCCACCGGAGATGTGGGAGAGCAGCTGACCTAGATTCATGAAGCTTTGCCTCCCCGCTGATGACTGACACACTCCTCGTCCAATCAGAATCCACTCGGCTCCATCGTATCCAACTCCAACAGCAGTTCATTAGCAGCTGGCGAGCCCTCTGTTCAGGTGCTCCAGGCTGCTTTGGCTGCACGCGTGGAACATCTTATCCTACCCGCAATTCGGTCTTCACAGTTTGTTTCACATTTTGCAAAGTGTCCATGCAGGTGGGAGGGTGAGGCGAGGTGAGGAGAGTTATGTGTTATATTCACAGACGGTGCAGTGAACCCGGAAACAGATGGAGAGAGAGGAAGAAGAAACGCTTATGGAGGGGCAACAGTCTGGAGGGGGAAGGTTTAGCAGAGTGGTAGAGTTGAGATGTAGGGAATAAATGGACTTTTTTTTTTTACTCTCATATACTCCACATACACATCCACAGAGGCTGGATTCTGTTTAAGTGGGCGGTGCTTGAGCTGTACATTTGCCCATGTGCTCAGTCTTCACCTACACTGTGAATGGATGGAGGACAGAGCCAAATGTTTCCATGTGAGCATCAGCAGACATCCTGACTGACAGGAGGAGAGAGACGGAGTGAGAAAAAGCAACAGATTTCACAGTTTTTCAAGGATGTTGACAGTGTTGTATAGTCTCATGGGAACAAGTCAAACAAAAAGAATTCTGCATGTTGATGTTTTCAGATCTGAGTGTGTGATTTGTTTTGCTACTTGCTGGTCACATTATGACTTTTTGAACCCTTCTATGGAGATTTGTGTGCTAGAAGAGCTTTAGCTCTGTCCTCCATGCCCTACTGTCTCTCAGTCTCACACACACTCATACATAAGTTGATTGGCACACAGTCAGTGTTTAAGGTCTGTACACAGAGTGAAAGGGCCACATTTTAAGTCCAATTCAACCAGACGGGCCCCTTGACCCCTCCTCCTCACCCTCTCCATCCTCTTCTTCATTTTCTACCACATGTCTCACCACAGCTGCCTCCCTGTGTAGGTTGGAGGGGCAGAGGGCACCTGCAGAAGGAAAATTAAGTTTGTAAAATATTTGTATACCATGAATATTCACACATCTTTATGCTGCATGCATAGGTCCTGTTGACAAATTTTACTCTGGTTGTCTACAATTCCCTCTGTGGTTTAGGACAAAATACATCTCTGACTGTCTTCTACTTCAGCATAAACTCCTTCCTGTCATCTGGTAGCTGTATAACTGTCCCAGAGAAACAGTGCAAAAGCTGGAGCAAACCTCCAGAACACAGTAGACTGTGTCCTTTATACTCTCCATTCCTTTTAAAGCAATTGTTTAATATTTTGGGAACTAAGCTTATTCATTTCTTTTATCCAGAGTTAGATGACTATTAAGCAGACATTGCTTAGCTTAGCACAAAGACTGTAAACAACTACCCTGGTTGCATTGAAATTCGCCTACCAGCATCTCTAAAGCTCACTAAGGTTACATTTAATTTGCACAAAAAGAAAACAACATGTAAAACTGTGGGTGGTAAGTATTGTTTCCTTTGGGCAGAGCCCGGCTTTATTCTATTGCCAGCCTTTATGCTAAGCTAACTGCTGCTAAATATTTTGTGTACAGGCAAGAGAAGTCATCTCATCTAACCCTCTGCAATGAAGCAAAAGAAGATATTTTCTGAAATGTCAAACTATACATTTAAGTCCATCTTTCACATTTAGAGAGGTGTCCACCTTGCATCCGACTTTACTGTTATTTTAAAAGCAAATTTCTCAATTAAATGAATTTCTCATTGAATATATGGCCATATGCAAAGCACTTTCCTGTGGAGAGTGAAGCGCGCTGTATAAATAAACTGTCCTTAAAATGAATGTACAAAAACACTAATGATATTTTATGCAGAGCATCTTAGTCTCTGTGTTCCCATTTGTTGAAGCAGCACGTCTGCAATCTCCACAAATAGTGACTACAAATGATCTTTTAGTCTATGGACAATGTTACTTCAGCGTTTTAGCCTCCAGTAGTGTGTGAGGTGGTGTGTTGTGTTCTCGTGCTTAATTTATAACACAGTTGCTGGATATAAGTTCACCTGTGCCCACCGGAGTACACATTCATCCAGCATAATGAAGGGTATGACAGGGCGGCAGACAGTCGCATCACTCAGTAGACAGATAGCATCGCAGCTTACTTACACACACAGGAGCACAGGAAGCTCTCTCACACTCACCCACACAAACACAACATCAGATGAGTGACCATTTGTTGCAAAACCATCCATGCATGTGCCCACGAAATACAACACAGGCCCATGACCATGCCTCCGACAAAGTGATAATGCACACATACTCACACCCCTCCCTCATTCGTGTGCAATGGCGTACGGTCTGGAACGCACAAATGTGCATGCTTGTCGGCGCGGTCGAATGAGAGAGCGGCGTGTAAGCGGCGTGTACCTGTGACTGGGAGGATGTACTCACCGCTCCCCCATTCAGGATCATGGTCATCTCGGTGGGTTGGTAGACGTTGCTGCGGAAAGGAGCACTGGGCCTGGCACCGGTGTTGCTGTTATGTTGCCCGGCACTGCCACCGCTCCTCAAGCCTGCCGTGGAACGGACAGAGAGGCGAACAGAAATTTCTCAGTGACTCATATCACTTGAAGAAAGAAACACTTTCTGTGTAACTCTGCACCACAGAAAAGTCCTCCTGTGCTTATTTCTAGCCACACATGCAAATATTTCCCAGTGTTCTATTACTCACTTTGGCCCACGCTCCACCTACAGTCTGTCTGCACGTATTATGCCTGTCTGCTCGAAAATATTTGGATTGCACTGTACCTGCAGTGTTCTCATCGTTGTATCCGTAGCCCTGGTTCTCCACAAACTGCCTATGAGAGAGAGGGATGTCTTCGTCGAAGCTGGTCTCCCTCATCCTTGTCGAGTTCTGGGAGGTGTCAAAGTAATCTGGAGCAGTGGGCTGTGGAGGGGGTCTAAGGCAGATGTGGGATTCAGGAATGGCATGGAAGATGAGCAGCAGCCAGCCCTGTGCCACTAAAGCAATGGCCAGTGCCGGGTCATTCCAGTCCGGGGACCTCCCCAGCCAGGCGTTGCCGTACAGATAGAAGCCTACCCAGGCCACCCAGAGCATCAGCGACAGCAGGCAGGTCACCAGCAGCCAGATGGCATTGCAGCGCCACTGATGTGTCTTCCCACACAGGGCCAGGGAGGCGGCAGTCAGAGCGGCTAGCAGGAGGGCGAGCACGTAGCTGCAGGCCAGTGAGAAATCCAGTGGCAGGTACTGACAGGCAGCTCGTCCCTCCCTCAGCACAGTGAGAAGTAACCACTCGGCGGCGATGATGCCCTGCACGGCACTCAAACCCAGTGCGAGGCCGGTGAGGGCGCAGCCACCAGGGCTCCGGCGTTCACGACCAATCCTGCGCAGACGGACACCCTGCACCAATAAGCAGGAGAAGCAGACGGCGAACAGGAGGCCCCACAGGGCCCTGCGGAGCAAACATAACGACTCATCCTGCTCAATCAGGTAAGCAAAGCTCAGGCCGAACAAGCCGAGGATGCCTAGGAGCAGCAGGAGAATGGGCCCCACGCCGCTGCGCTTCTCGGCCTCACTGATGTGGCGTAAGCGGCACAGCAGGACTAGGGCTAGCAAGATGGCAGTCAGCACCCCACCGGCAGCTACTGACTCAACAGCCACACCCCATATGGAGTCCAGGTCACAGAGGAGGGTGTAGGGACGCACAAGGCCCCATCCACAGCCTCTTGGGAGAGCCTCAGAGTCCTCGGAGTCTTGACCTGTGGCACGATGAGTAACAGTCAGCAGCAGCAGGAGGAGGACTGGGAGGAACGCCATCTCTGAGAAATCAACAGAGCAGAGGACAGAGAGAGATGAAGACGGAGAATAAAGGAAGTCAAAGGAAAGGAGAGAGACAGAGAATGAGTCATTCCAATCATAAATGCAACAGAGCTGAGCAGTCAGTCATTCCCACAGTACTCATCCTGCAGTGAGTGACAATACAGACAATGAGCCACTGCTGTGTTTTAGAGAGGAAACAATGGACAGCGGTTCGTGCAGGGTGAACGGCTGAGGCCTTTCCAAGCACACAAAAACTGTTTCACCTACTTTTACAGGCTTTAAAGTTTTATTTTTGCTCAAACAATCAACACCGACCTAACAGAAAAATACCTACGAGCCCAGAAAAGCCCAGATAAGTTCAGTCACAGAGGAGCGAGGTCAGAGTCGGAGCACTGACAGTGCACTAATTGTCCAGTCTTGTCCAGTGAAGCGGCTGCTGGGGCGCTGACAGAAAGCTGCAGCATCATGCATATTTTTATTAGAAAACAATAAAAGCCAGATACAGGGATGGGAAGTACAAGCAGTTCTACTCACTATCAGGCATCTAAGGGCATCTAGCAAGGCGTGAGACAATGCATAATACACTGCACACAAATACATAACGCCTCGAGCGCAAGTACAAACACTCCTGGTGAAAAAAAAAAAACAGCAAAAAAATAGAGCAGCTGTGGGTGAACAAAATCAATGCTGTCTCTGTCTACTTATTCCTTTATTCATCACAACTGTCAGACAGCCGCACACACTCAGATATCCATTCTTTCACTTCATCTCTGGGATGATCATTGCTGTCGTTTCATCTGACAAGCAGTGTGTTTTTTGAGAGGTTGATGTGTATTTGAAGCCACCATGAAGCCGCGCACACACAACACACGTCACTCTGCCAGGTTACTGTGAGCCGTCTCTCCACTACATCGCTAAGCTTTCGGAAATTCTTTCCAAGCTTGCTCATATGTTAGTGTGTCAAACAATGTGCTCTCACAAAGAACACACACACACTATTCTAGCCACTCCATGCTCGAAGCTACACTTTGGATTGTTTATTTCAGCCATAGTTTTGACATAAAAATCTCCAGGGTCCACAAATAGACCACCACAATATTTACATAGCACATAAAATACACTGGATATCCCCAGCTTCATATTCTCTCTCCATGCCAGCGAGTCGTTTACATGGTCAGGGGAGAGTGGTCGATCTAAATAAACTCCAGCCAGGGTTACAGGTCACACTCAGTCCTTCCAGCTTATTAAATGGGGCAGCCAGCCAGACAGGGACAGCTTATCCTAACCTGAGAAACTCTGATTTATTTTATCATGAGCAAAGTATACTGCATCTGTCTTGTAACTTTTCTACAGTGGTGATGTGTAATGAAGTACAGTTACTCAAGTAATATACTGCTTGTACTTTACCCAAGTGTCTTCACTTCATCCTACAGAATTTTGTAATTGTAAATACTATAATTTTATCAACAATAGTTACTTAAAAAATACAAAACCAACAAGTTGGTCAGACAAAGCAAACATTTTGAAGGTGTCGCAGCATATTAATCCATAATTAGTATAATCGTTAGATGCTGCCCTCTATGAAATGGATTAAAAATAGCTCAATACAACAACTGCAATAGAAAAATGATGCTGACACATCATTGAGTATGAGTAAAAGTGATCTAATGATACTGTCGCAGACATTTTTACGTATTGAATACTTTTACTTTGAAATTTTTCAGCACATTTTCCTAATTATACTTAAGTAGCATTTTGAATGCAGGACTTTGATTTGTAGGGGAGTATTTTTTTTACAGTGTGGCCCACAGTAATTTTACAGGGCAGATTGTTTACAACTTGTGAAATATCATAATTTATTTCTGTGAGACCCCAGAGGACATAGCAGTGAAAGATGTGCGCTTGTGTGTATTTATGCATATTCATTTGTTTAGCGCTCTTTCATGGATCCTTCAGAGATTTACACCCTCCAAATTTCACCTCACGCCTTCTCATTACAAAAATTCTTCACTCCCTCGTTTCCTGCCGTTTTTTTTCAGCCTGTTGTTTCCTGTCATCTCCTTCTTGTCTTGTTTCTGCAGCTCACTGCCGCTGGTCATTATTGGTCTACATTAACATCAATCAGTGCTTATAGAAGGATGAGTCACCAAAACACACAAAACACAGCGCTGGAGCTTTTTTACTCACATACACTTTATACTTGCATGCATACCTGCACAAGTGACAATCATACACACTCCAGATGAACACATGCTTTCTTCCAACATGTTGTTTTTTTAGTGATAAGGTTACGCCCCAGCTCTAAATGACAGGAATAAAACAAAAGGGACATGGAGACAAAGAGAGAAAGGCTCCTTGCTCACTGAAAAGCTCGACATCCTCAACAAGCCGACTGCCCTTCCTCTTGCTTTTCTTTTGTACTTTTATTTTTGTCTTCCTTGTCACACTCTCTAATGTCAGAGCCCATGAAACCACACAGTCCAGACAAGACACACAGAGACGGGAGCTTGTGCTCACCAGTGAGTGACCACTTTTTCATTCACTCACATTCTCACACTCTCACCCAGTCACTCCCTCTTACACAGATGGTTGCTCTGGCTGCTTTTTGAGTGGGACTTGGACTGGTGAGCTGAAAGCTGACGGATGCACAGAGGGCCACACACACGTACAAATTGCTTGATGCTCCTTCAAACATGCACAGCACACATGCCACACACTTTAGTCGTCCTCCCTGCTTCTCACTAATAGCGAGCCCCTGACCTCCAGCTTTGTGCAGCACAGAGGATGCTGCCGTCATCTCATCCTCCCCTCCCTCCCATCTTTCTAGACATGTTTCTCTCTCTGTCACTCCCACTCCATGCAGCCATTTCTGTCCTCCCCTCCATTTAAAATCTCCTATTCAATGCCACCTCTCCTCTAGAGCAGCCAGAGCGGTCTCGTCTCTCTGCTACATTTGAAGATGTGCTGTGAAAGATGCACACCTCCTCTCCCCATATTTCCTTCCTCTTTTCACCCCCCAACCATCGAATCCCAAACACACCCCTCTTCCTTCCATTTTGGCTTCTCCGTCTTCCCTCCTTGCGCCCCTTCCTCCTCTCTCCTTCCCTCCCCCTTGCCTTTATTCTTGCTGTGTATCTTATGTAACTAGTGAAGGATCCAGCCCCTGCCAGTTCTGCTGCATGGCTGCTGTTTCTCAAACATCATCTTCTTCGGTGCCAAGCCGCCTGCTGGAACTCAGAAGTCCATCTTAGTTTTGTATTCTGCACGTAGCATGCTTACATGCGTTCATGCTGCATGTGCAACAAACACACAGGCTGGCATAATGCCCATGTGCACTGGCTCTATTTGCATATTGACGTAACATTCAGCTTAGCGGCATGTATTATGCATCTGTGTGTGAAGGCACCACATTCTCACACAAAGCTGAATGTGACAAATATGCAGCATGCATTCCTTATACACACAACAGGAACACAGGCACGAGAGTGCAAATGTGCAGCACTGCAGCCCCTCAGATCTGCTCCAGACTGGATAGGCAGGGATGGGGGGATCTAGTGAGTCGCCCTACAATTACCTCCTCCTGTAATTATCAGACATGGCACACAAGCAGATGCTGTCTAATTACCATGGTGATAATTGGGAGGGTTATTGCATTTCGACGACTTGCTTCAGTTCTCTCTTTTTTCTCCCACTTTTGTTTTATTCAGGCTACTGATGGAGAGCTGTGTTACTGAATCTACACAGGTGGGTATGTGCGTGGCTGGGAACACAGTGATCCAGCTGTTGAGGTGAGCAGGTCGCCTGCAGAACCTGTCTTAACATCTGCTTGCTTAGAGACTCTGCAGACTCATCCACTGTATTGTCTAACACTAGCAGACCTTTCCTTTTCTGACTGTGCATAAATTTACATTTTACATCATTTACATAAGGATTACATAAGGGCTTAGATATCAGTCATGTTGAATTAACCCTGGCTTTCTCACTGATTAACAAACACAGCAGGTTGTACATTGTCTTACGAAGAGTTAGGAAGACTTATGCAACAAAGTCATCAAGTTAGGATTAGGAAATTATCACCTTCGATATGTTTATGCAAGACACCTGCTATGTTATGGGTAGGAACAGATCTGATCAAAAGTCTGGCATTTATTGACCCACCTATCCTTCCCTGTGCAGCATTTGCCACTATACTTTGTTGTTCACAATTATCTGGATACATAACAATGTGTGTCTTTCTTCCTGTCTGATTCATGTATCTCTTTGATCAGCTGGTTGCAGCAAATCTCTTTGTTGTTTCCTACATTTCTGTTTTTCTCACTCAAGGACATTTTGACAGGACATGTGGTCCTTGTCATCCCTGAACTTGTGACTTTGCAGGGATGGCCTTCTTTACCAATCTTGCATTCAGTCAGAGACTTCTGAAGCACAATAACCATAGATTACATCCCAAGATGTGATCCTTGTGACATCTCAGCTCCTCAGGGTAATGTCTACATTATTTCAGGGTTGCACCACATGTATGAAAGGAGCTTTAGTTTCTTCACATATATAACCCTCCGTAGTGACGTCACCAATCCCCAGCCTCTTCAGACGTCTCCGGCCATCCTAATTAGGCCTCATTACCATGTGACTGGGCTCACAGCAATACCATATGCTAATTGACTTAACAGTTAACAGAGCCAGCGCCTCCTTCCCCCCCGCTCCCTTTTCTTCTTCCTCCTCCTCTTCATACATCAAAAACTGATGGGGTGTGATCTGTAAGATGTGAAGGCATCCCAAAGCTAAAAAATGCAACCCTGAAATGGAGCCGCAGACCTCAGGTGTCATGTGTTCAGCATCTATGTGATGTCACTGAGCAACTTCAATTATAGATACAGTGATGCGACGAATGGGGGGAACATAGAGATCAGATTTGGTGAGAGAGTGTGATAGGGATCAGAGCAGGAGAAACAAGGAACAGGCGGATGTGCGAAGGAAGAACTGGAGCGAGTCTTGTGCCTGGAGCGTGTGTGTGTGTGTGTGTGTGTGTGTGTGTGTGAGGGGGAGGAGGGCTGGGTGCGTGAGCACAAATGCTTATATGAAAGGAGAAGCAGGAAAGGTCCCATGTATGTGGAAATCCAGCTCACACAGCTGTGTCATTTGTACATTAAGTGGCCACACACACACACACACACACTTATACAGTATAATCATCCAAATCAGGTGCATATGGCATCAGCCCTGAGGAGATACTGTGGCGTCTTCATTTCCCATGAGGAACCTAACTAAGTCATGGAAGCGCAGCCTGAGAATAAACAGCTCCACTCTGCTGAATATTGATTAATGGTAGAAAACAGAACACTCCAAAATAGGCCCGGGAGCTTTCTGAGTACGCAAATACTGCACTGACGGAGGCTTGAGGCTCATGTATCATCTATCTATTGACTAACAGAAAGTCAATCCATGCATTGACTTCCATTTCCATACAAATGTCCTTAGTCTAATTGGACTCAAGTGGCTATTTAAGTGCAATTTCTTTCCCAAGTTAGACAACAAGCCTTTTGTTTATGAGGCTAGTGTGGGAGGGATGTGTCTCCTGAAGGGGGGCACCCTTGGTTTTAGCTGACCTAAGGAGCAGCGTAATGCAAACACACATCTGGAGAATGCTCTTTTTTCTTTTTGTCCCATCTTTAACAATACAGGCCACATGGGAGGGTCCCTGGGGGGGTTCCAGAAGAGTGTGTTTGTTTGAGGGAGCAGCAGTTAGACCATTGTTACTGAGATGTGTGTGTGTGTGTGTGTGTGTGTGTGTGTGTGTGTGTGTGTGTGTGTGATCCAAATATAAAGAATGACATCTGACCTCTAAACTAAAGAATGGAGGTGGGATTGACACTCCTGAAATATCCCTATTTATTGTGGGCTGAAAATGGAGGTGCAGCTACTGAAAGAGAACCAACGTTTTCGTCCTCGTGAGAAAAATGAGCCACACAGCCTGTCCGTCTTTACATATATAGTCACACAGGTCAAAGTCCTCCATGTCTTCAGTTGAGCTTAACATGGCGTTGTCAAAATGCCCTTTGAGGTCAAGGCCTTGCGTACCAAGCCCTGTTTCCAAGCCCATTTCTGTCATTTCTGCAGTGTGTCCAGTGTGTAACTGTTCACTTAGTCTGTCTATAATACTGCGTGCCCTTTCTGCCTCACACACCTATGCATTTGGTGCATCGACATCGCTTCTCTCCCCGGGCTGTCAGTGATGCAACTTCCATCTCAATGATAATAAACCCTGGAACAGCCACCACCCGAGAGACGCATTCAAATTCAGCTAAAATAGTCCCATAGCCACTGGATATATATCACGCATCTCCACAATGAAATTACACTCCCCCACCCCCATCCTTATTAATCAATATCCTATGAGCTACATGGCGAGCAGCACGTACCTTAATCGATGTAAACAAATCCGATCGAGAGCGAAGGCAGACGCACAGTTGTCAGATTTGATGGGCGACTGGTTGCGTAAAAATGTCACATATCGGACTGAGCTCCGCTCTCCGTGTTTGCGTATTCTCTCTCCATCCACATGGACTCGATCAGCCCAGATGATTCCTCCTGCTCCAGCTTTGAATCCAGACAGGAGCCCGATTATTCAGCCCGTGTCCGTCGTCCACAGAGGCAGAATGAGCCTGGATGAAACGCACCGGGGTGTCTGGATTAAAAATATGGAGGGATTCTTGATTGTTTCCCCCTAAATCCTTTGTTCAGCGGTGCGTATCTTTGACTTTACCGCTGCACCAATAGAGGGGCATTCGTCATAAAAACGAATGAAATAAATGGAAATCCTGTGATGCGCAGAGACTGTGCCCCCCTGAAAACCTGCCGGGGTCCCTTTCTCCTGATAATGCGCTCAGTGTCCGGGTTGACGCTCACTGCTCCCTGCTGCACATCCCCAGACTGGATGCATCACCAGAGACTGCGCTCCGCATGAGGCGCACATTGATAATCCCTCTCCACTCACACACATAGAAAGTGACAGCTCTCCAGAGCAGCCGACTCTCTCTTTAACTGGTGTACCCCCAATAAATTGAGTAGTGCCTGGCAGAGGGACCACCTTGATAAATCCTTTGTAGATGCAAACACGCACCTTCAAAATCTACTGTCTTAATGTCACTTGCCACAAGCTTTACGCACAATGTGGACTCCCTGTATGATGCTTATGCTCAGTTCCAGTTAGGTACTGCTTTTTCACTGCGTGAAGTCAAAGAAAATGTGCCACTACAGTGTCAAGTTAAACTGTTAAAACGACATTTCCGCTTGTATCTTTCAGAGTAAAGTTCTTAAACGAAGGTCACGTCAAGTCAAACCATATCATTGTGAATATTCTGATACAGAGTTCCCTAAAATTTATCTAAGGCACTTTACAGTTACAAGTGATGGCAGTTATCATCTCACTGGTCGAACTATTGCTAAAATTAAGGCTCTGTGTTTTGCTCACTTCAATATGTGGACAGAGGTCAGAAGGACCACAACCCCTGTGATTAATCGACCTGAGACACAGCAGGAAAAAATACAGTCATTGAGGGAGGAGCTGATTCATAATGACACTTTGCCATTTTGTTCTTACTTTGTTTCATAATTTCACTCATAATTTCCTGCCCCTCTCCTTATGCTAGACACGTTTTCATTTTATGAGGAGACACTCTTATTTTGAAAGCAATCCAGCCTCACTTCCGAGTTTATCTTTGGCTACTTGACAGAGTCACAAACTGCTGTGGTGCCTATTATTTCTCCTCCTCGTCACGTTTGTCGCCTCAGCTGCTCCAGTCCATCTACCAGGGAGGCTTTGAATGGTGGAGCCCCCACTACCTCCACCCCCACCCTGGCTTCCATCATGCCTTCACAATGGTGCACTCAGCAAGTGGAAGTCATCTGTGGCAATGATTTAACGATTTGCAGTTGGTTCCAAAAATCTTACTATTGCAGTCTTGGACAAGCGAAAGCAAAGCAAGGCAGCTGTGTGACCTCTGAACAGGTAATAATCACGCTGCAGCTAATCTATGAGATTATTGCATCCATGGAGACGCAAACCTCACTTCTCCAGCCACTCACTGTGTTAGATTGTATGAGAATGCTAATAATCTAGTGATTTGAGGGTGTTGTCTACACTGAATCTTCTATATGTTCATTTTAAAAAGCTAAGTCCTGCTGCAGTATAAGGGTAATGCTGGGAACCAGCGACCAGTCATGCTCCCGTTCTTGCCCCCTCATTGCCACTTTCTCCCCCATTTTCCCTTTCACAAACATAAAGATATGCAAAGTGAGATGACATGAAGGCTTTGGGCAATAAGGAGGCGTTTCATATGGAGTGACAGCTGAGGATGTGAGGTTAATCTGACAGGTGCAGGCTGAGAGTGACAGCATGAGAAGAGGAGGAGGGGTCGAAACAGGACTAAGGAGATTAATGGCTCTCTGCCTTTATCAGCTCCACACTCAGGCAGGACATCATCAATACATCCTTATTCTCATTATCTTTGTCATCAGCAGGGGGAGACTGCAAGCAGAAAAGGCAACCATTGCACTATTGTACAAAAGTAATCACAACAAATGGATTTGGAAGAACCTTGGTGTGCAGGGTAATAATGTAGCCTATTTAAGAGGTGAATTTATGGGTAAGACTAGTCTAATTACTGAATAAACTTTGAAGATAAATCTGATATTTTCAAATTGTCAAAAAATTATAATATGTCATGGGTGGAACAGTGGTGTGGTGGTTAGCTCTGTCGCCTCACAGCAAGAAGGTACTGGGTTCGATTCCCGGCCCAGGGCCTTTCTGTGTGGAGTTTGCATGTTCTCCCCGTGTCTGCGTGGGTTCTTTCCGGGTACTCCGGCTTCCTCCCACCATCCAAAAACATGTATGGGGATTAGGTTAATTGGCTAATTTAAATTGACCGTAGGTATGAATGTGAATGTGAATGGTTGTCTGTCTCTATGTGCCCTGCGATGAGGTGGCGACTTGTCCAGGGTGTACCCTGCCTTCTGCCTTAAGACAGCTGGGATAGGCTCCAGCCCCCCCACGATCCTATGACGTTAAACAGTAGAAAATGGATGGATGGATAATATGTCATCAGAAAGCCTCAATATTTTGTGTTGAATGATTTCATCAAACAATAAGTTGAAAAATGTTGTAAAAAGCTATTTGTTGAATATTTAGTTGAATATTGTCCAAAAAAGTAAAAAAAAAAAATGTTTGTTTTTTTTTATTAAAAAAAGTAAAAAAAAATTATCAGTCTTATGATACACAAGTATGGGTCATATACCCACTAGAAAATGTCCCAAATTACCGTATAACCAGTACAAATGTGCAAAGATAGGTATGAGCATGGATTCTATTCCATCATTGACAGGGGCCCAGACAGGCCCCAAATACATTTATAATACTGACAAATAATATGACAATTGATAATTAACTCGTCAAAGGCATTTTCAGCACTTTTTATGACGTTTCATGACGTGACTTTTTTTTTTTTTACTTTTTCAGCATACCATGGTATGACCATTTTTTTTAAATTTTTGACATCCTTAAAACTGCCTTTTTCAGCGCTTCTTTTCACCAGACATCACAATGAATTCACTCAACACAGTGTAAGAAGACATTTTCAGCACTTTTTATGACTTTTTATGACGTGACATTTTTTGACTTTTAGGCATACAGCGGTATGACCATTTTTTTCAATTTTTTGACATCCTACAAATGGCTTTTTCACCACTTTTTTCACCAGCCATCACCATGAATTCATTCAACACAGTGTAAGAAGGCATTTACAGAACTTTTTATGAAATTTTATGACATGACATTTTTCACTTTTTCGGCATACCATTTTTTTACGGCATGACCAATTTTTGGAATTTTTGACTTCTAAATAAATGTCACCACTTTCTTCACCAGACATCACCACAAATTGACCAAAATGATTCACAACAGCATGTCCAAATTGTACAAAAATCAAAAAATTGAAATATTTTAAAAAGTTTAAAAAAAAAAGAGTCTTACTACAGTGTTGAATGATCTCATCAAATGATATGTTGAAACAAAGTTTGAAAAAGCCATTTCATAGGCTGCTGGAAAGTAAAAAAAATATAATTTAAAAGGTCAAAAAAGACAGACTTATTATAGTGTGTTGAATAATTTCATAGCACAATATGTTGAAAAAAACTGGCAAAAAACACTTTAAAGCATGTTGAAAATTGACCAAAAGAATCCCATTCACGTGTCAAAAAATTTTGAAAATTGAAAAATTTAAAATGGTCAAATAAAATCATCACAAACTGCTATTATAGTGTGTTAAATGATTTCATCAAACAATATGTTGAAAATGTTTTCAAAATCTATTTTGTAGTATGTTGAAAAATGTCAAAAACTGTCTCACTATAGCATGTCAAAAAAAACAAGACGATGAAAAATATTAAAAGGTTAAAAAAAAGTCATCAGAAACACTTATTATAGCATGTTAAATTATGTCATAGCACAATATGTTGAAAAACAAAGTATAAGCCATTTTATAGCATGTTGAAAAATGTTTCTAAATGTCATGTCAAGAAAATTCACAAAATGAAATTTTTTAAAAAGTCATCAGTCATGTAATAATGTGTTGAATGTTGAAAAAAATGACACTGTAGCATGTCAAACAAGTAGAAAAAAGTCAAGAAACATTTTTAAAAGGCCAACAGACATCAGAAATCCTCGATATGTGACTGATTTCATAGCACAACATCTTGAATAAAAAAGCCATTTTATAACATGTTGAATTTTTTTTGACATGCTATGGTATGACATAGCATGTCACATTTTTCAGCATGCAATTTTTTTCCCTTTTTTGCACATATTGTGCATTGAAATAATATATATACATATATATATATATATACACACACACACACACACATATATATATATATATATATATATATATATATACATATAGTCTATATATATATACGTATATATATATATACATTTAGTCTATATATATGTATATATATATATATATACGTATATAATTATACGTATATATATACATATACACACGTATATGTATATATATACGTATATACATATACGTGTATATATATATACACGTATATGTATATATATATATACATTATATATATACGTATATATACGTATATATATATATACATATATATATATGTATATATATATATATACATATACACACGTATATGTATATATATACGTATATATATACATATATATACGTGTGTATATGTATATATATATATAGTTGCATATATTGTGTTTACAGACCCCCCATAGTTTTGTCTCTGTTTCTGCACTTGCCTTCCTCTCTCTCATCTTTTCCTCATTACATGCCCTCCCATGCTGCCCGGAGGTTGTCTCACCTCGTTAAATCCCCACTCAGCTCAAACACAATGAATCACAGAGCGATGGCAAGCTGCATCTGTTTCCAGTGACGAGCATCAGGATGGGCGCCTATGACCTCACAGGATGTATTAACTATGCCAGGATGCAGGTGTCCAAAATTAGCAGGATGAGTCTAATTTTAAAAAGCACTTTGTTTCCACACACACACATCCCATTTTAAAATTACTGCAGTGTAATGTACAGTGGTGGAGGATGTGAAGCTTGATGGAGAAAAGGTCAGCTGAGCAAGTATTTTTGGTAAATGCTACCAATATTGAAAATACTGGTGAAATGTGGTCACTGCGGTATTGAAAGTAGTATGTTTAGTGGAATAATCCTGACCTCATCTGTTTATCACACTGACTTGAACCCTCCACCTGTCATGGCTGCTCAGAATACTGAAAACCAGCAGAGGTCATAACCTTTTGAAGTAGCACAGCCCTGTAGAAAGAGGATAGATATTAGAGGTCATCTCAATGCGACCTTGTCAGATCAATTTATAACGAGGTATATGTAGATTTGTTCAGTGTGTGGAGAAAGCACTCACACACAAACACACTCAGAGGTCTTATCTGGCCACTTCAAAGACCACCACATGGACTGGTGTGCACTTGTTTCCATTCAGTGAGCCTTGGAGACCTTTCTGTCAGCTCCTCAGGTTTTTCAATGGCTCTAAACAGGATTTAACCTCTGGTAGGTCAGGATGAGGTCAGTGGAATAAAGGCCACTCCAGGATTTACCTTCCTCCTCTGTCATCCAGCATCCACATGCTGAAAGTGTTGTTTTTAAAGCCTGCCTCAAGGACAGAAATGAATTGAGGTTGCTCTTTCTTTATGAACAGAGCAGAAATGTCATCTTACAGAGAAACAATCAAAGTGGTACAGAGGACAGTCAGCCAAGATCCAAACAGATTTACCAGAAGATCCATCTGGTCTTTTGGCTGCTTAACAGTGCATAACTTGGGTTATGTGACTAAAGAAAAGTGTCATCTCTCATTCACTTAACTGCCGATCTGTTTCCTCATCTGAAAACCGCTCGCTTTTCTAGTATGCCGAATCCACCTTTTGAATACATCTTTTCTTAAATTAAGAGACTAAATACAACCATGTGCGTCTTAATTTAGGCTTCTTGTTGGACGCACTACAGATCGTTTAAGCAGGACTCCTTGGTCTTTAGTCTCTAATAATTAATATGAGGGGGATTGGACCACAGCTCAGTTATCTAAAAGTATGTCTCTCTTTCTCCTGCAGCCACTTCATTTCAGTCCAGGCCTTAACCTCTCAGGTCCCATGTTACCTTCACCATCCCGCACAATTATTAAACCATGTGGAAGCTGCTCTGACACTGGGCAGCCTTTGAGACTGGGTGGGGTTACTGCAGAGCCCCGAGTCTGTGGAGTACAGAAAGGAGAAAAGATTGGGGACATGGATTTTTGTGGAAGGGGGATTATTGGACAAGATCATAGGCGTGCGTTGACAGATAGTGGAGCGCTCATTACACACACAGCACAAGACTTTAACTCTGTCAATCTGCCTTCCATGCTCAGACATACTGTTAACCCCCTGCGTGGAATCAGACACCACACAGACAGATAATCCCTCCCTGTGTGTCATTTCACCGACCCCCACCCCCCTACCTCCAAATGCATCATGCTATGCATACAGCCATGTGTGCAGACACACATTCACACACAGAGTGGGGAGGATTTGCACAGCATGTGACAATTTTGGGGTTTGGTGAAAGTAAAGGATTATTGATTTAGTGGGACACTGGCCAGATGTGGCCACATGCCTGACACAGTGTCATAAAATGCACATATTTACAGTGATCTTGTGGTATCATTTGATTAGTGATGAGTGAAAGTGTCACCATCGTAAATCCCAGGTGTCTTTGTTTACAAGCCATTTTCTACCTCATCATCTCTTTTCTTTCTCAGCCTGTCAAACATCTCTCACTCTTTCCCTCTGTTCTCCCTGTCCTCTTCACCGCCGCGAATCATTTCTTGTTTGCATTTCAGTGACACATTACACAGCACTTTAAAACAGCCTGAATTCAGCAGCTCAGAGCGCATGAAGTTTAGCTGCTTTCTCACTCAGTGTGTTTATGCCCGTCTCTGAGTATATGTAGGCTTGAGCATATAAATGGAGCTGGCAGGACCAGGATCAGGACCAGACTCAGGAAGGAAGGAGCTGCACCCAAATTAATCTCCACTGGACAGCCCAGTAAAGGAGTGGAGCCATTTTTGGGAGAAAGGAGCCATCTCCTAGGCGAGTACCATGGCAACAGCCAACGTGGGCCCCAGCTTTCAGAGCTGTCCTTTTCAAGTACCCAAGCAGAAGTGGCAGGCCAGGTTTTTTGTTTTGTAGCGTCTCTTACTCTCATTCTTCTGCCTCTCCTTTTCTTTTCCTGCATGACACGGTCCTGGCCTTGTTCAACAGGGAGGCTGTGAGAAGACTGCAGAGTCTGTGGGAAAATGTTGCCAGACAACACAGGGGTATGTGACAGTGAGGACAAGCTAATATCGTCGAGGACAAAATAGGAATACACCACTAGTGTACAACTAGAGATAGATTAGATAGAGACACATTAAACTTATGAAAACTGCATCTTATATGCTTTCCTACTTCTGCTTTAAATATCTGAATGTTTTAACACAATCACAGACTTGGTTTTGACTGTATTTACTCTCTCATGCATGCTAGAAATTTTTTTCTCCCCAACTATTGGATAGATTGCAACAAAATTTCACACAGACACTCATGGTCCCAAGAGGATGAATCCTGCAGAGTTTGGTGATCACGTGATTTTTTTCTGTAGCACCACCATGTCGACAAACGTCTCAACAATTGGATATTTGTCACTCATGAATCCTTGTCACTCTTGATCTAGCGTCAAACATCAGGGCTTTATGAGGTTCATGACACTTGTTTTTTTACCATTATCCCTTCAAATACACAAAGGTGCATCTCAAGGGGCCCACAACTGAAATTTCAATCATTCCATTTTGTAAAATAAAATAGGTGTCTAATCCTATGACATCTGCTATAATATCTGATGGTATTTCAAGTTTGCTGAACACATAAATGTTACTGTATACCTCAACCAATGAAGGAACTGGTGTGATGTTAGGCTTTATTACATTATTAGAGTGATTATCAATGTTACGACTTATGAGTACAGACCAGAACCAGTACAGAAGTTACTAGATAAAACATCACATTAAAGGTTATTAAAAATCTACATTCACGTCACAAAACACATGCTAAATAATTCACTGCATTTCTTGCTGCTTCTGACTCTGGAGGTGTGCAGAAAGTGCTTCTCTGTTTATAGTAACAGACTGCCACCTAGTGGATAAACGAGGAAGTCCAGAGAGACAGACAGGAAGCAATAACCTAAATAGTTTTTTTCCATTAGGAGATGAGTATTATTAAATACACAAATACAAATCAAGGGCTAGAAACCCTCAGTGAAAATGTTTATCTGATTCCCTGTTTTTGGTATTAATTTACCTGCGCTATAATTCAATATTTTCCACAACCAATAGCCTCCATGTTCTTCTTGACTACTCTGCCTAACGTGAACCCATGAGAGGCTGCAGCCAGCCAAGGTGGCGTGACACTTTCTGGAAGATGTAACCTTTGCTGCAGTCGGCCCCTGGCGGCCGACTGACCACGCCGGTGAGGAAGAACACCTCCCTGTACAGGGTGAGCAGGGGGCTGCCGGAGCTCATGGCACAGTCAGCATTGGGCCGGGCAGCGGTGCAGCCCATTTTATTGGTCATCAGGTTGGGGTGAGTCTCCAGACACTTAGGCAGGCTTTCGTATGCAAGTTGGTTAAGGGTGAGGGAGCCCTGGAAAGCAGATTCCTGATTGGATTCTTTCCAGCCGGTGACTATGGCCGGGTGCTCTCCTGTCATCAGGATGCTATCTGCAAAGTCTTTTTCTGGCAGACAGGCAGCAATAACGTCCCTCTTAAAGATGATACGGTCGCGGAGCTCAATCACAGCCAGGTCATTTTCAGGACGACTCTCCACGTAGCGCGGATGGACATGAACCACTTTTACATACAGGGTCTGCTCTCCAGCTTCAGGGCCAGTGCTGCGCTTACCTGAGGAGGGGCAGGTAAGACAAGACCTTCAGGATGGTGTGCGCTCAAGCTCATGCACACAAGCTGATCCTGATTTAGAGCTGTTCCAGTCATTTTTAGCCAACAATGCCAAATATTTTCTGTTTACAGCTTCTCAAATGTGGAAAGAAACTGGATGATTTTCTAATGATTGGAAAAATCATTGAAAGACATTAAATTGGGTTCAGGGAAGTTTTTATGATTTTATGTCAATTAATGTACTGATTGCCCTGCATGAGGTGGAGACTTGTCCAGGGTTTACCCTGCCTTCCACCATAAGACAGCTGGGATAGGCTCCAGCCCCCCCAACCCTATGAGGATAAGAGGTAGATAATGGATGGATGGATGAGTGAAATAACCAGCACATTACTTACATTATTACTTTTTATCTATTACATTATTATTTACTGTAATGGAAATAACTGTTAGATGCAGCCGAATCTCAGAACCCATGGGCTATCAGTCTGGTGATGGATATGGGGTCGTATTTTTGTGGCTCTGGTCTGAGAGACGACGAGTACAACAGGATTGTTTCAAAAGTGGCTAGTTTACTGTTCACACTACACGACTCTCTCCTCCCCCGTCAGAGTTTTGGAGTGTTCACACTACACGACTCTCCATCAGCAGGCGTGGTTGAGTGCCACACTGCTGTCCAGTCAGCTGCCTCTAGTAAAATGAGCCGCTCATTGTTTTCAAGTGAGCAAATGATCGTGTTTACAGTGATCACTGAAACGGCTCTGAGGCTGACAGGAGCTTTTCTTTTTTCACAAAGTTTATAGAAGTACATCATTTATTTAACTTGTGGGATAAGAAAATGTCCCTGTTTTTTTCTGTATTTCACTGTAAATATGAGTGACAACATGGACATATTGCCTTCCAAACACTAGAACAAAGCCTTTCCAGTGATCACTGTAAACAAGTGATGATTTGCGCACTAGAAAAGAACGAGCGGCTCATTTGACCAGGAATTAGTCAGGATGTCGGCGAGCCTCTGACTGGTGTCTTTGAGGTGTTCGCACTTAACAACTCAGGCTGGACGAGCTAACGACTGCCTCACCCCGATCTGGGGGAGGGGTGTCAAAAAAGCCTCTAACATCGTGTTTTGTGAAAAAGGCATTAGAAGCTCATTTTATACCAGTAAAAAAATAAATCATCATCAAAAGATAGACTGCATTTCAGTTGATGCAATCTGCCTCTTCCACTCTCTACACGTACTGCTTACTTGCATTCGAACAACGTCAATGTCAATCAAACATGACTGGTAACTATTACCAGGACTACGGACCGTTCCGGTGACAAAGTCTTGTCCCACTGCGATCATTTGTCATGTGTCACTGACATCTTTGATTTTCATAGCATTTTAATCTCAAAAATAGTTTAGTCACATATTTCTCCATTTGATCTGTATTGTATATGGTTGCTGAGAAGTATACATAGTTTGTTTTTCTATTTTGAAAATAAAAATAATTTTATGGCTTGATAGAGATTTATGTTTTTAAATGTCTACTATAATTAGATTTCAATGCAGCTCAATCAACAACATTATAGAGTTTGGAAAAAGAAGAAAGACTGTCGAGTAACAGTACACTCTTCCTCAGTTTCAAAATGGGCATTTGTCCTGAAGTCATTAAGGTTATTATTTTGTATCCTGTGATATCCTTGTTGTTAATCAGTAGCAGCAGAGATAGTGGTAAAAAGAATGATTTTGTGTTTCATTCACTCACCGACAGCCACCTGGAAGGAGCTGTATTTGTTGGCACACTGAGCTGAAGTCAGGACCAGGTTTTTAGTCAGAATGACGCCACTACAGTAGCCTTTGGAGTCTGAACTCTTCAGGAGAGCCTGCAGACAACACAGACATGCAAAAATAAGATCCTGGTTTTATTGTGACCCGTAAAGGCTGGAATATACTTCTCCGGCTGCGTAATACTTTATCCGACTCTGTAGCTACGGAGACCCCTCGAGCCCTCGCAGTTCTCTGTCATGATGCGTGTTGTGCAGCCCTGCTGTGAAATGCACCCCCTCGGAAAGTGAAGCAATTTGCCTTAATATCACAGACAAAAGCAGGGGAAAATACTATTTTATGATTTAATTATTTGTGAGGGAGATGGAAGAGAACAACATCGGTTGCTTTCAGTCTTTAAAACTCCTCTAAAGAGAAAAAATAACAGATGTTCTTCTCAACACAAAATCGGATAACAGTGAACGCAAACCAAAACCTTTCGGTATGTTCCGTGGAAATATACCTAAATTACGAAATGAATTATTAGATCTATTAGACAATAGATTTTTGAGCAAGTTGAATGTATTTGACTTGCGTTTCACAAGGCTAATCGATACTTTAGTTCCTATCCTGTCCACGCTGCTGCGGAGGCAGCCTGTCTATCTGTTTCTGTGTAGGGCGAGGAGCTGCATTTCACAGCAGGGGTGCAACTAGAGGACCAATCAAAGCCCTTGCCGTCTCCATTTTCCCTTGACGGAGTGACAGACAGTTAAAAAAAAATCCTGCACCCTGAGAGAATGGAGAGGCTCTCAGTCAGGCTCTCTGGTGACGCAGAGGGCTCTCTGTGTCTACGTACAGCAATTTACGGAATACTATAAATTGGCCTAAATACATCACAGTGTGGCTTCCTACCTGCCAGGGACACTCAGAAGAAGTACACTGAAGTCCTTCAAAGTTGCTGCGACTGTTGCTGGACAGTCTGCTGTCCCACTGCCTCAGACTGTTCACCTTACCGCAGGGAAATGTGACTGAAAGGAGAATGTGAGACGAGTGTAATTACCTTCTCAAGCTGAGCCTCATGTCATGATTGTACCTCACAAACTGGCACCAGGGGTCATTCAACAAGGTAAGGTACAGGAGAAGACTTTGTGTTTGTTAGATAAGAAGACTTCAGCAGGGAAGCTAATGAGAGTTTATATCCAAAGTCTGTGGCTCTTATGTTTTTAACAGGCTGTCAGTCAGTGTGACTGTCTGCCCCGCCTATGATAGAATACTGAGGCTACTTATAAAAAGATGTAATCGTCTGTATGGAAACAAGTTCTCTGTAGCAGATATGTACGTTGTAGCATAAAAATATACCTGGAAATACACTGGAAATTGGCATAACAGACGTACCTGCAGGCTCACACTTGTTCCTATCTCTGAGGCTGAGCTTCCAACCGTGGACACAGGAGCACTCGTAGCTTGTGTAGCCTGGTTTACAGAACTGGGAGCAGCCTTTGTTCATTTCCAGGGGGCATAGAGTCTGGTCTGCATCGTGGAAACAGAAGGGGAAAAATGAGAAGTGAATCAACAACTATGATCACACACAAATTGCAAACACCTCCTCCTCACCATTTTCACAGTGGACCCCTGTGAAACCCGTCTTGCAAACGCAGTCGTAGCCTCCCACGCTGTCTGAACACATGGCTCCATTCTTGCAGGGGTTTTCTGCACACTGGTCTCCGTCTAGACACAGACAGCAAATCCATGAGAAGAAGGTACTTCTAATGGTGGAAAATCATTTAATTGCATTACTTACCAATGTAAACGGCCCAAAAGATATCCTGCAGGAGAAAATATGCATGATAAGTGCACAGTTGAAGCTGCACAATGTCATTTATACAGTGCAGAAATAGAGAAAAAAAATAAGTCAGAAAGAAATGAGAAGGAAGCGAACAGCGAAGTGCTGGAGCCCACCGTGCGATACGAGTCCTGGAAGACCTTCCTGGCCTCCTCATAGTTGCATACTTTCTCCATGCAAACCTGCTCCAGGCTGGGCGAAGCCGGGTTACTGCCGTCAACGTTCCTCTTCTGACGGATCACTGAGCTCGCCTGCTGCTTGTCCAAGAACACTTGAGGAACAGTTAATGTCTCTGCTGGTTTATCCACACTGAACCACAGATGCTTGCCTATAAAGACGTTTGAAGATGCACAGATGTTGATCTGTTCTCATAAAATAGTTGCCTTGAAATTCTCAACGAGTGCAAAAATATACGCTCATAAGCTTATTTCTCTTTTCATAGAATTTGATTTTTTTTTTTTTTTTTGCCATTTTTACCAGTATTTACCATTTTTTTTAAGTAAAAATGCACAAAATGTTCCCAAATTACGAAACCTTCCTGCTCCTCTATGTGACTATTTGAAGCTTTTCTCTGTTTTATTTCATTGTAAACTTTATAGTTTGGGGATTTGGACTGACTGACTTTATAAACCAACATATTAACTGCGGAAATAAACTGCAGATAAATTAATGCATTAATTGATTGCAGCAAATATGCAGCTTCTCATCCGCTGAAGTTAACGCTCTTATTACATGAAGTCACCATCTTCAAGCTCTTGTCATACACTCAGCATGCTGCCATCTTGACCTCCTTTTAATTCCTCACTTTCCTCTCCCGTCTCTAGAGCTCAGACTAACTTTGTCAGCCCCAGCAGACCATCTGGCTCTATGCAGACACTCTCACCTGTGTGGGGAGTCTGATCGGCAGCCATGGCCCCCGCCAGCAGACACAGCAGACACAGCAGAGAGACAGATGTGACCCAGGAGCGCATGGTGACGCTGGAGCGAGCGCTGAGTCGAGCTGTCTGTGCAGTAGGGATCAATGTGTTCTGCAAACAAAACAAAAAGATTACAGACATGATGCACAGGATGGAAAGAGACAATGAGCTGCTGGAGGTCATTACAGTGTTAGAACTGTTGACTACACCTGGCCATTAATAAACAATAAACACAACTGTCATTAAAAAAGACAGATTTAGGAGGATTAAAACACCAAGGAAATGCAAAACTACGTACTTGATCCTAAATCCTTATTATTGTTCTATTTGTTTAATAACGCATGTGTCCAGTAAATGACCTCATGCTGTTATATCATTGGTGAGTGTGCAGATTTACTGCTGCAGATTCATGTTGCTGCCATACTGACGACAGGCCTCATGGACTGTTTACACGTAGTAAACAAACACTGAAAAACCCTCTGAATAATCTAATTTTACGTTTTCAGCACCGACACTCTGATCAGAGAACAATTTGTTTATTTTATGTCAGAGGTCTTTCGGTGTGCGCAGCTTTTAGCCAGTCTGATAGCATTTAGCATTTAGCTCATGTTGCATGCTAAAAAAACCAACGACAGAGACAGAAATGTCCTGCAGGATTTAAATATGTACACATCCGTTTCTGTTTTCATGGCGGGTCCACATGCTTCTGAATAGCGATACACAACAACAACAACTACTAGGCTGCTCGGTACCCACCGCTCCGGACTTAACAAGGTAGCGTCAAATCTCTCACGTAAGTAAAGTTAGAAAGTTATTGGCAGATTCGAACTTCCGGGATCAATATGTCAAATACAATATGATCTAAAGATGCAAACGATGCATTTCTGCAGTGTTAGTGAGGCATATTTTTACCCAAACGATCTGTCCCCGGTGCTCCACGGAAAACATTACTCCCAGTGAGCACAGATGTCGTTGCGGAGACAGCCCAGGGACCGTCTACAAAGTGCAACAAAACGAAAAATATTCAATAACTTATACATTAACAACTGTAGCATCACCAAATTTAGCTCGGATACATCTGACCTCTTGATACTACAACACTAATATTGACAAAAAAGTGATTTAATCTATTTTTTTTATGAATTATAGATTGATTTTATTGAAATAATATTCAATAACTTTTACAGTATGAACTGTATCATCACCAAATTTAACTCAGACACTTCTCTCCTCTTGCTGCTGATACTACAACACCGATATTGACAAAAAATGAGTAAATTAATTTTTTTTATGATTTATTGATTGATTTTTATTGGATTAATATTCAATAGCTCATGCAGTATGAACTGTATCATCACCAAATTTAACTCAGACACTTCTCTCTTCTTGCTGCTGATACTAAAACACAGATATTGACAAAACATGAATAAATGTATTTTTTAGGAATTATTGATTGATTTTTATGTAAATTATATTCAATAACTTTTACAGTATGAACTGTATCATCACCAAATTTAACTCAGACACTTCTCTCCTCTTGTTGCTGATACTACAACACTAATATTGACAAAACATGAATAAATGTATTTTTTAGGAATTATTGATTGATTTTTATGTAAATTATATTCAATAACTTTTACAGTATGAACTGTATCATCACCAAATTTAAGTCAGACACTTCTCTCCTCTTGCTGCTGATACTACAACACTAATATTGACAAAAAAGTGATTTAATCTATTTTTTATGAATTATTGATTGATTTTATTGAAATAATATTCAATAACTTTTACAGTATGAACTGTATCATCACCAAATTTAACTCTTCTCTCCTCTTGCTGCTGATACTACAACACTGATATTGACATAAAATGAGTGAATTTTTTTTTTTATGAATTATTGATTGATTTTTATGTAAACTATCTGCATATTATCAGCAGCAAGAGGAGAGAAGTGTCTGACTTAAATTTGGTGATGATACAGTTCATACTGTAAAAGTTATTGAATATTATATTAACAAAATCAATCAATAATTCATAAAAAATAGATTAAATATTTTTTTTGTGAAAATTAGTGTTGTAGTATCAAGAGGTCAGATTTTAAATTTGGTGATGCTACAGTTGTTAATGTATAAGTTATTGAATATTTTTCGTTTTGTTGCACTTTGTAGACGGTCCCTGGGCTGTCTCCGCAACGACACCTGTGCTCACTGGGAGTAATGTTTTCCGTGGAGCACCGGGGACAGATCGTTTGGGTAAAAATATGCCTCACTAACACTGCAGAAATGCATCGTTTGCATCTTTAGATCATATTGTATTTGACATATTGATCCCGGAAGTTCGAATCTGCCAATATCTTTCTAACTTTAATGAAGTTGGTCACTCTCTCCCCGCTGCTCCGGACTGTCACAGCGGCCTCTTGCTCGGATGTCTGGATACTATTGAATAACGGACGATGACCACATCCGAGCCTGAACACTTTGTAATGACAGAGAAAAGCCATGAGGGGGCGCTGTGACATAAATATCAACAGAATGAAAGTTTGAAAAACGATGCTGCCAAAGCATTAAAACATACAGTATTATTAATATGATTATTATGACGCCCTGCAGGACTCCTTCACTTCCCTACTGAGAGTCTGCAAAACAGATGACAAATGAGTTTAAAGCTGCAGACTGCAGATCCCTCTAGAGTCAGACAAGACAACATGAGATCAGACAGTATACTGCATAATATCAATATGGTTCAAATAAAAATATAGTGTATACAAATATCCATACATACACTGCTTTTAGTTTTTGAGTTAGTTTCCCCTAACTCCTGACACAGACGCATAAATGGACATCAGTGTACTTGCACACTACTTTTCTATTTGCACTGTTTTAGTATATGTTTTTTATATTTTAGGATTTAATATTTTAGTTTTGGTGTGTATATTTTTTGAATAGTTATGTCTTGATTTTTTTTATAATCTGTCTTCTGCATTCTCTGCTGCTCTCATTTCTGTATTCTGTATTTTTTGACATGTGCTGCTGGTTACTTGAATTTTCTGTCTATCTATCTATCTATCTATCTATCTATCTATCTATCTATCGCTACCTAAAGTAATAGAATATTAGAGTAAAAGTGAAAGTTGAAAACATGAATGTACTTAAATAATACTGTAATAAACAAAATAAATGGACAAAGTAACTAACATTTCCGAGGTAAATAGGCTGCATAACTTACATAAAATAATAGAAATAATGAGTTTATAAAATACAGTTGTTAAATATTAAGTCAGTCTGTGGTCCCTTACAAGAAAACACTCGAATGGTTTCATTTTGATAACTGATGAAGCAAAAAGAACAAAGAAATAACCCTCTTTGGTTGAAGTACTCATGACTTCAACATGAAGACCAAGTCACATGGTAAAAAGTGCAATATGAGTTTACAAGCTGTTTGTGTAGGCATATATGCACATTTGGCAGAGAAACCTAAATGCTAAATGATACGCTCAAGCATTTGCACACATGCATTTAAATAAACCAGCTTGTTTTCCTCGGCAGTATAATCAGAATCAGGAATTCTTCTGGTGTGCGCTTGATCAAACAAAATGGGATGCTATCTGCTATGATCAATAGCTTAAGCTTAACAGCAAACAAACACACACAAGTCTAGGCAACAGCAAACAGCCAACAACCAGATTGGGGCTGTACAATAATCAGCAAACACAGACAAGTGCAAAACAAAGTGGACATAAGGATTACATGGAAAGAGCTGAGAAAGTGAGGGCAGAGAGGATGTCAAGTGTTTGGCACAATGAGGAAGAGGCTTAATAAAGATTGTTGACTCAGGAGGAGTTACGAACCAGTATTAACAGTTGTTACATATTTAATGTCAAACTTTGTGATAAGCAATTCATGGTTGGCGATGATCAAATACATAAATGATGAGCGCAGCTGAAACTGAGCCATCCAGGCGATGCTTTCCAAACCCAAAGTCCCTCCTCAGTGGCCTGATTTCAATGGGATTGTTTGTGAGAGCAATGCAATTTGCAGACAGGGCCATGGGGCTTTTGTCTCAGCTGCAGCCGTGTTAAATGTCTCGATTTCCCAAGTCTAATAACAGAGGTATTACAGGAGCTGGCTTGGACCAGCTGGTCTCTGGTGCTGGACTGGAGCAGGAAGGCCGGCCCACGGAGACTCACCCAAGTTGGGGAGAGTGCATGGAGGGCCAGACCCGACATGCAGAGCTGCAACTAGATGTGTAAATGATTAAGATTGTGGTAATTTCCCAAGTGATTGTCGTCTGAGGTGAAATAAGTAGTTGTTGATTTCATGCACATGTTCATACACGTGCAGCATTATGCTATAAGTTGACTGTGTTCGCATGGAGTGGAAAGCTCTGCATATCTGCCCCTATCATCCATCTATTTCTCTCTGTTATGTTTTATTCACCATCCTCCTCCACCCTCTCGCCCTCTTTCTCTCTCTCTCTCTCTCTCTGTCGCTCCTATTTCTTTCTACTCTCCTCATTATTCTTTGACGGCCAGATCTAAATTGGAGGGAGGCAGGAAAGAGAGAGCGGTACAGCGCTCACATGTGACCTCGCTGACCCATTCCTCTTCAAATCCATGGTCCAACGTTACAGGCGAGCTAAACAAACAGCCATCACAGAAGGCATGTATAATTAATGTCACCTGCTGCTTGACAACTTTCTGATGGATGTAACAGGCTGGAGATGAAATCCCTGGGACTCCCTGCATCTCAATTATTCTCCTCGCGTCTTATTACTTCCCCTGCTTTTCATCACTTTAGCTGTTAGCCGTGTTAGCAGCATTGCTCCAGGGATTCCATGTAATTCCAAGTGGTCGGTCCACCACTGGTCAAGACTGAAATATCTCAACAACTATTGGATAGAATAACATGATATTTTGTATAGACATTCATAATGCCCGGAAGATGAGTTGTAAGGACTTTAGTGATCCTGCTGCTTTTTATGTAGCTCAAAGCATAGCCTCACAAAGCAGCAACCATCACTGTAGACGACATGCTATTTCCTCACTTTCAGGATTGACACAGCATCATCCTCCCCTACAATGTATGTTGAACATTATACCTGCTAAACATTTAGCACTGTCACTGTGCACACACGTGCAGCCTCACAAAGCCACTGGCATGGCTGCAGACTCTTACTCTTGTTCCCTGACATGTTGTCATTTTTAGTGTGTTCCAGATATTCAATGACTCTCATGTGCGAGCATCACGCATCATAAACGGCAAGATTAATCAGTTTCAAAGCACACAGATTAGCTTTGTTCCACTCAGTAACCATAAATGTCAACATGACAAACAGAATTTCTCTGGCCTTTGAGGCAATAACACGGTTTTGCACGTTTGTGCATGTCCGTGTGTGAATGTTCAGTTTGGTGAAGATGTGACAGTGTGAGTTCCCCAGACAATGTGTGTAGGCTAATGATGATGTAATAGGTTAATAACACACAAACACACAGTTGCTCATACACACAGAGCATTAATGACCTGCACAGACATTTCTACCACTACCCTCTTACACATAGTGAGGGCTGTGTATTACTGCAGGAGGTAATGAGGCCAGGTAGAAGCATGACCACGCTACATAACCAAATATATAATTATCACCTGCCCTGGTTTGGTTTTCAGCACAACACTACATTGTAGTGTACAGTATCTGCTGTCCTGTTGAATCCAGCAGCACACAACAACCCACACAGACACACAGACACACACAACATAATCCCACCTATATCAAAGCACCAGAAGATTGTGTGTAATTGAGTTTGTGTGACAAGGACCAATGATGATGTTGTATTAAGTACTGGAGAGCAGACACGCACTGCCCCTGTGGGGGTCTTTCACAGCTATGCTAGCTACTCTTGAAGAATCGCCTTCTCCGTGATCAATTCATGTCAGCTAGCCATATTTTATTTAACACTTAATCGTGGCGCTCCCCTCCCT